>OY728163.1:590079608-591279608 GCA_963277665.1 Viscum album
CGTTGCGCGCAGGGCTGCAAAGGGTTGTTGGGCGTCGCGACGGGACACGGGGCCACCGCAAGAAGGGACGACGACAGGAGGCTAGGCCGCCTTGCGGGAGGGCTGACGAGGGTGCATCGGGAGGACCAGCGATGAGCGCACCAGGGGAGGGCCCTTTGCGTTGGGGATCGTCCCACAAGAGACGTAGGGGCTGCTATAGGAGGAGGCTGGCGTGGAGTCGGGGGCTTCCGCAGGAAGGTGCCGGCGATGGGAAGCTGCCTCGGAGGAGTTGCGGAGAAGCAACAACAAGACTTATGGCTCCCTAGCCATGGAGGCTGCCGCCCCCTTGGGGGAAAATCGTAGGTTTTCTCCCTAGAGAAAAGAGAGGGGAGGGTGGGTTAGGGTTGGTGAACCTCCTTTGATACCATGTAGAATGATAGAGAGGTGGACCCAACACCCAAGATGCCTCTCTAAGGGAGGCTTTGATGTTATTTTATAATGAATAATAAAAGGCACATAAGACCACAAGTCCGATGTGGGACGCATACTCCAACAATGATTAAAACTGTAGCCCAAAAAAGAGCAGGGAAGAGAGCGGAAATCCATTTTGTGTTGATTTTAAGGATGTAAATGCAACCAACACAGACATCCAAACACCTTTAAAAAATTATAATTAAGTGTATTGCACCATTTTAGCATGAGTATGGGGACAAGTTACATGATGAAGGATGCCAAGAATATCCGAGTGACACCGAACTTAGACTGCAATGGAAAAAATCCTTATGTATTTATAATAATCATCCAATACAGAAAGATAGAACCGATAACCTTCGGTAGATAAGTAGTACAAGTGATTGTGCAGTGGGAGCCAACAATAAGATGAAAATGCTGAGTCTTGAATGCGGTGGTTCTAGGGGCAGGGATGTCCAAGCATACCAAGGGAGAAAGGAAGTTTGTTCACCAAGCATCGCTTGTGGAGAAGAGCTATTAGAAGTTGAAAATGGGGAGACAGTAGACATGAGCTCATAATGGCTGTTCTTAATGCTACCTTGGAGGAGGTAAGTGTCTTTGTGGAAGAAATCACCGGAGAAATACAAATCTCTGTACTCACATTTGGTGGACTGCTGGCAGGTATGGCGGTTGATGGAGAAGTGGATCCAGATATGTCATCATCAGGAAATTGAATTGCCGGGTTCTGATACCATGATGATACACTGAAGAAGGAGAAGAAGCGCAGCAGTGAGAAGTATCAAAATTTTATTGCTCTGTTTTTAGTGCGGTACATCAGGCCTCTCTTTTATAGGAGAGAACTGTTTTTCGCAGAATGATTAATACAAACAGTGTACTAGTTTGTTTTGGTGGAAGATTCTAGAATAACACTCGGAGGATCCTAGGTGGTGGAAAATATTTTCTGTTGAGCTGGAGTCAGAAGCTGTTAGAGTGGAGAACTGAGATTTGCTGAGTAGTGGATTCGTGGCTTCAATAACTCTCATCTGGGCATATTTATCATTTATCTCTCTATATTATCTTTTTTCCTTTGATAAAAAAACACTCATTGCTGCTAGGGTAGTTGATAGATCGGTAAAACTCATGAAATACTTTCTTTAATACAAACGAAGAGATTAGATAATCAAGTTGCTTGGGGGATGGTCATTAATCACCATCTGTCAGGTGGTTCAAGTTGGAGATTAGGTGACTTTCCCCTGTTTTTTCTTCCATGTTTTTGCTAGGGTAGTTGATAGATCGGTAAAACTCATGAAAGACTTTCTTTAATACAAACGAAGAGATGAGATAATCAAGTTGCTTGGGGGATGGTCATTAATCACCATCTGTCAGGTGGTTCAAGTTGGAGATTAAGTGACTTTCCCCTGTTTTTTCTTCCATGTTTTTGCTTCAAGTGATTTTCGAAAACATATTTTATATACCTTTTTAAAAAAAAATGGGTACAACTGCGAAAGCGGCACACACACAAGGAAGACAATTACATGTAAATCGCAAGCCCGGGGACTTGACCCCGCGACCTGCCCCTCACCCCCCAAGCCCTTACCACCCCACCACCAACGGTGGGGCTTATATGCCTTTTTAGTATTTGGTGAAGTTACTAATTGTCAATTTTCCTTTGCTCTGGTGTCTTTTGAGAATTCAAATTCATTGCTCATTATGAAGCAGCTTAGTGCGATATTTATATGACAGTCATTCTGTTTTCTCAAGTTGTTTGAATTTTGCACTTAGGAAAACCAATCATGATGAGCCAGATGAAGCCGTCAATCAGTCTGGTTCAGCTCCTCCAGAGCTGACTACCACTTTAGTAAGGCCTCCTGGCTGGGCCTTGCTAGATGGTATCAGGCTCATACTATCCTCAACCTACTTGTTATTCGTCTCATTATTCATTTGGCTTAGCGCAGTTGTCTCTTCATTTTTCTATTTTCAGGTAAGCTGAGCTTCTGCTTAAAGATCTTAACAATCCCCATTCCAAACATGCCAGATTACTTTTTTTGACCTATTTATGGCTTTCCCTCTAGAGGATTTCCTGTAGGGTTTCATTAGTTTTGCCTGTTGTGCAGAAAGTCAGTATAATTGCCATGGCAGTGGACAGCCCTTTAGGCAGGAGGAGGTTGTTTGCCCAGATAAATAGTTTCATTGCTGTTTTTATACTTGCAGGACAACTCACCTTAACAGTAAGCATTTGCATGTTTCTGAACTCATTGAATGGTTAACGGTCCCGTTTGGCAGCATTTACTGAAAGCGGTTGATAGCACTCACCACTTATGATAAGAAGGAAAAATAAGCATTTTTTGTTCTGTTTCTGAACGAGTAAGTGGCAGAAAAGTGTTGTAAGCAGTTTTCAATTAATGATGCCAAACGGAGCCTAATGTTAGTTTTTTTTTTTGTTTTGTTCTGGGTTCTAATATTTCTTTTTCAGGGTCGCATCCTCACTATTGCTGGGGTTGCCATGGCTATTTGCTCCGCCCCGTTTGTTGCGCTCTCAAGCTTGATTACAATTACTGTGTGGCCAACATGGATTGCAGTTGCTGTTTCTGAGACTCTGAGAAAGGTGGTTAATTATGTGGTGGCGAGGCCCGGGAGAGAGCTTTTATTTACAGTGGTCTCACAGGATGAGAAATATAAAGCTAAGGTGAAAAGCATTTCCCTTTATTATTTTAAAATCGAATATTTTGACCTGAGATTTATGAATTGCACAGATATGCATCGACGTGATCGTTCAGAGACTCGGGGATGCAGCGGCTGCTGGAATGTACAAGCTTCTGTTCTCCATTCTGAATGGAAGAACCTCCACTGCCTCCGTTTATCCTTTGCCGGTATGATGGTTTGTGTTTTCCGAGGCCTGTGTTTGGGTGTTCGTTTTAGGTTTTTTCTTCTTCTTTCCATTCAAAATCTTGAAATCCTGAACCTCTGAAATCATGGTAGTGTTTGTTTTTCAGGTTTGTTTGGTGTGGATCATCGTAGCTTTTCACCTAGGAGGCCGCCAAACAAAACTAGCAAAGCTTCAGAGCCATTCAGGAGAATATAGAGCCTAAATCTGGTTTACCACAACCCACTACTCTGTCACCGCCTACGATGCACTGCTGATGAACTATATTTTTTATGAATATTTATTGATAATAAACGATATAATTTCCCCATGAGCTAAATATGTTTTTTATTATTGTATAAATTTATATTTTTCCTCTTTGGATGGGGTTCATGCATTAGAAGCTAGTGAATAGAGGCGAAGTGATTCTTACATTTTCTACGTTCCATTGAAAGATAAAAAACTTCGATGCAAGGATCCATCTCATGATGTTTTCTTCTACGTTGTAGTTTTCTTGCAATAACATTCACTATTCAGATTTCATTTCACCTTTTGTTTTAATTTGATCTCTTTTTAATTCTAACTCCCTTTATTTCACTTCTTTGGGTTAGATAATAGGTGTAGAAACAGAATTGGGTTTCACCCTTTCGACCTTTTTCTTTTGCAAAAAATGATTCAACGATGATTTATCCACGGGAGAGTAGTTTTATTTTAGTAATTGATCTACGTCCCACCCCTTCAATTGATTGCTTTGAGTTCAGTACTTAATATTCTTCAAAACTTTATGGTTTATGTTCTGAGTTTTAATTTCTAAATCATTCAAGCGCAGAACACGCATGGCCAAGTTGGTGCGAATCGTAGGATCACAATTTTAAATCATCAAAACTAAAAAATTTGGGAATGATTTGTAAAATTCAAATCATAACCCTAAAATCAAATCATTCATATTTCTAGTGAGGACATGCTTTCCTAATTGATCTCTGAGCAGGGTGACGCCATTAGCATTATTTGAAAGTAACTTAAAGTTTAATTGAATTGATTTTTATGGATGTGTTAATTTTTATAGAGATTATAGGTTAATAAATCAGGGGATCATAATGATATGAAACGTTTATTTTATGGATAGGGGTAAAAAATTAATTGGAGTGGTGAGTTAAGATCGACTGTGTTCTATCATTCAAGTTTTTTTTAAAAAAAAAATCTTGTTCTTGTTTCTCTTTATTCTAAAACCCTTAACAAAACCCTTCTTATTTTGGTTCCATTTCACTTCTTTTTATTTATTTATTTTAATCTATACTAATTTGATTAAAGTAATTTCTCCTCAAGATAATGAACTAGGACCACCACTATATTGTTCTTAGTAAAAATCTACATCAGTTGAGAGCGACCATGACATCACTCATCAAATTGGTACTTGGTATTGTTGTTTTTTTTCTTTTCCAATCTTTACTTCATTGATTATTTCTTTCTTTATCTTGTTATAACTCTTTCTTTCCCCCTCCTTTCATCGCTCCTTCCCTTTTTTTTTTAATTTTTCCTTATTTTCTTTTCATTCTTTTCCATCTTCTTTTCCCAGGACCACTTATGGGAAGTGTTGACATTCACCCAATTAAGGTTTCCTCCATTCTAGGAACATTGAAATCGATAGTACATCTGAATCCAAATCAAAATTAGATATAATGGTTGTCAATAATAATAATGAACTTATAAAAACCATCAAGAATTGGTTGCATTAAACATTAACTAACAACCAACTTGCATTGCATACCAAACTCTCGAATGAGACTTTGAACTAAGATCTGGACTAATACATTTACTTTCCAAATTTCATAGACTTTTTGAAGAATACCCAAATAAACACTTAAAGAATTCAATGTTATTTTCTCCATAATGAAACCAAGAAATGCTCCAGAAGAACAAATAAAACTAAGAGCATTCCTATTATCACTTGATAGATTTGTGAAGGATTGAATATACCACTTGAAACTTAAAGTGGTAACATGTTTGAATGATTTAAAATGATTTTCTTATAGATATTTTTACAACATTGATAACCACAACCATTTAAAAAGAGATCTCATGGATCAAGTAAGTACAAGGAGAGTTAATGTACATGTATTGAGAGCAATTCAAGAAGTTTTGTGCCAGCTACCCACATCACTAAATTATTGAGAAGTTCCTTATCTAGTACTTATGATGGTTTTATACCCATGAAGAGGAGCATGGTGAATGTTACAGTAAGAGGAGATTTGGTTGATAAAACACCAATAACAGCTCGAACATCGATCGACAAGATGACACAAAACTTCCAATAGTTTGGTGATCAATGTACATCAGCTATGAGAGGTGTATATCAGGCAAGTCCTACCTCTAATAATTAATTATTTGTAAATCAGTTAGGCAAGTTAACTACTATGGTGATATATATTTCTTTGGCTCAAAAGACACCATAACACTCCCGCAAAGCTTTGTAGCAGTTTCACTACACTAGACCATCCTACCGATTATTGTCCACAACTATAAGAGATGGAGGAGTGTTCTGATGTTTTTTCAGAGAGACCATACTGCCACCACTAACAACCTTCTCAAAAGAAGTATGATCTATTCACACCAATATACAATTTGAGATAGAAAGATCATTAGAGTCTTAGGTATGGTATAAGGTAGTAGTAAATGACCATTTTCAACAAAACTTTCAATAGCCTCCTCCTTACCAATAGATTTTTCAACAACCAAAAAATAGTTTTGGAACCCAAGAATCAACAAGAGAATAATAATAAGGTCAATCACAACTAAAGGTAGATTCTAATATTGATGATCTATTGAAAAAGAAATTCTTAATCAATATAACAAGCTGAAGAGTCAAGGTATAGAATTGAGGGAGTTGAAGATGCAAATGAGTCAGATCACCACAACTCTCTATGGATTGGTAAGTAATATTTTCAAACATTTTCTCTTCTAATCTACTCCAAATCTCAAGGGGAATGTCAGTACTGTCACATTGAGGAGTGAGAAGAAAAAAAATAAGATATCTTTTCTAACTTGTATACTAGGCTTCACCATAGCCACTGAGAATCGTATTAAAGACCGATCAATGATCAATCGAAAGAGAAAGTTATGGGTAACCAAAAAATTGATGAGGTGTCTCCTAAAACCTTACCATTTCCAAATAGAGTTGTATAAACCAAGAAGTTAGTTGAAGACGTGATGCAAAAGGAAGTATTGGACACATTCAAGTGGGTTGAGATCAACATCACACTATATGAGGTGACTAAAAAAATTTCAAGGCACACTAAATTTTTGAAGCAGCTTTGCATAAATAAAAGAGGGTTGAATGGAAATGAGTGAATCAACCTTATAAAGAATGTTTCATCACTTATCACACCCACCAGGTGATGTCTACAAAGTGTAAGGACCCCAAGACATTCACCATACCATGCACCAGAAGTGACTTTCATTTCTCCGATGATTTGTGTGATTTAGGAACTTCTATTAATGTAGTGGATCACTCAATTTTCTCTTCTTAATAGATTGGTGAGCTGAAGAGAATGAGGGTAGTGGTGCAATTGGAGAATATGGCTATGAAATATCCAGTAGGGGTCCTTGATAATGTTCTTATTTAGGTAAGATACATAATCATTCTCGTGGAATTTTACATGTTAACATGGAGGACGATCAGGTAAATTCTCACGCTCCCATCATTTTGGGTAGACCCTTCTTCAAAATTTACAAATAAATCATAAATGTATACGAGGGTACCCTTTTATGGAGTATACTGATAAAATTATAAGGTTTAATATTTTAGACTCCATGAAATAGCCCTTCAAAGAACATTCATCATTCATTGTTTCTCATTTTAATCCTTTTTGTAATAATCCTTTTTATTTTAATTTCATTTTTTTAAATAGGTATTATTCCATGATTAGTGAGATTATGAGTATTGGGGTTGGTTTGATATCTCAAAATATTTTTACAAGTTTCTCCTGATTGAACAACTTTTGGTTCTGATTTTGATTTAGATTCATATTATGATTCTAAACATCTTGTTTTTAATTATGGCATGCCTATTGATTATACTGAGGGATTCAATGCCTTGTTCTCTAGTATTTATGTTCCGCCTTTTGATTATAATATTCATTGTGTACATGTTAGTATTCCATGATTGATTCCATCCATGCATTACCCACCCACATTGAAACTCAAGCCTTTTCCCCTCAATTTAAAATATTAATACTTATTGACTGATGAAAAATTACTTATTATTAATAATAATATATTCCTAAATAAGTGACACGACTTTTATAACGTTTGAGGGAGAATTCTAGGGATATTGGGTGGAGCTTAGTAGACATGTTGGGTTCTAGTCTCTCCATCTACACACACATGATTCTTTTGGAAGATGAGGCTAAACTAGTTTGGCATCCACAAAGGAGTCTAAACCTGAAATTACTAGTAGTTGTAAAAAGAGGTAAAAAAACATGAGTTGGGTATGATTTATACCACCCTCAATTCTTAGTGGGGTAGCCCCATTTAGATTTTCCCTAAGAAAACCTATTTCACAGTTATAAAAAATGAGAGGGAGAAATTAGTTCTGATGACGACATAAAATAGTTGGCAAGTGTGCATAGATTATAGGAAACTAAATCAATCCACTCACAAGGATCATTTCTACGTTATTTTCATTAACCAAGTGCTTGAGAGGCTCACGAATATGACATATTATTACTTTTTTGGGCAAAATATCTCAAGGTGGATTTGCAGTGGTTTTGGGTTGGTTGTGTTGTCAGTTGTGAAGTTCCACTATAGTTGATGGAAAAATATGTTGACAAAGCACAAGGACAGTGGAAACCTGCATGAGTTCAAAGCATCTATATTGAGATATGGGTTGAAACTATCCATGAAATAGGAGCATCAAGGTATGGAATCTCTGGAATTCATTTAGGATGTTTCACGTATTGGGTGGCGATGTTTCCTAGTGTTTTCTAAATTTTTGGGGTCCAAAATTTAGAGGAAGAGAAAAGTTGTTTTTGAATCAAAGGTATAACAAATCAAACTTCTCATACATGGATATTACATTTTTTAGATGAATATTCAATACATTACACAAACACATGCCTAAGGACCATAATAGTTTAGTGTCTTTGGAGATTAGGTACACAATATTCTAACTTGGTGAAAGATCTTAAACATATCCTATAAAGATATTCCCCTTTAGTACTTTTCACAAACATACCCTACTTAAATCATTTCTTCATAACCTGGGGAAAGGAAACATAAAAATGAGTGATCTCAGATGCTTAGTAAGGGTAAGGAAGTGAGATATCAATGATCACAAAAGTTTGAAATGAGAATAAGGATACGAGAACATGATCCTAACATTTGAAAACCATACCCTACAAAACAAAGATCATAATATATAAGTATGGAATAAAACTTGGTAGTTCATAAGACATGAATCATAAAGAAATCAAAGAATAAGATCCATGAGAGTACAAAATTGGCATCAGACATAGATTTATGGCATACACATCATCTTATAACATTTTGAACATGTATAAATAGAAATAAATTCACTCATTAAGTTAAGGACATGAAATCAGGCTCTCACATAAACTTATGGACATGCAACCAAGACCACACATAACATTATGGACATGAAAGACATGTCCACGCATAACATTATGGACATGAAGGAAATTTCCACATACAACATTGTGAACATGTAATCAGGTTCATGCATAACATTATGGACATGAAAACATGTCCATACATAACATCACAGTAGTCAAGGTTCACTCCCAAGACCTCATAGTGGTCAAAGTCTCTTACTGAATCGAGTACACTTTCCATTCCAGTCCTGTCTATCTTATGAGATATAAATATTTACCTAATGCATTGAAGGGAGATATAGGTCCCACCCTCCACATAATGAAAATCATACATATGTGTGCCACAAGATCATAAAACATTCATCATATCATAACCCACGAAATGAAATTGGTTTCATAAAAATTTCATCATATCATAACCTGTGGAAAAGAGACATGTTTCATAATCATTTCATCATTTCATTATAGCATAACCCATGAAAAAGAAGTGGGTTTCATAAGAATTCTATTATGGTATAACCCATGGAAGAGAAACGAGTTTCATAAACATCTTGTCATAATGAACCATTTAGAGAAAGAATAAGGATGATATCCTTGGTTCATATCCCTAGTAAATCATAGGTAACATCAACAAATGTCATCTTAGATGAAAAATGATTTTGAAAGATCATTTAAAACATTTATTAAGGAAAATATCCTTTCATCCTTGCAAAACACTTCTTAAAACATAAAATATTTTGAAAATATTTTTCTTTGAAAATAACCTTGAAAACTTATAAAGGAAGTGTTAGTCGAAGTGGGTAACTCAAGAGGGGGTGAATTGAGTACCCAATAAAAATTTATGTTAAAAATAATTTAAAATAAAACCCCCCAAGTTAATTAAAAACACCTAGTTAATAAAAATAGTATAATTATATAAGTTTTATCTTTCATAAAATTTCTCAAAGCGGGATTAGGGATCGATTAAAACAATATTTGAAATCCCTTTAACTTTTGAAACTAAATTACTTAATCAAGCACTTTATATAAACACAAGTTAATACTAACTATCAAATTAAAGTTTTGTTTAAAGATTGAAATAACAAATATAGTTTTAAATTTGAAATATATAAAAACAAAACTGATAACACACATCAGAATAAAAAATGGGTTCAGTCTCAAGTCAAGACTTAATCCCCTCCACTTGGAAATCACCTGCTTCGAATAATATTATTATAACAATAATTGGATCCAAAACCTGGATTAGTTTTTTAAAAACAATATCACATAGGTTTTTGAGGCTCAAAGCCTCTTCCACAGTTATACGTGGGAAGAAAATCAGTACAGTCCATGCATGACCTCTTCCACCATTGTTGTGGGTATAAAGATAAGGAAATTTGAGAGAGTATTTCTAGTACACTCCAGTTAAAGCATAAGAGACAATGTGTACAAATAAAACAGAGTAGTACAACATAATTATCAAATGCAAAGCATAAAATAGATAGAGAAAATAATAGAAGATACAAATATGTGGTACTTCCTAATCTGAATAGCCTCAAATGCTCAAGGGTCCTCATATTTGGCTTCGTGAGGATCTCAGACAAGTTTCTATTGAAAGTGCAGAAAAACAGAGTCGTAAAGTTCTCTTTTCAGTATATAGATTCTCTAAAAAACTTCTTCATAGATCTCTTGATTTAGTGTATAAAAGGTTCGAGATTTTCTATATGTTCTACACTTTCACACTCGCATGTATATCATCATATAAGAAGATCAACTATCAGATACATGCTTTGTTTTTTTACACGCACGAGGGAGTCCTCTGAAATATATAGCTCTCCAGGCCTAATTATCCGATTTGTGAGCATTAAAATAAGGAGTCGCCAAAAATCTCATCCCTTTTGATGATAAAAAATCATGGAATTTTATAAACCATGTATAAAACAAATATAGACCTAATTAAATGAAGTTGAAAATTATTTTGTTTGCTTAACATTTCAAATTACAAATATGAGATGCTACATTTAAAGTTTAAATTAGAAAACATAAGTACAAACTTAAATACAAACTTTAAGTTAAATGCCATCAACACAATTTCTCACCCTTTTGGGATTATCAAAAAGAGACTAAAAGTAAAGTCATGGAAAGACAGAAAGGAATAAAATAGGAATTATATTTAATATATTAGTCAAAATATTACATCCCAAAAAGAAATACAAGGGAAAAACAATCCCTATTAAAGAATAATCGTAGTTAGAATCAATATTATCTCATTGGGATGAAAGATAAACATCATCTTTGAATTTTATATAGATAGGAGGCACAAAGGTAGAAGTTGAGGGAGAAGATGTAGTCTGAGGAAGCTCACAGAACACCACTGGTCTGATATGTCAAACTTCTTTAGCCAGTGACATGATAAACGACTGAAACTAAGGAGGTAGGGGTGCATAAGATGATACATAGGTGAGGGAAGACATAGGAATGGCCTCAGGTTCCATAATGGTTGTTCCAGATACATAAAAAAGGGATTCGTCAGATGACGCCAAGGCTTTTCACCCTGAGGAAGAATCAGCCTTCTAACAATTGAGTTCTAGCACATCTACATTCTTTCATATACCACGTTCAAATTCACCTCAACATGAACTGTGGATCCCTTCTTGATTTTTTTCCAATAATCGAATCTCTGTAAGAAGTGAAAGAATGAGAACCCTCAGCTTCTGTTGAATGATTCACACCAAATACCTCATTTCCCCAATCATCGCCTTGGTAAGATCTATCATTCCGGCTCCCTTCGGTGAGGATCTCCTCAAGATCTAGAGAGTTGTGAGGGAAAGACATCACTGAAGTAGGGTTTATCTTCCATCACCACTATCGCTAGGAGAGCTCCTTCTAATCCACATCTTTTCTGCTTAAATACAATTTTATAATTATTTAAATATATAATTATTTATTTATAATCTTATCAATACTTTTTTTAAACATTATATATATATATGAATTACTAAAAAATATATATTAATGCGTCATATTTATATTAATTATAAACTTTATTTTTTAATTAATGTATATAAATAAACATTATTTTTGAATATAAATATAATAATTTTATATAAATTAATAATATTTTTTATTAAAAAAATTTATTAGTATTGAGAATAGCGCTGATAAAGTTCAACCTTTATCAGTGCTAAAAAGCACTAATAAAGGGTACACCTTTATCAATGTTTTTTCTTAGTACTAATAAAAGTTACCTTTATCAGTGCTTTTAGCTAGTGTTGATAAAGGTTCCCCTTTTATAAGTGTTTTTTGTTTAGCACTGATAAAATCATACACTAAATTTGCACTGATCTATGGTAGTTCACACATTCTTTGTTTTCTATTTATGATTTTACACACAAAATCATTATTCAACTTCTCTATCTTCGGGTTGTGATTCCCAAATTCTAAAGTCAAGACCGTTCGAGTTGTGAATCCCATATTCTAAAGTCATTATTGTAATTGGGTTGTGAATCCACATACAAAAGTCAGCGTGTCATGGTTATCCCTCCACTAGAAAAGGATCTTGTAATTGGGTTATGATTCCCCCTCAAAAATCAGTTTAGTGCACACGTTGTTGAGTAGAGAAGTATAAGATTGGACTAAGTCCACTTTGAATTGTGTAATGACCCAGATTTTCTCAAAGGTATGGCTATTTTTTTTCAGTTTAAATATTTTTTTTATCTTAGTAAATGTTCCCTACAGCCTAAGGAAGGTTTCAGGAGCGTCTGGGGCATGTTCGGAGCCTGAAGCTCCAAGAATTGGGCAAATATAGTGGGCCGCATGGTTAACACACAGTTAGTACTAACCATGTAGGGTAACCGAATAGGGAACTCAATGGACTTCTAGAGGCCGCACGGTTTGTCTGAAACCATACAAGATGAGGTGCAAAACCATGCGAAAATTGCATTCATCTTGACCGATCCAAATCACACAGTTTGACAAACCATACGCACAAACCATATAGGGTCCCTCCTTAGACAGTGAGGTGTGCACGGTTGGTGCATGGTTTGTCCAACCATACAACCAAACCATGTGACCCAGTGTTGAAGGATGAATTTAATACTTTTCCCTTAATGAAACTAAGATATAAACCCTCCTCTTTCTCCTCTTATTTCCAGCGAATGAACCTCATTTCTTCCTCCCGTGATCTCTCCCTCCATCTAACTTGGGTTCTTTGATAACTCCCACATATGTACATCGAATCAAGTCCCATAAAAAGCATTGTAAAGCTATAGGTAATCTCTTTAATCCTCTTACTTCCATTATTAGCTGATCTTCCTATCTCTTTTTCCATTTTGGTGTGATCTCATTCACCCTATTTTTAGGGCGTTGGACCATTCTTCATTTTTATTTTGACATAATTCAAATTTGAAGATGATCTTGGATGAGGAGTCATCTATGGAATTAAGGTATGTGGTCTAGTTGTTTTTCCTAAAAGTCAAGTTGATTTTAAAGATTCACCGTTGTGATGCACGCCAGCCATTATCACGCGTTGCCTTAAATTGTGTTATCATTTCTAAATAATTATATGCATGCTAATATACTCCTGTGGACCCTTTACATATAGTTAGAGGATTTTTACCTCAACCATAGCCACCCCTTTAGGTGTTCCAAATGTAATTCCCTCTCTTATGTAATTGTTTAATGGACTGTAACACCTTATAAGTGTTCAGCTTGGCCTGGAAATGGAATTAAACTCCTTTATATAGTTGTTCAATAGACCATAACACCTTCTAAGTGTTCATATTGACCTTGATTACCAATTTCCATGAATTAATTAATTAAATTTCTGGTTTATATTGAATAGAATTGGTGGTAAGGCCATTCCTCATGTTTTCAAATTATGAATGTGAATCGTATCAATTGCGCACCCTTGGATATTTTTACTAAATGTTTATGAATGCACTAAAGGTGATCCCTAATGATATTATTATTATTATAATTATTACATTGATATTAGCTATGGAAAAATGGTTAAGAAACCTGTTAAGTATGCTGTTTCACTCTCCCTTACATCAGATATTGAGCATGATGACTCTCACCATTATACTTGTGTCTGGATGATGGGCATGGCGCTCCAAATTCCCTTGATTTGGGTGTTGGTAATGACATATCATCCCTCCTATTTTGAGTGTTGAGCATGAAATCTCACATTCGTTGTGATATTCAGGGCATGCACCCTCAGTTGGAGCCTATAGGCTTGTTAGACTAGTTATAGATACTTGAGTTAAACCCCAGGTCTAGCTAGCACCTAGTATCCATGTATATGCCTACTTATGTCCTCGTGTACTTAGTTAATATAGGTGTATATAGTATATAACTATACTATTTATATATATTATTACTATATATGTGTATGATTACTGATCAGACTCTTACACTGGCCTATGCTGAAGCAGGTAGAGCCAGCCGGGTGTCATGTAGGAACCTAGGCCGACTGATGTTTATTTATTTATCTTTTTTTATTATTATTTATACCTTCAAACTAATGTTTCTATGTACATAGAATGGATTATTTCTAAACATTATTGGTGGTGACCAACTTGGATTTTATCTTGCACCCTACTCGATCCACCTTTGGTACTCGAGTAGATTACTTGTCTATAGATATGGATAAGGGAAAGCACCCTGCTATAGATTCTTGATTTATTTTAATTATAGTATAGATCATGGGAGCATAGTACCAAACATATGCTTGAGATGCTAGTGGAGCAGTATTTTTTTTCCATTTTCTAGTTTTGTATAGCATGTTGTATATGTATATCCCATGTTTTCTTTTTTTTGTATATCAACATTATATGAAATAATATTATATATTACTTAGAATCTTAGCTTGATTATTCATTACATTTTATTAGTTATTTAAACTTACCCATTTTATTATTATTGTGTCATTTCTGCTATGCCATCTGTTTATATATACTTCCATAACGGCGGGTTGTTGGTCCTATTGTATTAGTGTTTTCTTACATTGTTGTCTGTTCATTTATTTTATCCATTGTTCTACTCTGATATGAGGGTATAGTCTCTCTACTATATCAACTTAGACCCTCACTACTAGTTGAAAGCCTCTAGCAAATAAGGAGGCACGCTTGAGGTCATGTGACCCACCGGCTCGGGACATGGGTTAAGTGGATCCTGGTTCGGGATGCTACAAAGTGGTATCAGAGCCATCTTTTTCCATTTTTCTTACTATTTGGATATTATACAGGAGACTAGGATATAGTGGAATTTGGTAATGAGCATGTTCCTGGGTATAGCTAACCCACATATAGGGAAATCCCAAATTACCTAGTATGGGTTGTTGTAGTTATTGATTATGCCTGTTACAGTTGATACAACTTCACCATTGGGTGACTCACATGTCCTATGATTTTATTATCATTGGTGTTATTACAATGAGATTTATTTTTCCTTTTCCTGATGAAATGATGGAGTTTCATTTCATGCATCATTATAGGAATGATAAGACTAATATGCCATGCATTTTTTCATGCCATATCTACTTTATGAATGCATTTTCCTATTTCATATAATTAGTGGCTTGATTATTTTATATTTAAATATGATGATATTTCTTATAGGGAGGATATAATTGGATTAATTAAAGTTCCAACATCAATCTAATCGGTTTTTCCCACATAGATTGGTGATGAAACCTTAATTAGCCAATTATACCATATTGTGGGTTTTAGACCTACTAGATCTAGACCATGATATACATACATACATACATACATACATACATATATATATTATATAAAATATATTATGAAATCAAAGAAATTTAAACTTTCAAATTAGAATGCTTACTGCTAAATGGGATGCCGATTGTAAAGTAAAGGGCATTTTCCTCTATGCCTTGTAATTAACACTCCATGTACCAGAGCCTCTATTATGTGATATGCTACCTAGAACCACACCAGGCCTTATTAGTGGGTATATGGGAGTTTATCTTACGTTATTATATCCTGATAGGGATTCCTATTCACCTAGAAATGGCTTTTGGAGTTGGAAGAGAGGTGTGATCTTTTCTATAGGAAGGCTATGTACCTATCATAATTATCTATCTGAAATTATTTCAACTATTGGTTTCTTTCCCGAGGCATGCATTTGGTATTATATAATCATTCCAACACAATATCCTTGAGTCGTATGCCCTGAAGGTGGTGATGACCATGAACCCGAGGTGGCAGGCCTTGAGCTTCCAGTGATTCCTCCTATAGTGCAACCTATGGCACCTCTATATATTCCTGATATGGGAACCAATTCCCAGTTTCATGAGGGATATTTCCATATGATGAAAAATATGCAAGGTGTCTCTCTAACTTCCCTGACTATGAAAGAGTTGAATATGGAGTTCTAACAGCAGCATCCTCCCACTTTTTCAAGGGATGGTGGACTACATGTTGTTGAGTCATGGATGGAGGCCATGCTTTCTATATTCAGGCATATGGAGATGCCTCTAGAGCGGAGGGTCAATCTCTATGTTTATATGATGTGAAATTATACCAAATAATGGTGATATGTTATTACCTAGGTAGACTGACATAGCAATGTGATCTGGGAGAACTTCCAGGAGATCTTCTATGACTACTTCTTCCCATAGGCTTTGAGGGATGACCGAGCTAGAGAGTTTATAAACCTACAGTAGGGAGCCATGTATATCATGAAGAATTATACTCATTTTACTAAGATGTATAATTTCACAACAACTTTATCTAGTGATGATTTCATGACTGAAAGAAAATTTGAGGGTGGTTTGGTATACACCATCTGATCGCATGTCAATATTTTCAGGTCAACTACTATTTCTAAGATATTCAACCAAACCCTCAATATTGAGCGAAATCTGAGGGAAGAAGATGGTGGGAACTAGGGTGGTTCAACACCTAGACATACCAATGGTTCTTTTAGCATATGTAAGCATTTCTTAGAGGTTTCTCATGGGGGTAGAAGTAGTCAAACAATTTGTACTGACAGATTTCTTATCTGTCACCAATGCGGGAAGTTGAGACATATGAAACCCTAGTATATTTATGATACAATGGAATGTAGAGGATGCGGCATGATGGGTCATGTCTAGCCCTTTTTCAAGACTTTTCCATCAGTGCCTATCAATCAGGGATATACACCTAACCCTCATTTCGGAGCGGGCCCAATAGTATCTCACCAAACAGGTAGTTGGAATACCATCGATCGCTCAGGCTGAGGTGGTGGTCAAGGCAGTGGTAATCAGACTTAGGATTCTCAACACTAGTAGAGTGGTCCTTCTTGGGGTAGTAAAGTTGTGACTAAGGTATGTAGTATGGGCCAATTACATGCATTACAACCTATACTAGAGAAGCAGAGCACCAGACTTTCTACAGTTTGAGGTACTATTCTAGTAACCTCCAATTTAGTGTCTAATTTATTTGTAACAAGTGAATATTATTATTTTATATCATAGGTAATCATGGAGAGTCTATACCTTGATATATGAACTTCTATGGTGTGATTATTTTTGATACCCCATTAGGTATCTGATCTGAGAGCGTTCTTCATTGTAAGGATTTTCCCCTTAAGATAGCTGGATATATTTTCACATGGAATCTTTTCATCCTCAACATGATAGGGTTTGATGTAATTATTGGTATGGAATGGTTAGTTCCATATCGATCCCATACTGACTATTATCATTGAAGTGTGAAGTTTACAATAATAGAGGGTGGTAGGAACATGCTTAAGGGAGAATGGGATATCTAGGCTATGTGATCAGGACCTGAGCATCAGAGGCTGGGCAGCGCGACAACCCAAATTTCTAGTCTTTTCTTTGATGACCAGGGGTTACAAACTACTATTTTCCCTCTTTTATTTGATCGCTTCAGGGACATATTCCTTGATGACTTTTCTAGACTAACTCTAGCACGAGAGGTAGAATTCACCATTGAGATAGTGCTAGGAGTGACACTAGTGAAAATTCATCCTTATAGGATGACACCTATGGAGCTTCTAGATATCAAGAAATAGCTGGAGGATCTGGATCATAAAGGCTTTATACATACTAGCACTTCTCCTTGGGGTTCACCGGTCCTTTTTTCTAGAAGGTGGATAGTACCCTTAGGATTTTCATGGATTACTGATGGTTAAACCAACCTGTGGTAAAGAATCAATATCCATTTCCTTTAATAGACAACCTATTCAATCAGATCTAAAGATAAAGAGTGTTTTCAAATATTTATTTGAGGTTAGGCTATCATCAGGTATGTGTCATATCTTCTGACATACCGCATACAACTTTATAGAGAAATTATGGTCTTTACGAGTACCTGGTAATGTTGTTCAATCTCACAGACACTTTTGTGGTTTTTATAGATCTAATGAATAGGGTTTTCCATCTATATCTATATTCATTCATATTAATATTTGTGGTCGAAATATTAGAGTATTCACATTCTCAACACGAACATGAAAATCATCTTGTGATCGTGGTGAATACACTGAGAAAGAACTAGATTTACTATATGATTGGTAAATGACACTTTTGGATTGTAAATTTCACTTCCTATGTCATATTATCTTAGAGTCAGGAGTATCAATAGTCCCATAAAAAACGAGTGTTGTATTTTTCTGGGATTATCCCAAGAACATGTTCGACATACAGAGTTTCTAAGGGCTATATAGATATTACATATGCTTCATCCAGGATTTCTCATGCCTTGAAGTACCTCTTATAGGCTTGACTAAGAAGGGTGTGAAATTCGTATGGTTAGAAGCTTGTGAAGATTCCTTTTAGGAGTTAAAGGGAAGATTGACTTCAGTGTCGATACTAATTCTACCAAATCCAGGCGGGACCTATATATTCTACTATGAAACATCAAGTATTTAGTTGGGGGTTGTTATGATATAGGATGAGTGAGTCATTATGTATGGATCTCATCAGTTGATGCCTCATGAGCGGAATTACCCGATGCACAACCTCGAGATGGATGATGTAGTTCATACTTCACACTATTAGAGACACTATTTACTTGGAGTGCATTTTGTGGTATTCATTGATCACAAAAGCCTCAAGTACATCTTTACACAACGTGATCTGAATATGAGTAAGTGTAGATAGGTTGAGTACCTACAATCCTTTAGTTTCGAGCTTTCCTATATTCCTGAGAAAGGAAATGTTATAGTTGATGCTCTGAATTGAAAGACTCAAACATAGGCAGATCTAGAGGCCAGTGGTGAATGTAAGCTCATGGTATTTGTTTTCAGAGATGGACATTGAGGTTCAGGAGGATCATGGAAAGAATATCCTCTAATCCTTAACAATTACCTCTACCCTTCTAGAATGGGTAAGAATAAGGAAACTATCTGATCATGAGGGATTAATCCCAGGGGAAGGTATCTCAGATGACGATTCATATTCTGGTTGGACTATGGATGAGAAGCAGACCCTATTCTTTCATGGATGAGTATGGGTCCCAACAGAAATTAGAGAGGAGATGATGTGGTAATTTTATGTGTCAGCTTGGGAAGTACATCTCGATGTCACCAAGATGTATTGAGATTTACATCGCTGGTATTGGTGCCTGGGTATAAAACGGGATATTGCCGACTTCATCACTCGATGTTCCACCTATCAGTAGGTGAAGGAATAACATCAATGATCAACAGGACTTTTACAACTGTTGTCCATTCCTAGGTGTAAATGGGATGATGTTTCTATAGATTTAATGACTATTTTACCTAGATCACCTCATGGAAATGATACCATTTGGGTCTTTGTTGATTTTTTAATAAAGGTTGTACACTTCTTACCTGTTTGAGAGACCCTTTTGGCAGGTGAGATAGAGAGATTATATGTCAGGGAGGTCGTACATCTTCATGGAGATCCTTGTTATATCATATCTAATATGGAAAATCAATTTACATCTTGGTTCTAATAGGGGTTATAGAAGGCCTTGGGTACGTAGGTGCTTCTGAGCATGACCTATCACCCTCAAACCAACAGACAGACAGAGCGTATGATTTGGGCGTTAGAGGATATGCTCTTTGCATGTGTCCTTGACTTTGGGGGTACTTGGGAGAAACACATACCCCTTGCAGAGTTCTCTTATAATAAAATATTTCAAGCTACCATCTAGATGGATCCTTATGAATCCTTATATGGTAGGTCTTGCCAATCGCCTTTGTGATGGTTAGAGGTAGGGGAGGTAGCTTTTATTGGACCACGTCTCATCCAGGAGACTTCAAAGAAGGCCAGGTTGATTAGAAAGTGCATGATGATATCTTAGTCCATAAAATAGTCATATTCCGATCGATATCAGTAACCTCTTTAGTTTGAGATCCAAGATTGGGTTTTCTTGCGAGTTTCACCCAGGTTAGGTCATTGATGTATTCAAAGGTAGGGTAAGCTTTCACATCAATTCATTGGACCCTTTGAGATTTTGAAATGAATCAGACTAGTGGTTTACTAGATAAAACTTCCTCATAGATACCAGTATATTCATGATGTCTTTCATGTATCTCAGATTCGTTAGTACACATATCCAAACCTGATGATGTTGAGTTAGAGATGGATGATTATTTTGTAGAGTATCCAGTGTGTATTTTGGATTAGATCATGAAGACACTCTGAGGTAGTTTAGTCCCTTTATTACAGGTGTTATGGTAGCAAGAACAAGTACATGATGAGACCTGGGAGTTGGAAGATGATATATGAACTTAGTGGTTGGAGCTTTTCTCTGATGATCTTTCTTTTCCCTCAGAAGGCCAACTCGGGGATGAGTTGGTTTAAGGAGGGGAGATTTTAATGACCTAGATTTTCTAAAAGTTATAGATCATTTTTTTAGTTTAAATACATTTATTTATCTTATTAAATTTTTCCTCTGGACTAAGGAAGGTTTCAAGAGCGTCTGAGGATTTTTTAGATCCCATATCTCTGAGAATTGGGTAAATAGAGTGGGTCGCACGGTTTTAACATGGTTAGTACTAATCATGTAGTGTAAGTTTGTGGGGGTAATCAGTGACCTATAGGAGGCCTCAAGGTTTGTCTAAAATCATGATAATATATGTGCACACCCATGAAAAAATTACAGACATCTTGATATATCCAAATCACATGGTTTGCACACAGTTTGGAAAAATGTGTGCACAAACCATGTGGGGTCCCTCCTCCCATGAGCCCTCACTTCATATAACATAGGCTATTTTATAAATCTATTATCTAGACACCGAATCAAGTTTTGTTATAGGAATTTGAAAGCTTTAATTAATCTCTTTAATCCTCTTACTTCTCTTCTTAGTTTCTCTTACTATCTCTTGCACTATTTTGGTGCGAGCTCATTCTACCTATTTTCAGGGCTTTGGCCCATTCTTAATTTTTCTTTTGATTTACTTCAAATATGAAGCTAATATTTTATTATGAGTCATCTACATCCTTAAGGTAGGTTTTATAGTTTTTCCCTAAAATTTGAGTTGATTTCATAGCTTTGCTGTTGTGCTACATGCTGGCTATTTCTGTGTGTTGCCTTAAATTCCGTTCTTCATTTATAAATAATTATATGCATGATTTTATACTCTTATGTACCCTTTACATATAGTTATAGGATGTTAAAATCAACCATAACCACCCCTTTGGGTGTGAAAAATTTAATTACCTCTCTTATGTAATTTTTTAATGGACTGAAACACCTTCTAAGTGTTCATCTTGTCTTGGAAATGGAATTTCACCCCTTTATATAGTTTTTCAATAGATCGGAACACCTTCTAAGTGTTTTTCTTGACCTTGATTATCAATTTTCATGAATTTATTAATTAAATGGATATTTTATATTGAATGGAATGAGTGGCAAGGCCACACCTCATGTTTTAAAATTATGAATGTGAATTGTATCAATTACACGCCCTTGGATATCTGTATTAAATTGTTACTCTTTCATTAAAGGTGATTCATCATGATATTATTATTATTTCATTGATATTGGTTGTGGAATTATGGTTGAGGGACTTATTGAGAATGATTCTTCACTCTCCCTTACATCGGGCGTTGAGCATGAATACTCTCACCATTATACTTGTGTCTGGATGATGGTCACGGTGCTACACATTACCTTACTTCAGGTGTTGGTCATGATGTCTCTCCCCTCCTATATCAAGTGTTGAGCATGACATCTCACATTAATTATGAGATTCAGGGCATGTACCCTCTGCTGGAGCCTATAGGTTCATTAGACTAGTTGTGGATGCTTGAGTTATGTCCAAGGTCTAGCTAACACCTAGTATCCATATATATACCTACTTACATCCTCGCATACTTAGTGAATGTAGGTGTATGGAGTATATAGCTATAATATATATATATTATTACTATATATGTGTATGGTTATGGATCAAACTCTTACATCGGCCTATGCCAAAGCAGTTAGAGCCATCCAGGTATCTTGTAGGAACCTGAGTCGACTGGTATTTAGTTATTAAGCTTTATTATTATTATTTATACCTATACATTTTTGTTTCTATGTACATAGGCTGAATTATTTCTAGACACCATTGGTGGTGACCTACTGAGATTTTATCTCACACCTTACTTGGGCCACCTTTAGCACTTGAGTAGATTACTTGCCTCTAAGTATGAATAAGGGAAAGTTCCCTACTATAGATGCTTGATTCATTTTACTTATAGTATAGAGAATGGGAGAAGAGGACCAATAATATGGTCAAGATGATAGTGGAACATTCTTTTTTCCTTTTTGTAGTTTTTTATAGCATGTTGTATATGAATATCCCTTGTTTCCCCTTTTTGTATATCAGCATTCCATTACAACATCTTGCATATGACTCAGCCTATTGGCTTGATTATTAATTATAGTTTCTTGGTTATTTACACCTTTGCAGTTTATTATTATTGTACCATTTCTATAGTGCCATCTTTTTATATATGCTTCCTCTACGATGGGTTACTGGTCATGTTGTCTTAGGGTCTATTTATATTTTTGTCTATTCATTTATTTTATCTCTTGCGTGACTCTGATATGAGGTTATAGTCTCCCTACTATACCACCTTAGGCCCTTAATAATATTCGATAGCATTTGGTGTATGGGGAGGCACTCTTGAGTCTATGTGACCCGCCAAATCAGGGAATGGGTTAAGTGGATCCTGGGTTGGGATGTTATAGAATAAACTAGTATAAAAATTCCTTATGTTCATTTTTTATTCCACTACTAAATAACTCTAATAATTAACTTCATTAATTAACTTTAATAATCATTTTATTTTAATAAAAAAAATTAGTTAGGTTTATTCACCCCCTATAGACCATATTTCATATCCCTATTGGGACCTAACACCATCTTCATGTTTTGATGATAATTATCACATATTTAGATTATAGGCGTATTTTGAGATCAATTGAAAAAGAGTTTTAAAAGTTGATTTTTAATTGTTTAATTTATCTTTGGAATTATTGGAATAAAGCCTACATTTAACTTTAGGTGTTTTGATGTTATTATAGGATGTTTGAAGGTGATTTTGAAGGATCTGGGTTGAATTAAAGAAGTTTTGTTCTTAAATGTTGAAATATGGAATTGTTGAAGGAGTTCATTGATTGTATTTGACAAAGGAAATTCTGTGTATGAGCCATTTTCCCTCTATATATGTTTGAGTTTTCCATTGTGTATGTGTCATTTTACACCAATATATTATTCATTTCCTATGTGCATGTGTAAATATTCTACCATGTGTGTGTGTCATTTTCCTTGGGCATATGTATCATGCCTTTGTGAAAACCAGCTAATGGATAATGTTCCAAGGAAACTTCATAAAGATCAGCTACAATGAAACCTAAGGTTTTGTGCCACCACATCAGTATACATCTAATCAATCAAAGGTGCTCTCATCAATTATAATGTGCATGATATTTTGATAAATATCAAATAAGGAAGTTGTGACTTCAGGGAAGATTGGGTTGTGACTAAGGAAAGTAAAGTTGAAGAGAAAAGAAAGATAGAAAATTTTGAAAGAGAAAGCATCTTAGATATTTGACCAATAGAAGACGAAGGGAAGTTTTAACCATTTAAGAAGACATGGTTATGCCTATAAATAATAATTGGGTGCCAATTTTTAGGATAATTCGAATGGGGTAGTTTTTCTAGAGTTATTCTATGTTTTAGATTAGTTTCCTTATGTATTTTATTTTTATTTCAATATGTATTTGTATTTTTATATTTTAATAAAATCATTTATTTCTCTCTCTGGATCTCATTTCTTTATTTCTCTCCATTTTTATTTATTTAATGTGACCATTATCACTTGTGATGGTGAGTGACTAACTTGAGGCCTAGCCTTAGGGGAGGTTTTCTCAGTGTCCCTCGCTTCTCACTTTTCAAATTTTCATGTTTTATTTTATTTGTAGTGAGGGAGATAGAAGTGTTATCAATTGGTGTAACAATTGTCCACTTCTATTTAAAATAAGTTTTTAACTCATTTTATTCTCTACTAAATCATCATTCACTCCCTTATTTCAGGAATACACTAAATTTTATGGATTTGAGTGTTCTCAAGGTATGGAACAACATATGATGGAGCTAGGTCTTGGAAGGTGTCACACATACAATGGAATGTGTTCATCAACCTTGACTATTGGAGGAGGTGAGGTTTAGTGTTCCAAAGAGATCTCCCAAGAATGCTAATTTTTATAATCAAATTAGGGGTAATAGTTCATGTATGATGGGATGAACTATCAAGTAGAATTTATACAATAATAATGAATAATTAAGAAACTTGAGTAGACAACCCTTGGACCAATACCTTTACTGTTAACCATTCATTTTGTCTACATTTTCATCTCCATGTTTCTTTCTATTTCTTTATTCCAATTCTCAACCCCCATGTTTTCTTTGATTTCATTAAATATAAAAAACCAAAAATGAAACAAGTGATTAGGATTAGTGAGTGATTGACTATAAAATCTCCTCAAGAGAGACGACCATGGTTAGCCATTGTGCTATATTAAGAAAAATAAATAATAGATTTTATACACCCCTAAACAGGTGTTTTAAAGCATGTGATGTGTTTATCCATCATATGGATGACATATGATGTATTCATTGACCTAATCATTATATACTCAGAGAATTAATAATGTATGATTAACTATGTGGGATTGAAAAACTTTGTGACAAAGATATCATATAAAAATTAATTCTTGTATATAATAAAAAAGGTGGACATGGGTATAGAGATACCTTTGATTGAACTGGTCATTCTTTTCTTGTATCTATGAATTCATGAATTCATATTTATTGTCAATTCTACAAATTCTCACGGGGTCACTCTTTTTGGTTGACTGAATGAGGATTGAGATTTACAAAACTCATAGAGTGGCTCTAAAAGTGTTTTAGAGTTTATACAAAAGTATTTTTGAATGGATATTCATAAGGTATTTCATATTATATGATACATGGTGAATTTGATGACAGCTTTCCAAAAGTGTTTAGTAAATATTCAAAAGGAGTTTTCTATATAGTTTCACAAGTTATCGTATATGATATAATATAATGTGGAATGACACAAAGTTTATGAGGCTTTAGTGTAAGTAGAATATTTATAGAGTTATGAACTTAAGTCATATATGTGTACATACCAATATTTTAGTATAAAATATTGATATTTCATATGGTATGATGTATAGAAATCAAGGCAGGTAGTATTTCTTGGTTTAGGTATATCATTTAGTACGACGTGGTGATATCGTATTACCACTATCTCGGCTTGTAAAATTATATGATAAGGGTGTATCGTAATGTTATGATTTGTATTGTATAATAACCATGGAATCTTATGATTGACATGATAGTATAATGTTAAGTTTCAATGTTCAGATCTACCTTCTATGTAAAGCTATCATTGATTAAACATTTTATAAGATGAAACATTGGGGAGAATGGTTGGTCAAAGGTTACAAGTGTTATAACCACATTCTATTTACCCATATGTTTCATAATATACAATTAAATGAATTAATACTCAGGTGTGATTTGAGGGATATATGAGGAGGTTAATTCATTGATATGGTGTTTGTTTGATTCTTACCCATGAATACTTCCAATTCTCCCTGAAGCTATCTCCTTATCCTCCCTTTTCCACCCAAAGTACTAGTATATCATGGTTGTGAGTAGGGTTCTTCACAAGCTATTGGGTTATTCAATCAACCTGAGGATACATCACAGAGGGGGGAACCCATAGGTTTCTCCTTGGAGATCTTCATCAAACTACTATGGTTTAAGGCAAGAGAAATATCCAACAATGGTAAAAGGTACACATTCTTCATTTTATATTTAAATGGTTTTGGTTTTTCATAGTATAGTGATCTTAAGAATGAGGTTTTTAATGTATTTTGTTTCTTTGAACAAGTGTTGTTTGATCCCTAAAAACTCATCACATTTTCATGTGCATATATACCTAGAGAATAATATAATTTCATGTTATAATGAACTTGATATAGGGTAATGTTCTTCTCCTACTCATTGAGATTTAAGGGGTACAAATGATTTCTTATTCCAAAATGAAATATCAAAATTTATTGGTTATGTAAATAATAAATATTTGTTTAATTCATATAAAGTTATATCTCAACCTGGATATTAATTCATGAATAGTGGAATTTCTATTTCATAGAATTCTATGAAACAAACTATTTATTAAACTTCCTCTAATTATACTATGTTAATTTAGATTCATAATGAAAGATAAAAATATGTTTAGCTAGGACTACTACCATGGGAAATTTCACCCATGGAGGTAAGGTTCCCTATGTGGGGACTACCACCACGGGAAAATACACATGTTGAGGTATGATAACACTATAAGAAAAACATTATTTAGTGGGAATTCAAACTACTTATAAATGATTCTGCAATTATTTCTATAAACCATTGTGTATTCACATGTTGAGAATCTTTTGATGATTTTTTATTTATTGGAGGTTCATTTGACAGCGGTTTAAACCACCACAAACTGATTCTGCAATGATTTATATAAACCACCATGTATTTTCATGTCAAGAATCCTTTGGTTGTGTTTTTTATTTAGAGGAGGTTTGTTTGGAAGTGGTTTAAACTGCCACTAAATATTTTGCCACCTTTTTTTATTTTCTTTAAAATGATTTATTTATTATTTATTATCACGAACCCACCATGCCCTGACCCACCCAAACAAACCTTGTAAAACCAAGCATATATATGTGTAGACTATGATTTGAACCTCTTACCTTCTGGTTATTCTATAAATCCTTTACCACTCCACCAAGTCCTTCATGCGGTGACTTAACAAACTTTAATATACTTATGTATATATACAGATAAATACATGTAAATACATATACATGTGTACATATATTTATTCACAATTTATAAATTCATACATATAAAAAATAATTAAATATAAATATATGTGTATATATAAACACACCAATATAATATATATAAATGTGTATAAATATAAATAAATAAATATAAATATCTAAATATATATAAATTTACATAAATACATATAAATACACACACAAAGATATATATATATATATATAAATATAAATAGATATAAATAAATAAAAATACATATAATTACATTTAAATATATAAAAATTAGATAAATATATATAAATATATATAAATATAAATAAATTTACACACATATATATAATTTAATTTAATTATATATAAATACACACACACACATACATATAAGTATATATATATCCACATCCATGGGTTGGGGGGGGGGGGGTCAACCCCCAATGACTCTAAGTTTGAGGGTTTTTCATAGGGTACTACCACAATGCCCCATGGATTTCAGGTCATTGCATTTTGAGAAAGAGTTTGAATTTTGGTTTTAGTGATGGTTTTATTTGGGGCACTGATGCTCATGCTAGGCTATCAAGTATTTGAACATCTCTAATAGATGTTTTTAGACATGTCTTGAGGTGCGAGGAAGGTCCTGGGGTCTAGAAGGATTTAGGAAAGAGTTGGAGTGGTCGAGCTTCTGAAAATAGAAGCTATAATCCATTCATAGTGTGAATGGGTCATTCACACTGTGAATGTTGGCCATGAATGGGGAAAGGGGCCGAAGGGGAGCTTTGGCTAGAAGATTCACGACATGACCACCTGGGCCATGCAATGAAACATTCTGGTCCAGTTTTTTAAAAATGGATGAGGGGTTTCTAAATTAGAAACACCCTTGGGTTTCTTATCTTAAACATCAGGTGTACATGTGGAGGCTGACCCGCCTCCCCTCCTTACCCTTTTATTTGTATGGGTTTTTGGTAGATTTTTTCACCATTTTAAGGTAAGATCCCATCCTCTCTTCCTACTGTTCTTCCTTCATACCTCTTGTTTGATTTCAGTTCATTGAATAGGGTTTTAGAATGAATGATTTCACCGAATAATGGTGAAATTTTCTCACTTCATAGGGATTTTGAATTTATCTCATAGAGGATTGGGTGTGCATCTAGAGTGGAATGCACTTGGTTTCTCATGATTCCGGTTCTATTGGGCCTCTTGATGAGTTTAGTGCATATCATGACATATTGGTATGAATTAAATAATGAATTATAATTGTTCATAATTAATTATTTATGATGTGTGGTGAGATGAAAGATCTCAAGTGGCGTTATGAGCCCGAATAAGGCATTAATGGGATTGAATGAAGTAATGAAGAACTTGATGTGGGTGGTAACTCCTTGAACAAGGTAGGTAGTCCCTTTAATACAAGATCATATGCTTTTTTATGTGTGAGTGTGCTTTCCAACATGAATTGAATGGGATCAGGTAGACATATAAGGACTAAAAAGGCCCTGGGAAAGGGGGGTAGGGTAATTCATCCTCTTATGCTCGATATAAGTTCTCTTTAGAACTTTGGTAAATTAGAATTGTTTGAAAATTGTGTCTCCAAGGGGATGGAGTGATTTTGGATCCAATTAGAGACCTCAGGTGGTCTTGGGAGGTGAGACGAGTGTCATGGAGATGGGTTTCCTCTGAGTGATGGGTTAAGGTATATCCCTTAGGAGATGTGAGAAGAGACCCAGGTACGAGTCATAGGAGTTAGTTGGGACTTGGCATCAAGATGTCAAGGGGGCTTAAAGCACAGTAGCTTGGGATGGTCCTTGGGTGTAAGGACCATAATTTTTTAGAGATATTGACAGAGAAGTGTCATGGGATAAGAGTTCTAGGTTGGGAGAGCCTTTAGGTAGTTCTATCACCAATGGGTGATGATTATGGGATAGTATCGATGGTTAGAGATAATGATGGGTCTATAGAACCCATTGGACACCCCAATGGGTGTTGGAGTTGGTGTTATTGAACCAAATATTTGTAATTTGGATTACATGTATATTAGATGATTTGAATATTAATAAAAACATATTATTACATATTTTTCATTGTTCAGTATGACTTTGATGTAATAATTTCCTAGGGTATCCATCGCATTGACAAGGTCATAGAAGTTCTGTTCTATGATGAGAACCTTGAAGTTTCATGATGATATTCTTAAATATAGTTCTATGGTCATATAATGTACTATGATAGGGCACATAGTGTATAGAATTTCAGGTGAGAGTACTCATAAGCGGATGAGACATTTTCTCATCATTTTTTTACTTGTTGATCTCTAAGACGAGAGGTTATGAGAATATACCCTCTAGTAGAAATTCCATATGTTTTGGTGTCATCAGATATTCCTATATGCGAGCATGTATAATGATCCTTATACTTTAAGATTATCATTAATGCATGTCATGACTCATGCACTTAGATTTAATAACCAAATCTTTGATTCTATATATTCATGGAAAGTAGGGTACGTTGGGTGTGTCATGAATGACATGTTATTAATGGACAAGTTGAGGAATGATTTTTCCCTTCAATATTTATAGAAGTTAATATCTCAAACCTTTGATTAGAATAGAACCATCACATTAAATTCCATAGACATGGTGTAACGATGAGTTTATTTTAGATAGTCAAAGAATTATGCATCAAAAATATAGGTTGATGAAACAGATTTGAAACCTAATTGATGAAATATTGAGATAAAGGGTTTATATTACACATCAAGTGCTTGTATGTGGTTTTAAACATTTCCACATTAAGTTCTTTCTCTTGGGTTCCTTGACCTATTTCTAGATAATAATTTTGGACTTTAAGAAAGCCCACCTAATGTCAATGATAAAGAATCCTAGAGGGTCACACACTAAGTGTTTCTGTTAATCTAAATTAAATTATATTTGAATTTAATTAACATAATGCATATTATTATCAAAATTGAGGAATAATTTTATTCATGTTTTATCAATCGCAAATATTTATTGAATATTTAATAAATTTTTATTCACTAGTTTGTTGATAAAATATTTATTTATAAATAAAATGTTAATTCAGGGATTAAATAAATGTTGAAGAGTTGGAGTGGACCAATATCATGTTTGGAAATGAATATTAATTTTCAAATTGATAAAATAATATTTATCATTGCGTGAGTTAGTGAACACCTTAAAATAATAATAATATTATTATTATATGGCATGGGGTTTGTTAAGTATTATTATATTATTTAATGGTTGGTATGCAATTAAATAATACTTTAAACTTAAACCTAAACTCTATAAATATATGGTTATGTCTGTTGTGTAGGGTTAATTGAAGAAATCAAGATTTGAAAATCATTGCACACAAAATAATTCTCTCTCCATTCCTCCTCCTCTCTTACTCTTAAGAATGAGAAGCACTATAGTGATTCCTTCAAGCCCGCATGAAATGAAGATCATATATTGGAATTTCCAAGGGATTTAGAATTCCACAATGGCTAGAGTCCTTAGGAACTATGTTATGGCCAACAAACCAATGATTATTGGAATTTACAAACCTAAAATGTGCTTTGAAAAATGGAAAGATTTTAAATGTGCCTCACTTAGGTATAGTTTCATCTCTCAAGAATATCATGAGAGTAATATGGATCATCTATTGATTCTTAAACATGATAGCATTAATATTCTTACATGCATCAAGAAATCTCAGAATAGTACTATATCTTTTAACACTCAATGATCCATTATGTCTATCTCTTTTGTGTATGCCTCCACATCATACATTTGAAGAAGGGATTTATGGAAGAAAGTTGATGTCATTGCTGAAACTATGAGTAATAAGTTGATTATTCTGGGTGACTTCAACATAACATTGAAACCAGAGAAAAAAACTGGACTCAATTTTAATAGTATTGATTCCTTTTATTTCTACACATTCATTGACTTATGAAATGTTTTTGAGATTACAATTAATGTAGATGAGTTCACATGGAGCAGATACGCAGTATATGGAAGGTAGACCAGCAAACTTGATAGATGATTTATCCAGATTGATTACACAAGAGAGGCTATTGGGGTCCTAAGCTATTCAATCCCCAAACACCACTCAAACCATAATCCTATAATTGTTGAGATCTCCCCTCATCCTCAGATGTTATCCCCTTTACCCTTAAAATTTAATAATGGATGTTTTTCCATTCTTGGATGTAGGTAAATAATCCTTCAAGCTTGGAAGATGAAACCTTTGGGTAGTCCCACTTGAACTCTTTCTGAAAAACTCAAGTGTTGCAAGTAAATGATTGAGGATTGAAGAAAAAAAAAGTCATTATCTAAGCTTGATTCTGAAATCAAGGACGCTAAGGAGAATCTAGAAGATTTTCAGCTTAAAAATCAGCATCAAAACATCCCATCTAGAGAGGAACAATAGGCTGCAAACTGGCTGGATGATCTTCTTACTATCCAGGAAAGACTGAACCAATGTCAACTCAACATTAAATGGCTGAAATATGGGGACAAGAATACCAAATTATTTCATATATTTCACAAATAAAAGATAATCAAAGAAATAAATAAATCCATTTGTGTGGATGGAACTACACACACCTCTGAAGGTGATATTTCTAATATTTTGGTGGGATAATTTGAGAGGTTATATTCTGATGATGGAATTGACTCCACACCCAGGATGATTGATAATATTTCCCCATGAGTTTGGGAGCATTAAAATCAATCTCTTATCATGGATCCCTCAAAGGAGGAAGTGAAGATTTCTCTCTTTTCTCTTAACATAGAGAGTGCAACTGGTCCTGATGGTTTCACTAACAAAATTTTCACGTTTTATTGGGACATTCTGCAGGAGGGCATAACCAATGAAATAAAGTATTTTTTTCATTCATATGCCATATGGGATAAACTCTCATTTTATTACATTACTACCCAAGAAGTAGAATGCTATTGACATAAAGGACTTCAGGCAAGTTTCTCTTAGAAATACTATCCCCAAAATTATCAATAATATTATCATGATCAGGTTAGTAGAATTAATCAAAGAAAATCTAACCCCAAATCAGCATGGTTTTGTTCCTAGGAGGAATATTTAGCATTGTTTATTCACTGCCTCAGAAAGCATTAAACTTATGAAGAGGAAATAAAAAGTAGTAAATTTTTCTTTCAATATTGATATATCTAAGGAATTTGACATAATGAAATAGAGATTTATTTATGCTTTCCTCAATAAATATGAATCTTCAACTGATTTTATCAAAATTATCAACACCATACTTGGATCTGCAAGATTATCCATTCTTATTAATGGATCTACAAGAGGATTTTTTCAGTGAACTAGAGGTGTTAGGAAAGGATATCCTCTCTCAGGAATCCTTTTTTCCATTTATGAGGATTATATGAGTAGATTCATCAATGATAATTCATAGATTGGTCTTTTTAAACAAATCAAAGTAGGTAGAGATGTGGCTACTCTGTCACATATTTTTTATGATGATAACATCCTCCTTCTTGGAAAAGATTCAAAGGAGTCCATATCTACTATTAAATCCTTGTTCACACATTATGAATAATTTGATAGAAAATCCATTAGCTGGAACAAGTCATTCATTATTTTTGGTGGTGGAGTACCTATTGGAAAATAAATCAAGATCATGAGATCACTTGGAGTGAAAAGGGGAACCTTTACATTTATCTATCTTGGGGTCCCCTTATTCTAAGAAAATGTGAGAAGATGGTATCTTGAAGGAATATGCTCAGGTATCATTAATCATATGGCCAAATGAAAGGGTAAGATCATGTCACGAGTCGGAAGGATAGGCCTTGTCAACTTGGTGATTACTTAAAATTTTTATTAATCCTTCTCTTTATACATATGGATGAGAGGTCTCATAATGGAACTTCATTATATGATTAGAAACTTTATATAGACTGGTTCGGTGCATGAAAGGAAGCTTATTTCTATTTCTTGGAAGGAATGTATCAATCCAATTGAGATGGGAGGTCTTAGGATCAAAGATCTCAGAATGTTCAATGATAGACTTATTAACAAATTTACTTGATCTCTCTTGACTTTGGATGAATATTCCATTGAATTTTTATCAACATGGTTTAAAATGATCCTTCTTAATGAGTACCCTTATTATCTTGACTCTTTTTCATGGGCCTCTATTAGAAAATCTTATCATGAAATTATGCAAAATTCAAAATGGATGGTATATAAACAGTCTAATCTAAACTACTAGAAGAAAACATGGCTGGAAAAGCCACTCCAGTAAATGGTGATTGTTTCATCAGGAAGGTATCAAATGAAAATTTTTGATCTATTAGAAATCAATAATAGAGTTGAAGGGATTTTCCCAATCCGATTGATATGGAAATTAAGTGGTATACTTTCCTTGATTCAGACACACTTATATGAAAGCATAATAGAAATGTTTATTTTAATGTAAGAGATTACTATAGGATGGAGTGTGATTACTCCTTCATGCCACTATCATGGTTGATGAAATTTAAGGAACCCTTCATAAAACCTCTAGACTCATTCCGTTATGGAAAATCTGGAAAGACAGGTTATCCACCCATGATCAGTTGAAGAAGGTAGGACATCATCTTGCTTCGACATGTCACCTATGATTTCAATCCAAGTAGATCATGAAAAACCTATTTGTGGATTGTGGATTTGGTAATAGGATTTGTAATTATTTTAGTAGCATGTTTAACATCAAGATATGCACAATCATGAATCTAGAAAATATCATGGTAGATATTGATAAAATAGTTTTGAGTGGGAAGGTTTATAACATGTTATTATGTATAATTTACTTTGTTTTATTCTTTGTATAGACAACAAGAAACACCTTCATTTTCAACAATAAACTACTTTAATTTCATGAGGGACTCACTACACTTCATAGGGAGATACATACTACAGTGGGTGTACAAGTTGGTGAAATGAGAAATACCATCAATGATCTTACCATTATTAGACTGTTGGGTGTATAGGGTAGGCCCAAAAAACCATTGGAACTTAAATATATGTGATGGATTCCCCCAATATTCTCCTGGATTAAAGTAATGGATGATACAAAAGCTGGAAGGCCAGGACCATCAGGCTGTGCAGGTGTTTTTCTCACCCATTGTGATTTCATGAAAGGATTCTTTCAATATTATATTGGTATTGGCATGACATATAAGATTGAATTATGGGTGATAATTCAGGCCATCAATCATGCCACTTACCATAAATGGAATTCATTATGGGTTGAATCTGACTCTGAACTTGCTATCAAGGCCTTGAAATAGAGAACTAGGAACGTTCCTTGGAGACTCCTACCCCATTGGATTGAATGTCTCAATTAGGTAATATACATTAATTTGACAGTATCACATGTCTATAGGGAAGGAAATATAGTGATAGATGCACTGTCAAAGAGAACGATCATGGAGATGAGCATAATGTGGTCCTTTAGGATCCAAGATTTTTGTGCACCACTGGTGGATGCAGATATGAGGGGTGTAATGCACTCCCATCTTTGTAAAGCTCCTTTTAATGCTTGACATTGTACTGTTTAATTTTTTCTAAAAAATTTTAAGGGTTAAGGAACCTGGATCTTTTGGTAACAATGATAATTCTCTTCCAGGTCTACTCACTCTTCTTTTTCAAGTAGATAAGAATACAAAGCATGAAAATACTTCCAACATTATGGTGAATGAATAGAAAGTCCAAGAAAAGATGTCTAAGACCAAATATTCTTCTCAACTCCCATCCAAGAAGAGAAAGATCAAGGGGAAATAAATGGAGCATGCTATTATCTATTTTATATGTGGAAATAAGGTCTATTGGAAGAAAAACTATAACCATCCAAAGAAGAAAGAGGAAGTTTCAGGTGTGTTTTTTATCAAGTAAAATTCATCTATTTATACAAATTGAATATTAGATATAGCCTATGGTTCTGACATATATATTCAAATATAGGAACCAAGTAGATTCATATATATTGATCAAGGGGAGGTAGATATATGAGTAGCCAACAAATATAAACTTGTTGTTGTGGATATCAAGGACTACCACATCACATTGCTGAAGGGAATGATCTTGGTTTAAAAGGATTTTTATTTTGTGTCATTTTTTTCCAAAAACATTATTTCTATATCCAAAAATTGATATAGATGGATTTATTTTCAAATTTAAGAATAAATGTTACTTTTTTATAAAGATAACATTTATTATGGTAAGTCACATTTAAATAATGGTATTTATATGTTGGATTACATGAACTAAGTAATAAAAATCAATAACAAAACTACTTCACATGACTCATACCAAAATTAGCTTTGAAATCACTAGATATGTCATATAAATGAAAATAATTTGACTAAGTTATACTAAAATGGATATTTAGAATATTTTTAACAAAAACCAATTGGTGTATGTCATACATTTTTATAAGTAAAAATGATCAAATCCCAATTTAGTGGAAAATATGAAAGGGCCAAATATTTTCTTGAATTAGTTCATACCGATATGTGTGGACCATTTCTAGTTGAATCAAGGGGTGGGTACTCAACTTCATAAATTTTACTGATTATTTTAGTAGATATGGTTATGTTTGCTTAATGAGGTATAATTAAGATTACTTTAATAGATTCAATGAATACAAGGATGAAGTTGAGAACTAGATGGGTAAGAAGATTAAGAAACTCAACTCGAACCATGGTGGAGAATATTTTAATCAAGACTTCATTGATTATTTATGGGAGTTTGGGATCATATCCCAACTCAATTCTCCTTATACACCTTAGTGTAATGGTGTAAGAAGAAGGAGGAACTACCAATTGTTAAACCGCTAGGGTCCTAGATACCCTGAGAGGGGGGTGAATCAGGGTATGGATATTCTATTTTCAAAATTCTTCTTGCGCCACTGGATCTTGACCTCTATGTTATAAGGGTCACTTTGTTTGCTCTTATGTGTCTATGTTGATCACTTATTTTTTATCTTTATCTGATGGTGATGCTTTAGATGCAATGCAGGGAAGCAACCAGGCAGACATAGAGATTTTTACTTGGTTCACCCTCATTGGGCTACGTCCAAGGAGCATACAACGACGATGTGCCGCTATACCAAATCCACTAAATATCACTGCCAATAATGTTCAGGCTAGATCACTTCTATTCCCAGGCTCACTACCTTTACAATGTTTAGGGTTATCTCACTACTTCCCAAGGGTCACTCCCTTTTTCTCTCTCTCTAGCTCACTTTCGGTAGAAAGGATAACCTTCTTCCTCTTCCTCTTCTCACTGCTCTTGGAAGGGATCCACTCACAGTTTATAGACCTGTATGTATCTTCATTTTCATGAATACATACATCCTCAACTATTGATAGATACTCTGTTAACGTTCAAATTTCATCCACATATGAATACCACTTTTCCTCTGAAACACTTGGCAATTCATTTTGGAAATACCTTCGCAAAGCACCCTACTTCGCGAAGCTCCCAATTTCGCGAAGCTCAAACAAGCCTTCGCGAAGATCTTGAATTTTCATGAAGCTAAAGTCTTCACAAATATTAGGACATCACGGAGCTCAAGTCATCACAGAGAGACTTCCCTCATGAATCTCACTAAGCTAATGTGGAGCTCAAAACTTTTGCAGAGCTAGATTAGCCACTGCGAAGCTCTTCTTTCGTGAAACACACTGCCTTCGCGATCCGAGATCAAAATATTTTTTTCGAAAACTCTCTCTACTTATCTAGAGGGGGTCGAGTACTATTTATAGGCAATTCCATCGACCCTAGAACCTTCCGTGCGAAGTCAACGCCATGTCATCTCAAATCGTGAAGCTTCGAAATTTCCACCGAAATTCTGTCAAAATCGTGAAGCACCACAAAATTTTTCGATCACGAAGCTCGTCGTAGTCGCGGAGCATTCCGTCAATTATTTCTTGCCGCCACCGCGAAGCTCCCTCACATTTCCCTTCAACTCTGCCATTCACGAACCTCATCGTAATCATGAAGAATCACCATCAACATTCTTCTTGTCTTCGCGAAATCCAATCCATGAATCCTATCTTCGTGAAACTCATGCATTTTCCATATTTAAATTAGATCTTAAAAGAAATCCATATTCCGTGATGCTCACTAAACTCCAAATTTTGGACCCCAAAATTTTGGCAAACACTGGGAAATGGCACCACCTTGTACCTGTTCTTTTGTATCACCTCCAGATAGTTCGTTCCTTTTTCGTGGTTCTTTGTGAACATGGATTGTCAACAACATCTATGGAACTCGAAAATTCACCATGGAAACCTGAATTGCCAACAAACACAAGAAACCCAAAAATACTGTAATGATACCTTGAGGGATTTTTTCCCAACACCAATTGTTAAATATGGTGAGATCAATGAAAATTCATGTGACTCTTCCATTATACTTTTAGGGATACACATTAAAGACAACAACACAAATACTAAACCAAGTGACAACCAAAGTTGTAGATGGTATCCCATACCAATTATTAAATGGAAATAAACTCATGTTGTTATACTTATATGTGTGGGGCTGATAAGAGTTTGTTAAGGCCTCTTCAGGTAACAAACTTTCACCCCAAGGAAAAAGGTGCACCTTTATAGGATTCCCCAATGAAATAAGGGGTTTTTATATATACGACCCCTAATAGAAAAAGGTAATAGTGTCAATACAAACCATATTACTTGATAGGGAGCACATATATAAAAGATACAGTGGGATCAGGATAGAATTTAATGAAATTTAGACTCAAGGTACACAATATTTGGCATAATAACAAATTCCACAAAGCCCTATGGAAGAATTTATTCTAGAGACACAAGTACTGCATATGAGTAAAAGAGAGGTTAGAGAACTAGAATGCTATTATTTTATAGTAATTGAGGATGGTGAATCATTATTAGTTGATTATAATGATCCTATAACCTAAAATGAACCAGTTAGTGTCATAGATACTGAAAAGTAGAAGGAAGATATGAATTCTAAAATGGATTCCATGTATAGAAACCAAGTTTGGATTTTGGTTTATCCTCTAGTGGATGTAAATCCCATTGGTTATAAATGGATATTCAAGAATAAACTGGACATGGATGGACAAGTTAGTATTTATAAGGCATGACTGGTTGAAAAAGGGTTTAAATAGTGTCAATAAATTGAATACAATGAAACCTTTTCACCAATTTCAATGTTGAAATCTATCAAAATTCTACTTGTAATTACAACCTTCCATAATTATGAAATTTATAAAATGGATTTCAAAACAGCTTTCTTTAATGGAAACCTTCAAGAAGATTTCTATATGATTCAACTCGTAGGGTTTGTGACTCCGAAGAATTCCAATAAGGTATTAAAATTAGAAAGATCCATTTATGGATTAAAGAAAATATCTAGGTCATGGAACATTCGGTTTGATGAATCCATAATAGAATTTGGTTTCATAAAGAATGAATGAGATCTTTATTTTTATAAGAAGTTTAGTGGGATTTTGGTTATTTTCTTAATATTATATGTCGATGACATATTACTTATTAGAAACAAAACACCAATTTTATAGTCTATAAAATCTTGGTTGAATAAATGCTTCTTCATGAAGGAATTAGGTAAAGCAACAGGTATTCTTGGGATCAAGATCCATCATGATAGATCTAAGAGACCACTCAGCCTAATCTAAGGTACATATATTGAAAAGATACTAAAGAGATTCAGTACGAAACAATCCAAGAGGGGATTTTTTCCAATGTCACATGTAATTAATCTTTTTAGGGAAATGTGTCCTCAGGAACATGAGGAAATACAGAGGATGGAAATTATTTCATAAAATTATATGATTGGTCCAGTCATGTATTCTATGATATGTATTAGGATAGATGTTTATTACACCTTAATTGTGGTAGGAAGATATCAAGATGGCCTAAGTGAATGCCATTGGATGATAATCAAGACTATCCTTAAGTATATGAGGTGAACTAAGGTTATTCTCCTGATGTATGGAGGAGATCAGGAACTATTCATCAGAGGATATATAGATTCTAGTTTCCAAACATATCAAGATTATTTGAAGTCACAAACTAGATATATATTCACTCTTAATAGAGGTGTTGTGGACTGGAAGAGCTCAAAGAAATCTGTGGTGTTATATTTTATAGTATAGTTTGAGTATATTGAAACTTATGAGGCAGTTAAAAAAGAATTATGTATATGAAAATTCACCCAATATATTGACATGATACCTAGAAATAAAGATCATATCACACTCTATTGTGATAATAATGCAGTGATGTCTCTCACAAAGGATCGAAGGTTTCATCAGTGGATGAAGTATATAATTTTGAAGTATCATATCTTAAGGTATTTTTCTTAGAGAGGTGAAGTTGAAATGAGAAGAGTATTCATGAAAGAAAACATGGTGGACCTTTTGACTATAGCCTTGACTTAGTAGAAACATGATCATCATGTGAGGTCTAGTGGGCTGAATGTCATAGACATTTGGATCTAGTCCAAGTGGGAGTTTGTTAAAGTTGGTGTTCTAGAACCAACTGTTTATAACTTAGATTACATGTATATTCAAAGATTTTAATATTAATAAAAACATTTTATTACATATTTTTCATTTTTTTACTTGAATTTTATGTAATAATGTCCTAGGGTATCTATTGTATTGATAAATTCATAGTAGTTCCCCACTATGATGAGAAACTTGAAGTGCCATGATGATATTATTAAATATAATTTAGTGGTTGAATAATATACTATGATAGGGAACATAGTATATATTCTATCTGGTGTGAGTACTCATAAACATATGATGCTTCTTCTCATGAAGTTCTCACTTGGTAATCTCTTATACCGGAGGTTATGAGAACATAACTGCTAGTAAGAATTCTGCATGTTTTGGTTTCATTGGATATTCCCATATGCAAGAATGTGTAATAGTCCTTAGACTTTAATATTATCATCAATGCATGTTATGAATCATGTACTTATATTTACTAACCAAAACACTAATGCCAAATGTTCATGGGAAGTAGGGCACATTGGGTGCATCACAAATGACATGTTATTAATGGATAAGTCAAGGAAGGATTTGTATATTCCATATTTATGGAAGTTGATATCTCATCCCTTTTATTGGAATAGAACAATAAAATTAAATTCCATGGTCATGGTGTAACTACATGTTTATTTTAGATAGTCAAAGAATGACATGTCATGCATATAGGTTGATGACAAAGATGTGCAACCCGAATGATGAAATATTGATACAAATGGATTATATTACACAAAAAGTGCTTGTATGTGGTTGTCAATTTTGTGACATTAAGTTTGTTCTTTTAGGTTCCTTGACCCTTTTATAAATAGTAATCTTAGAATTTAGGCAAACCCATATAATATCAATGAGAAATAATCCTATAAGGTCACACACTAAGTATTTCCATTGATATTGATTAAATTTTATTTGAATTTAATTAATAGAATAAGTATTATTCTCAAAACCAAGGAATAATTTTATTCATGTTTTATCAATCATAAATATTTATTAAATATTTAAATATTTATTCACTAGTTTGTGGATAAAATATTTATTTATGAATAAAATATTTATTTATGCATAAAATATTTATTTATGAATAAAATATTTATTTGGGGATTCAATAAATTTCAAGGAGTTGGAGAGGACCAAGATCATGCCTGGTGATGAATATTAATTTAAAAGCTGGTAAAATAATATTTATCATTTTATGAGTTAGAGTACACCTTAAAATAATAATAATATTATTATTATATAGTGTGAGGTTTGTTAAGGATTATTATTTTATTTAAGGACCGATATACAATTAAATAATATTTTAAACATAAACCCTAGCTCTATAAATAGATGGTTATGTCTATTGCATAGGGTTAATTAAAAAAATCAAGATTTGAGAATTTTTGTGCACAATGAAAATATCTCTCCATTCCTCCTCATCTCTTCCTATCATGAATGAGAAGTGCTAGAGAGATTCCTCCAAACCTGAAGGAACTAGAAGTAATCAAGACAAAAAAACAAGATAATAAATCTGTTATGCTAGCACCTGGTAATCAATCAGTGTCATTCATAGTTCAAAGGAGCATGTGTGGATCACCACTAGAGGTATTATACACTTTTATCCTTATAGTGCAATGAAGGTAATCTAGAAAAAGGGTTTTTCATATGATCAACATCATATATGAATAAATATCCATATACTAGGTATTCTTTCTTTAGATCTAATATAAATTAATTATAAATTTAATGTAAAAATATCCTCTTTAGGTTTCGAGTTCTCTTATGTCAATATTTGATGGAAAATTTTCATTGGTCATGATGTTTACATATTATACAAATTTTTGAATGATCCATCAAATTGAAAAAACCTTTATGGTTATTTCACCCACTAAGGTGCTTCCATTGTTCCTAGAACCTTAAAAATGCATGGTGGATTGTGCTGCAATGAGGGGCTAGGTCTTGAGCAACTAGCACCCTTGGATCATTCAGTGATCTATGTGATGTGTTGCAAACCTTCTTGGATGCATGTTATTGAGGTCCTCTATAGAGTCTATTGGGATGGGTTAGTGTTCCTAATGGCCTCCCTAGAGCCTAAAAGGATGGTCCAGTGTGCTGGATGGACTCCCCCAGAGTCTATGGTGATGGGTTGGTGTACTTGTAACCTCTCTATAGTCTACAGAGAGGGGTAAGTATGATGATCATGACCTGATGGTGTTATTGGGTTCATGACCTTTCTATACATGGATTGGTTCAGTGGAAAGATTATTCCTTGTTCCTTTGGGTATTGGCAGAGGACCTTTTCATGAGTGGTCTGGGTCGGTGTGCATAAAATAGACCTTTACAGAAGTGTCTTGGGTCATGGAAGAGGACTGTAATGGGGTATGGGTCATGGAATGATGTAACATAACTGATGGAACTCCCTTGAGTGAGAAGGTATGGGTCGAGTATGATGGACGTATGATTGTCCCCAGTCTCTGCAGGTATTGGGTCGAGGTGTTGGATGTCTCCCTACACTAATTCTTCATGCACGATCTGGGAATCGATAAAATGGTACAGAAGATGATGTTACAAGGTGGATTCTTACATGGAACTGATGTAGGTATGATCAGGTGTCGTGGGGGCTTGGTTAGTGAATAGTGACCTCGTGTGTAGGGTTTAAAGGTGGCCTATTTAGCACTTGTCATCCAAGGTACTTGTGTGGTATATTTATTATATTACTCAAGCATACATGTATATGATAAATTATATCACAAGCACTTGTTAAGACCATATTGATATGTATTTATCACACCCTACATGGGAACCATGCTGCATGTTTAGACCTTATATATACTTTCAGGTTTAGCATGGGAGGTGAAGTGGATCAGGTTAGTGTAGCTTGGTGGGTTTTGGAGATAGGGTGTGTGGATCCCTAGGATGGAAATAGGGCCAATGTGTGTGTGAATTATATTTTTTGGTTTATTTTTTTATTTGGGATTGACCTATTGGGCGGTTATGGATGTAAACTTTTATGACTTTCACATTGAATTTATTATAACACTATGTTTATTTATTTATTCATACTATAATTCGATGGATGTTTTGGTTATTTTATCTATTTTTATAAATCTAGTTCAAGGGAATTGTATCTACATTGTATGGAATAGTCCCTTTCCCCTAGTTGGAAACCTCTAGTGTACGGGGAGGCATGCTTGAGGTTCTGTGGTGAACTCAGTTCAGAAACTGATGAGTGGTCCTTGGTCAGGGTGTTACAAAATAGTATCAAAGTCATTATTGTTTTATGATTTGGGGAGGTGGTAGATAGGTATTCTAGGAATGTTCCTAAGCTTGTGATAGACCTTGGACTAGTGATTCATGAACACATTTCTAGTGGGAATTTCTACTTAATAGGGGTATGGGATTATTATTCATACTTTTTGCTATTATGGATGAGTTTTTTATGGAATATGACATGTTTAATGGAGATATGATTTTTGGTTTTTGTCTCTTGGACCATTGAAAAGAGGCATGTGTACATTCATCATATTAGGCATGTAGGGATCACATGACATGTGCCTGCTTGTGTGTGGTTGGTTTTTCTGACATGGTTTTGGTTGTTTAACATATTGATAACAACTTATATGGTGTTTTTTTGGTATAACTTGTTGGTTGGAATCTACTCAACTTATCCATGTTATTTTATTTGATGGTGGGTCATGTGGATCCTAGTACATGACATTCTCTTATGATGATAAAAAATACAATCCATTAAGGGATTCATGTGGACCCTTAGTGGGTCAGTATAGGCATTGGATACCTCGGTTGTGGAACCCTGATGGTTTCGTCATAGTCATGTGATTCCTAAGGGATGATCCAAGGATGATCATGAGTTTCCTTGAGGATATAAGTTTATTTACTTAAAGTTTCAATAATAACCTATATGGAATTTCCCCATATATCTTATTGGTGGAATTCTACTTAACCAAAACTAGTAGTTGAGAAAGGAATGAGTGAAATACCTTGTGTTGTGATGTAGAGCATGGGAGGATATCTTGGTATTAAGGATAGTTTTTAGAGTCTAGGATTAGTTAGATGTCTGTCCCTATGGTTCTCAGGATTCACTTTCAACTAGCATAGTGGGAGTATGGGTAGACACTCATGGTTTTGTAATGACACCTGTGTGGTGGGTGATCATGCAACTAGCCTTAGAATGGGTGGTATGACTTGGGTTATTGGGTAATACTGACATGAAGTAGAGCATGGTTAGTGGGTTAAGCCCGTGATCCAGGGCTAGATGATTCAAAACTCATAGGAACGTGAGTTAGATTGTATGATTGGGTTGCACATGAGCATGTAGTCATTGGGTTCAGGTGAGACCGAGTTGTATCATGAGAAGAAACCTATGGGAAGGTTCTTAGTGGATTACTCTTCCTGAAGGTAAGATTGGGTGTTGTAGAGATTTTTGGGAAAAGTATCAATGTGCTAGGGTAGGCATGCATTGGTTTCATAAGGGTTTTGGTTGAGTTAAGAATCAATGAGAAGGTCGTGTATTGGTTTTTTGAGAAATGTATGGGTTGTGGATGAACCCAAGTCATGTTGTAGTGTAGTAATAACAACACTGTGGTGGTTTTAGTTTATAATCACTCTTAGAGTGAGGTGTTCAGTGTGTTTAGTAAGACACTCATGGGCATAGTGGACTAGGGTTTCATAAGAGAATCATAAATGTACCTCAACAATGAAGGTGACATCAGATTTGTATTGGGGTACCATGGTATGGTCGACCTAAATGGATTCCTTAACATGGACTGTCAGGGAGGCGTGGTGGTATAGGTTGATGTGATGGAGGAGATCATGGATTGGGTGGAGTGACAAGATTTTTAATGGGACCTATGTGGGTCGATTCTTGAGGAGTAGAGTAAGGAAATTCATATGGTTGGGAATACATCATTAAGGATTTTTAAGATGATTCCCTTATGAGATGGGAGCGGGTGGAAAAGTTAGTGGTTAGTGTTTTGTGTTATCACCTGAGTATGATTGATATTGACATGTCCACTCATTGCGTGTGGTAATGGATGAAGTGTGGACTATTTAGGATGGGTTTTTGGGTTCTTTGAGTGATGATAATGATACTACTATGTTGGGGAGCATCACATTAGTTTTAGGTTAATGACCCTCATTTCAAAAAGGTCATGATTTTGGTAGGAGCAGTCATGTGATGGTCAAAGAGACACTAGGTTAATAATGTGTGGTAAGATCCACTAATATATAGTTACTTGGTAAATACCAGATTTGGTATACAAATATCATGTTTCTTAGAGTCGGTGCATTAGAATCGGGCTTGGGGTGGTCTCGGTGGGATCTGAGGATGATTCATGGGGTGATCCGTGATTTGTGACATGGTTCAGGGGTGAACCAATGTCATCACATGGTTCAAGGGGTGAACAAGTTTTGTAACATGGTTCAGGGGGTGAACCATTTTTATCACATTTTTTAGGGGGTGAAACTATTTTGTTGTATGATTCAAGGGGTGAATCATGTGATGAAATATCGTGAAGGTGTACGTTAAGAAAAATTTCTTGGGAATCAAGGGGAGTTGGTGTAGTGGATCAAGGCATGAGAAAAAACTCATTTTTTGGGGGTTGGTTTTGAAAACACCATGTTAGAGGCTGGTATTTATTTATAGGATGCATTGGCAGGTATGATGATGAATTTTTGGAAAAGTGATCTAAAGGTGGTATGAATAGTGTTCTTGTTTGATCTTGGACATGATGAGATAGAAACCTTGTCATGGAATTCATGTGGGATGCAATTGGTGGGTTTGTGGACTCATGGAAAGGTGTTTTTGGTAGTAAATTTCTATAGAGTGAATCACCATGGTTTAGAACCGGCCTTAGTAAAGGGAGTCTTATGAAAAGGAGTAATATAAGCGTTATGATCAATCAGTTAAATAGTTTGTGGTTTGTCTTGAGATATAGGTGTGGTGAGTGTCATCTTAATTCTGGCGTTGATAGCGAGTATGTGTCTTGGATCCTGGTGAACAGTGTGTTTGGTGTTAGAGTTGTGCAGTGGAAGCATGTTTGGCATTCAAAGAAAAAAAATGGAAATTTCTCAGTGAATTAATGACTGATGTTAGTTAAGAGTTATAGTTTGAGGTTTTCCATAGCTTCTTGAGGATGAGAATCATTATGTTGGGGAATTTGTAACACTGTGGATTTTGGGTCATTATGTTTTGGTAAGGAGTTTTTAATTTTCAGTTTGGTGGCAGGTTTATTTGGGGAATTGGTTCTTAGGCTGGATTGTTGAGAATTTGAACGTCTCAAGAAAGTGTTTTTAGAGATGTTTATAGGTGTTGGGATGGTCCTGGGGGTTATGAAGGATGTTAGGGAAGATCTGAAGTAGTAGAGTTGCTAAAAACAATATCTCCATACCATTCACTATGTGAATGGTTCATTCACATCGTGAATGAATTTTAAGGGGTGAATGTAGGTTAGGAATAGGGATATCGAACAAAGGGGATCTCTGGCTCAAAGATCTACGATGTGACCACTTGGTTCATGCCATAAAACATGTTGGATTGGTTTTTTTAAAATGGTCAAGGGGTTTCTAAAATATAAACCCCCCTGGGTTTCTTCTCTTGGGCATCACACATATAGGGGAGAATAACCCCCCTCCTCCCCCTTTGATCTAGATGGGTTATTGGTAATTTTTTTCATTTCATTAAGGTAATATTTCCTCCTTTTTTTCTCATTATTCTTCCTCCATCTCTCTCATTTGATTTCAGTTCATCATCTAGGGTTTTGGGATGAATGATTTCACTGGAGAATGGTGAAATCATTGTTCTTCATCGGTCCTTTGCATGAGACTCATAGAGGATGTACCTAAATGCCAAAAACAATATGTTGTTTTATGTTTATCATGAGGTATGTTGTTGCATGGATTTATTTAGGATTTTTGGAATAATTTGGGTTTAATTATCCATTGATTCGGTTTTATAACTTTGGGATTTTATGTTGATTAGTATTGGGGGTGCATTGAGAGTGGAAAGCACCTGGTTTCTCATGATTATGGCATTGTTGGATTTCTATGTGAGTTTGGATCTTATTATACAACATTTTTTTGAATCAAATAATTAATTATTTATGAAGTGTGGTGTGAGGTAGGAGCTCAAGTGGTCTTATAAACTTTAATGATGCATGAATGGGCTTGGATGAGGTGATACAGAGCTTGGTGTGGGTGTTAACTTCCTAAAAAAGGTAGGTTATCCCTTTAATAGAATATCACATGCTTGTTTATGTATGTGTGTGAGTGCCTGTATGCATTACATGGGATTGGGTAGGCAGATAGGGATAGAGAGGGCCATAGAAAGGGGAGATGGGGGGCATTCAGACTTTTATGCTCGAGATAAGTTCTCTTTATCACTTGGATAAGTTGTAATCACCCAAAAACTATGTCATAAATGGTTGAGAGTGGTTTTATAGCTGATGAGAGACCTTGGGTGGTCTTAGGAGGTGAGGCGGGTGTCACATAGAGGGGTTTCCTCTGAGTGATGGGTTAATTAATATCCTTTAGGATATGTGTGATGAGACTCTAGTGTGGGTTGTAGGAGTTGTTTGGTACTTGGAATTAGAATATAAAGGGGTATTAGAGTGAAATAGATTGGGATGGTCCTTGTGTAGCGGTACCAGGAGTATTGATAGATCCTGATGGGGGTGTGGATTAGGCCAGGAGTTCTGGGTTAGAGGAGCCTTTGGGAAGTGTTGTCACTGATGGGTGATGAGTTTGGTGTTATATAGATAGATAGAGTTCATGATGGGTCTAGAGGACCCAGTGGAGACCCTAATGGAAAAGGTGGATTATGCTGCGATGAGGGGCCAGGTCTTGAGCGATTAGCGTCCTGGGATCATCTGGTGAGTTTTGTGATGGGCTATGACCCTACTTATATGAATGTGATTGATACCCTCCCTAGAGTCTATGGATATGGTATGGTGTTCCTAATAGCCTCCCCAAAGCCTCCAAAGATGGGATGGTGTGCTATATGGAATCCCCAGAGTCTACGAGGATGGGTTGGTGTGATAATTATTCCTTGATGAGAGAATTGGGTCTAGGACCTTTCTAGACATGGATTGGGTCTATGGAAATATTTTTCCTTGTTTCTTTAGGTATCAGAAGAGTAATTTTCCATGCATGGCTTGGGTCAGTGTGCATTAACAAGACCTTTCCAAGAGTGGCTTGGTTCGTAGAAGAGGACCACCTTGGGGGCTAGGTTGTGGCATAATGTGATGTGACTGATGGACCTCCCTTGAGTGATAAGGGATAGTTCAATGATTTTATACATATGATCATTATCAGGGTCTATGAGTATTGGGTTGAGGTGTTGGATGGAACCCTACCTTGATTCTTTGGGTTTAGGCTGGGAATCAGTACACGGGTACAGATGATGAGGTGGAAAGTTGGATTCCAACGTGCCACTGAAGATGGTATGATTAGGTTTCATGGTGTCTTGGTTAGCACATGGTGAAATGATGCATAAGGATATGGGGTGGCTTGGTTAGCACTGAGTGTTTAAGATTCTTGTGTGACATATTTATTAGATTCCTTGTTCATACACATATATGATGTCATATACAAGGGGAACTTGGTAAAAACCTACTAATATATATTTATCACACCCTTCATAGAAACCTCGGAGTGTGTGCATAATTTATGTCTATTTTAAAGTTTAAAACAAGACATGTGGTGGATCAGGTTGGTGCATCTCAATGGGTTTTGGAGACAGAGTGTGTGAGACTTGAGGATTGAATTATGGCCAATGCATTGTATTTTTGGTTTATTTTTTATTTGAGACCATCCCTATGAACATTATGGATGTATGCTTGTATGAATTCTTTCTGGAATTTATTATAGAACTATGTTTATTTATTTATGTGTGCTTTGATGTGATGGATGTTTTGGTTATTTTCATTGTTAGTATGACTATGATTCAAGGGTATAATCTCCTCATTGTATGTACTAGGCCCTTACCGCTAGTCAACAACCTATGGAGTATGGGGAGGAGTGATTAAGGTTTCATGGAAACCTCGATCTGAGAACTGATGGGTGTCCCTAGGTTGGGGAATTTAAACTATAGTAGGCACTACAGTAATACTTAGCAACGATGATGTTGTAGTGGCATTGATACTATATTTGGGACTATAAGGGATTCGATACTTCTATATCATCCCATTACACGTTTCCAAGGTCTGAGGTTCTTGGGGGAAGTTTGGACTAGGTACGGTAGAGTTTGGGAGCTAAATCAAGAATTAATAGGAATTTATGATCTAAATTATAGTTCATGTAATGGGTGATTAGTTTACAACCTAAATGGTGTTGGGACCACTTTTTGTATGAATATTGTATTTGTTGTCAATAGTTGTCAATACTAGTCAAAATGAAGAAGGAGATGAAAAAGGAATCCAAAGTAAATGGAAATCGGATAAAGTGAGGATGCCTGGAGAATTGTTATGCAATCATAGCATTGGATGTCATGCTGGGGAAATTCTCCATGAAGTTAATTCAGACGATTGTTGAGATGATCCTAAGTTCAAATAACTTGTGTCAAAGGTGACACATTGTTTACAACAATGAAGTATGGAGAAGTATCATCCATTTGAGGATGATTGGATCAGAATGGAGAAGTATCATCCATCTGAGGATGATTGAAGAAGAATGAAGATTTGAAGAAGACCATGAAATTCTTCATGATAGAAAGACATGCAAGAGATTACTTGAAGAATAAAATCATATGATTTGCATGAAGTGTAGAATGTTGGTTGAAGAAGAAGAGAAAATGTGGAAGGTCTTGGCATACTGAGGTAGCCATGCATTTCGCATTATATCAAAATCAGACGATGCTTTGCTGATTTGTATTTCACAAATATCATAAGTTAGAAGAACTTTTGATTCAAGCCTTATAAAATAAAGGGGGATAAATTATGATTCCAATCATATACAGTTTTTATTGGAAGGAATGATGTTGCTGGAAGATGGGATGTTTCAGTACTTCCCATTGTAACTCTGAAGATACTAAAGTTGATCTCTCAAAGGATACATATAGCGATAGTGGAACTCATGATAAAAGCTGAAGAATGGTTATGGGAAGCAGTGAAGAGAGAAATAACAAAGTAATGGACAATCTGGGGGTGGCACAAGAGCACAGTTTAAGGTGGTGCTGTTTTCCAGTTTTTGCCAAATTTTAGGGCTTGAAAATCGAAAGATGAAGAAATGTGCTTGGAAATGGATGTTGCACGCATGATTGAAGATGGTTTATATTTTCACGTGCAAGGAATTATTCAAGGTCAGAACTTTGAAAAATGACAAAGTCATGGAGTGCGCGGAAACCTTGGTGAGTTTCGTGAAAAAATAAAGCGGTGCGCGAAATAGTAGCGGGATGCGCGAAATATCAGCGGGATGCACGTAATATCAGTAGGCTGCGTGAAAAATGAAGGTTGCGTGAAATATTAGCGTGGTGCGCGAAATAGTGGAATGAAGTTTTCGTGCAAAAGGTGTTTCAAGATCAGAAGCTCAAAAATTGGCAAAGGCATGAAATGCGCGAAAAATTGGAGTAGTGCGTGAAATATGATGTCGTGGGAAAGATTGGGTTTGCGTGCAATATGGAACATAGTGTGGAATATTGCGCACAATTGGTGCATTGTGATTAGAAAGTCGAAAAATGACAAAGGTAAGAGGTGCGTGAAAAATCGGAGATGTTTGTGCTAGGTGCGCGGAACATTAGACTTGTGCGTGGGAAAATTGGTTGTGCGAAAAATGTCGGTTTGATATTTTACGTGAAAGAGTGTATTCATGCTTAGAATGATAAACAATGGCAAAGTCATGAGGTGCGCGAAAAATCCAGGAAGGTGCGCGTAATCTGAAGAAGTGAGAGACAGTTTTACGCGTGAGAAGGGGTTTTACGTGCAAGGTCAAAAATGCCTATAAATATGAGGTGAAACCCTCTCATTAGTAGTGACTCGACACATAGACAAATCCTGAGCTCTGACGCGTGGAAAAATTGAAGTATATAGTATTGCGCGAAAAGAAGAAGTGTTGCGCGAAAAAGGAACTGCTGCGCGAAATAGGAAGTTCTGCGCGAAAAAGAAAAGTTGCGCGAAAAGGGTTTTATCGCGCGAAAAGGTGTTTTTACGTGAAAGGGTTTAATTTTACGTGCAAGCCACCTAGAAGGGTGCACGAAAAATTTGAGGGTCCCGCAAGCCTTCGATAGGTGCATAGCACTCTCGAAGCATCTTTGCGAAGAAGAAAGAACTGTGAACCATTCGGTTTCACAAAGAGAAGTTATACCGCACTCACACAACTGGTGTTCATCACTCTCGTTGTGATTTGTGAAGTGAAGAAGAACTAGACGTGAAATTGAACTCATATCTGCACAAAGTAATAATTCAGTATACCAATACACTCAGGTGTTGGTATTGAGAAGAGAAGGAAGAGAAGAAGAAGAACAAAGTATTCAGGGTAGTTTAATCCAGATGATGCTATGTGAGCTGATCCTCAGTGTTTGAATAATCACATTGGTGTATGTGATTCTAGATGAATAAAGAAGAAGTTTTATTGTAGTTGGTTGTTGCACTGAGAAGAAGAAAGAAGAAGTCTAGTGCAGTTAGTGTTGCACTAGAGAAGAAGAGAAAGGAAAAAAGGAAGAATTGCTTGCCTACTGGTTTGCAAGTAATCAAGTGAAGAGAACTGAATAAGATCAAGAGAAGAACCTACCTTACTGAAGAAGGAAGAATACTATCTCCTTAGGTAGTATAAATAACCAGCTAAAGGCTGCAAGTTGGACTAGGCTTTCACCAGTCCAGGGAAGAGGATTGTTTCCCACCCCCCTCCAAAGTGTAGGGACTCACACTGGCTAGAGGATTGTTTTCTTAGCCACTCCATTATAACAACATATCACATTATAGTGGATAATCCATGCACTAGTCATCCCCATGCATGGCAAGGACGTAGCTACTCTTATTGAGTGGTGAACCTTGTAAAAATATCGTGTGCATATTTTTACTACTCTCTTTTATTGCATGCGACAGGGAAAAGAGAATAAGAGAATCAAGATCCTAACAGGTCTAGAGGTACAGGGATAAAAGTTTTAATTGGTTTAAAAAAGTCCCCAACACTGATTCACCCCCCCTCTTAGTGTTAGGTATATCCCAAACTGGTCCTCTCAATTGGTATCAGAGGGAGGTTAAACTCTGTTGTATTCTCTAAAGTGAAGTTATTCTCTTTTGAAAACTTGAGTTCCGTTCCTAAGTCAACAATGAAGAGAAATGTTGGTGAAGATTTAGTTACCTTTTATCAGAAGGCTATATCTACCAAGACCATGATGAACAGAAAAAATAAAGAGAAGAGAAATTTGAAGAATAATTCCCTCTTATCTAAAGAAGAGGAAGCATTTGGTTCTCCATATATGGCTGACATTGAAGACACACGAGATTTGGAAAGTAATGAGAAGGTGGCTCAAGTACCCACCAAGAAGATGGAAAACCTTCCTACCTCAACTGATCAAGAGGTATGTGTTAGTACATTTGGAAATAACCCTCATGTTGAAAATTCTAGCACAAGTGGTGATGAACAATCTACAACATCTCAAGAAATATCAGTTGATAGATTAAGAATCATTCTTCATGGTATTCCTGAAGAGAGTGCATCCCTGGTTTGCGGGGTATTTCAATGCATGCAAGAAAATATCACTCAGTTGGAAGAAGAAACTGATGTTTTGGAGAAAGGATTACAAGAAAAAATTGTCCAATGTTTAAAGCTCTCTAGACAGGTTGGAGCCTTTGAAGCAACAAAGAGGGGATTTGAAGAAATTTCTTCAAAGTGGCTCAAAGATTTTTAAGAAAAGGAGGGATTCAGCAAGACTCTAGAAGAGAAGATCCATGCACTAGAAGATGAGATGAAAAGGGGAAATGAAGTCAAGAAGTTATATTTGGAAGATAACTCCAAGAAGATCAATGAACTTGACTCTTTGTTACAAAAAAAAAGTAAAGATTCATGAAGATTAAGTTGAAATATTAAAGAAGGCTTGTGAAGAGAAGATGACTATGATTGAAAACCAGGAAGTCATCCTCAATATGAGATGTATAGAATTGGAAGTTGAACTAACCAATCTTGAGAAGACACATATTGAGTCTCCACAAAAGAAGGAAATAGTTTCTGTCATTACTCAATGCTCACTGGAGGATTCTACTGTCAAAAGACCTCCAACATGTGATAAGAAGATCATGGCTTCACTCATTGATCTATCAAAAGCATATGATAAAGTAAAGGTATCATCCATACCAACTTGTATTAATGTTTCTAAAATTGCTCCTACAAAAAGTGCAGGTAGGAAGAAAAATTCTAAACAAGTTTGGATGAATAAAAGTGAGATGAAACCTATCACCATGGATAGGGTGGATAGGGGAAAGAGTGTAGAAGATAGACCCCCACAAAAATAACAACATACCAAGAAGAAGAAGACTCAACAAAATTATCAAGAAGATGACAAGAAGTTAAGGTTTGTTGGTCAATGTTGGCACTGCAACAGGTTTGGTCATTGTGCACTGGATTTTTGGTACAATCCCTTAAATGTAAAAGCACAGAGAAATCCCATCTCAAGGGGGAGAAATCCAGAGAAGAAGAAGCAACATCCACAGATACAGAAACATCTGTATACTGCAAACAGATTTGGAATGTTAGATAACTTCTGTGATGTATGCAATAGAAGTGGTCATATGAATGGTGCATGTTCATATAAGAAAAGAAGACCACAAAAGCTGGGCAATAATGAAGAAGCATCCTTGGGAAGAAATCAGACGAACAATGTGAAAACAAATTCTCCCAAGAATATTTCAAGAAGGAAAGTTGAGAAGGCCTTGGATTCTAAATCCAAGAAGTTGAAGAGTGGTGCATCCAAAAGAAATACTAAGAAAGAATCCACTCAGAAGAATCCATGTAGGAGATATAATCTTAATTCCTCAGTCTCTAATGATATATTGGTGTTTTGGCCAGAAGATTTGGAAAGAATGAGAAAGATGGAAGATGAACAGGCTAAGAATTGTGCTAAAAACAAAAAGAAGATTCTGGATGAATACAAAGAAGTTTTGTGTGTGAGGTGCAACAAGGCTGGTCATACTGTCAGAAAGTGATTTGAATTTATTCCATCCCAACAAGAATTCCTGAAGAGGATGAAAGCTGCAACGGGAGATTCTAGTGCTTGGAAAGATCTTGAGGAAAGAATATTCACACACAAAGAGATAGAAGAAGTATTGATATCTACACATCCACATTCAAAATTAAAGATCAAATGTGAAAGTGTGAGGAGTGGATCAAATGGAGCTTCTTGGTTGAGAAAATCAACTCATCCATCCTGCTCACATTGAAGAAGCATGGAGGATCCACCCTATTCCCTTAAATCTTTATGTATTGTATTTGTTCGTTAAATGCATGGAATTGAAGGTGAAGCAATATCTCAGGGGGAGTACCTGAGATTCAGTGATGAGAAGTGTTCCCTTGAGGGGGAGACACATGAATAAGCTACCAGATTCATTATCCCAATCGGTATCAACATCAGTTGGTATAAAATTCAATTACTATAAAGATTGTTTGAAGATCATTTCATTGGAAAAGGTATGTCGTTTATTAATCTCTCATCCATGGTTACTCAAAATAAATATATTTTTACAAAGGGGGAGTAACTAGGTCAATCAGTGACATAAGAAGAATGAAAGTGCCCCAAGGCCACTTATCCTGCTAATTGCACTTGAATATTTTTTATCCTTTTGTTGAAGTGAGTGTAGGAATTTCAGGATTGATTATTTCCTATCACATTCAATATCTTTGTCCTGGAATAAAAGTGGAAAATCCTTGAAGACAATTGTAGGATATTTCATCTCATGCGGTATCACGATCAGTGGATAATGGACAGATTTGTTGTCTAAATCAAATCCTCTTGTTTTCTACACCGAGCATTGCTCAAGTAGACTTAGAGTGAAATGATTGATGGCACATTTCTTAAGTATGGAATGATACCCTCTCTACCATGAACATTGTATTTCTTGTCAATAAGGGGGAGAGAAATGAAATGAATGTTTAGGGGAGAGAAAGAAGTAAAGGGGAGATATAAGATTCTCATTTTGACATTGACACATTCATTTGAGGAGACTTTAAGGTATTGACAACAAAATACAAAGGGAGAGATTGTTGGGACCACTTTGTGTATGAATATTGTATTTGTTGTCAATAGTTGTCAATACTAGTCAAAATGAAGAAGGAGATGAAAAAGGAATCCAAAGTAAATGGAAATCGGATGAAGTGAGGATGCCTGGAGAATTGTTATGCAATCATAGCATTGGATGTCATGCTAGGGAAATTCTCCATGAAGTTGATTCAGACGATTGTTGAGATGATCCTAAGTTCAAATAACTTGTGTCAAAGGTGACACATTGTTTACAATAATGAATTATGGAGAAGTATCATCCATTTTAGGATGATTGGATCAGAATGGAGAAGTATCATCCATCTGAGGATGATTGAAGAAGAATGAATATTTGAAGAAGACCATGAAATTATTCATGATATAAATACATGCAAGAGATCACTTGAAGAATAAAATCATATGATTTGCATGAAGTGTAGAATGTTGGTTGAAGAAGAAGAGATAATGTGGAAGGGCTTGGCATACTGAGGTAGCCATGCATTTCGCATTATATCAAAATCAGACGATGCTTTACTGATTTGTATTTCACAAATATCATAAGTTAGAAGAACTTGTGATGCAAGCCTTATAAAGGAAAGGGGGAGAAATGATGATGCCAATCATATACAGTTTTGATTGGAAGGAATGATGTTGCTGGAAGATGGGATGTTTCAGTACTTCCCATTGTAACTCTGGCGATACTAAAGCTGATCTATCAAAGGATACATATCACGATAGTGGAACTCATGATAAAAGCTGAAGAATGGTTATGGGAAGCAGTGAAGAGAGAAATAACAAAGTAATGGACAATCTGGGGGCAGCACAAGAGCACAATTTAAGGTGGCGCCATTTTCCAGTTTTTTCCAAATTTTAGGGCCTAAAAATCAGGAGATGAAGAAATGTGCTTGGAAATGGATGTTGTGCGCATGATTGAAGATGGTTTATATTTTCACATGCAAGGAATTATTCAAGGTCAGAACTTTGAAAAATGACAAAGGCATGGAGTGCGCGGAAACCTTGGTGAGTTTCGCGAAAAAATAAAGCGGTGCGCGAAATAGTAGCGGGATGCACGAAATATCAGCGGGATGCGCGTAATATCAGCAGGCTGTGTGAAAAATAAAGGTTGCGCGAAATATTGGCATGGTGCGTGAAATATTGGAATGAAGTTTTCGCACAAAAGGTGTTTCGAGATCAGAAACTCGAAAATTGGAAAAGGCATGAAATACGCGAAAAATTGGAGCAGTGCGCGAAATATGATGTCGTGGGAAAGATTGGGTTTTCACGCAATATGGAACATAGTGTGGAATATTGCGCGCAATTGGTGCATTGTGATTAGAAAGTCGAAAAATGACAAAGGTAAGAGGTGCGCGAAAAATCGGAGATGTGCGCGGAACATTAGACTTGTGTTCGGGAAAATTGGTTGTGCGCAAAATGTCGGTTTGATGTTTTATGTGAAAGAGTGTATTCATGCTTAGAATGATGAACAATGGAAAATTCATGAGGTGCGCGAAAAATCCAGGAAGGTGTGCGTAATCTGAAGAAGTGAGAGACAGTTTTACGCGCAGGAAGGGGTTTTACACGCAAGGTCAAAAATGCCTATAAATATGAGGTGAAACCCTCTCATTAGTAGTTACTCGACACATAGACAAATCCCAAGCTCTGATGCACGAAAAAATTGAATTATAGAGTATTGTGCGAAAAGAAGAAGTGTTGTGCGAAAATGGAACTGTTGCGCGAAATAGGAAGTTCTGCGCGAAAAAGAAAAGTTGCGCGAAAAGGGTTTTTTCGCGCCAAAAGGTTTTTTTACGCGCAAGGCTTGAATTTTATGCGCAAGCCACCTAGAAGGGTGCGTGAAAAATTTGAGGGTCCTGCAGGCCTTCGATAGGTGAATAGCACTCTTGAAGCAACTTTGTAAAGAAGAAAGAACTGTGAACCATTCAGTTTCACAAAGAGAAGTTGTAACGCACTCACACAACTGGTGTTCATCACTCTCATTGTGATTTGCAAAGTGAAGTAGAACTAGACGTGAAATTGAACTCATATCTGCACAAAGGAATAATTCAGCATACCAATACACTCAGGTGTTGGTATTGAGAAGAGAAGGAAGAGAAGAAGAAGAACAGAGTATTCAGGGCAGTTTAATCCAGATGATGCTATGTGAGCTAATCCTCAGTGTTTGAATAATAACATTGGTGTATGTGATTCTAGCTTAATAAATAAGAAGTTTTAGTGCAGTTGGTTGTTGCACTGAGAAGAAGAAAGAAGAAGTCTAGTGCAGTTAGTGTTGCACTAGAGAAGAAGAGAAAGGAAAAAAGGAAGAATTGCTTGCCTACTGCTTTGCAAGTAATTAAGTGAAGAGAACTGAATAAGATCAAGAGCAGAACCTACCTTACTGAAGAAGGAAGAAGACTGTCTCCTTAGGCAGTATAAAGAACCAGATAGAGGCTTCAAGTTGGACTAGGCTTTCACCAGTCCAGGGAAGAGGATTTTTTCCCACCCCCTCCAAATTGTAGGGACTCACATTGGCTAGAGGATTGTTTTCCTAGCCACTCCATTGTAACAGAATATCACATTATAGTGGAGAATCCATGCACTAGTCATCCCCATGCATGGAAAGGATGTAGCTACTCTTATTGAGTGGTGAACCTTGTAAAAATATCTTGTGCATATTTTTACTACATTCTATTATTGCATGCGACAGGGAAAAGAGAATAAGAGAATCAAGATCCTAACAGGTCTAGAGGTATAGGGATAAAAGTTGGAATTGGTTTAAAAAAGTCCCCAACACTGATTCACCCCCCTCTCAGTGTTAGGTATATCCCAAACTGGTCCTCTCAGATGGTGATTAAAAAATTGAGTAATGGTGGTTTTTAGGGTGTAATTCATGATCTAAACCATTGGTTCGTGACATGAATGGATGTGGGGTCAAATTTAGTGATTTTTTCTTAAAAAACTCACAGTATGAGAATAAATCTCATGATGTTAATTAAACCAAAATTATAGGATTTGGGTGATGCATTTTTCGATGGGTCTTAAAATCAAACCATTCACAACATGAAATACCTCTTCACATCATAAATTTTTATCTGGAAGAGTGTCTATAAATTCTATTAAACCCTAAATTTCTATCAAAACCCTTCTATTTCTCCCAAATATTATTAATCTATAGGTTCTATTTCAAGGTGTTTTGAATCCCTTTCACTTGAGATTTATTCTTGGCTTCCAGTGTTTGATTTTTGGTGGTTTGAGGTGATTTTTCCATCTTTTCTTGTGGTTTCTTCTCTATTTAGTTTTGTTTCCTATCATAAAACATTTAAATTCTATTTTGTTTGATATAATTCATTCTCATAGAGTTATTTTTATGTTTGGTGGTGTTTTTGTGGTGTGGTTCCCATAGGAACCATCGATTCCTTTTAGGAAAGGTGATCAGAGATCTACGCATGTTATTCCATTCTTGTTTGGATAATGTTGAAAGCCTTAAGGTAGGATATTTATTGATTATTTTATTTTTAATTTCAATATTTATTTTGTCATTATTTTTCTCATTAGGAAATAGTATAATTAAACTTAATGAAAATTAAATCGGAATTAAAGAAGGAATTTTGGTTTTGGGTTGTAGCGATTTCATGTTTTTATGTCGTGTTAACAGTTTGCCTCATGTTTTTCTAAATAAAATGTTATCTTTTGTTTATGATATGGTTTGGCATGTTTATTATTCTTGAAAATTATATAAATAACATAAATATGTTAATGATTATTGGATAAATAATAAATAGGCATGTTTAATTGTAATCATTCTTCCTTATAATTGATATAAATGGAAGTTATGTTTGAAACATGTTTAAATAACTTATAGTTTTTGTTAGATGATGCCTTAAGTTGAATGTGGTTGTAACCTATGATAAATGAATCAGTTAATTCATAATGGTAAATAATTGGTTGTTTTATAAATATAATTTTTTGGGGTTGAGTAAGAATGTTTACTTATGAAGGATGGATTCCTTGGTTCTAGGGCCTAGATACCCTATTAACTATTTATTGTTTTCTTGTTACCTTGTGTGATTACTCTATATGAGGAGCCTTGTTATGTGAAGTGATGTGAGCCTAATATGGATGATGGTTTGGTGATATATGGGAAAGGATGTTTGTGTTTTTGGAATTAGTTGGCTCTTAAGATAGTAGGATGTATGGTGATATGCATATTTGTTTCAGGGATGGAATCCGGATTGATGGAGCAGGTTAAAATTAGTTTTTCCCATTATTTTTTGAATTGAAATCTTTTTTTCTTGTTTCTTATGAATCCTATTTTGATTCCATATGGTTGGGTTTCTTGTTTTTATATTTCTTTTCCCCATCACTTAATATATCTAGAAGTGCATGGTTTATGCATCTTTTACAACAGCTTAGTACGTATCCTAGAGTACCTAGAATTATAGAATAGAAATGAATTATAAATGATTTATCCCATGGTGTTGGGAGTTTTTAACTATGGGTATATCCCTATATTGACAGCTTAATCACCCATGGTTCATATAACCATGGGTATATCTTATACCCATGGTTTTATGGGCTATACCAATGGTCCTAAACCGTGGGTATAGGTTAAGTTTCTAGTAGTTCCCATGGATGGTTCAGAAGCATTTTTTGTCATTATCTACCTTGATGGATGATTTTATGTTTAGTTCATCAGAGGTTCAGCTAGAAGTGTTTGTCAAGGTTGTGGAAAAGTACCTTGATGTATTTCCCAAAGAGGTTGTGGAATTTCCCCATTGGTAGGAGATCAAGTTTGGGATAGAGTTAAAGTTGAGATCTTATCCATTTTTTATGTCTCTATATAGGATGATTCCTTTTGAGTTATGGGATCTATGGATAAAAGTTAATGATATATTGCAACAAGGTTTTATTTGGTCGAGTATGTCACTTTGGGGTGCTCTGGTTTTGTTCGCAAGAAAGTTTGAAGAAGGTCTGGGTCTATGTATTGATTATAATTGCTTGAATTAGGTGATAGTGAAGAATTTATATCCCATTACATGGATTGATTATTTATTAAATTAGCTGAAAGTAGATAGTTGGTTCTAAAAGATTGATCTATGATTGAGATATCATTAAATGAAGGTGAAGGAAAAGGATATTCAGAAGACTTTTTTTCAATGTTTTTATAAGAATTATGAGTTTTTTGCAATGTCATTAAGTGTAATGAACACCCTAGACCTATTTATGGGACTGATGAAAGTGGTTTTATAAGATTTTTTCTATTGGTTCATGGTGGTTTTTATTGACGACATACTCATGTACTTCACATATGAGGAGGACCACACATAGCATTTTTAGGCTATTTTGGGAGTTCTTCATCGATAACATCTATTTGGGAAACTATAAATGTGTGATTTTAGGGTTTTTGAAGTTAATTTCTTAGGGAATGTCCTGTCCTGGTGTGGATTAGTCTTGGATCCTTTTAATATTTCGATGGTCATTTCTTGGGTAGACCCTAATAATTTTGTATAGGTGTGTATTTTCTTCAGTCTTGTAGACTATCATAAGAGGTTTGTACCTAAATTCTCTCAGATTGAAACTACTTTGAAAGACCTGACCAGAAAGGATCAAGCATTCTTATGAACTGACTAGTGTTAAGCTGATTTTGAATATCTGAATGAGAAACTGTTCAATGCAATGGTTCTTCATCTACTAGAAATAGGATTTTAGTTTGAATTATTCTGTGAAACTTTTCATCATGGCTTGGGCAGTGTATTTTTGTAGCAGAGAGTAGTTGTTTCTTATGAGTCTTGGAAGTTACAACCCTATGAGAATAAATATTTCACCTATGAACTCGATTTGGCATTGTTTGTGTTTGACTTGAAGTTGCGATGACATTATCTCATCGGTGAATATATTGTGGTTTTCAACGGTCAAAAAATATTGAGGTATGTATTCTTTTAGTGTGACCTAAACTTATGATGGCGATGGTGGATTGAATTCTCACAGGACTATGACTTTGATATCTCTTATACACAAGAAAAGGGTAATTTTGTGGTCAATGTTCTAAGAATGAAGTCGCATAGTGGTGTTGTGAATGAGTCTAGGGATTCTTGGAGAGTGGTGGAAGAACACTTCATGATGTATCTTGATATATGAGAGGTTAGTGGAAAAGGATGCCTTTATTAGATAAAGGAGTGTTTGTTTTTAGTATAGTGATTGTAGGATTCCCAGTTATGGGATTTTGAGGTGGAAGTATAGTGAGACTGAGTTGTCTATGGTAATTCCCCTGATGGATGGTCTAAGGATGATCAATACCAGGTGTTATTTTAGGGGATTCTTTTTGTTCCTTTGGTGATACATGAGGTTGTTCTTCAAGAGTTCCACAGATCATCCTTAGTGGTATATATTGGAATAAAAAAGATGTACGATGCTCTAAGTAGTCAGTTTTGATGGCCTGGGTTGAATCATTCAGTTCACTACTAGAAAAACAGTTATTTGCGACGGGTCATTTGCGACGGGATCCCGTCGCAACTGGCTTTTTGCGACGGGGGCCTATCGCAAATGGTCCGTTGCTGAAAACGGCGTCGCAACAACACTTATTTGCGACGGGCCCGTCGCTAAAGCCTTTTTTTGCGACGGTTATTCTCCCCGTTGCAAATAGTACTCCGTATATTTGTAAAAAACTTTTAAAATAGTATTTGCGACGGGTCCCGTCGCAAAAGCTATTTTTTAAAAAAAATAAAAAACTATTAATAAATTATTTTAATGCATATAATAATACTAGTATTTGCGACGGGCATAGTATCCCGTCGCAAATACTATACAAAAATAAAAAAAATTATTAATAAATTATTTTAATTAATATAATAATAGAATTATAATTCACAAATAAAAATAATAAATTATTTTAATTAATATAATAATAATAGAATTATAATTCAAAAATAAAAAATAATAGAATATTAATAAATGATTTAATTAATATAATAATATTAGAATTATAATTCATAAATAAAAAAATATTAATAAGTTATTTTAATTAATATAAAAATAATAGAATTATTTTACATTCAAATATTAAAATAATTCAAGTATTACAAAAAATATAATTAAATTATAATATTATAAAATTTTAATATATATATAAATTTTAATATTATAAAATATAAATATTATTATTATTCATATTAATATTGTTATTTAAAAATATTATATTATTAATATTTTATAATGAGACAAAAACTAAGAATAGAAAAAAAAAATATTTTGATTTCCCAAATTTTATAACATAAATACAAACTCTAATCTGAAGGAGGGGGGGAGGGGGGGGATCTGCAGATGGTGGTGGAGGAAACTCCATCCCTAAAGCATGAGTGAGTCGGCGCATGTACTCCATCTGCTCCTGATGCTGCTGCTGCCACCGACTCATCTTCTCCTCGTACAACTGCTGCTGGCGTCGACGCTCCTCCTCATGCTGCTGACGCATCTGCTCCTGCTCCTGTCGGAGACTCTCTATCTGTGCAGTCTGAGATCGCAACTGATCCTCATACTGTGTAGTAGAAGAAGATGCACGAGCTCCTCTCGAGCTGGACGCCGACATCGCAGCACTGCCATAATAATCTCCGGGAGTCAATCGAGAGCTGATACCAACTACCCGGCCCTTCTCGAAGGCATACTGGGTGGCCTGCATCCATACCGCCTCATCAAACTGACGGGCAGTGGTCTGATCTGATGACTCGGCCTGACTCTCAGGCCGGGCCTGTGATGCTGCGGCCTCATATGACTCCTATAGTTGCAATTTAAAATTAAAATTGTGAATATATTATATGCAGTTAATTTTTAAACTTGAAAACAAATAATACTGACCACGATGTGATGCTGACGATCACCTCTGAGCTCCCCAGTAGCAGGATCACTATACATCCTCCGATATACGTTGTACTCTGTAATATCGGGGTGCTCGACAGCCTATAAGAATAAAAAATAAACTGTTAATATTTATAGTTATATAAAATATTTATAAATAATGTACGTATCAGATGCTGTCTATGAGTACTGAAAGAACGACTCCCAGCTCGATGAGTCACCTCCTATCTCCCCCGATTCTGCCTCCCCACCGATGATCTCATCTGAAAGGCACCACTCAACCAGTGCGCACATAATCCATCCCATACATGGGATGAAATATACTATGGTCGGTGTGCTCTACATGACTCCTCAAAATCTGACACTGCTGCTTTCTTCATCGCAGCTTTTCTTAAATTGTGCAAAAACTGACGAAGGCGATCACGCATGGCCACCTCCCATGCCTCGTGGATGGCGTCACGCATGGTATTCTCGGTCGGATACCATAAACCCTACAAATAAATCAAAATATCAAGTTAGAAATGAAATAATTTTCAAAATAAAAATTATTTATTTACGTACGTACCAACCAATGGCCGAACATGGCCTGCTGCACATCAATGGGAATCTGCTCCCATGTGGTCCACGGCTGAGAGAAATAGTTGCGCAAAATAGCGCTGCCCTGTCCGACTGCTATATGCGGAAAACTGAAAAAATAATAAACATTTATTATGTGAATAGATTAATGAAATCTTAGTCAAATCCACAGGTTATCACACCTCCGTGTGCGTGGATCAAACCCAAGACGTGGACGTCGCTCGGGGATGGGGTCAGGAATCATCAATCGTGCAAGACCGCGCCCCCTCCGCGTACTCCCTGGAGCGCCTGCAGGCTGAGGGTCATCTGTCAGCAACTCATCCGCATCGAAAGTCAGGTCAGCATCCGCCAACTCACGAAATGTGGCGTCGTCCATCTGAAACAGAAAATGTTAATGTTAGCAAATAATTGATAATTACTATTATATATACATATATACATATTATGATTGTATATAAATACCATGGAATGCTATCAGTGTTCATCTTCATCATCATCTTTATATATGTCAATGTCATCTTCATATTCCTCCTCAACATCATCGATATCCATTCGAGTTACAGTTGCTTCATCTCTTACCATTTCAAATTCATATGTGACATCATTAACATCATCGTCATCACCGACTCTTAAATGTGGGGTGTCTTCATCGATACTCATGTCTCATTGTAAAAAATATTGATTTTGAGTACTCTCTTGAAAAACTTCAATTCTTTGCACATCAGTGAAAGCACATTCACTTTGACTAAACTGATTGTCTCGAATTTTGATTTTTATTACACTCCACTAATCATTCAAGTCTCTTGATGTTGCACAGTACTTTGCATAGTAAACTTGATATGCCTGTTGAGCCAATAAGAATGGTTCATTTACTACGAGAACACTTTTACATTTAATATCGATGATTCCATGAGTCGGATGAACATGCACGCCTCTCTCTGTATCCAACCACCGACATTTGAACATGGTTATGTAATGTTGTCCAAGATAACAGAGTTCAATGATTTCATCAAGTATGCCATAAAAGTCAACTTCATTTTCTCGATGATGAGATCCTCTAAAGCTAACTCCACTGTTCATTGTTTTTTTCGATTCCCCATATGCATGTGTGTGGAATCGAAATCCATTCACCACATATGCATTATAAGTTTTAACAAGTTTGGAAGGTTGGTTACTCAATACACACAGCCGTTTGTCAATTTTATCAGCATGTCGAGACACCTGAAAATTTGTGAAATAATTATCAATATAGTAAACTATACATTGAATGAGTTGCTAAAAGATAAAGAATTTATGTTACCAGTTTTTGAAACCACTGAGAGAAATTTTTCAGTCGACGTTCTTCGAGAGCAGCTGCTGTAATTTGTGGAATTTGTTTCTTGATATGATTATCATACAACCTATAAAAACCAAAGTTATTTACTGTAACATAAATGATAGAATAAGTGATATAAACACTTACAGTACAACTGATGTCATCTCTTCACAGTTGAGCAGAACATACGTATGAGCTCTCTGATGTTCATCATCTGAAAGCCAGCGTTCATAAACTCCACCAAAACCAAGATCTGACTGGTTGAAAATAGATAATTGATTGTCGATTTCATCAATATTCCTCTCGTTCCGTCCCATTCGGTTGTGTTTTGAAGGATACTCAGATTCAAAATAATGGGAGTAGAAAAAAGATATTTCCTCTTGCAAATAAGCTTCTGCAATAGATCCTTCAACAGATGCTTTGTTACGTACTTTTCTTTTCAATTTTTGCATGCATCTTTCAAATGGGTACATCCATCGAAACTGTACCGGACCTCCACATTTGGCTTCATATGGAAAATGTAACATCAAATGTTCCATTGAGTCGAAGAAAGACGGCGGAAATATTTTTTCCAGTTTACATATAATTACAACAACATCTTTTTCAAGTTTGCCTAGAGCATCATAATCTGCCGTAGCCGCAAAAATTTCCCGAAAAAAATGAGACATGTCTGTTATGGAATCCCAAATCACAGAATTCAACAGACCTCTTAATCCAATGGGTAGAAGTCTCTCCATTATAACATGACAATCATGACTTTTTAATCCAGTAATATGACCATTCTTTACACATCTACCCAAATTGGAAGCACAGCCATCTGGAAGTCTCAAATCTGCAATCCACTGACAAAATAATAAACGGTTTTCTTTAGACAGTGTATAAGCTGCTTTTGGTTTCAGTAACCTTTCTGTTCTGACATTCTCAAATAGTTCCAATTCTGGACGCCTGCAAATTTGGGCAAGATCTAAACGTGCATTTACATTGTCTTTTCTCTTTCCTGGTGTATCCAAAACTGTATAAAACAAATTATCAAAACAGTTCTTCTCAATATCCATGACATCTAACATGTGTCGGACCAACAGATCAGACCAATATGGCAAATCCCAAAATATGTTACGTTTAATCCAATTGTGTTCTTTCCCAAAACCAGAAATTTTCTGTTGGTTTATTGTGGGACCAAAAGTGATGGGAGGTAATGAAAATACAACTGATTTTAACTCCGAACCTGATAGCATTTTTGGAGGTCCATCCCTTTCAACTGTTCCTTTTCTGAAATGAGATCTATTTCTGCGAAAAGGATGATCAGCTGGAAGAAATCTGCGATGACAGTCAAAATAACAAGGTTTCTTTCCATGAATGAGCATAAATGCTTTTTTCTCTCCCATACAGTAAGGACATGATTTCTGACCATGTGTACTCCAGCCAGATAACATCTCATAAGCCGAGAAGTCACTTATTGTCCACATCAATGCTGCTCTCAGTATGAAATTCTGTTTCATTGCAACATCATATGTACTGACACCAGTACTCCACAATAAATTTAATTCATCAATCAATGGCTTCAAATAAACATCAATATTTTTCTTCGGATGTCCTGGAATTAGTAAAGTCAAAAATATATTTGGCTCCTTCATCAACATCCATGGAGGTAAATTGTACGGAGTTAAAAAAACAGGCCAACATGAATATTGACTACCATAAGATCCAAACGGACAGAAACCATCAGTGGAAAGGCCCAGTCGAACATTTCTAGGTTCTAAAGAAAAGGATGGATGCACTCTATCAAAATGTTTCCATGAATCACCATCGGCTGGACGATTCAAGGTTTTATCGGTTGAAATATTCTCTTTATGCCATGACATCATTGTCGCTGTATTCTTAGACATGAATAAACACTGAAGTCTGGATGTAAGCGGAAAATATCTCAACTGTTTTACAGGAATTAAACCAGACTTCCCTGTTGTCCTTCTTTATATCTCAGTTGCCCACATGTAGGACAACTATCCAATGACTCATTTTCCCCAGAATATAAAATGCAGTCATTTGAACATGCATGAATCTTCTGACAAGTAAGTCCCAAATTTCGAACCAGCCTCTTACTCTCATAGTAATTTGCAGGTAAAACATTTCATTCGGGTAACAGTGTTTTCAGCAAAGAAAATATCTGGTCCAAACAGGTGTTTGACATTCCGTTATCTGATTTGATAGCCATAAATTTTGCAACTGCTTCTAATTTTCTCATCTTGCAGCCAGGATATAATGCATCCTCAGCAGACTTCAACAACTCATAAAATTCAGACGGTTCCAACTCAGGATTTGAAGCTATATCAGCCGGAGTTTCTGTATGTTGAACAGATGAACCTGCAACATCATGTACTAAATCTTGAAACCGGGATGGATCCGGAATCAAGTTGGTATCACCTGATCTGGAACTGCGTTCACTGTGTTGATACCAAAAAACACAATCTGGTTGAAAACCAAAACGCAAGAGATGTTCTCCCACTTTGTCAAACGTGTCAAACGTTCTCAATGCACATTTTCTGCAAGGGCATTTTATTTTGCCTTCTGAAACAAATTCTGGATTTGATGCCGCAAATGATAAAAAAGTCTCCACACCCTCAACATATACTGGATTTAAACCAGAACCGTTTGGATTTCTACGTTGATTTATCCATATGCGGTCACCTAATAATGATTGTTGACGACCTCGTTGTTCCATATTTCTCTATAAAATATAAAAGCATTACTGGTTTTGAATAATTTGTTAGAAAAAACACTCAAGCTAGGATAATTATTGGTAAGTATTGTTAATTATTACTAATTATTGGTAATTATTACTAATTATTACTAATTATTGGTAATTATTACTAATTATTACTAATTATTGGTAATTATTACTAATTATTACTAATTATTGCTAATTATTGGTAATTATTACTAATTATTGGTAATTAATAATAATTATTGGTAATTAATACTAATTATTGGTAATTATTACTAATTATTGTTAATTATTACTAATTATTGTTAATTATTACTAATTATTGGTAATTATTACTAATTATTGGTAATTATTACTAATTATTGGTAATTATTACTAATTATTGGTAATTATTGGTAATTATTACTAAGTATTGTTAATTATTACTAATTATTGTTAATTATTACGAATTATTGGTAATTATTACTAATTATTGGTAATTATTACTAATTATTACGAATTATTACTAATTATTACTAATTATTACTAATTATTGGTAATTATTACTAATTATTGGTAATTATTCCTAATTATTGTTAATTATTACTAATTATTGGTAATTAATACTAATTATTACTAATTATTACTAATTATTGGTAATTATTGTTAATTATTACTTATTATTGGTAATTATTAATAATTATTACTCATTATTGATAATTATTACTAATTATTGGTAATTATTATTAATTATTACTAATTATTAATAATTATTACTAATTATTGGTAATTATTACTAATTATTACTAATTATTGGTAATTATTATTAATTATTACCAATTATTGGTAATTATTACTAATTATTGGTAATTATTACTAATTATTGGTAATTATTGGTAATTATTGGTAATTATTGTTAATTATTACTAATTATTGGTAATTATTACTAATTATTACTAATTATTGGTAATTATTACTAATTATTACTAATTATTGGTAATTATTACTAATTATTACTAATTATTGGTAATTATTACTAATTATTGGTAATTAATACTAATTATTGGTAATTAATACTAATTATTGGTAATTATTACTAATTATTGTTAATTATTACTAATTATTGTTAATTATTACTAATTATTGGTAATTATTACTAATTATTGGTAATTATTACTAATTATTGGTAATTATTACTAATTATTGGTAATTATTACTAATTATTGGTAATTATTACTAATTATTGGTAATTAATACTAATTATTGGTAATTAATACTAATTATTGGTAATAAATACTAATTATTGGTAATTAATACTAATTATTACTAATTATTGGTAATTATTGGTAATTATTGTTATTTATTGGTAATTATTACTAATTATTGGTAATTATTGCTAATTATTACTAATTATTACTAATTATTGGTAATTATTACTAATTATTGGAAATTATTACTAATTATTGGTAATTATTACTAATTATTGGTAATTAGTACTAATTATTGGTAATTAATACTAATTATTACTAATTATTACTAATTATTACTAATTATTGGTAATTATTGTTAATTATTACTAATTATTGTTAATTATTACTAATTATTGATAATTATTACTAATTATTGGTAATTATTATTAATTATTACTAATTATTAATAATTATTACTAATTATTGGTAATTATTATTAATTATTACCAATTATTACTAATTATTGGTAATTATTATTAATTATTACCAATTATTGGTAATTATTGGTAATTATTACTAATCATTGGTAATTATTGGTAATTATTGGTAAGTATTGTTAATTATTACTAATTATTGGTAATTATTACTAATTATTACTAATTATTGGTAATTATTACTAATTATTACTAATTATTGGTAATTATTACTAATTATTGGTAATTATTACTAATTATTGGTAATTAATACTAATTATTACTAATTATTACTAATTATTGGTAATTATTCCTAATTTTTACTAATTATTACTAATTATTACTAATTATTACTAATTATTGGTAATTATTACTAATTATTACTAATTATTACTAATTATTGGTAATTATTGGTATTTATTCCTAATTATTACTAATTATTACTAATTATTGGTAATTATTGGTAATTATTACTAATTATTACTAATTATTACTAATTATTCCTAATTATTCCTAATTATTCCTAATTATTCCTAATTATTCCTAATTATTACTAATTATTGGCAATTATTGGTAATTATTGGTAATTATTGGTAATTATTCGTAATTATTGGTAATTATTGGTAATTATTGGTAATTATTGGTAATTATTGGTAATTATTACTAATTAGTGGTAATTATTAGTAATTATTACTAATTATTACTAATTATTGTTAATTATTGGTAATTATTACAAATTATTGGTAAGTATTACTAATTATTGATAATTATTACTACTTATTGGTAATTATTACTAATTATTGGTAATTATTACTAATTATTGGTAATTATTACTAATTATTGGTAATTATTACGAATTATTCCTAATTATTGATAATTATTGGTAATTGTTCCTAATTATTAGTAATTAAATGAATAATTACCAATAATTAGGAATAATTACCAATAATTACAAATAATAACATTATTAGTATATTTTATTATTATTATTAAAATAATATAATTTTCTAATTTATATACAATTCTCCTTTCATCTGTGCGTTTTCTATCTCCACATACAAATAATACATGTGAAGACAGCAAACACACAGATGAAAAGAGAATTGTATATATATAAAAAATTATATTATTTTAATATTAATAATAAAATATACTAATAATGTAATAATGTTATTATTCCTAATTATTGGTATTTATTATTAATTATTAATATTTATTCTTAATTATTAAAAATTATTACTAATTATTCCTAATTACCATTAACTATGAACAATACTAATAATTTAAATTTATTAAGTAACAAAACAATGTAAACATAATTAAATTACAACTAATTAAGAATAATTGAAACTAATAAAAAATTAAAAATAAATATTAAATTAAAATGAACATAAATACCTTGAAAATTGATCTGCTCTGATCGTTCTTCAAAACTTTAATATCAACTCCGGAGAAAAAAATTAAACTGGAGAAAAACTGAACTTTAGAAATACAACTTTGAGAGAAGAAGAAGATGGAGTTTGAGAATGATTTGAAAAAAATGGATGGGGGTATTTATAGGTTAGATTATTTGCGACGGGTCCATTTGCGACGGGATTCCCATCGCAAATAGTGTTATTTGTGACGGTACCCGTCGCAAATACCTTAGCCAACATTTATTACGGTCAACGGTTAAATAGTTATTTGCGACGGGTCCCGTCGCAAATAACCACCTGCCGACATACTATTTGCGATGGGGGAATATTCCCGTCGCAAATACCTTTTACCGCCGCCGGTTATTTGCGACGGGAATATTCCCCCGTCGCAAATAGTTTTCCCGCGATTTGGCGCGCAACGCGTGCCAGTTCTTTTGCGACGGGGAAAGCAATCCCGTCGCAAAAGCCTACTTATTTGCGACGGGTAAATACCCCCGTCGCAAATAAGTTTTTCACGGGGCTATTTGCGACGGGATTTATTCCCGTCGCAAATAACCCGTCGCAAATACCCATTTTTCCCGTAGTGGTTGCAAAATTTTTATCTTGATTTTTAATCTTCCAGAAGTTCAAGGATGAAAACTGTGTTCCTAGTGGTTTTCTCCAGCTGTTAGATATTATTTAATAGAAGTGGGAGGACATTTTAATGTATTTCATTACCAATTTACATTAATATTTGGGAGGCTATTACATTATATGTTTAATCATGGACCATTTGAAAAAAATCATCTCACTTCTTATCAATCAAAGAATCAAGCTCAGTAGAGGTTTTGTTGAGGCAGTATCTGGAGGAGGTGGTGAGGCTTCATGGATTCCTGAGGATGACCATCTCTAACTATGATTCTCATTTCACCTCTAGGTTATGGAGAGGTCTCCAGTATTCCTTTATCTCTCAATTGTGACTTAACACTATTTTTTGTCCATAGGCAGATGTCCAGGTAAAGAATACCATCCAAACTCTTGAATACATATTGTACACTTATGGAACCTCTATGTCTCATCATAGTATGGAACTTCTGTGAACTTTCAGTGTGACATATATTCTTAGGAAATTATTATATATAAATTTCATGCAGATAAAAAATCATGATGTGATAATAAAACTTCATTAATAATAAATCATGTAATCAAGTAATAAGGAAGTTAGTTCTAGGGAACCAACTCTAACAGACTCCCACTTACACTAGATCCAACTGATAACAAATCTCAATCCACTAGCTCTCACATGAAACTCATGCCTCTGGTAAGATAGATCCTTTATCAATGGGTCTACCATGTTTTTATCTATGGATACTCTACTCACTAAAACTTCACCTCATTTAGAAAAAACTCTCAAGAGATGAAACTTCTTAAGTATGTGCTTTATCCTTTTATGTGACCTTGGTTCTTTAGAAAGGGACATGGATGTAGTGTTATCATAGTAAACTGTAATATGTTCTTGAATGTTAGGCACCACATCAATCTCTTGGAAAATTTATGAATCCAAAATTCTTTCTTGGATGCATTGGAAGCCACAATATACTTATACTTCACTATATAATCGGCGATAACTGGATTCTTTGAACTCTTTCAGCTCACAAATTCTCTATTGAGACAAAAAAACATATCCATACTATGAATTTAGATCATTATAATCTTTATAAAAGATATAATTTGTATAACCCCTGATGAATAGCTCTTTATCTTCTCCATACACTAGGAACATATCCCTAGTTTACCTCAAATACTTAAGGATATCCTTAACAGTAGTCCAATGTTGTTCACCTGAATATGATTAATATCTACCTACCATTCTTAAAATCATAGAGAACATCAATCCTCATATATAACATGTCATACATGATAGATCCTTTTATAGAAGTGTATGATATCTTACTCATTCTCTATCTTTCTTCTTGTGTCTGAGGATACATTTTCTTGGAAAGAAGTATACCATGTGACACTGAAACCAATCCCCTCTTGGATTGTTCTATACTAAACCACTTTCGTATCTGGTCAATGTATGTACTTTGAATTAGTCCAAGTAACCTCTTGGATCTATCATGCATGATCTTGATCCCTAGAATGTAGGCTGCTTCATATAAGTCCTTTATGGCGAAGAACTTGATCAACCATGCCTTAACCTCATATAAGGTTGGTATATCATTTCTAATTGGTAATATGTCATCAAAATATACTACTATAAAAAATTACTATAAAAACCCAACCCACCAGGGCCCACCTAGTTAGTGGAAGGCCAAACAATCACAACACCAAGCTCACCTCTATTGGCTAGGGGCTGGCTACAAGCACCAAGAAGGCGTAACTAAAATGGGAGTTCATTGCCTAATGTACCTATATGCATACACCCAAACATCTCCATGCATAAGTGTAGATGAATAATAATAAATAAAGTAAAATCTAGAGTAAAAACCATGCATGGAATAACCTATAGGGAATACAAAAGAGTAAAAAATTGTAATCTAAAATGTAAAGGGGTAAAATACACGCCCAACCAAAAAAATTCCCCAATCTGACAACAAATGGAATAAAGTAAAGATGAGAGATCCTAAATCCTAATCTCCAAGCCTGAATGCCATGTGTGGTTGATGCACACCTATCATGGAGTGAGGAAAAACAATTTTTTAATTACCTAAGTATAGTATAGTAGTTAACCCTAGGTAGTCTCCCAAAGAGGAGTGCACACAAAACAGTTTTTTACTTTTTGTTTATTTTCATAAAAATTGATTTTAATTGGTTTTGACTTAAGAAAATTAGGATTTTAATAAAATAGATTAAAATATTTATTAATAATATATAATTAAAGTGGTGATTGGAGTGGGATTATTTGGACCTAGAGCAATGTTATAACAGTTTAATCTTTATTCCCTATTTTCCCACTACTAAACTGGTAAACGGGGAGTCTTCTTTCGATTACTCTCTCTCCCTCAGTGGATGGTGATTGTGAGTGTATCCCGAATAAATATATCAATCATTATACCCTTCTTCCTATGTATGTGGAGTCATCAATGGTCCTCTTTTTAATTTAGGAAAATCCCCAATTGGGTATTTTCTATTTGCTAGTTAACAAAAGTCCCAATCATAATTCCTCGGATGTTCTAGTGACCTCCGAGCACTCACCACCCAACCCTAATATATTTTGAAGAAAAAATATGGGAATATGGGTGGAGGGATATTTTGATCATCATTTAAGGTAAATAAAAATAAAAAATCTAACCCTAACACATTTTCATTCGGTATTAAAAACTAAATTAAGAATTGATACCAGAAAGAAAAGTGAAGCAATGATTTGATTAATTTAGGTGTAAAAATAAAAAAGAACTCAAAGTTCCAGCCTCCCTTATATTGATCACTCACAGGAAATACCCCTATATGGATAGGTATTTCTAGATTATTCAAGAGAGAGGCTACATTACAAGTGTAAAATAAAGAAAGATAAAATAAAAGAAAATAGGAAAGTAAATATGCAGTAGGTTGTTGTCCAAAGCTTCTGCACCTGAGTGGTCCCTTTAAATATAACTCTAGCCTCTTATTTATAGGCATGGAAGAGCCTTAAATCCATTATAAATAACAAATAATAGACCTCAGGTCCTCCCATGGTCAAAAAATATCTTCTTTGTTAATTCTCGTTGATGTTGAAAATTTTGAGTCTGTTAGTCATTTTCATGTCATGTAAGTGTTAGAAAATGTGTAATGTTTAGGAAAAAATTCTAATTTCCTAAATATTACACAACATGAATAATGGTTTAAAAATGTTTAATGTGTGGTACTTCCCTTTTCACATCTTGTTTTCATATAGTGAAATTATCCATGTTACACATCATGAATGACTTTCACAACATGTAAAGTTGATTTCTAGCTGGTTTCACCCAATTTATTTTCGTTTATTCATTTATGAGCTTCAGTTTTAGTCCTTGAATCTGTTTCATATTCAATATATCTTCAAAATTCTAGTTTCTAACCATGCCTCTTAATTTTTTTATCAAACTCCATATCCTGTCACAAAACATAAAAACAATTAAATTTTGGAAAGTTTCATCAATTAATTTATACAAATGGTCCATTTTATATCAAAAAATACATGAATAAAATGGTTATGTCAGTGTTCAATGCACCTGGGTATCACTATGATCTATCTCAATTACCATCAGTTTGTCCACCGTCTCCATAAGACACGACACATGCTAGAAAAGATCATAGAGGGGTGAGTATATACATACCCAGTAGGAAACCCTGAAACTGAAAGGGAGTAATAGAGAGATACAAAAATAGTTAGATAAACCCAAAGAAAGAGGGAAATGAAATCCAATAGATACATACATACATACATACATAGATACATACATATATATATACTCATAAAAGAAACTCAGATGAGAGATAAAGGGGATCTCAATCTCAAAACCCAGCCCAGGTTAATGAGTAAGCCTGCAGCTCCAATAGTCCATCACTGATGCCTAGCATCAAACGTAACCTCACTGAAATATGTGTGGAGGGGTCCACTCCTTTCCACCTCACTCCACATCCAAGGGATCCATGATCCATGGAGTACTCACACCCCATCAGAGTTCAAAGACATGAGAGTACCACTCCGTAGATAGAGGACTCGTGCCCTTGTAGGGGAGTTCCATAACTATCTGTGTAAAGAATATGGGGGACCCACACCCTAGTGCGATATGGGAGTACCATCCCCATATATAGAGGACTTACACCCTGAATAGGGGAGTACCATCTCTACCTGGAATAAAGAGTATGGGGGACCCATGCCCTAGTATGATAGGGGAGTACCGTCCCTATAGATAGAGGAATCGTGCTCAGAATAGGGGATTACCATATCAACCTAGAATAAATAGTATAGGGTACCTATGCCTTGGTATGATAGTGTATTATCATACCCATAGATAGAGGACCCACACCCTGAATAGGGGAGTACCATCTCTACCTGGAATCTCTCTAATGATCCTGCTTAATCACTACCATCATCAAGCATTGCCTAAAGAATCCTCACACTCAAAATATCTCATGACATATTTCGTAAGCCACAATATAGGTCTTTATCACATTCTATATGAAAAAAATAGTATAGGCTACACATGTTCCAAAATCCTAGTTCAAATAAAGGATATGTGAGGGGTAGAAGATTCACATAAGAGTATACGGTGTGTATGGGGTCCACATGGTGTGAGGCCTCACTCCGTTGTCTGGTCGTGTTCTATTTGGAAATGGATCATGAAGCCATGTATCTATACATGGCATTCCCTCTGGGATAAATGGTGTGTATGAAAACCTGGGGTACTATCTGTGAATCTCAACCTGTGCCCATATATTCCTTCTCGTTCCCATGTACTCTGGTACACGACATGTCTGTCCACACAAGTCCCTGGGTGTGTTCAAATGGAAAATGGCTTGGACAACTAATTAGGGTCACATATAATGTAGTCCCACCTATACAGTGTGTGATATTTAACTTCTCCTAAAACCCTAGCACCACAATAAGGGGGATACACAGTGTGTATTCTTCCAAACTACTCACCGTGTAGTTAGGTTTTTCACAGAAAGTCAAGTTCTTCCACATGGTTTCTATATTTGCACTCATCACCATGAATCATTCTTAAATACCACCCAAAACCGGTGGGAATCGCCTTTTTTCCATCGATTTTTTGCTTCTGATTTCTGGAAATCAGAATCTAATGTTCCCCTTGAAGCTTATAGTGTCGTGCATCGCTCTCTGGTCACCTTCCATTTGATCCCATCACTCCTCCATATCTTGAATCCACAAAGTATCACTTGTATCCTATGTAATTCCTTGATCCTTCCAAAAAAAATTTAATCCTCACGTCTCTAGTCCTACCGCAATGAATCTGGGGATTTGATCACACTCGAACCTTCCCCCCAAAAGTCGAACCACGACCCCGTAGAACGACAATGAAGAATGTGATGAACGTAGAGAAGAAAAGAATAATAAAGAGGTGAAATAATCATTGGTCAAGTTTTCTTAGACAATTATGATAGATCATAGATATGTGAGGTGAGAACATGGCATAGGGATATTTAAATTGAATAAAACAATTTAATTCATCAATGGGCTCATGAAAAGGTCATGAAATCTCTAACAAGAAAATAAATCAGATCAAATCCATGATTTAAAATTTTAATAAAGTGGGTAGAAACCATAATTGATGGGTTATACCTTGATTTGTATTGATCATTGGTGAAGAACATGTTCACCAGTGATGTAGGGATCCTGATGTGTTCACTGCCTACCAATCCACCTCGATTCGATCACTTGTTGTCCTCTGATCTCGATCTGCTAAGAAGAACATTAGAGCTCTCAATTCTCCCTGGGTTTAAGTAACTAAACCTAGAGAATTTTTATAAAAAGTTATAAATAGAGGATTTTAGGTCATGGTTTTTTAAAATAAAATAAATAATTTTAATTATATATTTTAATTAAACACACCATCGATGACCGCCTCAACCGGATGTCCGACGCTGACCATCCTTAGGTCATGCCTAAGGTAAAAATTGTGGTCTAGGCTCAAATGAGGTCTCAGATTTCTGATCCAAGACTTTATTTGGGATATATTTCATTATTCCTAGAAAAATACATGAATATGATATTAATATATTTAATATTTTTATAATATAAATTTTGGACTCATCGGGCCTCAGAATTTCGCACCGTCTTAGCGCCTGGCTCCAAAAATATTCTTTAATATATTTCAAGTCTTCCAAGGAAAAAATAGTGTCACTGAATTATTCCCCCTTTAAGTTTTTTTTTTCCTTTAAAAGCATAATCTAAAAAAAGGTGGGTATAGTGATCCTGCAACTGGCTCTGCCACTCTTAGAATCTCTCTTGCATGCTATCATACTTCCACAACACACGAACCAAGGGTATGGTTCATCCTCATAGGATCCCATCATGTTGATCCTTATCCACCACTAGGTACTATATGAATGTGTCTCTATCCTCTATTTCTAGCTCTCCATATTTAGTCACATGCATATGATCGTGCACAAACCTCCTTAGCTACGACACATGAAATACATCATACACCCATTCCAACTATAGTGGTGGGGCTAAGTGATAAGAAACCTTAACAACCCTCCACAAGATTTTGAATGGATTGATGAACCTTAGGGATAAATTTCTTTCCCAATCAAATCTTCGCAATCCTCATCATGGGGATACTCTCAAGAAAACATGGTCTCTCTAATTGAACTCCAATGGCCTATGACGACAATCTGCATAAGATTTCTATTATCTCTAGGATATCATCATATTCTTGTTGATCACCTGGACCTTCTTTGTCATCATTTTCACCATCTCTTACCCAATAAGATATGGCTCACTAATCTCGGCCCAATACAAGGGTGACCTTCATGGTCTCCCTTACAAGGCCTCAAAAGGTGTCATGCTAATCTTATAGTGATAGATTTTATTATAAGTGAACAATACCAATGGAAAGTGATCCTCCCAACTTTGGATGAAGTCTAACATAAAAAATATCATCATATACTCCAATACCTAGATGGTCAAATCGATATTCCCATCCGTCTAGCGGTGAAACATTGTACTCATCTTCAACTTGGTCCTGAATGCCTCTTACATGCCTCTCCACAATCATGACGTGAACCACACATATCAATCAAAGAAAATCATAAAGGGTACCCCATGGATTCAGACGATCTCATATATGTTTAACTATACTATACTCTCCACCTAACACTGCTCCCTAATGGCAAGGAAGTGTGTCAACTTTATGAGTCAATCAAAAATCTATCGGATGGCATTGTGGAATATCGTTATCCGCAGAAGCCCTGTCATAAATTCCATGGATATGACATCTTATTTCCACTCCAGGATCTTGAGAGGCTACATCAAACCTTCCAAAACCTGGTACTCAGCCTTCACTTACTGACATGTGAGACACCAAGAGATGAACTCGAAAACATTTCACATCATTCCATCCCACCAAAAATTCCATTAAAGGTCCTTATAAATATTCCCTACACTGAGATATATAGCCAAAGGAGAGGTTTGAAACTCCCTCATCACTACCTCTCGTATTATGACCAAAACCATAATCCATACCTGGAAAAGGATGATGTGTTACCCTCCTTCAAAAAATCCATCTAGTGAATCTCCTGAAGATATCTAGTCATGAAGAACCTCACAGTTGATGTATCCTAAATGAGCCTCCCTCACACGTTGAAGAAGTGGAGGTGTCAAAACCATTGACTAAAGATAAGTTTCACCCCTATTATTCACTAGGGTTAGCTTCAAAGATGCAACTGCTCAGATGCCTCTACCACCAAACAATTATGGGACTTCCTGCTAAGGTAATCTTCCACCATGTTTCCCTTCCTAAGAGTATAGACTATATCAAAGTAATAGTACTGTAAGAACTCTAAAAAACAACTCTCTATCAGGTTAATATATCTCTATGTGAAAATGTACCTGAGACTCTGGTGGTATGAGTAAACAACAAACTTCTCTCCTAGAAGATAGTGCCTCCACATCTTCAGAGTGAAGACTAACATTGTTAACTCTAGGTCGTGACTCACATAGTTCTTCTCATGGGGTATCAACCTCCTAAAACCATATGTTATCACATCCCAACCCTACATCAATATGCATCCAATCCCATCTATAGAGTCATTTCAATATACCATGTACTTGACACCCTCCTCTAGTAGTCTCAACATAGGATCACTGGTAAACCCTAGCCTCAACTGCTAGATGGATATCTGACACTACTCGGTCTAAGTAAAAAAGGTACCCTTTATGAGTGAGGGTGTTCAAATTGGATGTAATGATAAATAATTCCACCACAAACATTGGTAGTACCCCACCAAGCTAAGGAAACTTTGCACCTCTGAAACTCTCTTGGGTGGATCCTAATAAAGCACTACATTAATATTTATCATGTCCATAACTAATTTATGATCATAAATGAAATTCCCCAAGAAGTGAACATCGTGAATCTAAAATTTTCACTTCAGGATATTACTATAAATTTGGTGCCCCAAAGTAAGTTTAGGACCATCCTCAAGTGCTCTGCATATCCTCCTCTAACACAGAGTATATAAGTATGTTATCAATGAAGACAACCATAAATCATTTGGTTGGAAGATTCGGTTCATCAAATATATAAAAATAGTAGGGGAATTCATCACACTTAAAGTCATCACCATGAACTCATAGTGTCCTTAGAAACATCAAAATGCCAAATTTGGAATATCAGCATCAAGAACCCTCAACTAGTGGCATCTGGACCTGAGATCGATATTTGAGAACCAAATCGCACCTCGCAATAGATCAAAGAGGTATTCAATCCTCAGAAAGGGGTACTTGTTATTTATCATTTCATGGTTCAGGCGATGATAATCAATACAAATCCACAATCACCCATTCCCCTTTTTCTTGAACAAAACTAGAGCTTCCTAGGGGGAAACACTAGGTCTAATAAAACCCTTCTATCAAAGGTCCTCAAACAGCACCCTCAACTCCCAAATCTTGGTAGGGGCCATCCGATATTCCATAGAAGATATAAGTGTGGTCACAGGATACAATTATATGTATAATTCCATCTATCACCTCATAGGTACTCCCAAAACATACTCATGGAAGAAATCCATAAATTCCTCCACTAATGAATGAATCTATATGTCTGAGGATACCATTGTGCCAAGGGATAAACTCGCAAACTAATGGGTGATGGGTTAAAACCTCTTACTCATAAATCCCACTTACTCAACCATGAGATCTCTCTCACCCATAAAGGAGAACCTCATCCCATCTATCAAAATGCATCCAACCCACCTACAATGATATTCAATATGGGATTGAACCATGGAAAACTAATCCATACCCAAGATGATGCCATAATGTTTCATCATGATGACCAAGAGGTCCCACAAGAAACTCTCTCCACTGAGATATGTCTCATACTACCAGAAGATAAGAAATATCAAATAATCTAACCTTAACGTAACCTCTAGTAAAAGTTGAAATGATAAGGTCTCAATGGGTAGATCTAGCTCTTGCATAAGGGATATAAAAATGAAGGAGTGACTCGCACCCATTTCTATAAGTATTGGAGTAATTGTGGAATAAAAACATATCATATCTATGTGGTGGTAGTGGAAGTATCTCATAGAATCACCCTCCACTATAAGCTCCTCCTCCTAGAGCCCCACCTACTCCTCTTCTAGCTCTGCCTCCCTAGGGGATTCCATGGATGTGCCTAGGAGAAAACTAATTATGGCATTGTCTCTGTCGTGGAGGTCCATCCATTACCTACCTACCCTCCTCTACTCGACAGGTCAGGAAATCATGGACCATGTGATCACACCAATCACATTTATAACATCACCCCTCTCTAGGATACCCTCATACTTTGTTTGGTCCCTATTCTACATGACCACATTCTTGAAAATGGTCATGGGTACACCTCCTATGTTGAGACCTTGAAATTTTTTTCCTTCCAACCACTGAAAACAAATCATCCATGGGATGCCCATTTTCAGCACCAACCACCTGATATACCTTTGCAAGAAAGCTATATATGACTAGATCTTGCTCCAAAACTCCCATATAGGTAGGGAGACAAAAGGAAACCACATTGGCCTAAATGAATCTATGGAGACCCTGCTCAAACTTCCTTTCCTTGAAGAATCCATCTCACACCATGTAGAGGGAGTACTGAATAAGGTCATTGAACCTCACAACATACTCAACTAATGACCTACTACCCTAATATAGCTCTAGAAGCTCCTAAATCCAAACTTAGAATAAGAAAGAGGTGTAGTAATACTCACAAAACAAATACTGAAAGTTAGACCATGAGAGTATCAACACATCATGCATCTACATGAATAGACTCCACCAATTCCCTGGTGCTCTATGGAAAATACTAGATTTCAGTGAAACCATATAATCATTCAAGGTCTACAGGAGCTTGAAGAATTAGATCTCATAATCAAGACAACCCTACAATTCCTAGGGATCTCGATCACCATGGAACATCGGTAGCCTCTGGTGATAGAACTCATGAAGTGCCTGGGAATATTCCCATCCTTCCCTTCTTGTACAATATTCTACTCGATAGGTAGAGGTGCTTCTACCTTCTTGCCTGGAGAAAATATCTTGTGAGATGGCCCATGAACTGAGGCCACATTGCTCATCAGATCATCATCGTAATACTAAAACAATAACCTGGTTGGATTTATTCATGGAGTCATCCTTAGAGTAATCAAGACGAACTATGTTAAAGTGAGCATATGTATATGGGGATATGACTCAAGAAAAACAGTCAAAATACTCAATCCTATATGATGAATGTTTCACTATTCCCTATAACTGATGTCTTGTTATGTCGATTCAATAAGTAGGTAGTCAGATTCTTGGTGAGGGGATATATTGGTTGTCACACCAACACTAGGTTCCTTCACCTGAAATCTACACTCGAGACACTTTGACACCATTTCCCTAAGTCCCAAATAATCCTCATAAGGGGAAAAATAAAAACACCATCCTAAGGAATGAACTACTCTGATACCACTCTATAAAGAATCGACTCATTGGGGCCCACCTAGCGGTGGAAGGTCGAACCATCACAACCCTAAAACTACCTCCATAGGCTAGGAGATAGTGATAAGTACTGAGAAGGTGTAACTAAAATGGGATACTTTTACCTAATATACCTATATGCACACACCCAACCATATCCATGCAAAACTGATGAGGATTAATAATAAAGACAGTAACATCTAGAGTAAAATCCATGCATCTAATAACCTCTAGGGAATACAAAAGATTATGACAGTGCAATCTTAAATATAAAAGGGAAAAATACATGCCCAATCAGAAAAGATGTCCCAACCTGACAATAACTATAATAAAGTAAATCTGAGAGATCTTGGCTCTTGATCTCTAAGATTTACCACCTTACGTGGTTAATGCACCTTGGTATCATTATTATCCACCATAATTGTCATCAACATGTCTATCATCTGCATAAGACACAACACATGTGGGAAAATCCCATATAGGGGTGAGAATATACATACCCAGTAGGATGCCTTGAAACTAAAAAGGAGCGATAGAGAGATACAACAATAGTTATCTCAACCCAAAGCAAGAGGGAAATGAAACCCAATAAATACACACACAAATATATATGTGCTCATAAAAGGAACCCATACTAGAGAGAAAGGGGATCTCTGTCTGACAGTCCATCCTAGGTCAAAGAGTAATCCTGTAGCTATAGTAATCCATCACCGATGCCCAACATCAAATGTAACCTCACCAAAATATGTGTGGATGGTACCATTCCTCACCATTGTGCCCCACAGCTGAAGGAGTCATGCTTCGTGGAGGACCCGCACCATGTCAGAGCTCGAAGATGGGGGAGTACAACTCTATAGATAGAGGACTCATGCCTGTGTAGGGGAGTACCATCTCTGTATGTGTAAATAATATGGGGGACCCACACCCTGGTTCGATATAGGATTATTTTCCCCATAGATAGAGGAACCACGCCCTGAATAGGGGAGTATCATCTCTACCTCGAATAAAGAGTATGGGGGACTCACACCCTGGTATTATAGGGGAGTATTGTCCCCATAGATATAGGATCATTGCCTAAATAGGGGATTACCATATATACCTAGAATAAATAGTATAGGGACCCACACCCTGGTATGATAAGATAGTACCATCCCCATCGATAGAGGACCCGCACCCTGAATAGGGGAGTGTCATCTCTGCAAAGAATCTCTCCACTGACCTTGCCCGATCACTGTCATCGTCGAGCATCGCCTAAAGAAGAATCATGCTTAGAACATCTCATATCGTATCTTTTAAGCCATAATAAATGTCACCATTGTGTTCTATGTGGATAAACACTTAGGATAGGATACTCGTGGGCTAAAATAAGAGTTCAAAAGAAGGAGATATGAGAGGTTAAAGATTCACATAGGAGTACACAGCATGTATGGGGTCCAGACAGTGTGTGGCCCCACTCCACTACCTGGATGTGTTCTCCCTAGACAAGAATTGGGAATCCATTTATCTATTCATGGTGTTCCCTCTAGGATACATGAAATGTATGAACACCTAGGGTCCTTATCGTGAATCTTAACCCATGACTGTGTATTCCTTCCCATTCCCATGTACTCTAATACACAACATGTCCATCCACATGAGAACCTGGGCATGTGTAGTTAGCATACTGCTTGGACACCTTAGCAGGGTCACATGGTGTATAGTCCCACCTACTCAACATGTGATATTTAAATTCACCTGAAACTCTAACATCATAGTTAGGGGGCTACAAAACATGTTTTCTTCTAGACTACTCACCGTGTAGTTAGGTTTTTCATAGAAATTAAAGTTCTTCCACACGGTTTCCATGTTTGAACTCATCACCGCAAAAAAACCTAAAGATCACCTGAAAATTGTGGTAATTTTCTCTAACCATAAATTTCAGCCCTCCAGTGGATGGAAATCAGAATCTAATGATCCCCTTGAAACCCGCAACATCATGTGTCACCCTCTGGTTGCCTTTCGATCGATCCCATCGCCCCTCTGTATCTTAGATCCATAGAGTATCACCCATGTCCAATTCCATTCCTTTATCCATATTCAAATCATTGATATGTGTGTCACTCATGATATTATAATGAATTTAGGGGGTTCGATCACAATCGAACCCACCCTGGCAAAGTCGAATCGCGGTCTCATAGGCCAGTGGTGAAGAATGTGGCAAACGAAGAGGGTAAAATCACAAAAACAAAAGTGTAATCATCATTTCCCAAGAATTATTGGCCAAATATGATAGATCTGGGATATTTGTGATGATAATATGGCATAAGAAGAATTAAATTGAATAAAACAATTTAATTCATCAACGAGCTCATGTGAAGGGCATACAATCACCGACATTAAAATAAAGCAGATACAATTCATGATTTGAAAATTTAATAAAGAGAGAGGAAACCATAGTTGATGAAATCTGGATCAATTTTGATCAATATTTGTTGAATAATTCATTCTCTCATGATGTGGGGATCCTGTTGCATTTTCTGCCTATCGATCCACCTCAATCTGATCTTTCATCATCCTCGGATCTTGATCCTCCAACTAAGAACATTAGATATCTCAATAAACCCAAGTGGATAAACATATATAATTATTATAAATAGGTATAAATAGATTATTTTAGGACATGGTTTTTTTATAAGGTTGGGGCCGAAACCTCATTTATTATTAAAGCAAAGCAAAGACCTCCTTTATTTGATCTAATACTCCATTTTTGATTTATTCTATTATTCTCAAAAAAATTATGTTCATGCTATTAATATATTTAATATTTTTATAATATCAATTATAGGCTCACCAAACCTCAAAATCCCACGCCATCTCAGTACTTGACTCCAAAAATATTCCTTAATATATTTGAAATTATTACAAGGAAAAAACATGGCCACTACATGTACTCACACTAAACCAATTATAAACACATGGCTTATATTCATTCTTAATGAAACAAGATTCTTTTATGGATTCATCAAACTAAATATTCCATGACCTAGATACTTGCTTTAATCCATAAATGAATCTTTACAACTTTGATACTTTTTTTTATTTCCTGGAGTCAAAAACCCTTATGGTTGTGTTATATACATGACCTCCTGAAGGTTCCTGTTAAATAATGTAGTTTTGACATCTATCTACCAAATCTCATAACAATGGAAAGTTTCTATGGAAATAAAAATTCTGATGGATTTAAACATGGAATCTAGAGAAAAGGTTTTTTCATAGTCAATTCCTTAATGTTGTATGAAACCTTTATCCACTAGACATGATTTTTAGGTATTTAATTTACCTTTCATGTATAGTTTTCTCTTGAATACCAATTTACACCCAACATGATTTACATCGACTGGTGAATCGATCAGAACCCAAACTTGGTTTTTATACATGGAATCCATCTCAGAATTCATGGATTTTTTCATCTTTAAAATTTTGAACTCTCTAATGCCTTCTTATAATAAATTGTATCATTATTTTTTACCAATAATGATTTACCATCATTGATGACTAGAAAACCATATCTCTCTAGTTATCTTACCTCTCTAGGACTCTTACACAGTACTTGTGTCTCAAAAAAAACTTCTTATATGGGGACATATGGAATATATTCTTATACTAACTCTTCTGTATCTTGAGAATTAACTTCATTGAATTAAATCCTAATATCATTATCCTATTTGAGGATTTTCTCCCTCTCAATAAAGATGGTTTGTCTTGTGATGGTTACTTTCTTGACTGCAGGGTTTTATAGATAGTATCCCCTTATTTTCTTAGGATACCCTATAAAGATACACTTTATTACATGGGGTGTTAGTTTGTTTATTGAGCTATCCTTAACAAATGACTCATAACCCTATGCATAAACATGTGACAAAATAGGTTTATTTTCACTCTATATCTCAAAGGAAATATTATTTTCTACTTTAGTTGGTACTTGGTTTAGTAAGTATGATATTGTGTGTAATGCATATCCCTAAAAGGATAATGGAAAGATTGCATGATTCATCATGAAACTTACCATGTCCAGTAATGTAAGATTCCTCCTTTCACTAACACCATTACACTATGGTGTATAAGGTGGATTGAGTTGAGATAAAATATCATACTTCCATAAAAATTCAATAAAGTTTTGGTTAAGATATTGTCCACCTCAATTCGATCAATATTTCTTTATATTTTTACCAAGATAATTCTCAAATTCATTCTTGAAATATTTGAAATTCTCAAAGTATTCAATCTTATACCTCATCAAGTAGATATAACCATGCCTAGTCAAGTCATTGGTAAAATTAATAAAGTTTGAGAATCCACCTCTAGCTTCAACTTGAAAAGGTTTGCACACATCATTGTGTACCAATTCTATAATCTATATGGCTCTTTCACCTTGACCACTGAATGGTGGTTTAGTCATATTTACTTATAAACAATCATGACATCTTTTAATTGGTTTAATATCAAAAGAGTTAAAGTAACCATCTTGAGAGAGCTTTGTTAAATGCTTCTCATTTACATGACCAAGATGGTGATGCCAAAACTGGGTGTTAAATGATTCATGCATATTTTTTTCATTATTAATTTTTAATATTTAGTTTTCATAATTTAATATAAAGAGATCACTATTCAACTGTTTCATACCATAACATATGTTATGTTTATAAAAGTAGCAACTCTTATTTCCAAAGCTGAAAATTAATCCATCCATGTCCAAACAAAAAATGGAAATGATGTTCTTGGTAACACTAGAAACATAAAAAATCATTAAAACAAAAATAAATAATTTTTTAAATGTGAGATGGTAGTTTCCAATGGCTAGAGTAGTGAGACTCTCTCCATTGGTAGCCCATGGATCTACCTCACCTTTGTAAACCTTCTAAAATCAACTTGGATCCTATATTTAAATATAAATGGGATCACCACAAGTAATATATAATACCCAACTTATAAATATAGAAATATTACACTTCATGATGAATGCACCTGAATCTTCCCCTTAATTATTTGACTGGGTGAAATTCCTCTTCTAGTGGCCTTACTTGCCACATGAAAAACATGTTGCATATTATTCCTTTCCTTCCCTCTGGATCTTCTTCTTCTTGGAAGAACAGTTCTATAGAACCTTAGAATTAGAATGAGTCTTTAGATAATTTTTCTTATTCCTCATCTTTTTATTTACTATAAGGAATATGATTTTTTTCATGCCCCATTTCTTTTTCAACTTGAAAAATAAGATTAAGAAGTTTTGAAAGTGTCTTATTACTATTGATCATATTATAATTCACAATAAAACTAGAGAAGTTTTTTGGTAGTGAGGATAGAATGAGATATGTGCATATCTCATTAGGTATTTTAAACCGAAAAATGTCTAGGTGCTCAATGTAGCTAATAATCTTGGCTGCATATGGCCCAGATGGTGCTGACTCTCCAAGATTACACATGAAAAGTACATTAGAGATCTTATATATCTCTGATCTTGCCTTCCCTTGATAGAGATCATCCCATCTCTCCGATCCATATTTTTATTTTATTGAAAGAGCCACTTTAAGGAAAAGTGGAAACCTTACAAAAACATTAACCGCCTGATTTCAAATTTCAAATTACAAGCTTCAACCCATTTCAAAATAAAGGCAAAGACTATCATCACCACATTGGACCATACCTACAAATTACCAAAATAATGAAATCGCTTAAAATAAATCAGCTAGATTCAAAATTCTAAATATCAAAAAGCCATCATCACATCCACGATGACCGAGATGCCTCGGGACACAGATCCTCAATCAGTGAGCCTCCTCGAACAGTGAGCCTCCTTGAGCAGTGCCCCTGACATCGAACCACCACACCATCACCATTGTCTGTATCGCAAGCGAGAACCCACCGTCAATCTCCGCCGCAACTTCAACGTCGATGCAGAAGGAACCTTCACCCTGGCCATCATCCAAACAACATGATGTCTTTATCCCCGTCTGAAGACCGTCATCAACATCGTCACTCCATTGTCGCCCGTATCACCGTTTAAGGAATAAATATCGAACAATCAAGTGAACCAGAAACAAAAAAGCTCCATTGATGCTGATAAATCCAAACCGAACATCTCCATTGACGAAGAGGCTGAAAATCAAAACCTAACACAAATCCAGTCATGCCCAGAAATGACCGCCAACCCACCTACCAAAACTTCTTAGGGCCACCGCACCGGCTCCGACTGGGAGAGGTACAGAGGAACACGATGCCAGGGCAGGGATAATAGCGGCCAAAAAGGACACCGAAAGAATACTTCAAGCAGAATACAGATTCTCCAGGGAAATAACCTTTGATCGCCAACCCACAAACCCAAAACCTCATAGTTTTCACTACTCCAGATTCGACTTGGATAGAAGCACTGGAACGAGAGGCCAGAGTGGGGTATGAGCGGCAAAGGGAAACACATCAAGTAAAAACCACAAAAACATCCCCACAGAACAGTCAAACATGAAAATCACCTTGAAAATGCGGAAAAGGATGAGCGGATCGTCGCCAGTTATATTCCAGTCACAGCGTGGAAGCGAAGCACCATCAATAAGGAAAAGAGGAGAAAGAATCCCAGCCTTAGGGAAGGCCAAGGAAAGGAAGAAATAGAGGAGGAGAAAAGAGGAAAAGGGAGAAAGAAGGAGGGGGAAGACTCCTCCCCCCTCCGAATATTAAGCCATCTTTGATTCTGGTCTTCAATAAGTGAATCTCAAGCCCAAAAAAATCAAAACCTACCATGAGGCCGTCTCCAGAAGACCCGCGCCGAAACAAGAAACTGTGCGAAGAACGGCCTCGGGTTGCGTTGCATCAGATCTACAACTCCGCGCGAAGCCTCACTGCCGTAGATGGATCATAGTGATATTTTCAAATTCATTTTATTTCCCATTTCTATAAATTAATATTAGATGATTATTACTTCTTTCATTACAAAAATAGATTAATAAATTTAAATTTAATTAAATCTCATTAATATCCCACTATTTTGTTGAAACCTAATAGACCTAACAATTAGTTTTGAAATATCTTTTCACTTAAATATTCTAGTTTCAAGGATCCATATCCCCTTCTAATAACCCAAAATTGGGCCTAATGAGTTATTTGAAGGGTTATTAGATAGGAAAAAATTTCCAACTACATTACCTCAAAGTTCCTTGATCTATTGAGTGGACTCCCCAATCCTGAAATCCTGAATAAATATTTCCTCAACCCTTTCCTCTTAGTTACACCAAGTAATGTTTAGTAAGTAAACCCTAGATGTGAACCAAGTTATTTCAACCCAAAACATTAATCTAAAATTTCCATAATAATTGAAAGTACCCCAACTTGGGTTAGTCAAGCACTTTGAACTATGAGGTTGATCCTAACTTAGGTAGTGGAAGGCTATAAAAAATTAATATTTTAGTTGAGTCATTTTTTACTTTATATGTGAAACCCATTTTATCTATATCATATTCCTCATTAATATTAAGTTTATTTTACTTAATTGATTAACCATGTCCGATAAAATTTATTCATAATTTATTTTTATTTTGTTTCATCTTCAATGCTTTGAAAATTCATTTATTAGGTGATTACACAGCATAAATAAACATAAATAATTTACTATGAAATTCACAGAAATAAAATATAATTGTTATGATCATGATATTAACTAACGGTTATTTTTCATAGCTGATGATAAACTAACCCACAAACCTAGGGTAAAAACACCTTGAACTGTAGTTTGGTTCATGTTGCAATATTCCAACTTGGTTCCTATATATCACCTAGATTGGTTTTTCCTTAACTCTTAGACATGGACCACATCCTATCACTGTAGATGTAACACTCCAAAATTTTATTTTGATATAATAATAACCTCAATGTCTTTCTTAACACGCAACACCCATCTTTAAGCGAATTGAGATATAATATAAAAATATTATTAATTTAATGTGACTATCATAACCTAGTTATTAAATAAAAGGGTATGAATATGAGTAAATTAATTATTAAATAAATTTATAATGGTCCTAATAAATACTAAATTATTGATTAATTCTTATGAAATAAGCACTCGTTTTTAGTGAAGTCATTTTATGCTTCAAAAATGTATTTTCTTCAAAAATGATTTTATTTCCTTTTGTGTGTGAAAATTAGAATAAATTTATACCAATTATAGAAATTTTATGTTCTAAAATTAAAATAATTTTCAAAATCTTCAAATAAAAATTAACTTAGGGTGAAATTTTTGGTTTTTTCTAAAATGATTGATTTTTTGGTGAATAGTGAAAATACTGATTTTTCAAATACTCTCTTTTCTTTTAATTAAATAAAGTAATTTAAAGGTATCATTATATTTTATATTTTATATTAAATAAAAATATTATTCATTTGATTTATAATAATTCAATTTGTTCATTTTTTAATTATCAATATTCATAATTTTGAGATAGGTTAATTTTTATGCTTAAAACACATTTTTCTAAAAATTGTTTTTCCATTGCATTTTACACATTTATATTCAAATTGATTTATGAAAATTATATAGATTGAATCTTAAAATATTTATACCATGTCTGGAATCAGTATGTTCAAACTTGGTAAATATGTCTCTTTTATTTTCAATTGTTATGAATAGTAATCATTGTAAAAAATTGTCACCTCAATTAGGGTAAAATGAGTAAAATATGCTTAAAACTATGAAATAAGGTTTCAAAATCAGCCCAAAACTTTCCATTATTTTATTTTATGGGATAAATTTGACCATATCCATCCAAAATTTGAATATATGGCATATTGGGTCCATTTTCCCTTGATAATGACATTTATATTATTTTAAGTAAATAAAATTCCAAAATGTCACTCTCTTGCTTTTAATTTATTTTATATGTTCACATAGAGATAAGAATATGTTATGAATGAATATAAAATTTTATTTTTAGAATGATTAATTTATTTTTATGATTTTAATTTATTTTTGAAAATTATATTAAAATCTTGCACAACGCTGACATGGTGTTTGTGCAGGCAGTAGAAAAATCAAAGTAAATGATTTTAAAAACATCAAAAATAATATTTTTTTGGATAAATTATGGTGTAACATTAATTTTATGGTTAATAATAATAAATATTTTATATTCTTATTCATTTATTATCTTTTTGTCTTTAAAGTCAAATTAAATGAATAGTGTCAAAAATGACATTAATGATATTTTATGAAAGATAATATTTTATTAAATTATTAAAAAATAAAAAAATAAATAGGATGTTTAGGATGATAAATTGTCTTAAATTTCATCATGTTTTCATTTATGAGCTAATTTTTACCTTATAATTAAAATTATAACCCTTTAAGATTGAAAAAATTGTTACCACATTTAAGGTCAAAATGAATTTACTGGGGGTTAATCTAAAAAGATAAGGGTTTAAATGACATAAACACTTTCTTAAACCCAATTGGTTATTTGTATTTAGACCATAATCTTATAACCTTAAAATATGATTGATTTTAGGGCCATTTCTCCAAGAAAATGACTTAATATATTTTAAAACCATGAAAAATTACAAGTGTGCCACTCACCTCAATTATAAAAGGACACCCCTACTTTCTCTTATTTATGCCACTTTGAGCCATATATAATGACTAAAAACTATAAATTTGTCTTATAAACTGTCCTATACACTAATTAAAGGTGTTTTTTTCTTAAAATACTATTACAAGGGTCCTTAATAAGGGATCTAAAGGAGGTCTACCGAATAAGTGGTAATCGTCTTTATTGACTCTTTCAAGTTTATTTCTTCTTACACTTAATCTAAATATGTTTTACCCATACTAAAATAATAACTATAATATCATAAATATACTGATATGTTATTATTATTATTAGAAAACCATTTTCACCTCTTTTTCATCCTATGAAAAGTGAAAACATCGTTCATGTGTATGTACAGCTTGTTGTCTCTATGTAGTAGTGTAATTCATTTTTCATCACCACTTTATTTTTATGGTTATAAAGATGTAAATAATGAGTATGTATGATATTTATTACATAATTATGATTTTTAAAAAATAATATATCATTTACCTTCTTACCTTCCAATCTGTTAGAAAATGGTAATGTTGCTCGTGCGTGCGTGTAGACAACCACCTCTATGAAGAAATGTGATCCATTTTTAATTTCAGATTTACATGGATGGTAATAAAGATAAATTTAATAAATATATATGATATGTATGATATAATAATGATTCTATAAATATTAATTATTATTTAACTTTATTTTGTTTCATCCATCAAAAAGTGAAAACAATGTTCATGCGTAAGCACAACCTACCATCTCCATGAACGGTGTAATTCATTTTTCTATCTCTATATTTAATGGATGATTATAAATATGAATATAATGAATATATATTATATTTATATCATTATTTTAATTCTATATATTATGTATCTGTGATCAAAGTATAAGGACTAGAATTGTGAAACCGAAACTTCCATGAAAAATGAAACATTCAACACCCAAAAATAATGATTTTAAAGTAATTATTAATAAATGGATGTTTAAATACTATAATTGGATGATATATTATATTATAAATATGAATATGGTTCTGTAATAAATTAAAAAAAAAGTTTAAAACCACTATATAGGAGGTTTAATCAAATTCAACAAAGTGGGAGCGTGAGGTAAGGGGTTTCTTATCTTAATTTCCATTCATTGGGTTATACTTATACTTCGTTGACTATGTTATTCCATGATTATGTGTGAAATGACCTATAATTTTATTATGTTGTATTTCCACTTATTTTTTTATTGATTTACAATTATCACACATAATAAATTCATTAATTAATTCTCACTTCAATTATATGATCTTTGTAATGGATTTTGTCTCAATTTACACTCCATTGAGACATATTTAGTATTATGCACCTATTTATTTTTATGTGATGTATATACTGAACTTTGATGTATTTAAAATTAATATATATTTATTCATGATTATTAAAGTTTCAATTCAATTTTACTCTTTCAATGGGTTATAATTTAAAAGTTACCAAAGAGGTAATAATTTATTTTACAATCTAATTTTTCTTGGATTGCTCTTATTTTCATTAAAGGAATTTAATAATATATCTTTTATAAACTATATCTATCTTATTATTCTATAAATATTTAAGTATTTTACATATTTTATTCCAAATTTTCCTCACTTTGGCACTTGAATCAAGCAAATATATTTTTAAAATAAAAATTGATCTTACTTTTCTTTTGATCGGGTATATTTTTCTTCAATGTCAATATTTTTCAAAATTATTTTACAAAAGTCATTTTATTCTTCAAAATACATGAATTTATTAAAAAACCTATATTTCTAATGAATTTATCTCTTATTTTGTGATCATTAACTTTATATTGAAACGTTCACTTTCTTGTGATCATTTTAAATTGGACATTAAATTTATATTAAATATCCATATTCTTTATATCATGGATATGATTATTGTCTAAACTATATACCATTTTATATATGGTGTTTTACAATGAAAGTAATTTGACTGACTAAGGAAATATTTATAATTTTATTCTTTATCAAATATGGATATTTGTTTATAAGACATATTGATTATGAATTAAATTGATCATTCAATATATTAGGAATGCATTGAAAATGTAGTGATGGGTGGGGCCTGATTATAGATAGCCCCCGATACATCGATAGGTCTCATGTGATAAATTAGTTGGATAGACTTATTAAATGGGTTTTTAGTGTATACCTACCCATCGATTAAATTGTCTTAGCACAAGGGTTTGATGGAAAATATATCATGATGTTTGAGATCATGGCATACAATATTAATAATTTACTTCATTGAGAAACTAGTAGAAATATAGGCTTTGGAATCGGTATTTTGATGTCAGTTTTGTATAAAATGACGTTAAAACTAATGGGGGAACTTTCAATAACGGTTTTGAAAAAAAACCGATGTTAAAATGTATTCAGTATTACTTTTAATGTTGGTTTTTATGAAAATCATCCTTAAAAGTTATGAAAAAAATTATAAAGTCAGTTTTAAAGAAAATAAACATTAAAAGTAATATCAAAGACTTTTTAAAGTCAATTTTCAAGAAAATAGATGTTAGAATTCCTTTAAAAAATATATCAACAACCCAAAGAATTATTTTTCATTCACTCAAAACCCTCTCTATTGACTAACTCTCAACCGACAATGGAACCCAATGGCTTCAATGACCCTCAACAACCTTCAATTATCTATTGCAATCGATTTTCATCCAGTTTTCACATTCTATATCTTGAATCTTCCATCCTTCATTCTTATTTCATGGTCCTTGAGCTATTATGGTCGACCCACAACCGTAATATGAGGTTTTTTGTTAGTTCATTTTTTTACTTCTTTTTTGTGCTCATTTTTCATTAATCTTACAGTATTCTCTCTATTGACATAGACTTTGATTGAGTTTATCACAATTTAGGAGGTATTTTACATTATTAAGATCCAAAATTTGTAAGTATTTTTTAAATAAATTATGTATAATTGTTTGTAAGTTAATATATTTTTTTATATTTAAATATTTTTTATGATAATTGTTTGTTATAATAATTTTTTATAAGATATTTTTCATAACTATTTGTATAATGTTTTATAATTTATTTATGTATAAATGTTTGTATAATTGTTCTTATAATTTTTTTTTATTATGATAATTGTTCATAAGTTATTTTTGTATAATTTTTTTGTATAATTTTTTGTATAATTGTTTGGAATTCAAGAGCTATTTTTCATAATTGTTTGAAATTTATTTTTTTATGTTTAATTTTTTGTTACGATAATTTTTTATAAGATAAATTATATATAATTGTTTGTTATGATAATTTTTTGTTAGTTATTATATGTTTTTATGTTTTATAAATTATATATATGCATTTATAAGTTATTATTTATTTTTGAAGATAAATTATGTATAATTTTATGAAGATAAATTATATATAATTGTTTGTTATTTTTAAAGATAAATTATATATAATATGTTTTTATCATTATGTATAATTTTTTATTATGATCAAATGGTTATCTATAATTGATTGTTTTGATTATATGTTTTTATGTTTCAAATTTATTATTTTTTATATATTTTTAAATGTTTATATGTTTTAATATATTCACCATTTATATTGTGATCTTAGGTATTTAATTAATCATAATTGGATAAATTTAATAATAAACACTGATGAATATGAAAAAGGAGTTGATCATTTATTGGAATTTAATTAACAAAATCTTCAAAACAAAGATTTTATTTTATGCCCATGCATGAATTGTTTGAATATGATAAAGTTAAACTCTATAGAAATCAAGGATCATATCATATGATATGGTTTTATCCATAGTTATTCATGTTAGATTTAGCATGGTTAAATAATGGAAAATTCAACAACTAATGTTGATGAAAATATTCATAATGAGACAGAGGATCATATTGAAGAATAAATTCATGATGTAGGTGTTGAAACCATAGAAAAAATAGAAACTATTGAATGATTTTATGGAAATTATAAGAAACCATTATTTAAAGGTTGTGATAAATATACATTGTTATCATCAATTCTAAGATTAGCTAACTTGAAAGGAAGAAATGGGTGGAGTGATAAAATTTTCTTTGAGTTTCTTGAACTTTTAAAAGAGATACTTCTAAAAGGCAACATGCTTCCAAATTCCAATTATTAGGAAAAGAAAATATTATTCCCAATGGGATTATGGTATAAAAAATATATGTTTTCCTTAATGATTGTATATTTTAGATGAAGGAATATTATTTTTTATAAAAATGTCTTAAATATTGGAAATAATTCTATAAGATGGATGATAAATTCAACTCTGATTTATTCTCAGGTACTAGAGTCAAACATCCTACTAAAGAAATTTGGTACCTTCCAATAATTCCCTCCAATAATTTCAATAATTCAACTCTGATTCATTCTCAGGTACCAGAATCAAAACTCCTACTAAAGAAATTTGTAAAGTTATAATAATTCCTTGTTTTAAGCGTCTATTTTAAAATTTAATTGATGAAAAAAGGTTAAGATGGAACATAGATGAGTTCATATCTGGTGATAACTTATGCCACCTTGCTGATTGACTACATTGGAAGATATTTTCTAAAAAAAATTCCTAATTTTGGAAGTGAAGTTTGAAATATCATAATGAGACTAAGCACGGATGGAATGAATCCATATCAGAGCCTAAGTATCCATTATATTTCATGATATGTTTTTTTGGTAGTTTAAAACTTTTCCCTAGAGATATGTATGAATAAAAAATATATTATGATGATATTGATTTTTTCTAGACCAAAATAGTTGGGAAATTATATTAATGTGTATATTTCACTAGTGATTGATGATTTGAAACTTCTATGGGAGACAAGTGTTATAGTTTTTAATTTATATAAGAAAGAGTGTTTTCTTTTACATGTTATGATAATGTTCTCTATAAATTAATTTCATTAATATGTAATATTATCTAGATATAATGTTAAGTGACATAAATCATGTCCAATTTGTGAAGAATAGTATTTATATTATCAATTGTATAATGGAAGAAAGACAGTGTGCATGGGACATCGAATATTTTTGTGAATTTATTATCCATGTCATAGATTGAAAAAATAATTTAATGGTTTATAGGAATATAATGTTCCCCCACAACCATTGTTAGTTTAAGAATATTATGATAGGGTGAAAAATATTGATTTCAAATTTGGAAATAAAGGAAGTTTTGGTTATCAAAAAAATCTAGAAGAAACAGTCTATCTTTTTTTAACTACCTTATTTGAGAATTTTAGAGATAAAACATAATATTGGTGTTATGCATATTGAGAAAAACATATGTGATAGTTTGATTGAACTTTTTTATAAATAAAAGGAAATAAATAAGATGGATTTCATGCTATAATTGAATTGATATCCATGGGAATAATTTTGGAGTTATATCCCACTATAAAAGGAAACAAAACATATTTACCTCTGGCTTGTCACACATTAAGCAAGAGTGAGAAGCTGAATTTTTGTCAGTTTCTAGATGGTATTAAAGTACCCAATGGATATTCTTCAAATGTGAAGAATTTGTTGTCATTGAATGATTATAAATTAATAGGAATAAAATATCATGACTATCATGTATTGATGTAATAACCACTACCAATCATACTTTTTAGTATATTATTGACACCTATTAGAAAGAATATCATCAGGTTATGTAATTTTTTTGAATCCATTTGTAGAAAATTTGTTGATCCAAATTTGTTAGATGTGTTGGATAATGAAGTCTCTCTTATACTTTTTCAACTAGAAATGTATTTACCACCCATTGTTTTTTATATAATGGTTCTTTTAGTGATACATCTTGTGTGTAAGATAAGAATATATGGGCCTATTTATTTAAATTGGATGTATCCTTTTGAAATATATATGAAAATGTTGAAGGGATATGTTAAAATATCCTCATCAAGCAGAGGCCTCTATTGTTCAAAAATATGTATCATAAGAGGTTATTGAGTTATATAATGATTATTTGTATGAAGTGAATCATATCGATCTCCCTATATTTCGACATATGGCAGTTGATAGTGAAGGTATGGGATTTGAGGCTTAAATGTAAAGTTCATTCCATGTGATGAAGTGATACAGGAACATTTATACATTTTGAACAACACATATGAGGTTCAACCATATATATCATCATATATTTCTGAATTAAAGGTATGATATCTGAAAAAAATGAAAAGTGACTAATGATTGAGCATAAAAAGACATTTTTTCATTGTATAAAGAGACAGTCATCATAGATATATCTGCATCAAAAATATTGAAATGGTTGGTAGGGGGACTATCTCTTAATGTGATCACATGGTCTAGTTTTTATATCAATGGGTACACATTTTACATAAAAACTCAGGATGATAAGAATACTGTTCAAAATAGTGGGGTAATTCTTATTGCTAAAGAGATGCATTTTTCGAGTGAAAAATATAAAAACCGAATTTCTACATCAACAAAATATTTTATAGTTCTTCAAGTTATATGGTAAATTTATTATACTAAATTTCAATTCATGGTGTTTATGTTTAATTGGGTTGATAGTAATAGTGGTGTGAAAAATGGTGATTATGGGTTTACACTGGTTGATTTAAAAACATTTAGTTATAAAGAGGAACCATTTATCATAGAGACACATGCAAAGAAAATATTTTATGTCATTGAACCATCAAATGATTAGTGGGCCATTGTTTTTCAAGGGAGAAAAATTCATTTGGTTGATGAGAATGATGATGATGTTATGGATTTATATGAGGCTTATTCATCTATTACGTGATTTCTAGATTATAAAAATGACTATAATGCAGACATAGTCTATTTTTTATTAAATGATCATGCTAAAGGGGTATGTGAAAACACTAAATTACTCCCTTAATTATTTAGGTAAATATTTATATTTTATTTATTTTTAAAAAATTACATGTGTAAAAAATCTATTTTTTTAATTATTGGATTTTTAATTATACATATATGTGTATATTATTTATATGATTTTTGTGTTAAATTTTATATTCAACAGTTATCATTAAACATTTTTTGATTGAAAAATCTGACATACATAATTATGTATTGGTTAAATTTATGCATATAAAAATACTTTTTTTAACTGTGATATTTGAACTTATAAATGTTTCTATAATTTTAGAATTAATGTTTATATTTAATATTTTAACTTGTATATTTTTTTGTTAAGAATTATGACATTATTTTTTTTTAAACTTACACATGTGTGACACTATTTTTTTACTTACATATTTTTGTAATCGTTGTTTTTAAATATTCACTTTTTTAATAATATATAGGTACACAAAATTTCATTAAATTTGTCTATTTCAATGATAGGAATGGAGGCAAAGGAAAAATTATCAAGGTATATGTCTTTTTTTATATTATTAAATATTCAGTAATATAATTATTTAATGAAAGAAAATTTTTAATTTATAAACAATAATTTTAATACTACTAATGCACCTCCTACAGAGGAGTCTTCTCCTTCTAATATAGAGAAATTTATTTCTAGAGTTAGTAGAAATGGGATTACATATTTACCAAAACTGTCACTTTCTCATGGATAATAGGGAATACATATTAATTTTGATGATAATAATAACCTAACTGGCCCAAATTCACCATAGTTTACCAGCTATACCATCATGCAGAGTCATTATAGGATTATTATTTTATATCCTGATTAGAATTCCAAATTCAATATGGAAAAAGAGAAATTGTGGGAGTCTATAATGGTAAAATATATCAATTGATTTATTTTTATCTCATTTTTCAAATATTATATATTTTAAATGACTGATATTTAATTTATTCAATTACAAAATACATTCAATTTTGAATAAATTAAAAAAAATTAAAAAAAATATTTCTATCTTTAGTGGTGGTTTGAAGAAGATATTTTAAAACAAAATTGATAAAAAATATGTTTTTGGGAAGTTATATAATGAAAACTCATGCCTTGAGTATGGTTTTTTATACATAGAATAAATTTATCACCAGCTAACATGATGAAGAATTTATGGTATGATAATTATTTTATATTTTAAAATTTATTGAATATTACCTGATTACTTATTAGTTTATTTTTATGTAATAGGCCTCTAGGAGATCTCATTAATAGATCTAGTTTCAGAACATATACCCTCATACTTTATCACATGGAGGGTATAATTTATTGGAGGAGAAAATGATTATAGAAAAGTTTGATGCATTGAGATTTCAATCTAGTAGTGGTTTATAAGAGGTCCAGTGTAGTCCTCCATCTCCCCCCACTCACTATAAAAATTGAAAAAGAGTGATAAGGAAAAAAAATGAAAAGTATCATACAGAACAATTTAAGGATGTAGCTGAAAAAATTGTAAGAAATTATTTTTTATTTTCCATGAATGTTTTTATTTTTTAAATTAACAACACTAATATACCATTTTAATTTTTCATTTTAAGATGACCTTCAGGAGCAAGTGATGCATGTGACTTTTATCCCTAAGGGTATGATGGAAATCCTATATATTACTTTAGGAAAGCTAGAACACCCCTACTATGTAAGAGGATACGAGGTGGGTGTCAATATTAGAAATATTTTTGGTCATCAAAGTAAGAAATCAAGATACCTGAAAATATATTCCTTAAAAGCTAAGATGAATGACCTAAAACCCTCCATGGGTGATCAAATTCAATCAGTTGTTCAGTATATGTTTGAATAATTGATGATACAATCATAGCCTACATATCTTGTACAGCATGCCTAGCCTATCAACTCAAATCCTCCACCTCCTCATTCAGACCCAACCTTATAATGTGAGTTTTATTCTAGAGATCCTCATGTTTGTATTATATCATATGAAGTCATACATATTTCTTGGGATTTTGTACATCACCATCCGATGTAGTTGGTTTAGGTAAGAATATCATAACATGATATTATTGATCTAACTATTCTACTTTCATTTCCTACTGAGGAGGTTACCAGAGTTGGAGACTATATGGGTTATTTTTTACTTTGGTCAGTTAACCTTATTCTTAATCTTAAATATGAGGTATGAGTTATTTTTTAAATATTATTTATATTTGATTGAAAATTACTTATAATTTTTTCTAACATTTAATTTGTATAGGAGTATCTAAAATCAAAATAATTAGTATAAAAGAAACAAAAGGTTCAGGAACCAAAAAATTAGATACTTGTGATATTTATGATGGGATAAAAAGGTTATACTAGGTTTATTATTCCTTGGATAATATTTATGAGTTTTGGATTATGTATGATATATGTGGAAGATACTATCTATTGAGAATATTTAAAAATATATCATGGATCTGGTTATTTTTTATGAGCTCAGTATGCCTGTGTTGTAGTTGTTTTCCATGTAAGTAAATGTATATTTCAATTTTTCCTTCTTTAAATAATTATGATTTCAAGTGACATACTATATTACTTTTTTAATTAGGTATCTAAACATGTTTCTTATTTAAAATGAGACCACTTGTGTTTATATTCTTATTGATCCAGAAAACATTTCAACGGTTGTGCAATATGTGAATACTTATACTAGAGTTACATATATTTGGGAGATATTATCAAATACATAAATTGGGTGTTGTTTTTTTCCATTCCTTGATAGATAAGAACACTAAGATAATTATGATCTAATATTCATTATAATGCCATTAATTGTGAACTTTTTATATTGTAGAGGTCATTGGATATTAGGAGTATTCTTCCCAGATGAATGCACATTATATTGGTTTTTATCTTTATTGGGTTGTGTTCAAAAAAAATTAGCAACTTGTTAGACAATTATGTTTTTTTATTTTTTTTATAAGTTCTTTATTTTTAATTATTATTGTTTATACATGTTTTGTTAGTTGATATATATGAAAATGTAGGTCATGGAAAATGTTTAATAAAAATCACTTGTTGATAAAGCAGCCAAATACAATCCAATATATAGAAGTAATGGTAAATATATTTTATATTAGATAATATTTGGTTATATATATATATATATATATTGGTTTTTATTTTCAAGTTAATATTTTATAACCATAGTTTCATTGTCAAAATGGAAAGGTGGAATGTGGTAATTATGTTTTAAGATTCATGTATGAGATAATAACAACTAAGTCAATGACTGAGTTTGATAAGGTTGATTATATTAATTATTTTATGTTTTATATCAAAATATTTTGTTTTTTAATCTTATAACATTCATTGTTATTATAGATTTTAAATGATGTCGAGTCACGTGCAAATAATGAACTTACCCATCTTCGTAGTTTGTTTACAAACTATTTGTTAAGTTTGATTGTGATTTAAATTATTAGTTATGTCTCTTTAAATTAAAATTAAAAAATGAGTGTTTAAACAATCATTTTCTACTTTAAAGTTGGTATATTCTGTTTTCTTTTAGAGTCTTTTTATTTGCAAGCTATTTTTTAAGTTTGGTTAAATTTTAAATTATAAGGTATGTCGCTTTTAATTAAAGTTTAAAAAATGAGTAATTAGATAATTTTTTTTATATAAAGTTTGTATATTCTGTTTTTTATAGGTTTTAGATGTTCCAGGTATGACTATTTTAATTAAAGTTAAAGAAATGAGTATTTATACCAATTTTTTTATGCTTTTATTTGGTATATTTTATTTGATTTTAGGCAGAGTACATAAATATTTTATAAAATTGTTAAACAAGTAAGTTTTATTCTTTTTTATAAGTTCTTTATTATTAATTATTATTGTTTATACGTGTTTTGATAATTGATATATGAAAATATGAGTCATGGAAAAGGTTAAATAATAATCAATTGTAAATACATAATATAAATAAAATCAACTATGAAATTATTGGTAAATAGATTTTTTATTAGATAATATATGTTTTCCTTATATATATGTGTTGGTTTTTATTTTCAAGTTAATGTTTCATAATTGCAATTTCATCATTAAAAACAAAGGGTGGAATGTAGTTATTTTGTTTTGAGATTAATGTTTGAGAAAATCACAACTGGGGTGATAACTGAATTCGATAAGGTTAGTTATATTAATTATTTTAGGTTTTATATCAAAATCTAGACAGAGGCACAATTTTCGGGACTGTAGTAGTACTGTAGCAGGTACTATAGCGGGAACTATGCAGTACTGTAGCAGGTACTATAGCGGACTGTAGCAGGCACTGTTTGGCACTGTAGCATCTGGGAATTTTCCGCCGTTTGGGCCTTTGGGCCACAAATTTGGTCCCTGGGTCCTTTAAGGCCTTCGGGCCACCCAAGCCTTCGAGCCAGTAAGGCCTTCGGGCCACCTCAAGGCCTTCAGGCCACCTTAAGTGCGGATTCAAACCAGACAACCTACAAGGAACAAACTCTATAAGGAGGATGAGCAAGGAGCTTTCACCACAATAGAAGCTACATGAATTGCAAGAATGAGATGGTATTGCACCTGTCATCGGGACAAGACTGTGCATGCACGGGATAACCTAGCTGAATAGCCATGCGAAGGTGGAGAGCTAATTTCACGATGAAGATGCTGGGGAGGAGCAGTTCCAAGTAGTTAGTCTGGGTTGTATGTAATGTTTGAAGCCTACAAGCAATGAATTCCTCTAAGTCCTACGATCCCTGTAATACTTATGCCTACGGGTCTTGTAAGGGTTCCACCTCACCCCTTAAAAGGTGGATTATCAAAATTAAATAAAAAATGAAGGCCTGCGGGCCATTGGATGGGTGAAGTCGAGTCATATACAAATTAAGAACTTACCCATCTTCATGATATTATATTTTTTAACCAAAAACACCACCATAAATTGAAACTGTATACTTACAACTTTTAATATTTCTAATTTTTTGTGCATTTAAGGTTCTTATTATTAATTCCACCTGAAAGTTTGTAGTCTAGATATTCAAATTCATTATATTGGTGTTTAAATTTCATCTTTTGCTTAATTTTGGTATGACTTATTCCCTCAGAGTGCCTTCTCCTCCTATCAAAATTTATCAATTATTCTACTCTTTTGCTTGATAATGTCATGTCGACTTTATTTCCTTTCATTTACAATGTAAAAAAAATCAAGTTATGTATAATCCTAAGGTGGTTTAGTATTAAGTCTATCAATCTCATATTCAATTTTTTGGGTTTTAATCCTCAATTTTATTTCCTCTTTTTCCTTTGATCTAAAGGGATCTAAGAATCAAGAATCTTATACCCATATATAGATGATTTTCAGGTATTTAATGGTATCACTCATCCCATGTCATAGGAAACACAGATTATATCCTTCACGGTCCCTTTGATTTTGTTTTTCCATAGTTTAAATTTTCCTATATTATTTTTGTGATCTATGGTTTTTCAATTTTTAATTCCCTTATAGAAAGCACCTTTCACATTGTATTAGTGTTAATATGTTTGATTAATTTCATAAACAATGTATGGATGATATCATTTTTTACTCTTTATGTTTGCATAGTTTATTCTATTTAAATGACAGGAGGATACTTTCTTTTAACATTTTTTCTATGATAAAATCATTTAGATTTCTCATAATATGATTGTTATATTATTTCAGTAGAGTAATGAACATTTTCTCCTTATAAATTATGTTTTTGATGTAACTTTTGACTAATTTCACTGTTTGGATTTTAGGGGCTATTGAGTGTTGTGATCTGAAAACTATAAGTTATGGTTGATAGATATTTCATTTTGATTACATAACTAAAGGGACTAAAGATGTGGAAATGCTAATTTTACTCATATAAATTCATAAAACTTAGTTACTTAGACATCAATCAAGGCATGTCTTGACATATTTTGGTAGGAGTAATCAAATTTCAAACCAAATGTTCCATCTTTATTTTGGATTCATTTTTTCTATTTATTTTATTTATCCATATATAGTTTTTATTCATTTGTTTACTATTAATTTTATTTATCCTATTAAGGTCCCAATGGTATATTGTATGTTACATGTGGTGGAATGAAGCATATTAGAGCCTCATATTGAAGTTTCATGTTATTATATTTCTATATTATTTCCATTAATATTGTTTATGAATAGCTTCCCAATTCTGTAAAAGTATAGATACTTGATCCAATTAAGTATTTTTACGTATAACAGATAATTAAACCTTGATATATATAAAATAAAGTGTTATATTATCTAATTTATAGTTGAGTTGACTGTAGGTTTTTATACTAGACAATATTAGAGGTGTTGAATTTATTTTTCCATTAAGTATAAATGCGGAATTATTTTATAATTTAGATCTAAGTTGACAATAGGTTATTCCACCATTACCTTAGTTTTAATCAATCACATTCATATACCATCACCATCCATTAACTCATGGAATAATTACATTTCCTATGGAAATATCACCTCATAATCATCCTAATTTCCTCATTATAAATTGAATACATATGTAAGGTTACATACTTCTCATTTATGTTTCTTAGTTATTTCACAACTAGGGAAATGGATGAATGGTAACAATATCTTCCTTCACCTGAGTCTAGCATGTAGTTTTTTATTATTTTCTTATATTAATGTCAACTTCATGAAATTCATATATAGATATATTTGTGAGCATAAACCTAAATAAAGTCCAGGTATTGTAAGAAATTGAGGATGAGTTATACTATTACTATAATGGTCAGCTACATTGAAACAAAGTTTTGTCTCAGTGTGTGTTGTCTATAATTTCAAAAAAATTATTCACTCTATTTTAGATTTATTAATTTATAATAAACTTAAAATTTTACCTCTTTGATTAAGTTTCCTTTCATGTGTTCCTTATAGTGCTTCTTGGTGGATTGAGTTTACATTTTTTCAGCCTACGTACTATTTTACCTTTCTCTATTGTGAAAGGGTGCATGGTTGTTCAGATGATTATAAAATTTTGTTATTATTTCCTTGTATTTATTTGATAAAAATATATATTGATTAAATAGAATAATTATAAATCATACTAGGTGAAATTGGGAAAAAGAATAATACATTACTTCATCACAATCATGTTATCTATATTCCAAGGTTGGATGTATTATAATCATTCTTTGACATGAATGAAATATAATAACAATGTTTTTTTATAAAACAAATCATGGTAGAAACATCTAGATTTTAAAGATTTTAAGAAATGTATAAAAGTTTATGAAATAATTCCAAGCATGCCCAAGATATCCCACTTTCTTGAAAAGTTCTTTTTCTAATTAGAAAAACTCAAATCATTTTTGTTATGATTTCATGGTTAATATATCATTGAGAATGAACTTAAATTTTTAATAAAAATACCTTTTTATAGTTTTTTGATATATATTAATCAAGACATAATTTCTACTTTCTTCCCTTAAACATTAATACTATTCTCCATTTTCAAAAATACTGTGTTATTTTGTTTACATATCCCATAGTGGTGGTTATATATATATATATATATAGAGAGAGAGAGAGAAATTGTTCTAAATAATTATAGAAATACCTTCTGAATATGCAAGAAATTTAATCATTAACATTTTAATATGATGAAAGTTATCTTATTATATGTTTGGAGAGGTACCTGAAATATAAGAGGAGTAATCATTTTTTAACATATTAAATTTTTTTCTTCAATCCCTATTTTATTTTGTTACATTCTAACATACCATATTTATATTTTAGGTACATATTGAATAAAACTCAGTTTACTAGATATATCAAAATATATTTAAAATCCATTCATTAATAATTCTAAAAGTAAAGTGTTATTTTTATCATTTATCTGGGTAAACAATCGGTAGGCATGTCTTAGGCATATCCTTGAAATTCACTCGATGATTTGGGACCCCTACCTTATTCATTCAAAAGTTATATTAACCTAATGATCACCAATGAATGCTTTAAGGACAACCAAGTATGATTAAATTATAAATTATCTGGTAAGTTTCTTTTTATTATAGTTTAAAAAATTATTATTTAGAAAATATTTTTCTGATTTATGTTGTTAAATTATGTTTATTTTAACAAGTTTTTATCTAATGTATATTATGTTTCTCTATTTTATATTTTTATATATTTTATATTTTTTTAGATAATTTTGGGGCATGTAATTTATTGTATTTTTTAAAAAAATCAAATTTCCATGTCGGTTTTTCTATAAACTAACCCGGAATCAAAATTATTGGACTTTCAATGTCAGTTCTTCATTAAACTGACATTGAAAATCTTAATTGATTTTTTCTGGATGGACTTTCAACATTATATTTTACAAAAAAAACAATGTTGAAAGAATTAAGTGAATTTTTTCATGTTAAAAATAATACGGCTTTCAATGTCGATTTTACCAAAAACTGACATTTAAATTTACATGTAATCTTTTCCATATTGGTTTTAAAGTAAAAAAATGTGGAAATATATTTTCAACATCGATTTATAAAAAATCCAACATTGAAAGATCCCTTAAAATTCACTTTTAGTTAATTTTTAGACATCTATTTTATTAAAATAGACGTTGAAATTGTTATTTATAATGTCTCCTGTACAGACATCGATTAAAATATGGAATTAAAAAGAAAAAAAATTGATGCATAAATATACTTTTCCACTAGTGAGAATTCAGTTATTATTATCCATGAGATTATTGCATTGATATTACCCATGGATTCATTTTGTGCTCAATTTATTGATTAAATGGTATGTGTTTTCAATTATTTACCTTGCCATATCGATTATGCCTTATTTACTCATGATAGATTCCACTATACATAACCCTTACTAATCATTTGAGATAACCCTTATTTTTTTCCTTTCCCTGAGATATGAAGAAGGAATATTTGAATGAGTTCAAGGATGTAGAATAATTACTCTCACTATGTTTTATATTTCATATATAAAATGTAAAATTTAAAGAATATATATATCTAGTTTACCAAGACTACTAAACTATTTGGGCCTTTGGGATGTGATCTCTTGTACCTAGTGCCAATGTAATAAAGTAACCATTGGTTACGGTCTATTGGATTCAAGGTCTTTATAGTTGGTATCTTAGAGAAATTATTATAAAACTTGAGAACTAGATTTAGGAAAACATAATTAGAGAACATAACCTTATGAAAAACTTTGAGGATATGTCTAATTATAGGATAATATCATAAAAGTTTAGGCTAGGTAGATATTATGTGGTTTTCCTAGTATTACATACATGTTTGGATACTAAAAGTATAAGTGGTTTTGGAACATATTCATCTAGGGTTAATAACTCTAAAATTATTTGGTCAAGTATATCTTGAACATCATTCTGATGCACGGTGATTATTCCCTTACTGTTCACCTAGTGTGATAATCCTGGGGATATTCTTAGGTTGATTCACATTTCATTTATAAACCATTATAAGTATTTAAATAGATTATGACCATGAATGACTTAGGTTAAACCTAAGGCGTCTTGGATTGAATAGAATGTGTCATAATTTAGATATCCTATAAATTATTTTCATCATTATGTGGTTTCCCGCTATGATTATTGTTGCTCATACTATGCTAGTTTTTATCAATGGATGGAACTAGGAGGAATCATGCTAATATTTAATTTTATAGACAATGTAGTGATTATGAGAAACCAAATTTTATGATAGCTATATTCAAAGATATTTTGATTATTCATAATTAGTTATCATGATATATGATTAAAAACTTGAACCGTAACCAACTATAAAACTCACCAAAGAATATAAAAATAGAGTTCTCTACAAGCTCGGGTGGTAGATACCATGGATGAAATAATACTCAATTTTCTTCATGTCAGAAATATGGAAAGAGATACCCCAAAGAATGTCTCAAAGTAATGGGGAAATGTTTTATGTGTGTAAAATAAGGGTATATATCAACTAATTGTCGAAGAAAAATAAATAGTTTGATAGAGGGATATGAATTTCATCCTAAGGTACTATTTATAGTTCAATGTAATATGTGTGTTGAACATGGGCATTATTCAAGTCAATTCCTTAATCCAAGGGTTAACTCCTAGACCAAGGAAGGATCTATGTTATGATAATCATTGAAGTGAAAGGATTTAAGTGTCTATGTATTGGGATTCAAGAATTATGTTATAGAATTATACCAATGATATTCTAGTTATAGTAATAATGAAACATCTAAGGATTTGTCTACAATAGTTTTTCTTTAAGGATTTTAAAAAATACATTTAATGGTACCAATAACCAAGGAAATTGATTTATTGGTAAGGTGGTGTTTTTAGAGAATACATGATTAAGGGAAAGATAACCATTAATATGTGCTTTATATTTAATTAATAATGTTTATTTGGTATAAAGAGATTACTGGAGTTGATGAATTGAATGGTATATTATCAGTAACCTTGAAATTGGTTAGTGATTTAATGAAAAAGTAATTTAGGTCATCTTTGATGAATTTTGTTGCATTTTTGGATTTATGGAATATATTCAATAGTCTATGATTTTATTTAAAGAATAAAGTATGAGTTATATTTTGGAAGCATACCTGATTTTTTTATGACTTTATGGTAATTATAGTTATTTATGGGAAAGATTAACATGTTTTGGAGATTATATGAAGGGAATATACATTTTTGGTATATGACTTTATAAGTGATTAATGTTTCTTAGAGATAAATGTTAAATTGATCTTGAGATAATATGTGATCATATCTTCTAGATTTTTTGGTTTTGAATTTGGTTGGACATATTTTGGAGGATTATTATGGTTAACTATTTATGTAATGGATTAAGTTAAACTTTGGGGGTTATTGTTGAGGTTTTAGAGATTGATGTATTATATTTATCCATATTGGATAATTTTTGCTGGCCATTTTGGTTTTGTTAAATATTTAGAGAAATAAGGAGTGACTTGAAATTATTTTATATATATTATAATCCATTAAAAGTTAATTTTAGTACTTCATGCATGAAAAAATCATCTTTAATATTCATTTCCTGGAATAAGATATAAAGTGAAAATTCATCAAAGCACAACCAAAGGACGATATTATTCTTATAAAATGGAAATAAATTAAGTAAGTATATTATCCTATTTTCTCTATATTTATATTAAAATAATCCCCCAACTTTAGGGAATGGATATTAAAATAAAAAATATATTCATTTACCTTCATTTTCAATGAATCGATCGTCTTTTCACCCCTCTTGGATTTATGGTTTTGTGGTCATTAACTTTCTCATGACCATGTTCTCTATCACTCTCTATTAGTTCTTGGATAGACTTATATTAAATGTATATATTTTAACTTCACAACAATTTTCTACTTATATTGGAACCCAGATATGTGATGTTTTATCTAACCTTTATTTTTCCCACTTTCTCTTGTTAAGATAAGTTTTATTATCCCTATGTACGGTGTGGGTTTTCAAAAAAGGTATTTTAAAATATTGAACCTTTGATGACTGAGATAAAATATAGAGAGAATAATTTATTTAAGGTGGGGTAGGATGTTACACCCCAAAAAATTATTTTAAAATAATATTAATCTCAAAAACTTTATTAACATGCAATATCAAGCTTTAAGCGAATTGAGATATAATATAAAAATATTATTAATTAAATTTGGTTTTTATAACTTAGTGATTAATCATAGGGTATGAATATGAGTAAATTAATTGTGAAATAAATTTATAATGGTCCTACTAAATACTAAAGTATTGGTTAATTCCTAGGAAATAAGCACTCATTTTTTGTGAAGTCATTTTATGCTTCAAAAATGCATTTTCTTCAAAATTGATTTTATTGCATTTTGTGCATAGAAATTATAATTAATTTCTAACATATTTAGAAATTATATTTTATAAAATGAAAATAATTTTTTAAATCATCGTATCAAAATTAACTTAGGGTGAAATTTTTGAATTTTTCTAAAATGATTAATTTTTCAGTGAATAGTAAAAAAATGCTGAATTTTTAAACTCTCATTTATTTTCATTAAATAAAGTAATTTAAAAGAACCATTATATTTTGGATTTATACTTAAATTGAAATATTATTCATTTTATTTAGAATAATTTAATTAGTTCTATTTTAATTATCAACATTCCTGATTTTGAGATAAGTTAATTTTTATGCTTAAAACACATTTTTCTAAAAATTATTTTTTCATTGTGTTTTATACAATTATATTAAAATTGATTTATACCTATTATATAGATTGAATATTTAAAAATGGATATCATATTTTTAATTAGGAGGTTTAAATTTTATAGATAGTTCCCTTTTATTTTTGGTCATTATGAATAGTAATTGTGCTAAATATTTGTCACCTTGATAAGGATAAAATGGGTAGAACATGGTTAATACTATGAAATAAGGTCTCAAAAATAAAACCAACAATTTAAATTATTTAATTTCATGGTATATATTAGACTATATCCATCCCAAATTCTAATATATGGGATTTTTGTTCCATTTTCTCTTGATAATGACATTTATATTATTTTAAGTAAAGAAAATTCCAAAATGGCACTCTCTTGATTTTAATTTATTTTATATGTTCACATAGGGATAATAATATGTTATAAAAAAATATAAATGTTTATTTTGAACATTACTAATTTATTTTTATTATCATGATTTATTTTTTATTTTTATTAATGGTATGATTACCTTAAAAGCTTGTACGATGCTAACACAATGCTTGTGCAAGAAGTAGAAAAATCAAATTAAATGATTTTAAAAACATAATAAGTAATATTTATTGGATTAATTATGGTTTTACAAAAATTTTATGGTTAATAATAATGTATAATTTATGATTAAAGATTTTATATTCAAATCTATTTGTTATCTTGATGTCTTTAAAGTCAAATTAAATGAATAGTGTCAAAAAGGCATTAATAATAATTTATGAAAAATAATATTTTATTAAATAATTTAAAAATAATAAAAATATTTCAACAGTATATTTAGGATTATAAATTGTAGAAAATTTTATCCCATGTACATTTATGATCCAATTGTTATCTTATAAGTAAAATTATAACCCTTTTATATTGAAAAAGTTGTTACCACGGTAGAGTTAATCTAAAAAGATATGGTTTAAAATTACCTAAAAACTTTATTAAACACCATTGGTTGGTTTTATTTTTACCATAAACTTATAATATTATAATATGATTCATTTTATACCAATTTTTCTAGGGAAGCGACATAATAATATTTTAAAATTTTGAAAAATTACAAGTGTGTCACTCGCCTCAATTATAAAATGACACCCACCTTTCTCTTTTTTACACCACTTTGAGTCTTCTATCTTGACCAAATCCTGAAAATTTCTCTTATAAACTTCCATATATACCAATTATAAATTATGTTATTCTTAAAATACTATTCCAAGGGTCTTTAATAATGGATCTAAAGGAATTCTACTAAAGAAGAGGCAATCATCTTTATCGACTCTTTTGAGTTTATTTATTCTTCTACTTCCTATAAACCTATTGTATCCATCATAAAATAATAAATCAAGAATTATAAATATACTTAGATTTTATTATTTTTATGTTACACCAATTTTTCACCTCTTTTACATCCGATGAAAAGAAAAAATATCGCTTGTGTGTATGTACCGCTTACTGTCTCTACGTAGTGGTGTAATTCGTTTTTCATCACCACTTTATTTGGATAGATATAAATATGGAACTAACAATTATTTATGTTATATATGAAATAATTATGAATCTTTAAATATAATATATCATTTACATTCTTACCTTCTAATTCTTTGGAAAATGATAACGTCGCTTGCGTGTACGTGTGGACTACCACCTCCATGAAACGATGTGACTCATTTGTTCATTTCCGATTTACATGGATAGTAATAAGGATAATTTTAATAAATATATATGATTTAAATTATATAATAATTATTCTTTAAATATTAATTATTATTTACCTTTATTTTGTTTCATCTGTCGAAAATTGAAAACAATGTCCGTGTGTAGGTATGACCTATCGTCTCCATGAACAATGTAATTCATTTTTCTATCTCTACATTTCATGAATGATTATAAATATATATATATATATATAATTATTATATATGATATTTATATAATTATTATAATTATGGATATTATGTAACTATGATAAAAATATAAGTATCGGAACTTCCTAACCGAAACTTCCATGAAAAATGAAACAGTTAACACCCAGAAATGATGATTTTAAAAGAATTATTAATAAATGGATATTGAGGTAATATAAGTGGATTATATATTATATTATATATATGTGTGTTTGGTTCTATAATAAATTGATAACAATTTTAAAAACACCATACAATAGGTTAAATCAAATTCAACAAAGTGGAAGTGTGTGGTAAGGGGTTTCTTAACTCAATTTCTATTCATTGGGTTATATTTATACTTCATTGATTGTGTTATGACATGATTATGTGTGACTGATTTTATTATGTTTTATTTCCACTTTTTTGTGTGGATTTATATTTTCCATGCATAATCACTTCATTGATTAATTCTTACTTCAATAAAATGGTCTTTATAAGGGATTTCGTCTCAATTTTCACTCTATTGAGACATATTTGGTATTATAAACCTATTTATTTTTATGTGGTTTATATAATGAACCATTAATGTATTTAAAATGAATATATATTTATTATTTATGATTAAATTTTCAATTAAAGTTTACTCTTTCAAGGGGTTATAATTTAAAAGTTACCAAATAGGTAAAAAATTATTTTGCAATCTCTTTTTTTGGATTGATCTTATTTTCATCAAAGGAATCATATAATATATCCTTTATAAGCTTCATATATTTAATTATTATATTAATATTTAATTATTTTCTATATTTTATTCCAAATCTTACTCTCTTTGGAGCTAAAATCAAGAAAATAATTTTTTAAAACAAAATTCAATCTTATTTGTATTTTGACTGGGTATATTTTTCTTCCATGTCTATATTTTTCAAAATTGTTTTAAAAAAGTCATTTTATTTAATAAAATGATTTATTAAGTAAATTTTCATCTATCCTATACTTTTACAATGTTTTAAATGAATTTTTCTAATGTTTTCTAAAAGGTTCATTTTTTACTTTCTTTTATAAGAATTCAAAAGTAATGTTTTCTTTTTAACAAATATGGAGTTAATAGTCTTTACCACTACCATAATTGTTTTACAATATTTAGATTATTCTATAAGTTTTCAATGGTTTTACAAATAAAAATCTTTAATGAAAACTTATTTAATTATTTCACTTATATTTTATTTTATTATCCAAAATACATGAATTTATTACAAAACATATATTTATAACGAATTGATCTCTTATTTTGTGGTAGTTAACTTTATCTTGAAATATTCACTTTTTTGTGATCATTTTAAATTGGAAATTACATTTTTATTAAATATCCATATTATTTGTATCATGGATATGATTATTTTCTAAACTTTATACCATTTTACATATGGTGTTTTACTATGAAAGTAATTTGATTAACTGGGGGAATCTTGATATTATATATTATTTACTCAATACGGATATGTTTTGATAAGTCATATTGTTTATGGATTAAATTGACCATTAAATATATTATGAATGAATTTTACATGCAGTAACAGGTGGGGACTAGTTATAGATAGCCCCCTGATACATCGGTAGGTCTCGTAAGACAAATCAATTAGCTGGTCTTATTAAATGGGTTTTTAGTGTATACTTACCCATCAATTAAACTATATTAGCATGAGGATTTTATGGTAAAGATATCATGATATCTGAGATTGTGACATAAAAAATTAATAATTTCCTTCATTGAGAATTCATTTATCATTATCCATGAGATTATTGCATTGATATTACCAATAGATGCATTTCAGACTCAAATTATTGATTAAATGGCATGTGTTTTTAGTTATTTATCTTTACATGTTGATTATGACTTATTTAATCATGATATCTTCCATTGTACGTAACCCTTATAGATCATTTTAGATCACCCTTATTTTTTTTCCTTTCCCCAGGATATAAAGAATGAATCTTTGAATGAGTTCAAGGATGTAGAATAATTAATCTCACTGTGTTTTATATTTCATTTCCAAAATGTAAAATGGTAAGAATGTATGTATCTAGTTTTACAAGACTACTAAACTATTTGGTCCTTTGGGATGTGATCGCTTGTATCTAGTTGTAATTTAATAAATTAATTACCAACTCTGGGCTATTGGAGTTAGGGTCTTTACATAGGATCTTCATCCTTACATAATCTTTTACTCACAAATGGGTGAGGGGATCCATGGATTATAAAAGGGGGTTTTATATAAATGAAATCATGAAAACACAATCCCTTATATAATAAAGATTATGTGATAAAATTAAGGTTGTTAAATTTAATTTAATAATAAATTAAAAGAAACTAAAAACATGTGCATGGTTTTTACAATCTCATGATCATCGACACAATATGCAATGAGAATACATTTGAAATAAAGTTATCAATTAATTAAAATAAATAATTAATTAAGATAATGCACCATAAATTAATCTAATTAATTCAATTTATCTTAATTTCATTAAAGCATCCTTAACTCACCATCATGTATAATTTTAGAAAAAAATTAATTTCATTTAAAATTAATGAAGTACATAAGTGTATTTTGAGGAAATGGCATTAACTCATCCAAATTACCTAGAATTATCCTTATGATCTTGATACTAATAGAGTTAAATACAAGAAAAGACCATGTGCAGCTTATAGATTTGGAATTTAACATGAAAATTAATTCAATATGCAATTATCAATATGATGACATGGTGTGTACTGTCAAATAAATTACACACAAAACACATGTAAATGGGATTAATCATATATTTAATTTTTATCTCCATGATAAATTAATTACATTGTCTACATTAGACCACATGGCATGCACTTTCTTCTACCTGTGTCTACAACACATGCCTTGGGACAGGGCATATTGCCTGTGGTGGATGAGTTTGATATACACGATGTGTTTACCATCTTATACATCATGTGGCCTCAGAATTGCATGGAATTTCATTCCTTGTGTTGTGTATCCAATATGTGGAATGTTGGGACACCCTGTGTTCTTGACCATGATAAAACAAGGATTACACACCATGTACAGTGGTCACACGGTGTGCAGTTCTTCAAACTTGTTCCAGTCTATCCAGATCTACACATCGATATGATTTTATCAGATCTTAGATATGATTTTATAAAATTTAACCTGATATAGTGAGATTCATGTGAGAAACACTAATACACACAATTTATTTTAGTAGTACATGTTGTGTACTTTGGTTTTTTCTGAGAAGAACCTTTAGAACCTACATATAGTGTTTTTTGGATGTTTCTTCATTTTTTAATCATAACCTATTTATTGGTTGTGTTAATGAGAAAAAATAAGGGAATAGATGATGATGTTCAGATATTAAAATGGATCAATCTAAAGTAAAAGAAATAAAAAAACATGTGAAAACAATCAATGAATAAAAAATAACTATAAATTAAACATGTGATCACTCTGATACCACTTGAAGGGTTCCAAGCACAGTAGAAGTGCCTTAATGACATAGCCAACTTGAATTTTTTAGTCTTAATTTATGAATAATCATTATTTCACATGAAAAAACATCATGCCCAATTAAAACCATAGATTACTTGAATATATAAAAATAAAAGAAACTAAAATATGAAGATCTTCATATGTAATTTATAATTAATTTATGAGAAATTATAGAATTAATTCAACTTGTAATTCCCTTTTAGATTATGATTCGGTTGATTAGATCTAATCGTACCATCACTTATGTATAGGATCCAAGTGCATAATCCCTCTAGTAGTGATCCATAGTGCACCAAAATCTTTGAACATTGTTGTAGAATCACTAGGTGTTAGCATGGTCAATCCTGATCACTTGCATTGTTCATGGTTGATCACAACATAATTCTTCTTAAAGGAGGAATAACTCTTGATTCTCTCTCGATGGATTGAGAGAGAAGGAAGAGAGAGATAATTCTAGGTATATATTTCTTTCTCTAGGTCTTGAGTGAGTATTTATCTATATGTTTTACATAAAAAGAGTGATTATGGAAATTAATATATTTAGATATTTATTATGTAAGGTTTAGGGTTGACAAGTAGTATACAATACCTTTTCCAACTTTATAATTCTTAGTTCACCCCATGTATAATAATAATAATAATACATTAACATGATAAATACTTTAAGAATATAAATAAATATCATTTATACCATTTCTAATCAAACCATTAAGTTTGGTCCATTTTCCTTCATTGACATTTACTGATCCTTGAATAATGACAACTTATTTAATAAATAAATGTCACTACATTATTCATCAATAAATATAATAAATATTATATTCACTAAACCTTGAAAATAAATATTTATTATTATTTAAATCACATATTCCTTCAAATAACTTGGTATTAAATCATAGTTATCAACCAAACCTAAATAAATATTATTTAATCTAACTTGTTAAATTTAATCATTGAATTTAATAGATATTGTAGATACACTTAGGGTGTAACCCTTTAGGCATTTTTCTCAGTGAAATTAGGAACAACCACCAAAATTATAAGGTTAGTGTCTAGAAACACACCAAGACAACCATAGAGAAATAATTTCATATTGTAATGACATCCAACATCCTATAAATGTTTACCATATAATGTAATCCCTTTATCATGATATATCAAATCAAGAGGGTTGAATGTTGGTGTCATTAACCTATGTGCTCGATATATCTTTCTTAAAATTTCCAAAATTTAACTTTCCCACTAAACACCATGTCCATGGATTTATCTAGGAATTTCCAATATCATCAATGGTCCTGATACATCAACTTCCATCAGGGGACAAAAGAGTTAATCCTTTCTTTCATTGTCCATTAATGCAATATCACCCATGAAATATCCAACATATCCTGACTCATCATAAGTATATGTCATCATGGTTTTCATCAATGCATAAAATTACATGAGTCATGAAATCCATTAATAATAATATTAAATTCTAAAGATCAATACACATGTCCACTGATTGGAGCACCCAATGACACATGGAAATGTAGATTTCTTGCTGATGGGTCTATTCTCATAACCTCCTGTCTTAGAGATTACCAAGGGTGATCACTATAAGAAGGTGTATCAATATATTATGAGCTTACTACCCCTGATAACCTATATCATTTGTGTCCCATTATATAATTTCATCCATTTATAGAATAATATTCAAGAATATTGTCATGGCACCTCCAGGTTCTCATCATAACAGGGAACTGCTATGAAATTTTAGTGCGAAATATATTATTAGAACATTATCACATACAAATGTAATACAGAGAAAAATCATGATGTTAGATATTATATTATTTTAGATATTATATTATCACTCATATGTGATACCTGGTGAGAGATCCATAGTGATGATGGAAATTTAATATACCCAGTTAGGTGACAAGTTAGTTTCACTTACTTATTTACTGAGATTTAGTATGATTTCTTTATATTTTAAATGAGAGGATCTGATTAGTATCCTACTTAGTATACCTTTTATGCTCACCCCATGTATATATAAACTATTTTTCATGTCTGCAGGAGCTGGTTGGTGATTGTTCTGGACATTTATAGCTCATGGAGTTGTTCAGGAGCTGCTTGGGCTTCATGGTCATTTCTGATACTTTTTCTTTTGGTAATTTTAGTTTTTTTTCCTATCATTTCAATTGTATGAAATTACATGAATGTATCAGGATATTTTATTTGTTATGAGCAGGAGTCGTTTGGTGATATTATCATATCTCTCATTCCTCATTCTTCTTCGAGGATAATGCCTCTCATTTGTGTGTATGGTATACCTTCGGTGTTAGTATCCAACTCATGACCTATTGGAGGTGGTTTTTAGGTGTCATCATCCATTTACCTTTATTGTTAGCCTAATATGGATACCTTTGGGGAGAGAAGGTCATGATAGTGATTGTAGTGGTGAAGGGTATTATAGAAGTAATGAATATTGTAGTAGTATTGTTCACCAAAGGGGCCTTTGGGATAATAAAGGGGGATTTCAAGACATAGGGACTTTGAGACATCAAATTGTAATAGATTATAAGATATTTATTCCTCTAGGACTTTAGGCTATATAATGTTTGGGTCTATGGGTCATATAATAGTTTCCTCTCAACTTAGTTTAAAATATGTTTCTTTCTTTAATATTGGGTATTGACCCTAGCTTGTTTCGATATATAAACATATATAAATATTTATAAATATCTATTAATATATATATATACATAAATATCTATATATGCATACATAAACATGCACACAGATATGTGTGTGTGTGTGTGTGTGTATACACCCACATAATATATATAAATGTATATAAATACATATAAATACATATATATATATATATATATATATATATTATAACTAGAAATAAATTTACATGAATATATAAACACACACACATAAACACACAGACACACAGAAACATATATAAATGAATATAATTATATATATATATATATAAGCACATATAAATGTACATACAAACATATATACATATAATTTTCCATATATATACCCACATAATATAAATAAATAAATATTTATATAAATATAAATATATTTACATGAATATATATAAATGGACACACACGCATAAATATACAATTAAATAGAATCTTAAAAATGTGTGTGTGTGTTTGTTTGTTTGTTTGTATGTAAATATTAAGTGACACTTGGCTTCTTATCTAGGCCTCAAGCCATATCCCTCAGGGGCCTTTGGTTCATATTCAACTTGGTCTTTGGGTCATCGAGAAATTGAGTCTTCAGGTCATTAATATGTAATAAAATAGTTTCATTGAGTGTTTTTCATTCATTATGGAGAGATATGAGGCTTGAACTACTGGGGTATTTGGATGTGTATGTTGTTTGTAGTTAGACCTGTACATGATTTGGGTCTATCGATTTTGAGTTGGAAAAAATTGACCCATTTGTTAATTGGGTATGGCCAAACCGACCCTAATTGTAACACCTCTGTAAAAGTGAGTCTTAAAATACTAAATGTTACAATCCATGTCAACAAGGTACACTTTTCTTTTTGGGAGCCTACTTGATTAAAACTTCATAGTTAATCAAGACTTGACCTAGAGTAGTGTCAAGATGGGTGACCAATGGGGAAGTTTCTTAGGGTGTATGTGAGTGAGGACAAAACACACTGAAAGAACATGTGTTGACCTATGGGGATAGTCATTAGTCTGATAAGTGACCATTGTGAGTAATAGTTTGTGGTGTGTTGTGAAGACAACCAATTTATTACAGGTGACTCATGGGGTTAGATGACTAGGTTCATGGAATAGGGGATGTCGAGACATGAAAAAATGGTATCAGAGCCAAAACTCAGCCTGAAGTATTAAGACACTATTTGGGTTTGTGGTGTGGGGTCCAAAATGAGGGCGTTGTGCTTTAAAGGGGGTGTAACACCCACGAAAAAGTGAGATTTAAAAGTTTAAATGTTATTACCCATGTTAAAAATGTGAAACTTTTTTTCAGAAGCCTACCTGATTATAAATTCATGGTTAAGTGAAACTTGACCTAGAGTAGTGTCAAGATGGGTGACCTCCTGAGAAGTTTTTCAGGATGTGTGTTAGTGGGAACAAAACACACTGAAAGAACATTTGCTGGCATTTGGGGACAATCATTGATCTAATAAGTGACCCTAGTGGGTAATGGGCTATAGTGTGCTAGGAAAATAACCAATATATTATAGGAGACCCATGAGATCAGATAACCAGGTTCATGTCCCGAGGAGGTCGGGTCGTGACACTGACCCAACCTGTTTATTAATCAGGCCTAAAAAAATCCTGTCGCACCCTAATACATTATTAAATTAAATAAATATTATATATAATAATATTTTATAAATATAAAGGTTAATACATTTTATATATTATAATAAATATAAAAATTATTTATATATAATAAATAACATTATCATTAACATTATTTATATAAATGTTGTTATTAACATTATTTGTATATAATAATCTTTAATAAATGTAAATATTGATACATTTTAAAAAATATAACTACAATATAACTTAATCGGACCGGGTGGGATGCTTATTGGGTCACTAATTAAAGCCTGATCTATACCCTATCATTAATCAAGATTTTAAATTTATACTCATTTAATAATCGGACCAAAAAAATTAGGCCTTAATGGGCATTTTTATCGGGTCGGGTTTATCAGATTGGCCGGGTCCCCTGACCCATTACATGTCTATTTGCGATTTGTAATCTCCTATGCCTATGATAAATTATTTATATGAAAATATATAAATATATAAATAATTTCTAATTAATAAATAATAAATATTTTAAATTTTAAATAATAAATAATAAATATTAAATTATTAAATATTAATAAGTATTTGAACTTTTAAATAATTATTAATAATTATTATTAACTATTATTAATTTTGATTTAGTTTTTAAAAAATTGGCACTAAAAAACAAATTTAACGATGGTTTTAGTAAACCACCACTAAAAAAATAAAAATGAAGCATTTAATGGCGATTTTGAAAACCGCTATTAAAAATCACCACTAAATACTGTTTTTATTATAATGTAACTACCACCAAAACCATCTTTGCTCACCCCTCATTTTTTTTGAGAAAAAAAAGGTTTTCCACATCACCCCATTTCCAAAGGAGACATTCACTACTATAGATCGTCCCATTAACAGTGTGAAAATGGGCTTTAAAAGCGCTAAAAAAGCATTGTTGTCCCAAGCATCGTTAAAAGGGGGACCCCTTTATCAGTGCTTTCATTAGAACTGATAAAGGACTCACTATTATAGTATGTTGTTTGAATTACAACACACTATAGCAGCAACCTGTATATATATATATATAATTCATAATTTAATTGAAATAAAAATTACATCAAAAATACATAAAAAACACGGTATTATAGACATTTTAAACAATATTTTATAAAATTATATTAGAAATTACTATCATAAAAATTAAAAAACATCAATGTTTCATTATATTTGGCACCCAAACCCCCCTCAAAAAAGCACGATCATGGTAACAGTTGTCGAACAAACTGTCTCAAATATTGAAAAAGAATCCACTTGTATAAGAAATCAATTCTTATGTTAGTAATACTATAAATAAATAAATTAAACATAATATGAAAGATACATGAATAAAATGTTAATTTTAAATAAAAGTACACACTTAGATTCATACTAGTCACACCATGCGTCGGATTAAGGTGGGTTTGATTCCTACATGTCACAAATGACTTATGGATCATTGTACTTAAGTATCGAAACAATCCAAATATGTTTTCTTGGTCTGAGTATGTCACTTGTCTTTTTTACTAAAATGTCATTTTAAATTGAAAACACACACTTTGAGTCATATCGACCACATCTTGTGTCAGTTTGATGGGAGATTATTCTTACACATCAAAAATGACATATGAATCATTTTCCAAATGTATCAAGATAATCTGAGCATGTTTGCTTGGTTTTCAAAAATTGACACACATTTTGAACTAAAATGTAAATTTTAGACTGATAATGGACACTTTGAGTCATACCAGGAACATTGTGTATTAGATTAAGGTTCAGATTATTCCTACATATAAAAAATTACTTATGGACAGTTTTCCTAAAGTATCAAAATAATCTAAATGTGTTTTATCAGTTTTGAGTATGTCACTTGTCTTTTTTACTAAAATGTCAATTTTAAATGAAAAGACACGCTTAGAGTCATACCAATCACATTGTGCATTGGATTGAGGTGCAGATAATTCCTATATGTAAAAAAATGAATTATGGATATTTTTTCTAAAGTATCAAAATAATTTGAATGTGTTTTCTCAGTTTTGAGTATGTCACTTGAATTTTTTACTAAAATGTCATTTTAAACTAAAAACACGTAGTTTGAGTCATACTAGTGACATCATGTGTCATTTTGACATGAGAATGATTTATACATGTTAAAAATTACTTATGAATTATTGAAATAAATTTTCAAGATAATCCGAGCATATTTTCTCAGTTTTTAGTGAGTAACACGTGTTTTGAACTAAAATGTCAATTTTAAACTGATAACAAACACTTTGAGTCATTACAGGAACACCGTGTATCGTATTGAGGTGCATATGATTCCAAAATTTCAAAAATTAATTATTTATCATTTTGATAAATTATCAAAATAATCAATATTTTTTTCTTGGTTTTGTGTATGTCACTTGTCTTTTTTACTAAAATGCCAATTTTAAATAAAAAGACACACTTTGAGTCATACCGGTCAAAAATTACATCATATTAAGGTGATGATGATTCCTAAACATCAAAAATTACATATATATCATTTTTTTAAAGTATCAAAACAATCTGAATTAATTTTATTGGTTTTGAGTATGTCACTTGTGTTTTTTACTAAAATGTCATTTTAAACTGGAAACACACACTTTGAGTCATACCGGTCACATCATGTGTTGTTTTGACATAAAATTGATTAATAAACATAAAAAAATGACTTATGAATCATTTTCCTAAATTATCAAGACAATCCAAGTGAGTTTTATTGGTTTTCAGTGAGTGACACACACTTTGAACTAAAATGTCAATTTTAAATTGATAATGGACACTTTGAGTCATACAGGGCACACCATATATCATATTGAGGTATGAATGATTCCTACATGTCACAAATGACTTATAGATCATTTTTATAAAGTATAAAAACAATTTGAATGTGTTTTTTTGGTTTTGAGTATGTCACTTGTGTTTTTTATTAAAATGACATTTTAAACTGAAAACACTCACTTTGAATCATACCGGTCACATCGTGTGTCGGTTTGACATGAGACTGATTCCTGCAAATAAAAAATGACTTATGAATAATTTTACTAAATTATTAACACAATATCAGTGTGTTTTCTTAGTTTTCAGTGAGTGACACACGTTTTGAACTAAAATGTCAATTTTAAACTAATTACATACACTTTGAATCATATCGGTCACATCATATATCATATTGACATGAGACTAATTCTTATACATAAAAAATGAATTATCAATCATTTTCCTAAATTATAAACACAATCATATCATTTTTCCTTAGTTTTTAGTGAGTAACACATGTTTTGAACTAAAATGTCAATTTTAAACTCATAACAGACATTTTGAGTCATATTGGGAACACTGTGTATCGAATTAAGGTGAGAATGATTATTACACATCAAAAATGAATTATGGATCATTTTACTAAAGTATCAAAACAATATAAATTATTTTTATTGGTTTAGAGTTTGTCACTTGTCTTTTTACTAAAATTTCAATTTTAAATAAGAAGATACACTTGGAGTCATACTAGCCACATCATGCATCAGATTAAGGTGTGAATGATTCCTACACATCAAAAATAACTTATGGATCATTTTAATAAAGTATAAAAACAATATTAATGATTTTTTTTGATTTTGAGTATGTCACTTTTTTTTACTAAAATGTCATTTTAAACTGAAAACATGCACTTTGAGTCATACCAGTCACATCATGTGTCGGTTTGAAAAGAAACAGATTCATACATGTCAAAAATTACTTATGAATAATTTTCCTAAATTATCAAGACAATATGAGTGTGTTTTCTTTGTTTTCAATGAGTGAACACATTTTTAACTAAAATGTAAATTTTAAACTGATAATAGACACTTTGAGTCATATCGGGCACACCGTGTATTGGATTGAGTTGTGGCTAATTTTTTCATGTCAAAATGACTTATGGATATTTTTCCTAAATTATAAAAACAATATGGATGTGTTTTATCAGTTTTGAGTATGTAACTTCTTTTTTTACTAAAATTAATATCAACTTTAAATAAAAAGAAATACTTAGAGTCATACCGATCACACCATGTGTCGGATTGAGGTGAGATTGAAACCTACATGTCATAAATGACTTATAAATCATTTTCCTAAAGTATCAAAATAATATGAATTTTTTTATCAATTTTGAGTATGTGGTGTGTGTTTTGAACTAAAAGGTAAATTATAAACTAAAAACATATAGTTTGAGTCATACCGAGAAAACTGTGTATCAGATTGAGTTGCGGATGATTGAGTATGTGATGTGTGTTTTTCTTTTAAATATATACAACAAGCCTAAAAATAGAGAACATGTTCTATTTGGATGGAAGAGGAAACCCCATGTTGCCCGAAACACTTCATGTTTCGAGCAGCACGGGGTTTCCTCTTCCATCCAAAAGGAATGTGTTCTCTCTTTTATGTCTTGTTGTAGATAGTTGAAAAAAAATATGAATTCCCAAAATATCTATAAAAAACTAAATAATTATTAGATAAAAATGATGAGAAAATTAACTTAAAAATATTATATAAAATGATGACAAAGGTAGTAAGAATTAACTTTTTCATGATGTTTGTATAAATTCTTGACCCATTTCCTTGTTATCATTATCTCAGTTGCAGCCTCAAAGTCCAATCTCTCATGAGCATGAGTAACTTCAAACAAACCATCCAAACTCAAGTAAAAGAATCCACCTGAATAATAAAACAATTCTTATGTTATAAATACTATAAATAAATAAATTAAACATAAATATAAAACAATGCATTAATAAAATGTCAATTTTAAACTGAAACCACATAATTTGAGTCATATTGGGTACACCGTGTATCAGATTGAGATATTGTTGATTCCTACAAGACAAAAATGACTTATTTATCATTTTATTAAAGTATCAAAACAATATGAATGTGTTTTCTTAGTTTTGAGTATGTCACTTGTCTTTTTTACTAAAATGTCATTTTAAAAGTAAAAGTGTATCGCTTATTGTATCACCCCTTATCATTGATAAATTACCACTACCCTAGAATCTTCAATAAGGTTTATTCCTCATAAAGGTAAGCCTATATTCTCTCCTATAATATCCTTCTTCAACGTTTTCTTTTTTATAGTATCCCTATGCATTCCAATAAGTTATTAGGTCATTAAATATTTTATAATCCTTTAATTTTCCTTAGGTTTGGTTGGAGTGATGGTTTTCTTAAATGATACCAAGGTAATACATTATTTCCCTTTTATAGTTTCATAATTCATATAAAAAACAAAACAATCCCTAATTTTATATTATTTCTAGGTTGGTCTTAGATTAAATGGGTAGTTTAATTCTCTTACTTTGAATCCAAAGTACTTCTCTGTAATCCTTTTGGAAATCATACACCTCTTTCCTCACATATTCCCATAGATATAGGCTGAAATCCATATAAATTTGAGTGTATTTAAGTAAAATTGAACAATATTTTGTTAGGAATGACTTATTAATTTATCTCGTATGGATTTTAAGGGTTATTTAGAAGTAGTTTTGTCTTTATGATGAGTTGTAAGCACACATTTGGTATTTTCATGTTTCTTTTCAATGATGGCGACATTATACATGTTCAATCCTTGGAATGCCTTATTGGTACTATTTTTTAGTTAAAATGTTCCCCAAAGAATGTTTTGGTTATGTTCTTTAAAGTGTTATAAACACATATCTAGATATTACAAGTGTTGGTTCTTAATTTTTTTTGTATGCTGCTTAATGTTTGGTAAGTAAAAAAAAGGGTATATTTTTTTAAAAAAAAATATGATCCATCCATCCTTTTTCTAAATAGTTTATTGAATTTATTTTTTTTCTCCTTGATTATGAAACAAAATTTTATTAATCGTTGAAAAATAAATTGAACTGAATGAGTTATAGGTAAATTTAGTTTAAAAAAAGGATCAAGGTTTACACCTTTTGAAGGAAAATTTTTAAGAAAATAAATCCATCTATAATCATGAAAGCACAAAATTAAACAAAACCAACTAAAAATTGATTATGAATTCATAGAAATTTACACATGCATATGTCTTACAATTTCAAACCCATATGATAAATGTTCTGATGTTTTCATAATAGAGTAAACATTCCACCCAATTACTCACATAAAGGTCAATGAAAAATTATAAGTTTTAATAATTGAAAAAAAACAAATTTACTAAAGAATAATATCAAGAATATAATCCAGTGTTAGTGTAGTAGTTTGGAATTTAAAAATAGTGGAGGAGATGAGCATCGCAATTCTCATTGTGTTGGATTTATTTTTTTAGCTACATTGTTGTTGGAATAAATCATACAAACTATGTGCGTGATGTGTAAGTGCATTAAGCAAAGCTCAAATGAGGTGTAGTGGGTGAAACTGAAGTGAGGGGTCGGTCAACCGAGGTTCGATTGGTGTGATGAGATATGGTGGGATAGGAGGTGCATAGTTTGGATCATGATTAAAGAGGAGAATAAATAATCACATACCTTAGATCTTGAGAGGATTGATTCATTGAGAATTCTTGATGAAGAGCGGTGGTGGTGAGGGTTCAATTCTGTGAAATCTTGAAGGCACGGAGTAAGACTCTGTTAGGGTTATAATTAAAATAATGGGTAAAAATTTTATCAGTGCTTTTAAAAAAGAATTAATAAAGACATGATTTATTATCACTATAACCAGATAGCATGAACCATGGGTTATATCCCAAGGTTTTGAAATTTATTAAAAATAAAAGAACCACAAAGTACATGGGGGATGGGGGTGTAATCCAGTGACAAACCACTTCACAACAGGCATAAAATTCATCTATGGGATTAGATACCACCCCTACCTCACGGATGACAACCCATATTCCATGTTTTGGGCTACTTCCATGTCGCATCATCATTATCATCGAGTGGAATTGGATCTTTTACTAGACTTAATCCCTTAAAAACTTGTCCAGTAAGGGGAACTCCATGAGTATTTCAAATTCCTCATAGAATACCTCCTTGCTATTAGACCAGTTTAATATATCAAGCATACTAAAATTATTCTTACCAGAGTCTGGTGGAGCCACGACCTGCTCCATAATACAATCTACATGAGTTTTTAGGGAATGTCTTGTGGAAATACTTCCAACAGCATCCTACTTTATATAATTACTCCTCAATAGAGTTTCAACATCAATTTTTTTCCTACCCTTATGATCCCTTGTGGTAATGAGTTTCTCTAATCTCAATTGACAATCTACAAGTTCCTATGCAATAATTTCACCCTCAGAAATATTTATACTGGGACTCTGGACATTAGATTCCTCTTTAGTAAATCATACCATGTCTTACAACCCTTCCCCTTCCCATACAGGACATTACCAATAGGTCCATGAGGTTTCTCATGTTGCATCAGAGTAACAGAGGATTGTCCCTACCCCTGTTCATTAATAACAATAGTTTCATTCACCCATTGATGACCAAGTAAATCCATGTCAGCTTAACTGGAACCCTACCCCTACACTAGACTGTGCAAGGAGTCTCTACCAGACTCAAGATCCCTATTTTTCACTTCAGCTTGACCTGCTTTAGAATTTTTATTCTGCATATTAGAAAGCATGATTTCAGGGCCCTCCCTCAAATTCTCATGATTCTGCTTCTTCACCGCCACCAGTGGTTATTTTCCTCCCTATGCCTTTGAGGCCTTATTCACATGCTCATGATGATTGATTGATGAGGCATCTCCTCCTTTTTCAAAAGCATACTTTCTAAAAAAATTGGATCTACCTACAATTGGCAGTCTCATGCCCAACCTGTTTGAAGAGATCACAAAAATCAGGTAATAATTCATACTCAAACTCAATTTCTATTCTTTCACCACTAGAAATTAGCTAAGAACTATCTGGTCTAGGATTCAGGAATTCCACATTTACCAAGACCCAAGCATAGTATCTAAATCCCCCCTAAACTGTGTTATCATCTAACTTCATAGGCACACTAATACTAGAGATGATGTCTTTAAAAATATGAGGGTGCCAAAAAAACCCACCTTAAGTTGTGAATACTTACCCAAACTTGAGTACCGATGTGCTTCTATTGGTATGGGTTAAAACTTAGGAGCCATTCTACTCGAGTTCGGATTGTAAAAGTAGGATGCCCAAGGCAAGGAGCATTGGGGTTCTAACAGGAAAACTTTTATCACCACTAAAATAGTAAGGGTGGTTAAAATGTATCTTTATTAGCAATAGAATTTGAGCACTGATAACGATATGTTTTATCAGCGCCTTTTTAGGCCCTCAGGGGTGTAGCCTAGTGGTTACACCTTTGAGGATTCTTATGAGAGGTCTTAGGATTAAGTCTCTCCAAGTACTTATATGTGTAGTAGTTTCTTTGTTTATTTGTAACCCCCCTCACCTGAACTATTTTATTGGTGCCATTTTAGTGCTGACAAAACTTAATCTTTATCAGCGCTAAAAAAGTGGTGCTAAAGACCTAATTTTAAGAATATAATAAATATAATTAAAAAATTTAAATTTATGTAATTATAAATAAATATTTAAAGAATTACAAATATGTATTTATAAATATAATTATAAATAAATATGTTTATTATTTAAACATATTAATTCTAAGTTTATAATTATTTAAATATATATTTAATTATTTATAATTATAATTATAAATAAATATATTTAAAAATATTTGCATATAATTATAAATATATTTATATAATTATATATATTTATATATATTTATATAATTATATATATATATATATATTAATATATAAATATATTTATTATTTAAATATATTTATTATAATTTATAATTATTTAAATATATATTTAATTAATTTTAATTATAATTATAAATAAATATATTTAAAAATATTTATATATAATTATAAATATATTTATATAATTATATATATTTATATATAATTATATATAGTTATATAGTTATATAGTTATATATATATATATATAATTATAAATATAATAAATATATTTATTATAATTTTATAATTATTTAAATATATATATTTATTTATTTATAATTATAATTATAAATAAATACATTTAAAAAATATTTATATATAATTATATATATATATAATTATAAATATAATAAATATATTTATTATTTAAATATATTTATTATAATTTTATAATTATTTAAACATATAATTATTTATATATAATTATATATGTGTGTGTGTGTGTATTTTAAAGTTAGGGTCAAAGCCCTTTTATTAAAAAGCAAGAAAACAGATCAGACGAAAGATGAGGTCAGACATAGAAAAACCGCCCTCATCAAAAAACAGTCATGGACATAACTTTTTTCTAATCTCACCCTCGATTCTACGTTCCTCATCACACATACCATTCTAGTTAATTCACACGCGCCCACACCCTCGACTTCTAATATGACATCCTCTCCTCCAAGTTTTCACTTTTTTTCAAAGACCATCAATGTCATTGTCCACCAAGTTAGTACTCTCAACATCTACCTAAACTTCCACCTTATTAGATGTTTCGTCAATTAAGGTAGCTTCATTGTCTTTCCCTATGAGGGTGTGATCCTCATCTAGATGGGTTTCTACCTTAGAAAGAATTTTTGAGACAACAACAATACAACATGCCTCATGACCAACCTACTCTCCACCTTCCTTCCCTTCATTAAGAGAATCAAGCACTCCAAAAATATTATGAGTAATCACCTATGCCTTTAAAGTTCCATGTAATGCTTGAGTAATGTGTTTTGAAGCACCCACATGCAATGGGGATGATCTCTTTGTATCTCTAAAAGAAGGATCATAGCCTTTTCTAGGCAGTGGAGCTTCATTCCCTTCCATTTTTTATACTCCAAGGATCGAGGCTACATCTCCATGTTACTAAGCTCTGAGACATCAATAGATAATGGGATAGGTGATACATGTCCAGCATCTGCCTGAAGCACAAATCCTACCTTCATATTTTTAACCATCATAGGAGTTTAAACATTCATTTTTTGTTTACCTTTGTGAGCCCTTAATGTAATCATATTCTCCTTCTTTAACTATTGATTAGCCAACTCTGGAACAACAAATTCATTGATGGATTGATCATCCATTGAGTCCTCATTTGGTTCATCATTCATGTGTAGTTCATCTATACCTCTATGGTTAGTTGACTTCAATGGGGTTAACAAAACATCCCTTATATCCTCCTTAGAGCTTTTCAAATAAATTTTGAAAATTTCACTAAGTCCATCACTACAAAAAAAGAAGTGCTTAGAGGTAGTTTATTAGCAGTAGTTCTAATAACCACCTTGAAATAAATCTTGTTAAAAAAATATATAATATAGTGTCGGTTCTATTAAACATCTGCTATATTTTTTTATTTTAGCAATTAGCAGTGGTTTCAATTAAACTGTCACTAAAAATTTTAAAAAATACTTAAATCCCCCCTCCCTCCTCAATTTACTCCCTCTGTGAGCCTGACCCTTATCCCCCCCCTCCGACCTCCTCCTCTCCCCTCCTCAACGGTGACCCTAACCCCCTCAACTCTTCGGTGACCCTCGACCCCCCCCCCCCCCGCCTCTAACCTCCCTCCCCCCTCCTCGAAGGCGACCCCAACCCCCCCCCCCCACCTCGATGATGACCTGCGACCCCCCCCCCCCAGGACCTCCCTCTCCCCACCTCAGCTCCCCTCCATGTTGGTGATACTGACCCCCCCCCCACCCCACCCCACCTTGGAGGTGACCCATGACCCCCCCCCCCCCTCTGACCTCCATCTCCATTCCTTGGTGGTGGCCCCAAATCCCCTCCAACCTCCCTCTCCCTCTCCCCTCATCCATGGAAACACCCTATCAGCAACCACCCTGACCCTGACTCCCCTGGCAGTGACCGTCATCACTAGACACCCATGTCAGCTACTATTGTGACCATGATCCCCCTTTTTGGAAACCATTGTGACCCCAAACCACCTGTCGGTGACCAACATGACCCTGACCCTCCATGTCATCTATTTTCCTAACCCCGACCCTGTTGTCTCCAATCATCATGACCCCGACCCCCCTAAGGTTGTGTGATTCTAAAACTCTTTCATTACTCTTTTTTAATTCCTAATATACTATAATACTCAATTTTGATATGAAATTAATTGTTTGTTTCATGTAAACTATTTAATTAAATTAAATTTATGTGATTCTATAGCTCTTTAATGAAATGTTTATTCTCTTATTTGAAGCTGGAGATTTATTTTTGATTTGATCGTTAATTTATTATGATTTAAATTAATTTTTTGTTATATATATTTGTTTGTTATTATATTTACATGATAGATTGAGATAATTTTTTAAATTAGTTTTATGATGGTCATTAGTGAGGTCTAAATATTCCATAAAATGAGATTTTTTATGTCATTATCCCTCTATGGAAGTTTACATGCAGAGGTTAACAACCTTATTTATTTATCTATCATGGATGAAATGAAATGGTAAATTATGTAAATCATGGTATTTTTCCTCTTTTATAGTGATAAAGTCATCATTTTCCAATTATTATAGTGATTTCTATTAGATGATAAGAATGAGGCGGATATCTGTTTCATGAAAAAATATCACTATTTTTCTAAGCAGGTGGAGGTTATCTAATTTATGGTTAAATCCATCTTACATGATAAAAATGTGGTTGTCATCTAATTTATGTCATTATTCATCTATGTTTGTGAGAAATAATAATTTATTTGATTCATGTTTTTATATTATAAGTTTAGTAAGAAAAAAATCATTATTTGATTCATCCCATTTTCCTTTATAGTTGTTATAAAAGAGTCAATGATGAAGTTGGGTGATATTTAATTTTGATTGTACCAGTTTGATTAAACATTTATATCTTTATATCTGAATGTATAGGGAGAATAAAATATGATATCTATGGATAAAAATTGGATTAATTAACCTTGAAACACACCTCATTATGCCAATGGTTTGGAAGAATTTTTAGATTATGCAATTTCAAACTGATCAGTTGATGGTAGAATAAAATGTTCGTGTCTAGATTATAAATTTAAGTGATGGTTGAATATAAATGAAGTATATAAGCATTTAATATTGAAACTATTTCATGTTCAATATGTATGTTGGATTTGGCATAGTGAATCAAATGTTATGGAAAGTCAAAATAATGACAATACTCTCAATGAAACACAAAGTGACCCGGCCTAGGAGAATTTAATTTGAAATTTGTTAAATGACACACATGGTTTTGCAGAATAAAATGTCCAAGATTTTAATAGATCAACAGAACCTTCAGTTGATCCTAGGCAAGTTAATCTTTCTTATAACTTCAGTGACCAAAAAAATGAGTTTTATAAATTAGTTGAAGACAAACAACATGAACTGTATAAAGGGTGTGCCAAGTATTTGAAGTTGTATTTTCTACTTAATTTGTATCATACCAAGTTTCTTTGTGGTATTACTGACGAAGAAATATCTATGATTTTAGAGTTGCTTCATGATACATTTATTGAAGCTATGATCCCTATATCATTCTATGAGATGAAAAAAGACAATTAACAAATTTTTACTTGATTATACAAAGATGCATGCATGACCTAATGATTGCATGCTTTATTAGGGAGAAGAGTCTGATAAAGAAGAATGAATAATATATCATACAAGCAGATGGAATTTAATGAACAAAAATGAGAGTATAAATCAATGTAACCCTAGGAAGAAATAGAAGAAAAAAACTCCTACAAAGGTATTGTGTTACTTTCCTCTGAAACCATGCTTGCAATGATTATTCATGTTGTCTAAGACTATATATGACATAAAGTGGAATGATTAGTATAGTAATGATGGCTTGATGAGACATAAAAAAGATTCAACATCATGGAAGATGTTTGATTCTCTATATCTAGTTTTTTCTTCAGATCCTAGGAATGTATGTTTGGGATTGGCTTCTGATGGTTTTAACCCTTTTGGTACTTTAAGTACTAATTATGGCATTTTTTCAGTTGTTTTTATCCCATATAATCTAACTCCATGGATGAGTATGAAGAATGATTCTTTCATTATTTCAATTATTATTCTTGGAAAGAAAATGCCTAGAAATGAAATTTATGTATACCTTCAACCTCTAATCAAAGAATTGCAAGAATTGTGAGATGATGTCATGGAAACATATAATACTTCAATGAGAAAACTATTCAAAATTCATGATTATTTAACATGGAAAATTATTGAATTTCTTGTAATAGAAAATTTATTTGGTTGGGACACTTATACTAGTTTGTTTTGTCCAGTTTCTAATTTTGATTTTGAACCTCAACGATTACCTCATAGAAAAAAATGGTGTTTTATGCATCATTGTCGATTTCTTAATGCTTCTCATCATTTCAAGTATAATAAGACACAATTAAATGGAGATATTGAAATGATAAAGTCACTGAAGGTGTTATCTGGTTCAAAAATATTTGGACAATTAATGGATTTCACTGAAGAATTTAGAAAATGTCATTGGTTTAAAGAAGCGGGGAAAAGGGTACAAGGTATAGTATCTGAAGTAGATAGAACAAAACAATGGAACAAAAAAATGGAAGAAAAAGAGTATATTTTTCAAACTTCCTTATTGGGAGTTTAATTTTATACAACATAATCTTGAATTAATGCATATTGAGAAGAACATATGTGATAATGTAATTTTTACATTTCTTAATGAGAAGGGTAAATAAAAGGATCAACTTAATGATCATAAGGATTTGGATTCAATGAATATAAATCATGGTTTGTGGGAAAATAAGAATGTAAAGTATCATTCAGCTATTTTTACAATAAAAAATCATGAGAAATATATATTCTTTTAAACTTTAAATAATGTAAAAGTGTCAGGTGGATATTTTTTTCGCACTAGAATTGGGGATGACCTCGTTTGTTTAAGGTTTAAACATTCCAATCAGTTTCTAATGGGTTTTTTCATAGAAATGGAAACATCCAATGATTCTATATCCATTTGGACCTACTTTCCAAAGGAAGGTGCTCATTAGTTGTGGACCGATGAAGCTTAAGAATTTGCATTGGTTGATAGGATGGGAGGTAGGACTCATCACACCTTTTTTAGGGGAATTATTGTCTACTCTGGGACTCTCTTTATAGAATTAAGTTATGTTCATGAATCCTTATTACATTACCAAGTATTAAAATGAGATTTTCTTTATATCTGAAAATCAATGATTAATATGTATGAGATTTAGAGAATCTTTTATATGTATTTGAGGTTCTTAATCGATAGAGAATCATTTGTATTTGTTAGATATTCTTAGTCAATGGTATCCTTCAACACATTATATAGAAATATCTTGGTCATTATGATAACCATACTGGTTTTAAATCCACTCGGAGGGGCACTTGAAGTTTATTTTCATTCATAAGGACATGAATTATTTCAGAGTTGGGATCGTACCCGCAGATGGGCTACCTACGTATCCTTGTTTAGAAAAGGAATCAGAACCCACGTAGTTTGAGTAAAGAAGTATGAGGTTTATTCATGATTGATGGCTCAAAGAAAGATTTCATAATTACTTATACACTCTAAGATCATGTGAGTCATGCTCGGTGTGAGAAACAAGAGGTATTGGTAAAACCAGACAATTGTGCCATGAAAGATGAAATCATAAGAAATAATGTGGGGCTTATGTATGTATAACTGCCCAGATAGATAAATATTAGGATTTATTTCAGGGAAGAAACCTAGGAACAAGGTTCATAAAGGTATATGTGCTTTATAGATATTTGGATACTTAACTTAAGGATTACTCCTGAGAAGGATTCCCAAATTAGAGGGGACTTATGATTGAGTTTTATTCCTGAGAAGGAAGTCTAAATCAAAAGTAAATGAAGACTGGTTAAGAGAAATTATGACTGGGGCTTATTCCTGAGAAGGAGGCCCGGGTTAAAGGGATTTGAGAACTCGGGCTTATTCCTGAGAAAGAGGCCCAGGTTAAAGGGATTTGAGAACTGGGACTTATTCCTGAGAAAGAGTCCTAGGTTAAGGAAAATTATGATTGGGGATTACTCCTAAGGAGGATTCCCAGATTTGGTAACTTGGGGCTTACTCCTAAGGAGGATGCCTATATTAAATATCTTGGACTGGGGCTTATTCCTGAGAAGGAGGCCCAGGTTAGGGGAATTGTGATTGGGGCTTACTCCTAAGGAGGATGCCCAGATTTGGGAACTCGGGGCTTACTCTTAAGGAGGATGCCCAGATTAAATATCATGGACTGGGGCTTACTCCTAAGGAGGATGCCCAGGTTAAGAAAAATTGGATTAGGGATTACTCCAAAGGAGGATGCCCAGGTTAAGAGAACTTGGACTGGGGATTACTCCTAAGGAGGATGCCCAGGTTAAGAGAACTTGGACTGGGGCATACTCTTAAGGAGGATGCCCAGGTTAAGAGAACTTGGACTGGGGCTTACTCCTGAAAAAGAAGCCCAAGTTAAGGGACTTAGAGACTAGGGCTTACTCCTGAAAAGGAGGCCCATATTTGGGAATTTGAGACTGGGGCTTACTCCTGATAAGGAGGCCCAGATTTAAAGATCTTCTCATCTTAAAGGATGATGCTAAATGAATGAAATATCTCACCTTAGTGACATGAAGACATGTAAATCACTAGGTTTTGAGAGATGTTCCACAGAATTCCTTTCAGATAAGGAAGTCAATCAAGGAAACATGCCATAAATGGATTTGAAGAGTATCTTGAAGACTAAATATTGAATAGGAAAGGTGGATTTGAAGAAAACAAGTGAATAGGTAGGAGGGGCACCCAAAAAGAGAGAGGCGCGTAAGTCCTGCATGGGCGCACAAGTCCTGGTCACGCAGGTATACCTGCGTGACACATAGGTACCTGCGCGACGGTCAACCCATAGGGTAATACTTGGGCGAGGCTTGGCTCAATCCCTTAGTATTATCCTAAAAGACTTTTAAATGAGTGGCGCGCAGGTTCTGTTGAAGGAATAAAGTGGCGTGCAGGTGTCTTCATTTCCTTTAAGGGTTTAGACCCTTAGGCGCACAGGTGTTGATGAATTTCAACACTTAGTCCTTGTTACCCCTCTTTAGACCTTCCATTCTAGGTAAGAAATTACCATAGAAGTGTCCGTAAGGATTCGAGAAGAGACTAGGGCACCGAGAGCTCAAATATGGGTTTCTGGATTTTTTCCTCTCCAAATGGGGGGCCCACAAGGGGTATTTATAGGCTGCTGAAGACCCCGGGTGAAAATCAAATAGGGTTCATAGGTCACCTGCGTGCCCAATATGTGGCGCGCAGGTACCCTGCACGACTATGATGAAACTTGCATGACCCAAGTGAAAACAAATCCTCTTTCACGCCTTTGTCAATTTTTGATGTTTCTTCAAAGGATGAATCAATTTGTGTTAAGGTATTTTCCCTTTTCATTTGTTAGACTCTGTGACAGAAAGGAGCATCAATAATATTCAAGTAATATATCAAGGTGTGTTGACTTAAAACATCAAAATTTACATGGATTGAAAATTCATGAATCACATATTTTTATAGAGCAGTTGTTATTGCTAGAATTGCGTAATACTTTACCTGAAAAAGTAACTGAAGTTCTAGTTGAATTTTGTACCTTTTTTAGAGATCTTTGTAGAAAAAGTCTAAATTTAACTAAGCTTCACAAACCTCAAGAAAGAATTTTTTTAACACTTTTTCATTTGGAGATGTTATTTCCCCCTTCATTTTTCACATTCATGATTTGTTTGACTATTAATTTGGTTGAAGAAGATAAACTTGGTGGAGTGGTACACTATAAATAGATGTATCCAATTGATAGGTATGTTGATATTATTTTTATTTTCATTGGTAAATTTTATTTTATCAAATCATTTCATAAATTTTTTTAATATGTTTCTTATTTTTTTCATCAGGTACTTAGTTCATTTGAAATCATATGTGAGGAATAAAGATCAAACAAAAGGATTTATTTTTTAAGGTTACATAGTGGAAGAGTTTTTGACCTTCTATTCTAGGTATTTTTATGGGATTGAGATTAGATTCAAACATTTTATACGTTCTAACAACATGTCAATCTAACATGTGGTGTGGTTAGAATGACTCAATAAACACTTCTTAAAGGTACAAAAGCCTTTAAAAACATGTGTTAAGGGGTAAAAACCAAAAAAAATGACATCATATTGCCTTGAAATAATAGGAAAACAAATGTAGATTAAATTTTCAAAATTAGTAATTGACGACACATCATTTTGAATTATGGTTTATCCAGGATGGCGGTAAACACATTTTTAGTGTTTTAAAATACTAAAACATGCATGGAATGGTAAAAACCATAGAAAATGAACTCTTATTGACATGTAATCATGGTAAAACCACCAATGAGTTATTTTTGATGTGTAAATGAAGACGACACATCAATCCGATGTTTGGTGTGGTCAGAATGACTCGATAAACACTTCTTAAAGGTATAAAAGCCTTTAAAAACATGTGTCGGGGGTCAAAACCAGGAAAATAATTTCATATTTCCCTAAATTCAGATAAAGATAACCATAGATTGAATTTTGAAATTTATTAACTAATGACTCATCATTACGACTTATGATTTTCCCAAGATGGTCGTAAATGTGTTTTTAGTGTTTTAAAACTCTAAAACGTGCATGGAATGGTCAAAACCATAGAAAAAAACTTCATATTGATGTGTAATCACAGGGAAACCACCTTTGAGTTTTTTTATGTGTATGTATAGAAAAAACATCAATCCGACGTACGATGTGTTCATAAGTACTCGATAAACACTTCTTAAAGGTACAAAAACATTTCAAACCATGTGTCAGTGGGTCAAAACTAGGAAAATGACATCAGATTACCCTGAAATCAGAGGAAAATGACCATAAATTGAATTTTGAAATCTAGGAACCAATTTTACATCATTATGAATTCTTATTTTCCTAGGATGGCCATAAACATGGTTTTAGTGTTTTAAACACTAAAACGTGTATAGAATGGTTAAAACCATATAAAATGACCTCAGATTGATGTGGAATCATGGGGAAACAATCACTGAGTTATTTTTGACATGCACACATAGACAACGTGTCAATACGACATGCAGTGTGTGTGGAATGACCCAGTAAACACTTCTTAAAGGTTCAAAAGCCTTTAAAAATGTGTGTTGGAGGGTTAAAACTAGGAAAACAACGTCGTATTTCCCTGAAATTATAGTACAGTGACCATAAATTGAATTTTAAAATATAGGAACTGACGGCACATCATTTCGAATTACGGTTTTCTCGAGATGGCTATAAAAGCATTTTTAGTGTTTTAAAATACTAAAATGTGTGTGGAATGCTCAAAACCATAGAAAATGACTTCAGATTGACATGGAATCATGGGATAACCACCACTAAGTTTTTTTTGAAATATATGACATGATTTGATATCAAAGTCTTTAAATTTTGTTTATTAATTAAATTTCAAGCACATCACATGTCAATTTAAAAATTAATTAGAATATTTACTTATCTCTTTTTAGTTTCAAGTGTTGAATCATATCTTAAATAGGTAATTTTATTATTAAATTAGTCATGGAAGGGGGATAAACAAATAAAAACCCATCTAATTGTGCATGGGGAGGCTCAAAACTGAGACCTCCCTAAACACCAACACATTATGTAAATTTTATGTTAAAATGTATTCTACTTGATTAACAAAATAAAAAATTTCATATACAACATTCTGAATATATTATGTGTCTTTTCTCTTTCACACTTATTTTCTTAAATGTTCTGGTTTTCATTGTACATGATAGATTCTGGTAGTAGGCAGGACGTTAATCATTTTGATCCATGACATTCTTCATAAGGCAGTCATGATGGCTCTTAGTTTTTGTGGTATGTTAAAATTTTATTAATTAATCTAATGTAATTCTGATTTATTATGTTTAATTTTAATTTATATTTTCTTTTTTGTTATATTTGATGAGATGATGTGGTCGGTTTTAGTTGATGAGATGATGTGGAGGCAGATGGATGTAGTTAAGGTCGTTATATGGATGTATATTGGGTATGGGTTATTGTTGGACATTTTTTATATGTATATATTGATGATCAAGGTATTGGTTGATTGATGTATGGGTTGACTAAAACTGAGGTTATGATGACTGTGGATTTTTCTATATATTATAGGTTTATTATACATTTATGTTTTAGTTTATTCCTTGTCGGTATTTTTATATTTGCAGGTTTTTGTTAATTTTTTTACAAAAAAATCTAATTTAGTGGTGGTTTTTAGTAATTTCCGCTAAGTACATTAATTAAAATATTTTTAGTGGTGGTTATGCTTAACCGTCTCTACAAATAACCACTGTTAATCTATTCATCGGCAGTTAGTTTCATTTTATTTAATATTTTTTTTAAAAACTATTATTAAATTCAAATGAAACCACCACCAAATGCTTCAAAAATGACACATATCAAAACCATCGTGAAATTAAAAAACCACTACTAAATGACTAGAGACCGTACAATACGCATCATTTTTGGTAATTATCGCTATATTATGAGGCAGTAGTTTAAACCACCACAAGTTTACAAAATAACCACTAATAATGACCTTTTTTTAGTGCATCCTCAAACCCCTTAGAATTCAACAGCTACTCATAGTCCACTTCAACAGTAATATCCGCCCATGATTTCTTTTTTTACGAGGGTTGCTTCTCAGCATCCATATGTAACGACTCAAAATTTTATCAATGGAATTGTTTACCTTCTTATAATTATGTTATATAGTATAAAACACATATATACCATAGATATCCCAATAAAAACATCATTATCATAAATGAAGAATGAAATAAGTAATATTCAAATAAATTAAGGAACCTATATCGATGGAATAATAACTTGACCCTTGGAATAGTAACATGACCATTAAGAATAGTAATCTGGCCAATAGAATAGTAACCTCACTTATGAAAGTATAAATAAAATTTAGGAATCTTATAAATGAAAATATGATATAATTATATCATAGTATAAGTAAATAAATGTTTTAAAAATGATAAATTAAGTGTTGGTATTTTTATAAAACATAAATGTTTATTTATAATTTTAAAATTAATATAATGATTTAAAATAAAATTTATTTTCATAAAATATATTCATAAATTAATATTTTGTTGTATTATGATTATAATATAGACCTAAATTAATTTTGTAAAGTGTTGTAAAATCGATTATAATATTAAAATCGGTATTTTTTGAATAAATGGTGTCTTTAATTAAAAATTAAATTTATCATATTTATAAAATTATTTTCATAAAATGGAGTTCATTTTTGAATTCTACATGTCTAAAAATGGTTAGGTAAATTTTTTGGGATTTTTCTAAAATAGTTTTATTTTTTGTGAGTAGTGAAATATGGTAATTTACGGTATTCAACAAATACATTAATTATTGAGTAATAGATGATGTATGGATGATGTAAGACCATAATATAGAACCCTCCTTCATTATTTAATATATTTATTGATAATTTTCAAACTACTGAGAGTCTTAATCCAAAATAATAGAATAATCAGAAACACCCCTCTCCTCCTCTATAAATACCACCCTCACCACCTATTCTCCTCACACCTTCCAAGATTTTAAGCTTGCCCAAATTCTACCCAATACTCTTCCTATGACTATTCCTCACATCTAGGATCCTTTTTTCACAAAAAAAAATACCAAATCCAATTTCTATAAGGAGGTTCTCAAGGAGAATATGTTCAAGAGGTAAAATCCTCTTCTGTTTTCTTTTAATTTCTTTTCAAGTTATTTTATTTTCTTATACTCTCCTCAACTCCCCTCATCCAAGTGGAATGATAACTTCAGTATAATATATACACTATAATTTTATTATTTTAATGGAATAATCCATCATCAAACCTCTTCTCCTCTCCCTTTTATTCTAAAAATGAAATCATTGCTCGTGAGGTGTTGATTTTTCGCCTTTGAGGATGAAAAGTTTTCATTTTACTTTACCACCTTTAAGGCTTGTCATAAAACCATTATAATAGTTAAAACAGATTATAAAAAAATATAAACTTTTTTATGTTATGTAACTAACATATATATAATACTAAATAATAAAACAAAACCAGCTTGTGATGGTCAAAAAACTGCCAAATTAATCTAAACGATTATCATTAACATTTTATCTAATAAATCATCCTCATATTTGGAAAAATATATATATAAGACCAATTAAACTTCTATAAGTTCACTAATAACATATAATCTCAATTATGAAGAATTATTCTCATCTTACATGAACTTATATACTTGTATACAAATGAACCAATCGTGAAAACCAATAAACAAGTACTCTCAGAATGACAAAATTGAACTCTATAACTCATCATAATGGCCATAAATGAACTTAATAAAATTATAATAAATCAAATACATGTATAATAGGTTTTTTATTTATTAATTAATGAATATAGTTTGATTGTTTAGGGTATTAAAGTTAAGAAATCATTTGGACATAAGGTAAATGGATTCTCAAACCCAACTCATTTTCTTTGGGTTATTCCTCTTTCATGAAAAATTTCAATATGGATATTAATTTAATATTCCTTAAATATAATTATATTGTCTTTACATTATCTTTTTTGGGATATACATGTTTCTATTCTTATTTTATTATAAATACAATGATTTTATAAAATAACACTTCTTTCTAATTCACATTTTACTCCACTTGAGATTGTTTCTTCTTCACCCAAATGTAGCGATTCTTATACCAAATATGTTTGTACCTTTATCATTTTGGAAACCTAAAGTTTATTCATGAATTTATTCTTTATGAAATTAAACCCATTCCTTTCTATGGGTTAATTTATTTCTAATATTGATATACGTTCTATGTGGCATGCATGATTATGTAAATGTTATGATATGAAAGGTGCACCCAGAATTATACAACACTCCAATGATTGGGTAATGTGATTTATATCGTGTGATAATGTTCAATATGTATGAACATGATTCTATATTTGTTCACAATTATGATGATATGATTATGCACATATGTTATGCGTGTTAGGTTGATGTCCTAGAACCAAATGTTTGTACTTTAATTACATGAATATTTGATGTATTAAATATTAAATTAAACATATTATTACATATTGTTCATTTTTTTGCATGACTTTAATGTAATAATGTCCTAGAGTATTTTTCACATTGATAAGGTCATATTAGTTCCCCACTATGATGATAACCTTGATGTGTTATGACAATATTCTTAATATAGTTTTGTGGTTGGATAACATAATATGATGGGACACATAGTATATAAACCATCAGGTGCGAGTACTCATAAGAATATGAGACTTATTCTCATGAATTTTGCACTTGGTAATCTCCAAGATGGGAGATTATGATAATAGACCCACCAGTAGGAATTCTGCATGTTTTTGTGTTATCAGATGTTCCTATATGTGAGCATGTGTAATAGTTCTTAGACTTTAAGATTATCATTAATGCATTTCGTGACTCACGCACTTAGATTTGATAGTGAAAACTATCATGCCATATGTTGGTGGGAAGTAGGGTACTTTGGGATAATCATGAATGACATGTTATTAATGGATAAATCAAGGAAGTATTTGTCCCTTCAATCTTTATGGAAATTGATATCTCGACCCTTTGATTGAAATAGAACTGTTTCCCTAAATTTCGTGGTCATGATGTAACGATGAGTTTATTTCATATAGTAAAAGAATTTTTTATCGAGCATATAGGTTGATGATATCGTCATGCAGTCTGCTTGATGAGATATTGTGACAAAGGGATTATATTACATAGTGAGTGTCTGTATGTGGTTGTTGTCATTACAACTTTAAGTTCTTTCTCTTGGGTGCCTTGACCCGTTTCTAGATAGTAATCTTGGACTTTAGGCAAACTCACCTAATGCCAACGAGAAATAATCCTATAGGGTCACACATTAAGTGTTTCTGTTGGTCTCTATTAAGTTCTATTTGAATTTAATTAATAGAATAAATATTATTCTCAAGACTGAGGAATGATTTTATTCAAGTTATATTGATCGCATAAATTAAATAAATATTTATTCACCGGATTGTGAATAAAATATATATATTTATTTTATTGAATATTTAATAAATATTTATTTACTAGTGTGTGAATAAAATATTTATTTAAGAGAATAAAATATTTATTTGGGTGTTCAATAAATGCAAGAGGATTTTGAACGGACTAAGATTGTATCTGATGATAAAATAATTATTTACAAGCCGATAAATATTATTTATCCATTTTGTGAAAGTTGGCACACCAAAAAATAATAATATTATTATTATTATTATATGGAATTATATTTCATTAATGTTTATAATTATATTTAATGGCTATTATGAAATTAAATTTTGTAACTGAAACCCCAGCTCTATAAATAGACGGTTATGTCTATTGTGTAAATCATTCGAAACCAATTCCAAGTTTGGGAATAGAGAATTGTTTCACATAAAGAATTCTCTCTCAACTCCTCCTCCTCTATCCCTCTCAAGAATGATAAATCCAAGAGAGAATTTTTTTTCAATAACAAAGAATGAACGATCAAGAACGAACAATGAAAGACATTTGATTTGTCGTGCTAGCACCCGGAGAACGATTGGCATTATTCAGAGACCATTAGAGCATGTGTGGATCACCGCTAGAGGGATTCTACCCATGGATCTTCGCGAGTGAAATGAAGTAAATCCGGAAGGGCATTTTTTGATGATCAACAATAATCAACGAAGAAAGTTCCTAAGCCGAGGTATTTATTTCTTCAAATATTAAATAAATTAATTATAAATTTGACATGCAAGATCTCTACTCTTGGTTTCAGGAAACGATTATTAAAAGAAATTTTAATATATCACCATCAACCACAATTCTTCCACTACACCCGGAACCAACAAGTGGTATTAGAGAGGTCATGCTTAAATTTATAATTATTTATTTGATTATTGATATATACGCAATCATGGTTAGATTTTCATTTAATGTTATTCGTTCTTTAATCCTATTTGAATTAACATGTTATCAACATATTAATCATGTTAGTTTAGTGTTTCTTTTTCTTATAGATTTAAGAACAAATGAATAATGACCGAAGATGTTATCAAGAAGTGCCAAATCTTTAGCCAGTAAATCTGGGTTATATGGCGTGTGGCCGGAGTAAACGTCATATACCCATGTACATTGTATCTAGATGATCTAAGTAATTAAAAACACATGGTGATTTTATTGCACATTGTGTGTTGACTGGGCCAACCTGGCATGTTGTAAGTGGATACAAGGTGTATAGCTAGCATGTACACACCATGTAGTCTGGCCGAGTTAACACACTGAAGCCCCAAGCATGTGACTTGGATATATAGAAACTGAGGTACATTGTGTGTAGCTGGGATGTACACGCCATGTAGTCTCCCATTAATGGAAAAAATTAAAATATATTAAATTTGAAAAATTGTAGCATTAAAACCTTATTTTATTGATTGGAACACTGTTGTGTGTTTGAAAATTTAATAATGGTTTTAAAGAATTTTAAATGCTCAATTAATTTACTATAATAAATATGTCATTAATGGTTCTTCCATTTATTTTCCATGAATTCCAAATTGATGGGTATCTCCCATTAAGTTCAGATGATCGTGAAGATGAAAGGGAATTAATTGATTTATTAATTAATTAATACAAGTATGATCATCTTAATAATAAAGAAAAAATAAAGAAATAAATGCTAGCCAGATACTTTTTTCATATTCATTGCATGTATGATTGATCATGAGATTGATCAAGACCTATGTATGTGTTGGAATTTATTTAATTAAATTTATTGCATGGTTTTTCAATTATTTAATATTAAATTAAAATATGGTATGTGAGTCATCCCTCCCTCCATTATTATGTAGGACCTACGTGCCCAAGGATATTTATGTAATTCCCTTTAACCAATCATTTGGTTCCTCTCACCTGCATGTGAGTAATAAATATTTTTAATTAAAGGAGCATCCCAAGGTGCATGGAGACAGTTCAAGACGGAACCATAATGATGACAACTCAATGATACATAGGTGAACATGTTGGATATTGTAGCTCGTGCCAAGTCCGACATAAGGAGTTATTTACCCTAGGTCCTAGGTTGATTTAATGTCCAGACATTAAATCAACCATTAGAAAAACTCATTATTAGGTCATTTAATTATTTATTTATTTTATGTCTAATGCATTAAAATTATATTTATTGATGAAAGACTGTGATTACATAAATTAATTAATATGAAAAGATGGAATTTAAATAATATTAATTATGCATAATTTTTTATCCAAATATGGTTAATTAATTAACTAAAAATACATTTAAATATTAACAAGACATATAAAGGATAAAACAAGATAAAAATTTATACATAATAAAACAAAATCCCTCAATATAATATTAATTCATACTAAGCCTTATGTTACTTGATTAGCAACAAAACTCAATAGAACTATGTGTTTAACCAACCCTTTCTATGACACTTACTTTTATAAGGGGGTTCTTATGAAAGTTTCAGGTAGAATTAACCATTTTACATCAAGGGGAGTATCCCTTTCTAGAATTGGTGTAATTTAGAGGCAAGTGTAGAGAAAATCCAAGTTAGGATTTCTAGATTGGGAGTCTACTCAACGGATGAAAGAGCTGAAAGCTCATAGTTGGTAAAGACTTGTCTACCTAAATACCTTCAAAATAGCTTGACCAACCCTTATTGGGGTTATGTGGAGGGGAATATGGATCATTTCCACTAGAATTTCTTAGACACTAGACATTCCAAGTTCAATGGTGATGGATATTGGGACTTGATAAATTAGTAAGAGATTTAATAAAATCAATTAATTTATTATTTATCACAAAAATTGTAATCAAAAAAAGTTCTAATAATATGATCTTTTAATTATAGAATAAAATGAAAAGCTCAACATACACACTATCCCTATGATCAATATTGGATAAAGACAATCTTCTCACTGGCAGTAACTTCTGGGAGTGGTTTAGACGCCTTAGGGTTATTCTATGCTATGAACGGAAATCTTACATGCTAGAATCCTCAATGCCTGATTCACTTACTCAAGAGGCGAGTGATGAAGAGTTCCTAGTCTATGAAAAACATATGAATGATGTGATCGGTGTTCAATGTTTGATGATTTCATCTATTTCTAGTGAACTCATGAAGTCTCATGAAAACGTAGATGTGTACAACATGCTTGAGAACATTTGTGGTCTTTACTAGGAGAGAGTTAGATAGGAATGATTTGATATTTCCAAGGCTCTCTTTAAAAGTAATATTGGAGAGGGTACCCCAGATGTGCCTCATGTAGTCAAGTTCATTGGCTACATTGAGCACCCAGAGGTTCTAGGGTTTAAACTCCCTAAAGAACTGGGCATCAATCACATTCTAGAATCACTCCATTAGAGATTCTTCAGTTTTGTTATAAATTTTAATATGAAAAACATTGAGAAGACTCTTCCAGATCTTCTTATCCTTCTTCTACAAGTAGATAAAGATATAAATTGTGAAAATACTTTTATCCTTATGGTAAAAAAATGGAAAGGTAAAGTAAAGATATTTAAGACCAAAGATTCTTCACACCCTTCAAAGAAGAATAAGATCAAATGAGAATCAAGGGAATAAGATGTTTTCTATCTCTCATGTTCCAAGAAGGGCCACTGGAAGAAAAACTACACCCAACTAAAGAAGCAATGGGAATATTAAGGTGTGTTTGTTATCGAGTGTAATTTATCCATTTCTACAAATTGGGTATTAGATACAGCTTTTGGTGCTTATATATGTATTCAAATACATGAACCAAGTATATTCAGAAAAATTGACTGAGGGGAGGTAGATATATGAGAAGCCAACAGATCTAAACTTGTTTTTTTAGTTACCAAAAACATTATTTCTATATCTAGACTATATACGGATGGATTAATTTTCAAATTTGGAAATAAATAATGTTTTTTTTTTATAAATATAGCATTTTTTATGGTAAGGAACATTTATATAATGGTCTTTATATGTTGGATTATATGAACCAAGTAATGGAAATCGATAACAAAGTTACTTCACATGAATCATACCATACCCAACATTGGCATCACCGGCTAGGTTATGTAAATGAAAAATTCTTGACAAAATTACATCAAGATGTATATTTATATTCTTTTGAACTAAACCCGCTTGGTGTATGTCATGGGTGTTTACAATGAAAAATGACCAATGCCCCATTTAGTGGGAAAGGTGAAAGGGCTAAAGAGCTTCTTGAATTTGTTCATACTTATGTGTGTGGACCATTTCCTGTTGAAGAAATGGGTGGGAACTCATACTTCATAACTTTTACTAATGATTTTAGTAGATATGGATATATTTACTTAATGAGATATAAATCAGATTATTTTGATAAATTCAAGGAATATAAGAATGAAGTTGAGAACCATCTTAGTAGGAAGATTAAGAAACTCCACTCAAACTGTGGTGGAGAATACCTTAATCAAGACTTCATTGATTACTTACAGGATTTTAATATCCTATCCCAACTCAATCCTCCTTACATGCCTCAGTGGAATAGTGTAAGAGAAAGGAGGGACCACACCATGTTAGATATAGTGAGATCAATGATGAGTCATGAGAGTCTTCCATTATCCTTTTGGGGATATGCGTTACAAATAGTGGCACACATACTAAACTAATTAGCAACTAAATCGATAAATGTATTCCATATAAATTTTGGTGTAGAAGAAAAACCATGTTATAGAATTTACATGTGTAGGGAAGCGAAGCATTTGTTAAGGCCTCTTTAGTTAACAAACTTTCACCCCGAGGCACAAGGTGTACCTTAAAAGGATACCCTAAGAAAATAAGGGGATATTACCTATATGACCCCTCAAAAAAATTTATAGTGTAAAGACACTCCATATTCCTAGATAGGGAGAAAATCTCCAAAATAGATAGTGGGGTGAGATAAACTTTGATGAAGTCGAGGCTCAAGGCACACAAGAGTTGGTATAGGATTAGATTCCACAAAGCCCCGTGGAAATAGAAATTATTCTAGAGAAACAAGTACTGTGTAGAAGTACAAGAAAGGTTAGATAACCATACCGATAAGGTTTTCTAGTTACTGAGGATGGTTACTCATTATTAGTTGATAATAATGATCCTATAACCTATAAGGAATTAGTAAGTGGCATAGATTTTTCCAAGTGGCAAGAATCCATGAATTCTGAAAATGGATTCCATGTACCAAAAACAAGTTTGGATTTTGGTATATCCTCTAGTGGATGTAAATCCTGTTGGTTTAAAATGAATATTCAAGAAGAAAATTTACATGGAAGTACAAGCCAGTACCTATAAGATGTGACTGGTTGAAAAAGGGTTTAAACAACATCAAGGCATTAACTACGATGAAACCTTCTCACCAGTTGAAATTTTTAAATCAATCAGAATTATACTTTCCATTTCAGCTTACCATGACTATGAGATTTTTAAAATGGATGTCAAAACAGTATTCCTTAATGGTAACCTTCAGGAAGATGTCTACATGACACAACTTGAAGGGTTTGTGACTCCAAAGGATGTCAATAAGATATGAAAGTTGTAAAAATCCATTTATGGGGTAAATAAAGCATCCAGGTCATGGAAAATTCTTTTTGATGAATCCATAATGAAATTTGGTTTTATAAAGAATGAATATAAGTCTTTTGTCTACAAACAGTTTAGTGGGAGTGCAGTCATTTTCTTAATAGTATATGTTGATGACATATTAATTATTGGAAATAAAATACCAGTCTTATAGTCTATTAAGGAATGGCTGAATAAATGATTTTCCATGAAAGACTTGGGCGAGGCATCATATAGTCTTGGGATTAAGATCCATCGTGATAGATCCAAGAGGTTTCTCAGCCTAATTCAAAGTACATACATTGACAAGATACTGAAGATATTCAATATGAAACAACCCAAGAGGGGATTGTTTTTATCATCACATGGCATTCATCTTTCCAAGAAAATGTGTCCTCAAACCCATAAGGAAATAAATAGAATGTAAAGGATTCCATACACATTAGTAATTGGGTCATTCATGTATGTTATTCTATGTACTAGGCTAGATGTCGCCTATGCATTAATTGTGGTAGAAAAAATATCAAGCTAATCCATGTGACCACCATTGGATGACAATTAAGACTATCCATAAGTATATGAGGCATACTAAGGATATGTTCCAGGTTTATGGAGGAAATGAGGAACTAGTCATCATAGGATATGCGGATGATAGTTTACAAACTAATCAAGATGACATTAAGTCATAAACAGGATACATCTTTACTTTGAATGGAGGTGTTGTGAGCTATAAGAGCTCAAAGAAGGTTGTGGTTCCAGATTCTACAATAGTGTCTGAGTATATTGGGGCTTATGAGGTAGCTAAATAAGTAGTTTGGATGCACAATTTCATCTAAGAGCTTGATGTGGTACTTATTAGTAAATATCCTATCACACTTTATTGTGATAATATTACAGTAGTGGATCTTACAAAAGAGCCAAGGTCGCATCAGTGGATGAAGAACATACTTCGAAAGTATCACCTATTGAGGGATTTTTCTCAAAGAGTTGAGGTTGTAGTGAGTAGTATTTCCATGAAAGACAAGATGGTAGACCCCTTGACTAAATCCTTGACTTAGCAAAAACATTATTATCATGTGAGGTCTAGCGGATTGAAATTCATAGGCAGTTGGATCTAGTCTAAATGAGAGTTTGTTAGAGTTGGTGTCCCAGAACCAATTTTATGTACTTTGATTACATTAATATTTGATGTATTAAATATTAAATTAAAAATATTATTACATATTTTTCATTGTTCTGAGTGAATTTAATGTAATAATTGTTGGGTCGGAAGAAAAGCAGGGAATGATGGAAAGAGGGGGGGTGAATTGCCTTTTAAAAAAATGATTAACAAATTAAAAATCAAAGTAAAGTGCAACGGAAATAAAGAGGCAAGACACACAAAATTGATAACGGAGTTCGGCCAAAAACCCGGCCTACGTCTCCGCTCCCAACTCAACCGTTGAGAGATTCCTACCGCTTGCTTTTCAATGGTTTTAGCAAGAAACCCACTAGGCTTTGAGGTAGCACTAGGACCTATTACAGCTTGCTTTTATTGGTTTAGCAAGAACCCACTTGCTTTTGATGGTTTAGCAAGAACCCACTAGCCTTTTTAACGGGTGAAGGCTAGCTCACCGAAAACTCAAGCCTTTTAAAAGGAAAGGCTTGACTAACCTCTTCACACCTTAATGCCTGGTACGGCCAACCCAAGTCTATTTTTTATTCGGACGAATTCTATAGGAGAAGACCCGCTATGAGACAAGTATGGATTGAGAAATCCCTTCTTGCGAGTCTCTCCGGGCCAAAATTTATTTCCTTTCCCCGGTAATTCATTGTTTTTATTTAGGGGGAGTTAAGATCGTTTAAGTCCTTTTGATTTTATTTTCAAAATTTTCAATTCAAACCTTCAATTTCAACTCTTGGTATCAAATTTTCGATTCCTTTTTCAATTTAAATTTTCAATTCATTTTTGATTCAAAACTCTCACTTTCAAAAATTTCATTTGGTTTAAAATTTCAAATCTCAATTGGATTTTGATTCAAAACTTTCAATTCAAACTGTTATTCAAATTTTCATTTCAATTTCAAAAATCTCAAATTGATTTTCAAATCTCAATCTTATTTTTCAACTTTTCCCTCAATCAAGTTTTATGCCCCATTCTATTTTGATAATCACAAAGGGGGAGAAATTTCTTGATTGATTGGGGGAGAATCCTTTTTCATCATGCTTTGCATTTCCTTTCAATTTCAGTATTTTTCATTGTTTGTTTCGGTGATTGTGATCATCAAAATAGGGGGAGATTGTTGTACCTCTCGAACCCCTCAAGGTTTTATTTTCATGATCACAATCACCCTCATATTTATCTAATACTTTGTTTTTAAGTGTTGTGGATGATAGGCAAAAGATTGCCAAAGGATTGGCCCAAGAATGGACAAGAAATGGACTGAAATTCAGTCCACCGGCCAACCGGTGTGATAGCACCGGCCAGCCGGTGGAACTGGCAGAGGGATTGCCCACTGCCAGGTTCCACCGGTCGACCGGTGGCTCTGTCACCGGTCGACCTGTGGCACCCAGCCCAAATAGTGTTTGCTACTGTCTTGCCACCGGCCAGCCGGTGGCTCCTCCACTGGTCGACCGGTAGAGCCTGGATCAAGACTCTTCTTCTCTACCAAGGCACCGGCCAGCCGGTGGAGCTGTACCGGCCAGCCGGTAGCCCAGTCAAACTAGCCGTTGTGTTTGACCAGTCAACCATCTTTTGGCCTCCAACGGCTCCGAGGACTTCTCCAACGGCTCCGAAGGCCCCCAATGGGTTCCATGCCTAAATAAAGGCCAAGGAAGCCCCGGAACCCAATAGGATCACATACCAAGCGCCCGGACATTTTGTTGCACATTTGACGAACCTCCGGCGCTCCACCTTCAAGGATCCACAAGTGCTCCAACCATTTTCCAATCCAAGGAGCACCTCAAGAAGCTTGGGAGAGCACGCTACATCAGCTCCATCATCCAATTGGCGCCCAAGTCTTCCTCCATTACGGTTTTTATTGCATTATTTATTTTGAGCTTAAAATTGGGTTTGTGCCTACAAACCCCAACACCTTTTCTCTTCCCCCTTTCTTTTGGGTTCTCACACCACCATTAAGGTGTGAAGAGGTTAGTCAAGCCTTTCCTTTTAAAAGGCTTGAGTTTTCGGTGAGCTAGCCTTCACCCGTTAAAAAGGCTAGCTCACCGAAAACTCAAGCCTTTTAAAAGGAAAGGCTTGACTAACCTCTTCACACCTTAATGGTGGTGTGAGAACCCAAAAGAAAGGGGGAAGAGAAAAGGTGTTGGGGTTTGTAGGCACAAACCCAATTTTAAGCTCAAAATAAATAATGCAATAAAAACCGTAATGGAGGAAGACTTGGGCGCCAATTGGATGATGGAGCTGATGTAGCGTGCTCTCCCAAGCTTCTTGAGGTGCTCCTTGGATTGGAAAATGGTTGGAGCACTTGTGGATCCTTGAAGGTGGAGCGCCGGAGGTTCGTCAAATGTGCAACAAAATGTCCGGGCGCTTGGTATGTGATCCTATTGGGTTTCGGGGCTTCCTTGGCCTTTATTTAGGCATGGAACCCATTGGGGGCCTTCGGAGCCGTTGGAGAAGTCCTCGGAGCCGTTGGAGGCCAAAAGATGGTTGACTGGTCAAACACAACGGCTAGTTTGACTGGGCTACCGGCTGGCCGGTACAGCTCCACCGGCTGGCCGGTGCCTTGGTAGAGAAGAAGAGTCTTGATCCAGGCTCTACCGGTCGACCAGTGGAGGAGCCACCGGCTGGCCGGTGGCAAGACAGTAGCAAACACTATTTGGGCTGAGTGCCACAGGTCGACCGGTGACAGAGCCACCGGTCGACCGGTGGAACCTGGCAGTGGGCAATCCCTCTGCCAGTTCCACCGGCTGGCCGGTGCTATCACACCGGTTGGCCGGTGGACTGAATTTCAGTCCATTTCTTGTCCATTCTTGGGCCAATCCTTTGGCAATCTTTTGCCTATCATCCACAACACTTAAAAACAAAGTATTAGATAAATATGAGGGTGATTGTGATCATGAAAATAAAACCTTGAGGGGTTCGAGAGGTACAACAATAATGTCCTAGATTATTTTTTTCATTGATAAGGTCATAGTAGTTCCCCGCTATGATGAGAACCTTGAAGTGCTATGATAATATTCTTAATATAGTTCTGTGAATGGATAGCATACTATGATGGGACACATAGTATATAGATCCTTGGGTGTGAGTACTCGTAAGCAAATGAGACTTCTTCTCAGGAAATTCACACTTGGTAATCTCCAAGATGGGAGATTATGAGAACAAACCCACCAGTAGGAATTCTGCATGTTTTTGGTGTCATTGGATATTCCTATCTGCGATCATGTGTAATGGTACTTAGACTATAATATTATCATTAATGCATGTCACAACTTGTGCACTTAGAGTTACTGATGAAAATAGTCATTTCATATGTTGGTGGGAAGTAGGGTATGTTGGGTGCGTTACGAATGACATGTTATTAATGGATAAGTCAAGAAAGGATTTTTCTCTTCCATTTTTATGTAAGTTGATATGTCAACCCTTTGATTGAAATAGAACTGTCACCCTAAATTTGATGGCCATGATATAACGATAAGTTTATTTTAGATAGTCAAAGAATGGTGTATCGAGCATATAGGTTGATGTCATCATCATGAAACTTGCTTGATGAGATATTGTAATAAAGGGATTATATTACATAATGAGCATTTGTATGTGGTTGTCATCGTTGCAACCTTAAGTTCTTTCTCTTGGGTGCTTTGACCCATTTCTAGACAGTAATCTTGAACTTTAGGCAAGCCCGCCTAATTCTAATGAGAAATAATCCTAGAGGGTCACACACTAAGTGTTTATGTTGGTCTTAATTAAATTCTATTTTAATTTAATTAATGGAATAAATATTATTCTCAAGACTGAGGAATTACTTTATTCAAGTTATATTAACCGAATAAATTAAATAAATATTTATTCATCAGATTATGAGTAAAAAAATTTATTTATTTTATTTAATATTTAATAAATATTTATTTACTAATTTATGAATAAAATATTTATTTAATAGAATAAAATATTTATTCAGTTTTTCAATAAATGTAAGAGGAGTTTGAATGGACCAATACCGTTTCTGATGATAAAATAATTATTTACGAGCTGGTAAATATTATTTATCCATTTTGTGAAAGTTGGTGCACCACAAAATAATAATAATAATAATAATAATAATAATTTTATTATTATGTGGCATGGGATTTAATTAATGGTTATAATTATATTTAATAGTTGTTATGAAATTAAATTTTGTAACTAAAATCTCAACTCTATAAATAGACTGCTATGTCTATTGTGTTAAGCATTCGAAACCAATTCCAAGTTTGGGAATATAGAATTATTGTACCCAATGAATTCTCTCTCGAATCCTCCTCCTCTCTCCTTCTCAAGAATAAGAAACCCAAGAGAGAATTTCTTCAAGACCAAATAATGTTCGATCAATAATGAACAATGCAAGACATTTTATTCTCCGTGCTAGCACCTGAAGAATGAGTGGAATTTTTTTGAGACAATTAGAGCACGCGTGGATCATTACTAAAGGGATTCTCCGCTTGGATCCTCACAAGTGTAATGGAGGCAATTTGGAAGAGCCCTTTCAGACAATCAACAATCATCAACGAAGAAAATTCCTAAGCCCGGGTATTTATTTATTTAGATATTAAATAAATTAATTATAAATTTGATGTGAAATATCCTAGCTCTTGGTTTCGGTCAACGATTATTAAAAGAAATTTTAATATATCACCCTCCAATACAACGCTTACATTGCGCCCAAAACCAATAATGCATGAACATGATTCTATCTTTATTCACAACTATGTGTGGTATTTGACCACTAAGAAATGATGTTTCATTTTTATGAATTTCCACATTCCATACCTTTATCTAATGCTTCCTATCATGATTATGATGATGATCCCATGTTTAAGTTATGATAACAATGTTTATGATCACCCATTTTATATAGATTCATGTTCTTATCTATCCACTTATTGGGATTTTATCTTACCCATTTATTTGATGTATATCCTCAAGTTATTACTTATACTAAGTAGTAAATGAGGGTCACTAAGAATCGAGAAAATAAGTGTAGGTTCTGAGCATAGCGGAAGCGTGCGATGGGTGGTTCCCAACTTCAATTTTTTTCATAATCGATGATCAATCCAAGATCTATATGACGATGAACGTCATGATCCATAGAATTGAATTAAAGAAATAGAAAATGGATGATTATGATAGAACCAAAGATAGGATCATCACATATTATTTATAATTAATTTAATTAAATAAAGAATTACCTTTAAGTAATTTTTTCTTCATTGATGAATCTGGTGATAGATATACAGTGCACCATCGTTGTGTTGAAGAAACCAAGTGTATATTTCTTCTAGCGGTGATACACACATGTTCCATGAATCTCTAGACATCATCAAAGGAATCTTCGGGTTCTAGCATGATAGATCCTTAAGCTTGTGTCGTCTACCTTTGATCACTTCGAGAACCACTTTCAAAGCATTCTCCTTGATCCGGTGGAGGAGGATTGCTCTCTGTTCTTAGGATAATTCTTAGATAAGGGAACTCTCTAGTCTTGAGAGGATTCTCCAAATATATTGTGCACAACCAACACAAATTAATTAGCTCATTGAGAAAATAACATAATTGGGTATTTATATTGATGGGGTTAAAATAAAAAATAATTTCCAAGTGACCTTAATTATTTATTTAATCCTAGAAAAACTCCATGTCAAATAATAATAATAAAATTATCATTTCTCAAAATGTTCTTAACTTACGAATTAAAATTAAATATTATTTAATTAAATAATATTCAATATTTATTATTTCTCACCGGACCATTAAACTCATTCTTCCATTCCTCCATAATATTTATTCGGCCATGAATAATTTCTATTTATTTATTAAATAAACATCACTTCATTATTCACTAATAAATAAATAAATATTATATTCACTAAATATAAAATAAATATTTATTAAATATTCCACTCACATTATATTCTCTCAAATAATTGGTGATAGAATATATGCAATCAAGCATACATGAATAATTATTAAACCACGGTGAGGAATAATATTTATTAAACTTTTTAAATAATAAATAATAATATATTATTTAACTGAGATTCTGGATACACTTAGTGTGTGACCCTCTATGTCACGACTCGACCCAACGGGGCTCGAGCCGCAACTCCCCAAGCCCGCCTCCAATAGGCCAAGGGCTGGCGACCAGCACCGAGTAGGCTATCACACACATGGGAGGCATTAGCCTAAGGTACCTGTACACACGCACCCACAAACACCTCCATGAAACTGTGCAGAGATATAGAAAACTGAAAAGTAAATGCATGCATACAATCTATTACAAACCAGAGTGCAACAGCAAAAGTACAAAAGGGAAAAACAGGGCCCACCAAAAGAAAACTACAAAGCGCGTCCAACTTGCTCTGAAGAAGGGGGACGCTGCCACAAACACCGCCGGAAATCTCCCTCGGCACCACACCGGAAAACACCCCGGTCAGTCTCGCTCACACAGCTCCTCTTGCTCCGGGTCCTCCTGGGACTCCGTCGAAAGGCCTGTGGTCTGCACAAGACACAAACATGTGCGGGCAAAGCCCGTGAAGGGGTGAGTATAAACATACTCAGTAGGCACCCCAAAAACCCAAAACAGAAGAGAGAAACTGAAAGGCAACAGTCCGCTCATCCCAGCCAGAGGGAACCCAGACGAGAGAAAAACTCCATCTCGTGACCATCCTCGACTAAACACAACTAGTCAGCTCAGCTCACGTGTATGCCCATACATACACCTTGAACAATCCAGATATATCCAGCTCACGCAACAAGCCACCTGAGGTACCGACCTCATCACCAGCAATTGTCCACAACCAGGAGAGTACACTCTATGATCACTGTCATCCCATATGACACTCATCCAAGAGATACACTCCATCGGGTTTCTCAAAAACCTCTCAGATGCTCACCCGAGAGATCATTCTCGTCGGATAGCATCACTGAGGAAACATCGCTGAAACAACATAACCACCAAACTCCTTGGATAGGGGATCACTTCTAGGGCCCGCTAGGGGATACCATAACCCACTCTGGTATACGTAGCTCACAAATAGGGGATCACTCCCAGGGTCTTCTGGAGGATACCACGACTTGATCTGGCATACGTAGTTCTCACAGATAAGGGATCACACCCAGGATCCGCTGGGGGATACCACAACCCGATATGGCGCTCGACAGAAGCACGACACTCAGATAGTGGATCATCGCCCATATAAAGGTGGTCACAATGATACCGGAACCCTATCTAGTATAACTCGCGATGTAGGGGATCGAACCGACGATGCTGCAACCCTACCAAAACCACGCGCTGAGTAGGGGATCGCATAACCAACGATACTGCAACCCTACTATACACCCCATGCTGAGTAGGGGATTGTATACCTGACAATGCCACAACCTTACTGAGCACGGCCCACCATGTAGGGGATCATAATCCTGATGATGCCACAAACCCTACGGGGTTAACCAGCTAGATAGGGGATCGTCGCCCGTGAATGAGCGGTCACAGCGATACCAAGAACCCGATCTAGGGAAAAGATGTTAGAGGATCCCACTCCGGGACAACCGAAGGGATGACACAACTCTAACAGTTTAAACATCCCATTGAGAGGATCACAAACCTATAAGAAGGTTGTGATGCCACACGAACCCTCGTGGGAACGAACCAAGGGAGTACCCTCAACCACTGCTGGTCCAAAACGTCGCTAACCCGAGCGACCCACAACAACACCACACTGCGCACCTCCAAGGCCAATACCGAGGCCACCATCGCGATCTACACGGAAAAACACGCAGGATAGGCTGCTTACTCGCCCGAAATGGACTACCGGTGAAAAAGAACTATTCACCGTAGCTAGCCCATGTGGGGGCCACACAATGATCCCGAAACCCATCGAGCAGACCATACCACGGCGATCCCCTCGTAAAAACAAGCAGAATCAACTACTCGCTCGTCCGAAACGGACACCCGGTGAAAAAGGTACTATTCACCGAGGCCAGCTCGGGTGGGGCCCACGCCTCGATCCTGAAACTCATCGAACGGATCACACCATTGCGATCCTCTTGGAAAAACACACAGGATCGACTATTCATCCGTCAAAATCGGACTCCTAGTGCGAAAGCTGCGTTTCTCCGCAAACGCCAAAATCCGGCCTCGTGGGGCCCGCACCCCGTTCTCAGTCCCAACACCCAGAAACCATCTCAAAAAGTCCATCGTACCATCAGGGTCACAACACCACTGACAGCACGTCAAACGGACATTCCAGGAAAAAGTTACGGCCGGTCAAAGTCGAATAATAATTAAAATATTATTATTATTGGACGTTTCGTGACCCCGGGTCACAGACCCAGCCCGAAAAAAACCTGGACCAATCCCAATAGGTCTGTCTCAATCCCAGGGTCGCGTCTCCGCAGACGGTGCGCAAATCGGACCTTTGGATTACACAAAACGGGGGTTTTTAGAACCCCCGGTCAAAATTGGACCGGACCGGCCCCACCTGGCCGGTCCGGCCGGTGGCCCTCCGCCACACCGCGGCCCGCGCCGCCGCGGGACCACCGCGCCACCGTGCTGGACGACACGCCGACGCACACCAAGCGGCCGCCGCTGCCTCACCGGGCCGGCCGCCATCCGCCGGCGTCGGCGCTGCCGCGCCGGCGGACCGCCGGGAGCTCCCCGGTGGTCCGTTTTGCAATCCGGAGGCGTTTGCGCGACCCTCGGGACCTGATCTACACTGCTACAGCTTCAATTTTTAATAAAATTCAGCAAAAATGGGATCAGGGGTTAAAACTCAAATCCGCCTACCTCGCGGGCGAAACGCCGAAGCTTCGGGTGCAGATCGACGCCGGCGACACCCTGAAGCTAGATCCGCTGACAAACAGCACAGAAAACAGACGATCAAAGCTAGAATAGGCGAAGAACGGAGGTTGGGAGTAGGTGGTTTCTCTGTGCGTCCGCTGCGCATTAGGGAGGAGGGAGGAGAGAATGAGAGGTTTTCTTTTTTTAAAAAAAACCTTCATTTAATACCATGCTCTCGACTCCGCGCCCGATGCAGACAAAGGTAAGGTCACCCCTAAGGTAAACGCGCCGTTATGAACGCAACGGTGGAATCGGATTTTTGATACGAGACTCCATTCAGAAGTTATTCGAGTCGACGCTCGTAAACCAACTTTTCCACTTATTTACGAAAACGCCCCTGGTGGCGCTTTCGACCGCAAGCCCGCACCCACAAAGTTTACACCTCGCCTAGGGTAAACGGCACGTTCCGAATGCAACTGTGCCCTCATATTCTAGTTCCGAGCTATCGTTTAGGAGATAGCACACCCCCACCACGTGCATAGTATAAAAATACCTAATATTTTTATAAAATTAATTTCGGGCACACCGGGCCTCGGAATCACACGCCATCTTCGCACCTAGCTCTGTAATTATTCATAGAAATATTCCAAAGTCTGACATGGCCAAAATCTGAGTCGCTACATCCTCCCCCCCCCCCTAGAACTTTTCGTCCCTGAAAAGCCCTAAGCACAAGGAAAGCGACTGGACTATCAACTGGGTCTCGCACACCAGTGAGTTCGCCAACAAACACCCCTACCCGAACGCATAAGTCAGAGGGACTCATCCACCACTCCTTGATACTATCCACTTTGAGTGGCACTGACTCGCCCGCACGGTTTTAATCGCGTCACAAAAACGCGTCTCGGTGGGGGAAGGATCCCTCTTCCTCACGCATTCGAAGCATGTCGAACAACATCCACACAGGGTCTTACCAACACCCTGAACAAAACTCGATCAAGCAACAGAAAGGAAAGGGTACCGCTAAACAGCCTTTATCAAACTACTGCAGAAAGTAGAAAAGACACAAGGTGTACCTCTATCCATCCGCGGAGCCTCTGGGTCACCAGCCTCCAGGGCATGCAGTTGTCCTCACCCTCGGCCACTAGCTCTCTGAGCTTGGCGTGGACCACCTGGGGGTGGGGGTGGTGGCAACTGATACCGCCTACCACCTCCTCCTGCTGCACCCACTTCGCCGCCACGTCTTCCGCCCTGCAAACCTCCTTGCTCGAGACGCTGCCTCTGCCAAGGCGGTCCATCGACCGGATCCCTCTCAGCAGCACGTCGGGTCGGACAATCCCTAGTAAGATGTACTCGACCATCGCAAGCGTAACACCACCTCTCCTATGGCTGACCAAAACTGGCCTGCGAGCCTTGAGCCTCAGATCCTCCATCCTGGGGTCACCTTCTAAAACGGCGCCCACGCCCAGTCCCCTGCATCTGCCGTCGTCTACTAGATGCCGATGTCTCATCTCTCACGTGCCCAGCACTAATAGGGGGAAACTGCTCAGCCAGAAATCTATCCACCACCAACGCTCGCTCCAGCACTCCAGCATAGGTGGGCAGGCACAAGGAAACCACACCTGCTCGGATGTCCCTGCGTAAGCCCTGCTCGAAGGTCCGAGCCCTAAAGAACGGGTCTCGAACCATATCCAGGGAGTAGCATGACAGGTCTGTAAACCTCGTTGAGTACTCTGACATGGTCATACCCTCCTGTCGAAGCTGTAGAAGCTCCTGGATCCGCACTGACCTCAGTGTCACCGGATAGAACTCCTCCCTGAAGAGCCGCTCAAACTCTGCCCACGTGAGTGTCTCCTCATCATGGGACTGCATCACTAGGCTCCACCATCACCTGACAGAACCATGTAGAAGGCTCGCTGCTAGGACCACCATCTGATCTGGAGGTGTCCTCACTAGGCGGAAAACTCGGGTGACTGCCTCAAGCCAGTCATCAGCGGCCTCGGGGTCTGGATCACCCCAAAACCTCAGAGGTCGCTGCCTCTGGAACTCATGCAGCGCAATCAGCCTGCGCGCAACCTCGTCCTGCACTGCCGGCACAACCAGCTGCTCGACAGGTGGTGGCTCAACTGGTGGACCACCTGGAGGTCCATCCTTAGAAGCTGCGCCCTGGTCCACAGCCTCTGCATGGGGCGTAACGTCACCACAATCCTGCTGCGGATCTCTCGCTGGCGGTTGTCGTGGCGGCATCCTGACATACATTTAATATGCACCACAGTCAAAGAGTATATCTGGAGATCTGACTCAAGAAGGAAAAGTAAAAACCCCAAAACCCGGTCCTATATGATGCATGTACCGTTATGTCCCTGCGACCAGTGTACGAATGCCCCGAGTGGAAAGGCAGGTTATCAGAGTCCTGGTGTATGGATACGTCGGTCGTCGCACCAACACTAGAGTCCCTGGCCTGAAAGCCGAACTCGAAACATTCAAACACTACCGCTATGCAATCCAAACCAAACTCACAGCTAAACCAGCTACGCTATGAGATCCCAAAGGTGGAACCTCCTCTGATACCACTCTGTCACGACCCGACCCAACGGGGCTCGAGACGCGACTCCCCAAGTCCTCCTCCAATAGGCCAGGGGATGGCGACCAGCGCCGAGTAGGCTATCACACACATGGGAGGCATTAGCCTAAGGTACTTGTACACACGCACCCACAAACACCTCCATGCAACTGTGCAAAGATATAGAAAACTAAAAAGTAAATGCATGCATACAATCTATCCCAAACCAGAGTGCAATAGTAAAAGTACAAAAGGGAAAAACATGGCCCACCAAAAGAAAACTACAAAGCGTGTCCAACCTGCTCTGAAAAAGGGGGACGCTGCCACAAACACCGCCGGAAAGCTCCCTCGGCACCACACCGACAAACACCCCGGTCAGTCTCGCTCACTCAGCTCCACTTGCTCCGGGTCCTCCTGGGACTCTGTCGAAAGGTCTGTGGTCTACACAAGACACAAACATGTGCGGGAAAAGCCCGTGAAGGGGTGAGTATAAACATACTCAGTAGGCACCCCAAAAACCCAAAACAAAAGAGATCAACTGAAAGGCAACAGTCCGTTCATCCCAGCCAGAGGGAACTCAGATGAGAGAGAAACTCCATCTCGTAACCATCCTCGACTAAACACAACTAGTCAGCTCAGCTCAGGTGTATTCCCATACATACACCTTGAACAATCCATATATATCCAGCTCACGCAACAAGCCACCTGAGGTACCGACCTCGTCACCAGTAACTATCCACAACCAGGAGAGTACACTCCACGATCACTGTCATCCCAGATGACACTCATCCGAGAGATACACTCCATCGGGTTTCTCACAAACCTCTCAGACGCTCACCCAAGAGATCATGCTCGTCAGATAGCATCACTAAGGAAACATCGTTGAAACAACATAACCACCAAACTCCTCGGATAGGGGATCGCTCCTAGGGCCCTCTAGGGGATACCAGAATCCACTCTGGTATACGTAGCTCACAGATAGGGGATCATTCCCAGGGTCCGTTGGTGGATACCACGACCCGATCTGGCATTCGTAGTTCTCACAGATAGGGGATCACACCCAGGATCCGCTGGGGGATACCACAACCCGATCTGGCGCTTGACAGAAGGACGACACTCAGATAGAGGATCATCTCCCATATAAAGGTGGTCACGATGATACCGGAACCCTTTCTGGTATAACTCGCAATGTAGGGGATCGAACCGATGATGCTGCAACCCTACCGAAACCACGCACTGAGTAGGGGATCACATAACCAACGATACTGCAACCCTACTATACACCCCATGCTTAATAGGGGATCGTATACCCGACGATGCCACAACCCTACTGAGCATGGCCCACCCCATAGGGGATCATAATCCTGATGATGCCACAAACCCTACGGGGTTAACCAGCTAGATAGGGGATCGCCACCCGTGAATGAGCGGTCACAGCGATACCAAGAACCCGATCTAGGGAAAAGATGCTAAAGGATCCCACTCCGGGCCCACCTAAGGGATGCCACAACTCTAACAGTTTAAACATCCCATCGAGAGGATCACAAACCTATACGAAGGTTGTGATGCCTGTTGAAATAGTGGGTGCTCTAGACCCAACTATTATGTGCTTTTGATTACCATATCGTGTATACAGTATGGTATGCATGATGTCATCTTACCATTATAGTGTAGACTTTTCTGCATCCACTATTGAAATGGTAATGTCCAAAGATTAATTGTTGTATCGAAAGGTTATAGCAGTTCCCAGGCTATAATGAGAACCTCTAGATACTATGACATTAATCTTAAATATAAATTTTCTATGGTCTAGATACATCTTACTAATTGGACATAGTAGATGTCTGACCATCAGGTGCTGGGGGCTCATAAGCATTGAGACTTCTTCTCATGAAGTTCGCACTTGGTGATCTCTAGTAGTGAGATCATGAGGACTGACCCTCCAATAGGAACACCACATGTTTCAGGTGTCATTGGATGTTCCTATCTACGATCATGTGTAATGGTCTCCTGACTTGAGGTCATTACCAATGTATGTCATTTGATCGCGTACTTTGATGCAAGTCGAAAACTATGGCAATGAAGTCATGGCGAGGTAGTTTTTGTCGGGTGCATCATTGGTGGCATGTCATTGATTGAATGGTCGAGAAAGGATTTGTCACTTCCGGGTTATGGAAGTAATATATCTCAGGCCATGTTGATATGGATGGTAGTACCTTTATAAGACCATGGCCATGGTAGTCGAGGGTAAAATTCATCCAGTTACATCAACAAACAATAAAGCAAGAAAGGGACGATGACACGAGAGTGCGTCCTGCTTTATGAGATATTATAGACAAAGAGATTATATTACATAGTGCGTGTTCGTAGGTTGGTTGTCGCTGCTGTGACAATCCTTATTTCTTCAGGGGCCATGATGGGTTGCTAGATCCCGCTCTTGGTCTGTGAATACTATTCACGACTGTCAAAATAAGGGCCTAGAGGGTCACACACAATAGCGTATTCAAGAATCTGCCCTATTTAGTTGAATAGGAGTATTGGACATAGTGGGCCCCGCCATAGGGGTCTGAGAATTTTCCAAAGTTAAACGATCACCAATGCGATAAATAGATTCATATTATTCGAGTTTAGAATAATGAGTATTGAATTTATTTATTAAATGTATTTGCGAGTTTTAAGTAAATACATGAAAAAATATTAATTGACGAATATTAAATTATTCAAGGTTCAATTAATATTTATCGGAGTGACGAGTCGGGTTAATGAATTAATTATTATCATGTAATATATTTTAATATATTACAAGTGAATGATAATAATATTTATGGCTCAGTTTAGTAGTCATAAAATGTCGTTAATAGTGCGTTAAGTATTCGGGGCCGGCGAGGTGATACCGAGTATTTTAATTGAGCACTATAAATATAAGAGGAGGGGAATTTGCCAAATAATTTCCATGGATTTTATCTCTCCACTCCTCTCTCCCACATTCTAGAGAGAGATGCTCTGGATCCAAGGAGCTCAGATGGATCTCTCTCTCGGGCATCACTAGCGAAGCGATGCGGTGGTTGTTGGAGCGTCGAAGGCATCGTCGCAAATCCGCGCTAGCACCCAGATTACGACGAACGGCGCTCCCGCGGATTCCTTGAAGCGTGTGTGGACGATCTAGAGGAATTCGGCTTCGGATTCTTCGAGCAGCGATCGCCAACGACGAGCAGACGTCGTGCGCTGCTTTGGATTTAAACCAGGTATTTTACAGTTTAATTTTGTGCTTAAAATCCTCCACGCGTGGTCCTCGGCTTTGACCGGGCTGCTCTTCACCGACGTCGGCAAGATTACGGTGAACGTCGGTGGAAATTTTTTAAAACCCCACCTATTTGGGGCTTCCGCTGTGCGCCCAGTTCCATCACGTGGTATCAGAGGGAGAGCGTGTCGATTTTAAGCCAAGAAAAATTTAAATTTGCATTAAAATGTTAATAGGGTTTCGAAACGGTCCCAACGCCACAGACGGAACCCGAATTGGATATCGGATGGTCAGTCTGCAGCCATCTGAAGTTTCGAATTCGGATTCGAGATTGATTTTTGGTACGAAATACTCACCGGAAAATCAATTTGGTTTTGATATTAATTTTTAAAAATTAATTATATTATTATAATAATAATAAAATTATTTGGTTTTATTATAATAATAATATTGATATTGTTATAATAATATTATTATTATAATATTATTATTATTCTTCCAAAGCTTAATATAGGCTTTGGAAAAATATTTAAAGGAGAGGAGACTTTAATGTAAGCTTTTAAGTTTTAAAAAAAAGGGGAAATAAGACCTTATTTTAGGTCTTATTTTTTTTTTGGCACATTCCCTACCGGCGCACTGTTGCACGCAGCAGAAACCCGTCGTCCACTTCCCGCTTCAGCCGCACAGCACACCGCCGGCCGCAGCACCTCGTCTCTTGCACCTCCCTGAGCCGCTGCACTAGGCGCTTCCCGCGCGCCTCACCCGGCCGAAGGCTGTTCGCCAACCCCGCAGCACCCTGCTCAGCTACAGTCGCAGCTCACAACACCTGGGAGGCTCATCGCATCGCTCCCGCCTCCTTCCTTACCCGCTGACCTAGCGCACCCAGGCCCCCTCCCAGCCGGGTCGTCTCCCTCCTGCGGAATAGGAAGGCAGTAGTGCCGCGGAACTCCTCGCACCGCCAAAGCCTTGCCCCGAGCCTCCTTAACCCACTGCAGCGGCGACACCATGCATGGCCGGTGATCCCACGGCAGTCCCCTGCCCCACCGTGGACCAAGGAGGCCTCCTCATTTCGCTTTCACCTAGAGCGGTCTCGGTCCGGGACCCCGGCCGGCGGCCTCCCGCCTCATCTCGGTTGCTGCGACCCAGAGCGTCGCCAGCCTGGTGCACCCGTGAAGGACTACCCTAGAGAGTCCATACAGTCTGAGGACAGCCCCACCGGGCTGCCTCCAACTTCCCGGCTAGCCCGCACCGTCCCGGACTTGCTTCGTTCCGGCCGCCGCCCGGTCCTCATAACGGGCAGGTAACATTCGCTGCCCCGAAACTTCTCTAGGCAGGTCCGCTCAGCCCGGAACGTGCTTAGGCGGACCTTCCCGGCCCAGAAAGCTCATGCACGGGGTCGGCAAAACCCGGACTCGGCCTACACAGGTTCGCCCCGACCCGCATAGGCCCTACCCGGGGTTTTTGGGGCTCGGGTATTTTTTTTTTTGAATCAAAAAGTTAATTAAATTAATTAATTTAATTTCAGTTCAGAATTAAATTAATTAAATATTAACTTTGGTTTATAAATTAATACGGCGTAATTAATTTAATTTTTGATTAATTAAATTAATTAATTAATTTAATTTTAGTTTTAGAATTAAATTAATTAAATGGGACCGAACGACGTAAATATTGGATTAAAAAATTAGAGTGAAATTTTTTCAATTCAATTAGAATGCCCTCAAGTTTATTTTAATGCAAGTTTAATTTTTTATTCTGCACTTATTTAATATACGCAAGTTTAATGCGTATATAACTGATCATGAGTTGAGACCGACCAATGCATGTCTGGTGTTTGTTTATTTTTATTTATTTATTTTATTATTGCATGTGGTTATATAATAATTATTATTTTTAAATAAAAGGTGATCTGCGTGTCATCTCAGAGTCGTTATATGTATAAGGGCATGCGCACCCATTCTCAGAGTTGTATATTTATATCCCGAGACCCCCTCGCCTGCGTGCGAGTATAATTGTTTAATGACGAGACGACCGATGATGCATTTCGCGCCAAGTGACGGCGACGCACCAGACAGGAGTTGGATGCATTGATGAGCAGACATTGCTATTCAAGTTGTAAGCCACGTGACTAAAGGTTTTTACCCCTAGGGTTTCGGTTGATCCGTTATTCACTCAACGGATCAACCAATAGTACCGGCTCATGATCAGGTGTTCGTTTTATTTCTGCATGGTTTATTATTTTTGTGCATGTGTAATTTATTGTGCGATCACATAGTATAATAATAAACAAGCATGCAAGATAAAATGAACATGTGTCGTGATGAGATTTATATTTCTTGCACGGCCAGTTGTGAGTGCGATCACATAGTTCGTGCTTATAAAATTAGAAAAATGATTTCTTTCGTCACACTAAAAATAATAAAACCCTCAAAAATATATTAAGTCTAAACAGCCTTCCATCATTCAAATTTTGACAAAACCATCTGTTTGAGGTGTCGATTCATGCCTTAGCTGAGGGTGCCTCTTACTACTGGGGAGTCCTTATAAGCATGATGGGTCGACTTAACTAAAGTGATAGTAAGGATTAGCCCTAGCTAACTTGCTATCATTTTAGAGGCAAGCGTTGAGTAAATCAAGTTTTGATTTTAAGAAGCTGGGACTTCACTCAACAGATCAAGGAACCGCAAGTTAAAGCGGTTGGCCAGCCAAAATCCTACCTAGAACCCTCCAAGTAGTGGCGTAGCCTTAGCTTGTAGACTATGAGAGGTGGTTCCGGGATCCTTGCCACTAGAATACTCAAGCGACAGAGTATTCCGATTCTAGCACAGAGGGTTCCTAGAATCCGATAAAATAGTGGGAGACATAAAATAATTTAAGTAATTAATCAAAATGTCTAAACCGGTAATCCAGATAAAAGGCACTTATCTGCAAAAAAAAATATTTTTGTAGAAAATTGGCAAGTTATACCACAAGATTAAAACTGTGATATTATAATGGACAAAGTAAATGTCCACAGTGACACGAGTATCCATAAATAGTACAGGTGCGTGCGCATAGTACTATGATATAGGAAACTCAAGGTGTCAGTGTCCCCAACACTGTTAAACTACCTCAAGAAGCGAGGGTGAAAATTGCTTACAGGAGACTAATATACAAAGCATATGATAGTTATATCATTATGTTTTCATCAACGTCCAGTTTCAGTTGTGGTCGCCACACCAGGACATAGATGATATAACATAAAGTCTCATCTCTGAGATGTTTGCAAGGAGAAAGTGAAGCAATGGTATGAATAAGAAGTTTACACCAGCATGTGTAAATTTATAGATTGATCATGATCTTTAAATATCATTTTCATCACATTACTCAAATCTCATTTTAAGTTACAAAACGAACAAGTATTGAGTAAACACTTCATTACCAATTTAGGTAAGATTCGCAAAGTGAATAAGAATAAAATACAATTAATCTTTAATTCTTATGGCGGATAAATTAAAAGACAATGTGAAAAGGTCAAAGGCATTTAATTCCAATGACACATTCGCGACGTCCTTCAATTAATGAGGTATTAACAATGGTTATATGCATTTCATATTATAAAATAATGCTTTGGAAGTTAAAAAGCAATAAACTGATTTAAAGAAGCAAGTTTCCGCTTCTACATCAGGCGTATTCATCATTATAATGTTTCTATTTTACTACTTGGGTATTAAATACAATATGTTGGAAACATATGTGTATTTTAATGCGATAAACAAGTTAGTAAAGAAACCTTACTAGAAGTCAGGTGTATTCTCCAAGTGGCTGTGAAAGGGTGATACCTAGGCCAGTGGTGAGAAGTACATGACTTATTTAATTGCAAAGTGAAAGATTCATGTTGAACTATTGTTGAGTATAACCACAAACATTAATCTCATGTGTCCTTGGATGCAAGGAGACATTATTTCAGTTTTTGGAATGAATGTTGTTTTTGGTAAACTCAATCACTAGTTCAGTGATACATGAATCATAGGCAATTAGTGATGAATATAAATGTAAGACTTATACCCAGTTGTGACAGGATAATTCTTTGTCAAGTAATACTAAAAAATGGACATAATTAATATACCAAGTTTGGTATTTAGGCTCGGCACAGCTTAATACTTATGGTATTATCGATGTATTTAGTTTCGACAAAGGAGCCTTTAGAAATAAAGGTATGTCACAAAGCTTTTGGAAATAGTTCAACATGAAAGTGTGAACTATTCCAAGTATAAGCTAGAGGTATATATACTTCATAAGATTCTTTTAAGTAATTAAGGAATATCAAAGTGAAGTATTTGCATGGTCAGGAGATATGAGTTGCTTCGGGTTGGGATACTGAAGAATATATCGACCAAGCATTCATCAATCATGATAATGTAGCATGGAGCAATTCCTAAACGCACATTACCTTATCCACATCATGACATTGATGTTAATGGGGAGGATTGATGATGAAGTCTTACATATCAACATTGATCAACAAAATGTAGCATGGAGTAATTCCTAAACGCACATTTTATACATCAAAGTATTGATGTAAGTAATATCAATGTTGGAACTAGCAGAAACTTCCACTATATTTCATGAAATTCTTTGCAAATAACAGCAATATCCCACAACCATATGCCAACTATAATGAAAAATGGATATCATACGAGTCATAGTATGATATAAACCCATTATGTCATAAGAACATGTGTTTGGATGCAAAGAGTTTGTTAGGACATAAACAAACTAGCGTCAAGACAAACACATTGTGCATTTAGTGTAATAATCCTAACAGTTGTTTAGGATGTTACAAGATAGAAGAATAGGTAGTCAAGCAATAGACTACACTTCTATATAAGGATGAACATCTCTATTAGAGATAGTGGGAGCTATATTGACTTGTGTTTAGTCAATGCTCAAAATGCACAAGTAGTCGGCATAGGATCTAGTTCCACAAAAACATGTGGAACAAAGTATGTTCCGGAGACACATACTGCGTAGGGAGGATAAAACCATGGTGATGGTTTTATATTCACCATGGTTGGTGATATATTACTCAAAGTGAATAATATTTCCTACAAGTAAGCAGTATATGGAAATTAGCTAAAATTGATAAGATCAACTAAAATTCAATTAATGGATTCCATGTATCAAAGTGAAAAAAGGGGCTTATTATTTTGAATATTGCAGTGCGTATTCAAGTGAGTTGATACATGGATGGTACGAGCTTAGTACCAATAAAGCTCAATTGGTTTCACCAAGTTGTTATGCCTAAATCCATTAGAATTTTACTTATTATAGCTAATATCTATGATCAATTTATTTGGCATTAGATGTCATGACCACCAATCTTGGATGGTGTCTATATGACACAACCAGAAAGGGATGGTCACATCACAGAATGCTGATAAAGGTTTCAAGTTACTAAAATCCGGTTTAGGATTAAAGTAATAAACATGATCATAGTATATAGATTTAAAACAAATGTTTGCCATGTGTCTACTAGAGGTTAGTGGGAGCGCTAAGGTTTTCCAATAAGAAATGTGTTCGGTAACATATGGAAAACAAACATTGGTCTGACAATTAGTTAAGACCAAAATACTCTCCAATGATTGACTTAAAGTAGCTACCTAAGTTCTAGGGAACATGATCTACTAAGGTAGATCTATAGGTTGCTTGGTTCTAGTCAATCGTACATATAGTGACATTATATTGAAAAATACATGTTAAAACAATTCAAGAGATGAATTGTTGCCTATGTCATAGGGCATAATCTCTCCATGTTGACCTGTCTGTGACATGGGAAGAGATAAATGTGGTGAGTTTAAATCCATACGTCGGAGCGATGGATCAATCACGTATTCCATGATATGTACAAGAACCGATATTGCCAAGGTATATTTTACAATAGGCAAATATCAGTTATATCCAGGAGCACTGCAAGGGATGCAGTCAGAACAATCTAATTGTACTTCGGCAAGTACAAAAGATTTGTACCTGGTAAGTAGATAAGAAAGGATACTAGTTTTTGGGGATAAAAACTAGTCTTCCAAAGATCAAGAGATCTAGTATTGCAGTTAGGCTAAAGGCGATGAGCGAGTCAAGCTCATATAAGCATGTGGTGGCCATATCTACAAGACCGAGTACATTGCAGCTTCTAAGATATCTAAGAAGCAATTAAATGCAATGATTTGTTCCAGTTCTTGGAATCGCACCTGGTGAGAAAAGTATTATCATAATATAGATTATAATATTCTTACTAGCCAAGATGTCAAGTTATGACAGTGGACGAAAGGTATATACTCGAGATACCATCTCTAGAGAAGTTTTAATCAAAGAGATGAGGTCATTATAGCAGAATAGTCATGCGGCGGAACCATGGTGGACCCAGTATCTAAGGCCTTTGCTCAGTAGAAACATGATGCTTATCATGTGAGTAGCTAACAAGTTTGGTTAGCAAGTTGGCTCTAGTGCAAGTGGGAGTGTTGAAATAGTGGGTGCCCTAGACCCAACTATTATGTGCTTTTGATTACCATATCGTGTATACAGTATGGTATGCATGATGTCATCTTACCATTATAGTGTAGACTTTTCTGCATCCACTATTGAAATGGTAATGTCCAAAGATTAATTGTTGTATCGAAAGGTTATAGCAGTTCCCAGGCTATAATGAGAACCTCTAGATACTATGACATTAATCTTAAATATATATGTTATATGGTCTAGATACATCTTACTAATTGAACATAGTAGATGTCTGACCATCAGGTGTTGGGGGCTCATAAGCATTGAGACTTCTTCTCATTAAGTTCGCACTTGGTGATCTCTAGTAGTGAGATCATGAGGACTGACCCGCCAATAGGAACACCACATGTTTCAGGTGTCATTAGATGTTCCTATCTACGATCATGTGTAATGGTCTCCTGAATTGAGGTCATTACCAATGTATGTCATTTGATTGCGTACTTTGATGCAAGTCGAAAACCATGGCAATGAAGTCGTGGCGAGGTATTTTGTGTCAGGTGCATCATTGGTGGCATGTCATTGGTTGAATGGTCGAGAAAGGATTTGTCGCTTCCGGGTTATGGAAGTAATATATCTCAGACCATGTTGATATGGATGGTAGTACCTTTATAAGACCATGGCCATGGCAGTCGAGGGTAAAATTCATCCAGTTACATCAACAAACAATAAAGCAAGAAAAGGACGATGACACGAGAGTGCGTCCTGCTTTATGAGATATTATAGACAAAGAGATTATATTACACAGTGCGTGTTCGTAGGTTGGTTGTCACTGCTGTGACAATCCTTATTTCTTCAGGGGCCATGATGGGTTGCTAGATCCCGCTCTTGGTCTGTGAATACTATTCACGACTATCGAAATAAGGGCCTAGAGGTTCACACACAATAGCGTATTCAAGAATCTTCCCTATTCAGTTGAATAGGAGTATTGGACATAGTGGGCCCCGCCACAGGGGTCCGGGAATTGTCCAAAGTTAAACGATCACCAATGCGATAAATAGATTCATATTATTCGAGTTTAGAATAATGAGTATTGAATTTATTTATTAAATGTATTTGTGAGTTTTAAGTAAATACATGAAAAAATATTAATTGATGAATATTAAATTATTCAAGGTTCAATTAATATTTATGGGAGCGACGAGTCGGGTTAATGAATTAATTATTATCATGTAATATATTTTAATATATTACAAGTTAATTATAATAATATTTATGGCTCAGTTTAGTAGTCATAAAATGTCGTTAATAGTGCGTTAAGTATTCGGGGCCGGTGAGGCGATACCGGGTATTTTAATTGAGCACTATAAATATAAGAGGAGGGGCATTTTCCAAATAATTTTCATGGAGTTTATCTCTCCACTCCTCTCTCCCACATTCTAGAGAGAGATGCTCTGGATCCAAGGAGCTCGGATGGAGCTCTCTCTCGGGCATCGCTAGCGAAGTGATGCGGTGGTCGTTGGAGCGTCGAAGGCATCGTCGCAAATCCGCGCTAGCACCCAGATTACGACGAACGGCGCTCCCGCGGATTCCTTGAAGCGTGTGTGGATGATCTAGAGGAATTCGGCTTCGGATTCTTCGAGCAACGATCGCCAATGACGAGCAGACGTCGTGCGCTGCTTTGGATTTAAACCAGGTGTTTTATGGTTTAATTTTGTGCTTAAAATCCTCCACGCGTGGTCCTCAGCTTTGACCGGGCTGCTCTTTACCGACTTCGGCAAGATTACGGTGAACGTCAGTGGAAAATTTTTAAAAACCCACCTATTTGGGGCTTCCGTTGCGTGCCCGGTTCCATCAATGCCACACGAACCCTCGTGGGAACGAACCAAGGGAGTACCCTCAACCACGGCTGGTCCAAAACGTCGCTAACCCGAGCGACCCACAACAACGCCACATTGCGCACCTCCAAGGCCAATATCGAGGCCACCATCACGATCTATGCGGAAAAACACACAGGATAGGCTGCTTACTCGCCCGAAACGGACTATCGGTGAAAAAGCACTATTCACCGTAGCTAGCCCATGCAGGGGCCACACAATGATCCCGAAACCCATCAAGCGGACCATACCACGGCGATCCCCTCGGAAAAACAAGCGGAATCGACTACTCGCTCGTCCGAAATAGACACCCGGTGAAAAAGGTACTATTCACCGAGGCCAGCTCGGGTGGGGCCCATGCCTCATTCCCTAAACTCATCAAACAGATCACACCATTGCGATCCTCTCGGAAAAACACATAGGATCGACTATTCATCCGTCAAAATCGGACTCCTGGTGCGAAAGCTGCGTTTCTCCGCAAACGCCAAAACCCGGCCTCGTGGGGCCCGCACCCCGTTCTCAGTCCCAACATCCGGAAACCATCTCAAAAAGTCCATCGTACCATCAGAGTCACAATGCCACTGACAACACGTCAAACGGACATTCCAGGCAAAAGTTACGGCCGGTCAAAGTCGAATAATAATTAAAATATTATTATTATTGGACATTTCGTGACCCCGGGTCACGGACCCAGCCCGAAAAAAACCTGAATCAATCCCAATAGGTCCGTCTCAATCCCAGGGTCGCGTCTCCACAGACGGCACGCAAATCGGACCTTTGGATGACACAAAACGGGGGTTTTTAGAACCCCCGATCAAAATTGGACCGGACCGGCCCCACCTGGCCGGTCCGGCCGCCGCCACCGCCGGCCCGCGCCGCCGTGGGACCGCCATGCCACCGCGCTGGATGGAGCGCCGCCGCACACCAGGCGGCCGCCGCCGCTTCACCGGGTCGGCCCGCCGTGGCCGGCCGCCATCCGCAAGCGCCGTCGCGCCGGTGCCGCGTTGGCGGATCTTCCGCGGACCGTCGGGAGCTCCCCGGTGGTCCGTTTTGTGATCCGGAGGCGTCTGCGCGACCCTTGGGACCCGATATACACTATTACGGCTTCAATTTGCAAGAAAACGCAGCAAAAACGGGATTGGGGGGTTAAAACTCAAATCTGCCTACCACGCGGGTGAAACGCCGAAGCTTCGGGTGCAGATCGACGCCGGCGACGCCCTGAAGCTAGATCCGCTGACGAACGACGCAGAAAACGGATGATCAGAGCTCGAATCGGCGAAGAACGGAGGTTGGGAGGTGGTGGTTTCGCCGTGCGTCCGCTGCACGTGAGGGAGGAGGGAGGAGAGAATGAGAGGTTTTTTTTTTTTTTTTACATTTAAAAACCTTCATTTAATACCACGCTCCCGACTTCGCGCCCGATGCGGACAAAGGTAAGGTCACCCCTAGGGTAAACGCGCCGTTATGAACACAATGGCGGACTCGGATTTGTGATCCGAGACTCCGTTCAGAAGTTATTCGAGCCGACACTCGTAAACCAACTTTTCCACTTATTTACGAAAACGCCCCTGGTGGCGCTTTCCACCGCAAGCCCGCGCCCGCAAAGTTTACACCTTGCCTAGGGTAAAAGGTATGTTCCGGACGCAATCGTGCCCTCAGATTCCAGTTCTGAGCTACCTTTTAGGAGATATAACACCCCCACCATGTGCATAGTATAAAAATACTTAATATTTTTATAAAATTAATTCTGGGCACACCGGGCCTCAGAATCGCACGCCATCTTCGCGCCTAGATCTGGAATTATTTATAGCAATATTCAAAAGTCTGACAGGGCCAAAATCCAATTCTCTACACCCTAGTACTCTTTCTCAGTGGCATTAGGTGAAGTAGCCTAAAGTCTAAGGTTGGTATCCAGCAACATGCCAAGAAACCCATAGAGAAATAAGTTAATGTCGCAATGACATGATACCTCATACAGATTCTTACTATGTAATATAATCCATTTATCTCAATATCTCTAATCAAGCAGGTTGCATACTAGTGTCATCAACCTATGTGCTCAATTTCTCTTTCTTTTAATTTCTAGAAATTGAACTTGCCTATAGAATACCATGGACATGGATTTATTTAAGCTATATAATTTCCATCAAAGGGCCTGGGATATCAACTTTCATCAATGAATATAAGGGATAAATTTTTTCTCGCATTATTCATTAATGCAATATTACTTGTGATGCACTCAACGTATCCTACCTCCCTATGAACATCTGTTGTAATGGTTTTAGTCAATACATCTAAGTGAGAAACTCATAATAATCATCAATAATAATCGTAAAGTCTAATAACCAATACACACGTCTATAGATAGGAACATCCAATGACACATATAAATGTGGATTTCTTAATGGTGGGTCCCATTATCATAATATCCTAATGGATATTACTAAGGGCGTGCACCATGAGAGAGTGCCTCAAAGTCCTATGAGTCTCCACCCCTCATAGTTTGTATCATTTATATCCCTCAAATGATATCATCTGGATATAGAACATTTATTCAAGAATAGTGTCATAGCACTTCTGGGTTCTCATCATAGTAGGGATCTACTATGACCTTTTAGTGTGACAGCCACTCTTAGGACATTATCACATTCAATGTCATATAGAAGAACAATTATGATGTGATAAGAAGTTTATTATTATTAAAAATCATTAATGAAAGTTATCATAAAGTACAAAAAAGTTGGTTATAGGGAACTAACTCCAACATACTCTCATTTGTACTAGAGCAAACTGCTAACAAATTTCAGTCTGTTGGCTCTCACATGATACGCATGCTTCTACTGAGACATCCCTTTAGTAAAGGGGTCTGTCACATTCTCTTCTATGGGTACTATACTTACTGTAACTTCACCCCTCTGATAGAAATCCCACAAGAGGTGATACTTCCAAAATATGTTCTTTGTCTATTGGTGTCTCTTTCACAAGAGACACCACTTTAGTATTATCACAATACAATGTGATAAGGTATTTACTATTAGGAACCACATCAAGCTCTTGGAAAAAGTTCTAAATCCAAATATTTTCCTTGGATGCATCATAAGCCGCTATATACTCAGACTCTACTATAGAATCAACGAAAAGTGGTTGCTTTTAACTCTTCCATCTCACAACTCCTCCGTTGAGATAGAAAACATATCCTGATTGCGATTTCAAATCATTATGATCTATCTGAAAACTAACATCAGTATAACCCCTCATGACCAGCTCCTTGTCTCCACCATACACTAGTAACACATCCTTAGTTCTTCTTAGATACTTAAGGATAGCCTTAATATAATTCCAATGTTTTTATTCTAGATCTTCTTGATATATTCTTACCATGATCAATACATATGAAACATAAATTCTAGTGCATAAAATGACATACATGATTGATCCCATCATTGAAGTGTATGGGATCTTACTCTTTCTCTCTTTCTCTTGTTGTTTATAGGGACGCATTTTCTTAGAAAGATATAAACTGTGTGACACTGAAACTAATCCCCTCTTGTATTGTTCCATACTAAATCTCTTTAGTATCTAGTCAACATATGTACTTTGAATTAGTCCAAGTAGCCTCTTGGATCTATCATTAATGATCTTGATCCCTAGAATATAGGTTACTTCACCTAATTCCTTCATGGAGAAACACTTGTTTAACTACTAGGATAACAATTGCATTCTCGATAAACCTCTTATAAACACATGGCTCACATTCGTTCTTAATGAAACCAAATTATTTTATGGCTTCATCAAATTGAATGTTCCATGACCTTAATGCTTGGTTCAATACATAAATGGATCTCTGTAACTTTTAAATCTTCTTAGCATCACCTGGAGTCACAAAACCTACTCGTTATGTTATATAGACATCTTCCCAAAGGTTCTCATTAATGAATGTAGTTTTGACATCCATCTTCCAAATCTCATAGTCATGGTAATCTTTTATAGCAAGTGGAATTTTAATGGATTTAAACATGAAAACTGGAGAAAAGGTTTCATCGTAGTCAATTCCTTTATGATGTTTAAACCCTTTTATCCACTAGCCTTGATTTATAGTTATTTAATTTACCTTCCATGTCCATTTTCTTCTTGAATATCCATTTGTATCCAATGGGATTTGCATCAACTAGCACATAGACCAGAACCCAAACTTGGTTATGACACATGAAATCCAATTCAGAATTCATGGATTCTTTCTATATTCTTGCTTATGAGCTCTCTAATACATATTTGTAGGAGATAGGTTCATCATTGTAAACTAATAATGAGTCACCATCTTCGGTGAATAGAAAACCATATCACTCTAGTTATCTTACCGCTCTTACGCTCCTATGCAATACTTGTGTTTTAGGGACTACTTCTTCCATAGGGACCTATGGAAGTTTTCCCTACTCCAACTCTTATGTATATTTATCATCAACTTCATCAAATTCAATCTTACTCCCACTATCCTTTTTGAGGATGTGCTCCCTCTCAAGAAAGACAGCTTGTCTGGCAACAATCACTTTCTTGTCTGAGGATTTGTATAAGTAGTGTCCCTTTATTTACTTGAAATACCCTATAGAGATATACTTTGTTATTTGGGGTACTAATTTTTTACCTAAGAAGGCCTTAACAAATTCCTCATAGACTCATATGTGTGTGCATGAAAAAATGGGTTTCTTTCCACTCCATAACTCGAAGGGAATTTCCTTTTTCACTTTATTTGGAACTCGGTTTAATGTGTATGTCGCAGTTTATAATACATATCCCCAAAAGGATATTGGAAGATCAAAATGACCCATCATAGAACTTACCATGTCTAATAAGGTATGATTCATCCTTTCACTAACACCATTCCACTATGGTGTATAAGGTGAAGTGGGTTGAGATAGAATCCCAAACTCCAGTAAAAATTTGATGAAATCTTGGTTAGGATATTCACCACCTCAATCTGATCAAAGATTCTTTATCTTCTTACCAAGTTGATTCTATATTTCATTCTTTAATCCCTTGAATTTATCAAAGGACTCATACTTATACCTTATTAAGTAGAAATAGCCATATATAATCAAGTCATTAGTAAAAGTTATGATGTAAGAATATCCACCTTTATCTTTTATTAGAAATGGTCCACACACATCAGTGTGTACCAATCATAGAAGTTATGTATCCCTTTCACCCTATCCACCAAATAGTGGGTTGTTAATTTTTTCTTGTAAACAATCGTGACATATATCAAGTGGTTTTAGCTCAGAAGAGTCTAAATAACCATCTTGATAAATCTTTGTCAAACACATCTTGTTTACATGACCAATACGGTGATGCCAAAGCTGGGTGTTAAATGAGTCATGTGAACATGATTTGTTATCAATTTCTAACACATGGTTTTCATAATGTAATACATAAATATTGTTATTTAAATGTTCCATACAATAACATATGTTGTCCTTATAAAAGAAACAACTTTTATTTCCAAACTTGAAAATAAACTCATTTGTATCTAGGTATTATACATAAATTATGTTCTTGGTAATCATAGGTACACAATAAAAATATTTTAAAACCAAAATAATTGTTGTTGGTAATGAGGGGTGGTAGTCGCCGATAGCTAGGGCGGCCAGCCTTTCTCTATTAGCAGCTCTCAGATCCATCTATCCTCTGTAAATATTTCAAAATTTACTTGGTTCCTACATTTGGATGCATATGTGAGCACCATAAGCTATATCTAATACCCAATGTATAGATATGGAAATATTTCACTCGATAATAAACACACCTTTAGTTTCCTCTTGCTTCTAGGTGCAGTTCCTCTTATAGTGGCCTTACTTGCCACATGCAAAACATATTGCCTCATTTTCCTTTCCCTGCCTCTGGATCTTCTTCTTCTTGGAAGGATGGTGCTCGGGAGCTTTAGACTGTTTATAATTCTTAGGCCCCTTCACCTTGTTCTTCCTTTTCTTATTCACCATAAGGACTTTTAGTTTATCATGACCCATGTCCTTATCCACTTGGAAAATCAAAGTAAGAAGTTTTGAAAGACTCTTCTCATTATTTCTCATATTGTAATTAACAATAAAGTTGTTTAAGGTCTTGGAAAGTGATGAAAGTATGATATATTTATGCAACTCATCCTGGAATTTAATCTCTAAGATTTCCAAGCATTAAATGTAGCCAATAATATTGACTACATGAGGCTCAGCTGGCGCATACTCTCCAAGATTAGTTGTGAACAAATAATTGGATATCTTGTACCTCTCTTGTCTCATCTTCTCTTGATAGAGATCCTGAAGGTTGTACATCATGTTATACACATACATGTCCTCATGTTGTTTCAAAATCTCATTGGACATGGATGATAGCATAAAGCATTGAACATCTTTAGAATCATTCAGATGTTTCTCATAAAGAGATAGCTTTTCATCACTTGCCTCATTACCAGGCACAACTAGAAAAGGTTCTTCCAACACATATAATTTCTTTTCACGGAGAAGGATGACATGTAGGCACCTTTTCCACTCTTGTAAATTTATGCCAGTTAAAAGGTTTTCCTCCTCAAGGGATCACAATGATATGTTTGATGTCATTTTAATATTATTTATACAAAATAAGATAAGCATAATTTTAGTACTTTATCTGATAAAATTTAGACAAATAAATAAATATTATATTTATTAGTCTCCCACTATTTTATCAAAACCCAATATCCCTCACCATTGGATTCAGAATATCCTATTGTTTGAATATTCTAGTGGCAAGGATCCACATTCCCCTTCTCATTACCCCAAATTTGGTTGGTCAAGCAACTTGAATGGTTTTAGGTATGCATTCCAAATACCAACTGCATTAACCACTAGTAGAAAAACTTTTTTTTACGGTGAAATTTTCACGTTGGTTATTTATAAGTGATGTGAAAATTTGGGCATATTACATTTTCACATCAGTTTTTATAAAATCAACGTGAAAAAGTACGTATTCACCAGTCTTTCATGTTGGTTCTACAATATAAATGATGTAAAATAGCGTGTTTTTACATCAGTTATACTATAACCGATGTAAAAACCCTTGAATATGCATTTTTCACATCGGTTATAATATAACTTACATAAAAAACCTTTTAAAAATTTAGGTATTGATCGAGGGTTTCATTACACGGTCTGCTTGTTTCGCGATGGATCTCTCATTTCTCTCTCACTGAAGCCCTAAATTTCTAGTTTCTTCAATTTGGTGGTCAAAATATCGCCTTACGGTCTAAATCGAACCATAGGGTTTCATTGACCTCGAATTACGCATTTTAAGTAAGCCTCAAACATTTTGGTTTATCTCTTTTCGGTCATTCTTTTGCTTCAAATCTCTAACTGATTATTATTCAATGAGGTGTTCTTCATTCTCGCATTACCATCTTCATAAATTTGGGTTTTTTAATCTTCATCATTGTGTGTTTGATTATATATCCACTCTTCTCCAACTAGATCACATGAAGGTTTGAATTTTTGAATTTGATATACATTATCTAGGTTATTTAGGTGTTTTTATTTGGATTTATGGTGTTTGATTCAGATTATGTTATATAAAAAACATTTGAGTTTTCATGAGTTTTGGAATGAAAATAGAGGATGAATTAAAGGTGATTTGTTAGCTTACACGGTCATATAAACCATAGAAAGACCAGAAAAACAATTCTACAAATATTTCATAGGCTATAATATGATTCAACATGATCTATCAAACTATGTGTCCAATACATTCTCAGTTATTCATCTCTATCGTGTTTTTTCATTATCCTCCTTTTACTCTCAATTTGATCCTAATGATGTTTATCCTTCATTGAGGTGAATTAAAGATTGGTTTCATGGTGAGTTGATTATATTAGCTTGAATTTTGTTTGATTTTTTGGTATGTAGTTGTTTATGTGGTCATTATCAAAAAAATATTAAAAGTGGATTTCGTAAAGTGTTATTGGATTTAGAAGTAGACCTTATGGTTTTTTAAATAATTATCTTGACTTTGTGTGAGTATATCTGATTTTATAAGTATATATAGTTAGTGTTTCCAAATTAAATATGATCATTGATTTTCAAAATAAATTTCGGTGCTTTTACAGTCTGTTGAATTGATTAAAAAGGTTTTTCAATATTTGTACTCTTACACTTTGTGAATTAAACATGATAATTCATTTTAAACAAATCTAGGTGACAAATTTCTATCCTGGTTTGGGATCAGAATCTTTTGATTTCTGATGGCTTCAAAGTTTTAGTATAATAGTGTATCCCTTAAATTGTTGACAGTGTAATATAAATTATATTTTAATTTATAATTTCCTTTTTGTTTTCCCAATTGATTTATTAAATTATAAGAAAGTAACATTATAAGAAAGTAACATAACAAGAAAATAAAACATGGTAGCTATTTTTTAGGTTTGAAGCTTGTTGGAACAAGTTAAAGTTGAATTCTTGGTGCACGCCTCACATGATTGAGATTCTATATTCTAATTCTGATTTTATAATGTGTTAATTAGTTCTTGATTTTATTTAATGTGAAATTTTTTTAAACTCAGACTCAATTTATGATTATATTATATTGTTGCACATGAGCCTCAACCCAGTTGGTGAGGACTCCTTAAGTGCATCCAAGAGACCCGGGATCAAATCCAGGTGGAGGCTAATTTCCTGGGGTACTATAGTAGGTACTGTGCAATAACTGTGCAGACTGTAGCAGGTACTATAGTGTGAACTATAATAGGCACTGTTTGACATTGTAGCAGCCGGGAATATTCCCCCGTTTGGGCCTTCGGGCCACCGATTTGGTCCCCGAGTCCTTTAAGGACATTGGGCCACCCAGGCCTTCAGGTCAGTAAGGCCTTTAGGCCACCTCAAGGCCTTCGGGCCACCTTTAGTGAAAATGCAAACCAGACAACCTACAAGGAACAAGCTTCAGAAGGAGGAGGAGCAAGGAGCTTTCACCAGAGAAAATCTAAACGGATTATAAGAATGAGAGGTTATGGAACCTGCCATCGGGACAAGCCTATGCATGCATGGGAAATACTAGTCGATCATCCATGGGAAGGTGGAGAGCTGATTTCACGATGAAGATGCTAGGGAGGAGCAGTTCTAAGTAGTCAGTCTAGGTTGCATGTAATGTTTGAAGCCTACGGGCAATGAATTCCTCTATAGCCTACGGGCCATGTAATAATTTCTCCTACGGGCCTTGTAAGGGTTCCACCTCACCCCTTGAAAGATGGATTATCAAAATCAATAAAAAATGAAGGCCTTTGGGCCATTAGAGGATTAGATTATATTGTTAATTACAATATAGAAGATTTTTTATATATATAAATAATAAACTATGAAATAGTTAATCTCATTCTATATATTTTTTTATAGATATTGTTTTATAGATATCGTTGTACAATTTCATAAGGTTATTCATTTATTTTTACTTTAGACATTTTTTAAAGGAATCTATTTTGTAATTCCTTCAGCATGAATGAATTTTCTCATCAAAATTTTATATTTTCCTTCTAATGTGTCCATCCTTGGTTTTCTATATTTTTTATGTCATTTCTAATATCAATATTTTATAAATTATTACCTTTGTTTTTTATATTTATTTTTGATATTTGTTATGGATAATGAATTGAAGTTGGATTAATGCACCTCTAATAGGTGTTGAATATGAGAAAGGTGTCGATACTTTTTTGTAATTTTCTAAATGTAATGTTCCAAACAATGACGTGTTTTTCTGTTCATGCCTGAAATGTTTAAAATTGAAGAAGTTGAAAAGCATAGAGATTAAAGATCATTTAATTTTTCATGGTTTTAATTCGAGCTACATCCCTTGGATTTGGCATGGTGAAACTGGGAAGAATTCTAGATCTATTGATGATGGTGCTTTGAAAGATGATAAATCTAATAAACTTGATGAAATGATTCATGATATTGAAGTATAGGTAATTGAGAAACAACCGACAATTGAGCATTTATATGGTAATGATGAAAAACCATTGTATCCAGGTTTTATGGAATATACAGTTTTATCGATGATGTTAATATTGATAAACCTAAAGGCAAAACATGGCTAGAGTGATAAGAGTTTTATAGAGATCCTAAAATTATTGAAGGGCATTCTTCCTAAAGACAATGATCTTCTAGATTCACATTATAAGGCCAAGAAAATATTATACCCAATGAGATTAGGGTACAAGAAAATACATGCCTTCCCAAATGATTGTGTGCTATATAGGAATGAATACGAATTTCTATCAGAGTGTCCTAAATGTGGGACATCACGATATAAGTTGAAAGAAAAACCACAGGCTCATTCAGAAGTTTTAGAGACCCGTGCCAAAGCATTTTGGTATTTTCCTATAATTCATCATTTGAGACATTTATTTGCTAATTCACATGATGAAACACTACTGGAAAACTAACCTATACCAACGGTCTGGAACCGTTGGTATAGGCCTCCAAACCGTTGGTATAGCCTATACCAACGGTTTGGAGAACCATTTCCAAGTAAGCCGTTGGGATAGGTCTACACCAACGGTTTTGAAAACCGTTGGTATAAGTCATATGAAAATCTATACCAACGGTTCCATAAAACCGTTGGTATATGTATTTCAAAAAAAAACATTCGCTGGGATTTGATCCCAGGACCCCTAGTTTATCATTGAACGACCTAACCACTAACCTAACATGACTTTTGTGAACATAATTTCATAAATATATATGTGTATTCTCATAATTATTTTAAATTTTGATTTATATAATGTTCTCGGTAAGAAGATCCGATAAAAAATCAAAGGACATATACCAACGGTTTTGACAACTGTTGGTATAGGTCCTTTGATTCTGGGAGCGACGTTGGTATATGGGGGACCTATACCAACGGTTTGGAAAAAACCGTTGGGATAGGTACCTACCCTTTCCCAACGGTTTGGCCAAACTGTTGGGAAAGTGGCCTCAAAGTATACTTTTCCCAACGGTTTGGCCAAACCGTTGGGAAAGCCCTACCCTTTCCCAGTGGTTTTGGCAAACCATTGGGAAAAGTGGCCACAAAGTGGACTTTTTCCAACGGTTTTTACAAACCGTTGGTATAGAAGCGTTGGGAAAGGTCAGATTTCCAGTAGTGAAAAAAGGTTAAGATGACATGCTGATGAGCGGATATATGATGGAAAGATATGTCATCCAGTTGATTGTGCACAGTGGAAGAACATTGATCACCAGTTTCCTACATTCATAAATGAAGTTCGAAATCTAAAACTTGGATTGTGCATAGATGGAATGAATCTATATCGAAGCCTTAGTAGCACACATAGTTCATGACCTATTTTATTGGTAATTTATAACTTATCTCTTGAATTTTGTATAAAGCAAAAATATATCATATTGAGTTTAATGATCAATGGACCAAAACAGCCCGAAAATGATATTGACGTTTTCTCTTCACCATTAATTGATGATTTGAAACTGTTATGGGAGGAAGGTATAAGGGTGTGTGGTTCTTATAAAATGGAATATTTTCAACTACATGAAATGATTATGTTCACTATAAATTAATTCCAAGCATATAGAATTTTTTTTTATATAGTGTTAAGGGGCATAAAGCTTGTCTAATTTGTGAACAAGAGACTTCATATTGTCAACTGCATCGTGGGAGAAAAACAGTATACATGGGTCATCGAAAGTTTTTGCCTATGGATCACTCTTATAGAAGATTGAAAAAGTATTTCAATGCCTCAGAGGAATTTGATAATGCTCCAAAACCTTTATCCCACTACAAATAAATTGACTTTTACCAATAGAAATTTAGTGACAAACAATATATATATTGGTATAAATGAGTAATTCCAACAGATATTATGTTTCATTGGTATTAAATTCAAGTACCAACATTTATTTTTACCAACAAATATATTTGTTGTTATTAATTGTTTTATTCCAACATATACTTTAATAACAATTAAATTTGTTACTTTATCATATTAATACCAACATTTTTTTTGCCAAAAAATGAATCCATTTTAATTAATTATTATTTTTAATGGTTTATTTTCAACATATAATTCTTTTTATAGTATTTCTTAATCCTAAAAAATCATTTAACAACAATTTTTTTATTAGTAATAGGTTAATAAAAAAATTATATTACTATTATAAAAAAATATATCGATATATGAATCAGTCATCGTAGCCACCGCCCCCCACCCGCCACGCAATGCCCTCCCGATCTTCGTTGTTCGCCACCCACGCAGTAGTGATCCCTACCTATGCACACACTCCAGGTTCATCACACCCCACACCAATACAGACGATTTTCCACAACTGCTCACGCCCCTACCACTGATGTTCGATTTTGTTCCCTTCTTTCAACTATTGAGATGAGGTGTAGGGAGGTTCCTTGAAATAAACCCATTTATCATTCAATACCTCCAGGTTTGGCCCTCTTATCAGGTATGCACTTCCTCCCTTGAATTTTTTAGCACCTAAAATCATGGGTATATATTGTTTGAATTGAATCAAATTTAAGTTGGGGTTTTAGTGAAATTCAGAATAAACGAGATTTCCGGTTCTTGTTCATTTTTTTGGGTGACTTTAGGATGATAATTACATACTTCTATGGAGCCACTTCAAATGAAATAAACTATATCCATTTCTCGCATCGCATGGTAAGGTTTTTTATCCCAACTTTGAATTAAATTCTTGTGGAAAGGAGTCTTCCAACTTCTATGACCCCTGCTGGAATTTCCCCCCCCAAGAAATCTCCTAAGCTAAAATCTAAAAGTGTTCTTTTTGTTAGTTATGGGAATCATGGCAGGGAAGGAATGATGATCTATGTCAATTTCAAGGAAGGGGACATTGTTCTGTTTCCTGATTATGGAGCAACTGAAGCTTAGCTGGACAACATACTAAGAATTCTCCATGGTTTATTAGAGAAGAAGCATTAAAGGCCTTCTGGTGAATTTTTGGGTTCTCTTAAATGAACTTTTTTGTTATTGGATGGGAATAATTATATCATAAATTTGTTAGCATAGAACTTCATACTCAATCATATTGTTCACATAATCTGATGAAGCAAGTGAAAATGTAAAATTTGGGCGAGAAATAGATGATTTAAGAGGTGAGGAAACATGTTGGAAGTGAACAAATGTGAAATTTCTTTCATGATTACCCTATTTTAGTCTTGACTGTTGATTGGATTCCTATATTTTACATTTCATAACTCATAGATAAAAACCTAATGCTAGTCATCGTAAAAGTGACGAACCCCTTATATATAGTAGCTTTTATACTAATATATTGGTCCCAATGAAAAGAAACTTTTTACACATGAAAATTAATTGTTGCACAATGTCTTTGATATTAAATAGGAGTAAGGGTGCCATGAAGATGAATGGATGCATTATTGAAATCTAGACTGACCAAAATCCTTTTTAAGTCTCATTCTAGGTACGAATCCCATTTAAAATGAACTTAAATGTTTCCATTCTATACATTGTAGTAAAACATACAATCCACATTGAAATTTTACACCATTAATTAGTGGAGATTGAATGTTTAACATACGAGTGCATCCTAAATCATATAATTAGAAAGGTATCCGTTCTTACTTTTGTGAATAATGTTTGTATATTTTGAATCTTGATACAATTCATTTATTGATTTGGTATGTGGAGTGGTACAATGTTGTTACTTTTCTTTATTAATGCATGATTCCCATTCCTTGTGTTTTGAAAATGCATTATATTCATTTTGTTTCATTAATTATTTAGTGTACTATTGAATTTGATATTGAGATTCTATACATCAAAGAGTTTGTTACTATGCATGCCTTGTGTTCAAAGATTAATTAGTTGGATTGTGTATAATAGTTGATATATATATTGAATTCTATATATATTTTGAACATCACAATGATATATTTATGTGGTCATAAACTAATAGTGTTTCTTGTTAATGAACCATAGTTTATTTTAGTATTTTGAATTAATTATTCTATATGTTATTTGAAAGTTAGTTTCTTTGTTAATATATAGTTACGAAATCTTAGTAATTGATGAGAAATATTATGTTATTAACTTTTCATTTTCATATTAATTGAGAACTTGTTGTTAGTTGTGCATTAAAGTTAGAATAAAAGTCAAACTTCTCATTGTTTTCCATACAATGTATTGTTGCATGCGACTCTCCAGGACCTGTACATAAAAAACCAGTTTGGGTCGGCAAATCCCTCTTTAAACGGTTGAATATTCCTCATCCTCTATTTGAAAATGAACAAAACTGTGTCTAGATATCATGAACGCTCAGTCAATAAGGGATTCATGTGATGGCATAATATTGTTCTTTAATTATATTCTCAACATGTTCCTACTACATTATTTTTATAACAAGAAAACATTATTAGAAATTAGTTACTGTATAAAGGTATGTTATGACTTTAATATGACCTCTTAAAAAATTTATTCTTTTATTAACTGATATCAGTATGGATCTAATTTCCTAATTTCTTATCCTAATGCTTGGTTGGGTTCTGATCTGAGATGATTGTTTTCATTGTACGTTTTTCGGTTTAGCATTGCTTTTGGAACTAGTGTCCTATGTTGCAGTTTCTTGGATAGTGGTTCTTGCGCTTCTCTTCTTTTTCATCCTGTATCAAGTAATTATAGGAGCTGTTAGTGATTTACGTTGTTTCACTTGTGTTTCAGGCTGATGATGTTATTTATTTCACTTGGGTGAGCTTTTTGGTTTCTGATGTTTGAGTTGTGGCTAGATTCCAGAATTGTTTTTACTGGTTCACATATCTTTTCATTTTCTACTGTTTAGACCCCATCTGAAGTGTTTTTTTTTTTTTGCATTCTAACTGTTACTTTCTGCTGGAATGAGAGTTCTCATCTGTATTTGAGGAATGAATGTTAAGATTGAGGCTAGTTGCAGGTTCCACGCTTTTGATTTGTTGTGGTAGTGCTGCAAATGCTTTGTGTTTTGGTTTTCTTTTTTTATTTTGTTTCTTTTCATGTTTTTTCACTGGTTTATTGGTGCCAATGTAACCCCAATGGTGTTTCATTAACAGTCGTTCAGGGTTATGTTTTGTCTGTGTTTCTATTCAATTCCATTCTGGATTATTTTTTGAATTTGACCAATCTTCTGGTCACCAAACATACTAGCACTCTTCCACTCCAGGTATGACTTTGAGCCTTTTTTTGAACTTTGTAGAGTGATACTAAATATAGTTTTAGATTCCATTTGTGCTTATAACACTCTGGGTTTGTTTTACATTACATATTGAAAACTGTTTACAGCACTTATCAATTATATGATTAACTGTGATAAAGTAAGTTGTTTTTGTTCTGTTAATGAAAAAATACCAATGCTTAAGAAAATCACTTGAAAAAGTGGTAGGAAAAAACTTTCTCAATAAGCAATCTGGAAGCATTTATATAGGAACATTTAAGTGATAAGTGTTATAATCAGTTTTCAAAGTGCTATCAAACGGTGCCTTATCACTTACGTTAAATAGTTTGCATAAATAATTGGTGTTTCTGTTGTTTTGTTTGCATGATTCCTGGTAAAAATCATGTTTGGTTCCCATTTAACCTCAAAGGGGTTTGTTTTAAAGTAATAAAATAATGGATGGATGGCAGTATTTACAGTAATTTTTTCTGATGGACAACCGACTACAAAAATAGATCATCGCCGTCAGTTTACAGAAAAGTACATAATATATTCTCCTCTATATGATAAACCTATATTTTGGAAACACATTTTCTGAATTGTATTTCATCATTCATTTTTGTAAATAAATCATTCCAAAAAGGCAAACAGTATAAATCAGTTCAATTAGAAATACTGTTTAATGATTATTTACATATAGTTTAAATAGTACATACAGTTTAATATACATACACATTTAATGATTTTTCCTTCATTATTCATTTGTTTTATATTGTTATACAGTTTTTTGAGGTTCCCCACTGACTGTATACATTGAACGTTTTTCCCATCACCTTCGCCCCCTCGGTTCATAGCCATCGCCTGCACCCACAGTTACGCCCCCCTCAATTATGTTTCATTTTGAAATGGTGGTGTTGTTACAGTTGTCCCAGGAAGATGATGTTTTATTTGATAATTTTCTGAAACTGTTTTTGATAGATTAGCCACATCTCAACTTGAAAATTGAGCAGTATTTGTGTTTTCTATGAATATAGATTCATTTTTTTTTAAAAAAAAACCCTTTTTTTTCTTTTGTGACAGTCTGATGTAGTTGTATTATTAGCGATTTTTATAAATATTAGTTGTATTTTGAAGGAATTGTATGGCATTGTTGTTACAACGCCTTATGAACTTATGAAAAAAGCACATGGATTGAGAACATTGACCCATAATGGAACATAGATGAGATTCTTTGTTGAGATGTCAAGAAGAATGGAAAATTCCAATTATATATAGATCATTATTTTATATTTTCATTTATTTCTATTTTTTTCAATTCATGTATATATTTTTCACTAATTTGTGGGTATACTCGGTTTTGTGTGGTGTAGATCATGGAGCTGAAGGGTGTGAAATTGTATCGACTTGAGGTTCATCAATGTTATTTGAGCTGACTAGATTTCTTGAGATGTCAATAGGGATGATGAATAAAAAATACTCATTTTATACAGATTATTATTTTATACTTTCATTTTTTTGGTATCATTTACTGACGATATTTTGCAATGATTTGTGAGTATACTTTTTGGTTGTGTGTTTTGTAGATCATGGAGCTGAAGGGTGTGACATAACGTATTGAGGTTCCTCACTGACATTGTAGTTGACTTGGTTTTTTTCTTCTAATGGTCTACTTGCGGGGTGTTGAAATCTTTGGCGGAACTATTCTTCTACCATGACGGGTGTTGGAGGATTGCACTCAAGAGATACATGTCCTTTTTTCATTTTTTTGTGAGTGCATAGATGCATCCTAGTTTTTTGTGTTTTTTTATTATCATTTTAGGTATCAATCAACTTCATGTTTGTATTGATTCATTTTGTATTAAATTCTATTATTAATATAATTTATCTTTTTCTAATTTTGAACATGTGTGAAAATTGTCACTGGTTTCATAATTATAACTGGTGCATTATATATGATAAATTAATAAATATAATATGAAATTTTACTAACAATAAAAATTTATAATTTTTATTTAAATGTAATTTAGAAATAGATATTATATATTGATAATATTATTACCAACAGATATATTTGTCTATGAATTTGTTGCTAAATTTTTTGATCAACATATATATTATCTGTTTGTATTATTATAATTGTAACAAAACTATTTTATTTGTCGCAATATCATTTAGCAACAGAGTTTTTACCAACAGTTTAGTGATAGGACAATTTTTGTTGGTAAAAGGCTTTACCAACAAAAAATGCACTTTTACCAATTGATACACCTATGTTGGAAAAATATAATTATTTTGTAGTGTCCATTGATCAATATTTTGAGAGGGTGAAAACATTGATGTGACATTTGTAAAGACACATAAATCTGGTAATGATAGAAATATTTAGAAGAAAAGGTCAATTTTTTTGAGCTACCATATTGGAGATATCATGAGGTGAAACATAACATTGATTTCATACACGTGGAGAAGAATATCTATGAAATTTTGATTGGAACGTTGTTAGATATTAAAGGAAAGAATAAAGATGGGTTGAATGCAAGAGTGGATTTACTCTCAATGGGAATACGTTTTGATTTGGCTCCCACTCCTCATAGAAGGCGAACATTCCTACCATCAGCTTTTCATACCTTATCCAAGAGGGAGAAAACTAGATTTTATCAATGTATTCATGATATCAAAGTGCCACATGGTTATTCTTCAAATGTAAAAAAAAAATTGTGTCTTTAAAGGATTTGAATTTGACAGGTATGAAATCACATGATTGTCACGTCATGATGCAATAACTCCTACCAGTTGCATTGCGTGGAATATTTTCCACCCATGTCAGAATGACTATCATGAAAGTGTGTTATTTTTTTAATTAAATTTTTAATAAGTTGATTGATTTTAATGCTTTGAACATTTTGGGGAATGAAGTGGTTTCTATACTTTGTTAATTGGAAATGTATTTTCCTCCATCATTTTTTGATATCATGGTGCATTTAATGGTTAATTTGGTGTAAGAAATAAAGTTTTGCGGACCTGTATATCTATGTTGGATGTATCCTTTTGAAAGGTATATGAAGATATTGAAGGGGTATTTTAAGAATTCATATCAACCTAAAGCATCCATTTTTGAGAGGTTTATTTCAGAGGAGGTTGCATAGTTTTTTACAAGCAATTTGTCTGATGTGGATCACATCGGTTTGCCTACATCTAGCCATGAATGAGTTAATTTTGGGGGAAAGGGGATTCGTGGCTTGAAATTCAAATCATTGATAGGTGAATAGATAAATAAGGTACAGTTATACATCTTGAATAACATAGATAATTCTCAACCATATATAAATTTTCATATTAATGAGTTGAAACAAATTTATCCAAAGAAGAAAGATATGTGGATTTTGAATGAGATAGAAGAACTTTTTTCCATGGTTTAAAGAGACCGTGAAACCAGATGCATCAGAAACATTGATATGGTTAGTGGGCGGTCCAAGTTTAAATTTAATAACATGGTTCAGGTATGACATTAATGGCTATACTTTTCATACGAAAGATCGAGACAACAAAAGTGTGTTTTAGAATAGTAGTGTGTTAGTGTTCGTAGAAGCAATGCATTTTTCAAGTTCCAAAGACAAAAACTCAATCTTCACATCAACCACATATTATGGAGTCATTGAAGAAATATGGGAGGTTGATTGCATTAAATTTCATGTTCCAGTGTTTAAGTGTAAATGGTTTATCGGTAACAACAGTGTCCAGAAAGATGAATTTGGAATGACCCTAGTTAATATGAATAAATTGGATTACACAAATGATCCTTTTATCATGGAAACACATGCAAAAAAAATTCTATATTCTTGATCAATCTGATATACAATGGTCTATTTTTTTACAAGTAAAAAAACAGTATGTTGGTGATGATAAACTTGATGAAGATGCTTATTTATGTGAGATCCCTACATCCATGGAACGATTAAAAAATAATATTGATGAATATGTCAAATACATGGTTTGTACCATACGGAACGATCATGACAAAGGAATTTGGGAAAATATTCTTTAGTAAATTCCTAATATTACAGGTAACATATGTTTAATTATGGTTTACTTTTTTAAATTTCATAAGTTGGATATTTTAATTTGATTTTCTTTATTAAAACATGTATTATAAGTTAATTTTTTTTTGTTTTATATTAGTTTAGTTTTGTCTAATTTTCCATATTTACCGTTAAGTAACTTATATATTAATTGATTTTGTTGAAAAACAACTATTTTAAATTTAAAATTTAAAATAAAAACAAAATATATTGTATATGAGTATATTATAAAATAATTTTTTTATTTTAAAAATGATTTATCAGGTTGGTGAATTTTTACTATGTAATTTCATCTCTCATGAATATTGTGTAGTTTTCATTCATTTATGTCATTTTATCTCTCATTAATATTGTTATCATTCCAGTTAATTATAACAAATATGAATAAAAATGTATTATGTTTGGTTTACTTTTCTTTTTGTTTGATAATTGGTAATTTTTTATTTACATTTTTATATAATTGTTAGATTTGTATATTTGTTTACTAGTTGATGTTGCTTTTATTTGTAGGATAATGATAGATCAATCCTCTGATCCACCACATATTTCTGCAGATGATCATGCTCATACCTCTGGGGAAGAACTTACACATGCTCTTGTTGATGATTCTCCTCATCCTTCTTTACTTGAGATATCTACTTCCACAGGGGCAAAAAAGAGTTCGAGGGTTGGTAAACGTGGCACCACACGTTTACCAAAATTATCAGTTGACCATAGCTAGGAAAATAGGTTACCAATAGCCTTTTATGATAATGAAATTCCCATAGGTCCAAATGAAAAATAGTTCAAGACTTTTTTATCAATACAAGCTAAAAGAAAAGTTAGTATTTTGTTTGAAAATTGGAAAAATATTGACAAAGCGGCACTATCACTATTGTGGGAGACCATTTTGGTAAGCTTGTTTGTTATTATTTTACTTATCTTGAAATGTTTATAGTAATATATGTTTTTCACCTTCTTATCAGATGACATGTGATATATCTGATACTAGAGGAGTTAAGAGGAAATGTTTAGCATTGGCGGCTAGGAGATGGAGGGATTTTAAATCATCCCTCACATCACAGTTCATTTTTGGGAATAGACAACATGAAAATCCATGTGATATATATCTATTTATAGATTAATATATACAGATTTTTTTTTTGAAATTATATGATGATAAGGCTTTTTAGTAAGTGTAATGTTACCTTTTTAGATTTTTTTTATATTAATGACCATGTTAATGATATCTTTATTCTTAATTCTTAATTTACAGTAATCAAGGAGATCTCATCAGCAGATTTAAGCTAGAAATGTATACCCTCATATATTATCTCGAGGAGTGTATACATTATTGGAAGAACACATGATAGAAGAAAAACTTCAAAAGATGAAAGATGAGTCATTGGGATTTTGGAGAGGTTTCCCCTCCCCCTAGTAGATATGAAAAATGGAAGATGGATCAAATGAGAAAAAAAGACAATATCTTAAAGAAGATTCAAGAGTTGTAGCTGATAAGATTGTAAGATGTTTATTTTTTTATTAAAGTTAAATAAACTCTTTATATATTGTGATTCATTGTGTATTTTTTCAAATATTCCATACAGGATTCTCTTGAGGAGCATAACACATAGGGGGTATTTATTGCTGAGGGTAGACAGGATATTTTAACTGCAGTATTGGGAAAACATGAACACCTAGGTCGTGTATAAGGATACCCGATAGGTGTATCGGTAAGAAATGTGTTTCCACGTTCATAAGTTTCTTCAAAGGATCGTTTTTATAAAAAAAAATAGAATCTTTGGAAGCCAAAGTTCAGGATATTCAAGCGACGATGGATGATAGGATTAGAGCTTTGGTACAGGTGATGTTTGCAGACATGCAAGGATAGTTTTGGCATGTCGATCCGACTCCTCCGCCTCTTCCAACAGATCTCACTCCTTATCCTACTCACACATATGTGTTTCTAGACCCCACTCCTTATCCTACCCCAACACCCCCTCTTCCATAGATGCCAAGTTATTGTGAGTTATTTGTTGATGATCCTCATCATATTGTTGTATATGGGATGATATATTATATCAGTGATACCATTCATCATAGACAAATTGAGATAGAGTATCATAGGGTCACTATACAAGATATTATAGATAGATCGGAAAAAATATCATGTCCTACAGATGAAGTGAGTACAGTTGGACAAATTATTGGTCATTTTTTGGTTTGGCCATCTAGACTACTTTGACATATTACTATAGAAGTATGTATATATGTTATATTTAATTTCATTTTTTTAGTAAATTTGTTTTCACATTTTAAATTTTTTATATTTCTCTAATATTTTCAGCAATACTTTAAAGGTAAAGAAATATTGTATAAACAACATAAAATTAAAAGTTCCATGACTTCAGATACAAATTCTACTAGTCTTGATCGATTGTCAACATACTCAAATTTGTTATTGGGAGTATATGACATTCTATTTTATGCTATTATTTGTGGGCATGCAATGATTGTGATCCTTTTGAAAAATTATATCATGGAGCTTGTAGTTGAAGATCAATTGGGAATCAACATGATGAAAGTTTTTTCCATGTAAGTCGATTAAAAAAAATTGTTCCATTAATTTATTGAAAATTTATAATTATGTATGCTTTGTATTAGGTATCTATATAAAATTTGTACAAATCATGAAAAGATAGATGTGTATGGATTTATGGACTCATGGCTTATTTCTTCTATAGCTTTGATAATGATTGATACTGAAAGAACAGTTTATATAGCTGAAATATTTCAGAAGAATGTCACCATTCAGTGTTGGATGTTTTCATATCTTGAAAGGTATGAAATATTTTTTCTCAAAAAGTGTTATATATTACTTAACATATTAACAAATCATATTAAATTTGCTTTTATATCAGTTTTAATTGGATATTGGGTGTTTTTTTTCCAAGAGATAAGAAATTTAATTGGCTATACTCTATCCGTGGTGAAGTGAAAGAAAATTTTAAGAATGTATTGAACATGTAAGTTTGCTTATTTAAATAATTTTTAATATTATAATTAATAAAATTTATTATATTCATATTTTTTTCAAACAGGGTAAGGGATTTCTTTAGAGAGATGATAAGAAAAAAGAGCAGCAAGAGGGCCAATATCAAATTTGTAAGAGCTAAGGTGAAATATCATTTACAATTAATAAATTTTGAATATATTAATTAAAAATGTTATTTTGAAATAAAATATCTTTGAAATGGTGTCATAAAAAACAAGGTTGAACTGAATGTAGATATTATGTTTTGAGATTTATTTATGAAATAATTATAATCGGGACCATTACAAAGTTCCATAAGGTTAGATTTCTTTATAAATATTTCTGTAATATTTAATATGTTTTATTGAAAATTCAAGTCAAATGATTTCTGTATTATTTTTGTAGCTTTTTGATGATGAACGGTCATATACTGCATATGAGTTGAGGCATTTACAAATTGAATGGGCAAATTATTTTATAGTTTTGATTGGTTTTTAGTTTATTTGAAAGTTCAATGTATTGTGTATTGTGCTGGATTTTGGGATGACTTTTGGGCTGACTTTTCAGTTGCCTCTTGTGTTGTTTTTTGGGTGTTGTTGGTGGAGGAGATGGATTAATGTACATTTTTGTATTTTTCTGGATTTTGTACTATTCTCTACTGCTTTTTTCTGCTGCCAATTGTGTTATTTTCTGTCTTCTATTTTTTGGATGTTGCTGGTGGAGGAGATGATTCATTGTACATTTTTTTAAATCCTATTTTTCACATTGGTTAATTGATAACTGATGTGAAAAATACACATGCACTATTTTTCACATTGGTTATTTAAAATAACTGATGTGATAAACAGTTTGTAAGTTTTTCACCTTGGTTATTCAATAACTGACGTGATAAAGGGTTCATAATTGGTTTTTCACATCATTTATTGGATAACCGATGTGAAAAACTAGGTATAAATTATTTATAACATCGGTTTTAAGTAACCAATGTGAAAAACTTTATTTACTACATCCCCTATAACCACGTCACCTATAAACTGATGTGAAAAATCATTAAAAACCGATGTGAAAACCCTGTATGCACTAGTGAACTCACAGCTCATTGACCTATTGAGTGGACTCCCTAATACTGAAAACCTTAATTGGATTTTCTCAATGTTTGACTCTCGGTTACACCAAGTCTTGCTTTGTAAGTCAACCCTTTATGTGAACCAATTTAATTCAACATAAACCTCAAGTTAAAATTCCCCAATAATTGAAATCACCCCAACTTTGACTGGTTAAGCACTTTGAACTATGGTTCAATTTTAATTGAAGCAATGGAAGGCTATACCGACTTAATATTTTATTGAGGGATTTTATCCTTTTATGCATAAATTGTCAATTATTATCTTTATCACATTCTTGTTAATATTAAGTGGATTTAATTAAGTGATTAACCATGTATTAGATAATATTTATGCATAAACCAATTTATTTTAGTTCTCTCTTACATGCTCATTAATTTCATTAATTATGTGATCGTGAAAAAACATCCATAAAGAAATAACCATGCAACCTGACAGAAATAAAATAATAAAGGGTATGATCGTGATCTTTACTAATGGTTAGTTTATCTAGTGGTTGATAAACTAACCATTTACCTAGGGGAATAAACACCTTGAACCGATTAAGGTTCATGTTATAGCTTTCCACATGTCCACTTATGTATCTCCTTGGATTGGTTTCACCTCGGTTCCAAACTTAAACTGCCTCTCCTAGCTTAGGAGATCCATCCTTTACATATTCCTTTTACTCGCACGCAGGTGAGGGTAAAAAGAAGTTTATATAAAAGAAACCATGAGAATACAGACCCTACATAATAATAGGAGAGAAGGCACACAGACCAATAATTTAATTTAATAATAGATTAAATGAAACCAATCACATACAAAGGTCTGGTCTAGCTCATGATCATCCACATACATGAAAATAATTACGCATTTAATAAAATTAGCAGTCAAATCTTAATCACTCTTATTTAAGATAAATCGTACTTGAATCAATTAATTGTTATCTTTAGTTAATCAATTCTTTTATCTTAATTCTTATCTAAATTTTCTTGAGATTCCCATCCATTATAATTTTAAACAAATTAAATAAATCCATTTAAAATTAACTGTGTACATAAATGTACCTTGGAGGCAACATGGTGAATACCCTTCCGAATCTACCCAAAATTTATTATACTCATGTATAGTTTTACTTTTGTGACATATGACATACATGACTTATCACATACTTTCATGGTGTGTGAAATTACATAAATTACATGATTTTTTGGTCATGTGTTATGCTTTAATGCACGTAGAGTAACAATTGTAATACGACTCATACATGATATGCAGATCTAAACATTACACAGATATTAATTAAACATATATATATATATATATATTAAAACCCATCACATGGCATGTCCGACCAACTTAATGACCACACTCAAGAACATGTCTCAAGGTTTTCATAATATAATAAATAAATTTTAAATCTACGTACATTGGTATAGGTACACAACGTGTTCATCTGAGAACATAGTGTGTATGGCTCTTGTCGTCTATCTGAGGTACATGCCTAGGGACTCAGTGTGTGAATCATACCTCGGAACTTGGAGTACATGGCGTGTCCAATGGGATACACGTTGTGTGATCTCTAAATTACACGATCACCAGTCATGTGGTCCATATATGGTAATACATGGCCCATATATTACTCAAAGGGACTACACGTCGTGTACATGGGCTACACAGTGTGTAATCTGACTGGTTGTGAACCATTATGTTTTGGTCAACACGTGGTGTAATTAAAGCATGTAATTGATTCATAATCTTGAATTAATTTATGAATCAATTCTGATGCATTGAACATGACTACATGGTGTTTAACTCTGGTTACATGGTGTGTAGTCCTGTTTTGTTCGTCCAAAAACCTTCACACCTCCAGATGAGTTCTTTGATTTTACTTTAATCATAAAACGAATCATTCCGATTAGATCTATAAGAAACAAAGTAGGAAGAAGAAGATCTCACGATTCAGATTAAAAGAACGATTAAACTTGAATTGAAAAAATAAATTACAAATGCGTCAATCACCAATGATATTTAAATAATTATAAATAACTATGTGACTTCTCTGATACCATTTGTAGGTTCTGGGCGCAATGGATGTCACACCCCAACTTTTTAATTTATTTTTATTTTATTATTTTTTGACTCTGGGTTCCCACGTCAAGGTTCGAGCCGGGTCCCGATTTAAATTTTTTTAACGTTTAATGACTTCAGGGGGTTTCGAACCGGTGCGCGGACACCGCACAGTTGGTGGTAGCCATGCAGTCGGCCCAAGTGCCCGTGCAGATGTCTATCATTCAAAATAAATAAAGTTTTATGTAAATGAAATAAGTTAAATGTTTAAAATGTATTATTATTATTATTGTGTAGATAATAATATTGTTATTATTAATAATTGTTAATAATATTATTATTATTTAAAATTGTATTAATATAATTATTAATAATTATTATTAATATCTTTATTATTTAAAATGAAATGCATGAAATTATTACTATTAGTATAATTTTAATTATTACTCTTAACATTCAAATTGTATTTGTTTTTATTTTTATTATTTTTATTTTATTTTTATTTTTATTAAAATTATTATTATTATTATTATCATTATTGTTGTTGTTGTTGTTGTTGTTTTTAAGAAAAATGATTATAATTATTATTAAAAAATTTATTTTCATATTAATAGTATTATTATTATTATTACTATAAGAGAATGAAAAAAACAGAACCCTAGACCCCCCTTACCCGGTTCGTGGCACAGCCACCCCCCCCCCCTCTTCTATGACCCCCCCCCCTCTGCCTTTCTCCTCTTGTATGGCCACCCCCTCACCGTTTCGACCTCACCCCTCACCACACTCCAGGTCTCGCCCTCCGCCTGCCGACCCTCACCCCTCCTCTTCACCGCTCCGGTCTCTCCCTCTGCCTGTCGGCCCTCGCCCCTCCTATTCGCCTCTTCGGCTTCGCCCTCCCGCATCACCAGTCAAATGACACCCCCTCCCTCAGTTCGCCTCCTCTTCACACCGACCTCATCGTCCCAGCCTACCCCCCTTGCCACCCCTCCACTCCAACCATATCCCCAGCACCTAACCACTCTGACCTTGCCCTCCTCGCTCGCCGCACTCCCGTCCAGCAGCGCACCAAACCCCCAGCTGACTTCCCTCACCCCTTCCTCTTCTTTGTTCCGGCCAGTCGAACCTCCCCTACTCTTCCCTTTCTGGTGCCCACCATCTCACCGAAACGAGTTCTCTAGTCCAGTGACCTCACCTTCGGTATGTCTCTTTTCATCTTTGGTGATTTTATTTAAGTTGGCTAAACCCTAATAGCACGAATTGCAATATTCATGTTTTTCTCATTGTTCTAGGTGTGTGATTGGTTTGAAGGAGGTTGTTCTTCCTTCTGCTGAAGTGGCATCGCAGTCGCACACCATTGAGGTAGGCAAATCCGCATTTTTCTTTTTCAATTAAGCCCATTTAGTGATTGAGTGTTTTAATTAAATATTTGACTTGATTCGCACCTTCAAATTATATTTGGTTAATCTGTTATAGTGTTTCCAAGTTAATTGGTTTTTCTAAAGATAGTTTTGAAGTATTCTCCCTGGTTATGTCTTTATGTGTTTGTGGAAATTGTGTTCTTTAGTTGTCAAAAGTTGTATTAGTAATGTTTTAAACATGACACACACCTTTGGGATACTCTTCAATAGTTTATCATGGTTTTTTCTAGTTTGTGAAATTCGTTTGAGCTATTTATGGAATTGTTTGTAAATTGTTTAATTTTCTTATAAAATTTCTAGTAATCTGTTTGGGTTACTTGTAAAATTATTTATGCATTGTTTGGCCTGCTTATAGAAATTTTTTAGAAACTGGTTAGCGTGTTTATAAAAGTGTTTGTAAACCAGTTAGGTTGTTTATATAATTGATTATAAATTGTTTGGTCTATTTGTATAATTTTTGATAAATTGTTTGGTATGTTTTACTAGTTTCTTATTTTTTATAAATAGGGAAATTTTTAATATTCTTGACAAATGTATTTTGTTTTGGTGTGTTTGGTTTTACAATGTTGTAACTTGGAAATTGTGTTAAAATGATTTGAAAATGGGTTTTATGGATTTAAGGGGATTGTTTTATGTTCTTCTAATGATGTGAATGGTTGATCTTGATTTCAAAGTAATTGGAGTCCTTGTGGAAATGATTTTTAAATGTCATATTGGTTGTTGTTGAGCCATTGGATGTTGGCACATCCATGTGTGCATTAGGTGCACACATGGATGTGCCCTCAAATGAAGATGTCACCTTCAAAATAATGTTTTCTTAAAACATTGGTTTTCTAAATAGATTTTGTTTCCTAAACAAGGTTTGGCCCTTTTTGTGGATTTTATGAAAGTTTTGAAATTTAGTCTCAAAGGGTGTGCCTGTTTGGCCTTTAGTGTGTGTTTCGATGAATGTTAGGCTCAAGGGTCCGTTTGGCCATTTCATAAGGTTGTGTTTTTTTCTTTAATATTTTGAAAGGTTTTACTAAAAATGCAATAGAGACTTTGGACTTAAAGGATCATTTATCTCTTCCAACTCATGGGTGAAGCCGTGTTAACTTTTATAATGGTTTGTGTTTGGAAATTGTGTATGCCTGGTTGGAGTTTTAAATGTTTTTTTAGAAAATGATTTCAACATGGACATGATGTGACAGCCCAGTTGGCACTTTGTATGTTTGACATGTATGCGTATATATATATATATATATATATAAGTATATTGGGTTCCCCTATCTAAGGTAACCCTTTATGGGTGAATGCATAGGAAGCGTTTGTGTTTGGGGTAGGCAAGTGTGGTGAAGACCTGTGAGTTGAGTCACATGTGCGAGAGCCTCCTACTTATACAGTATTACTACCACCATGGGTTCCTAGGAATCTTTTAGATGATTGAGTGATGGTTGTTGATCAACCCCGATTAGATGGGTTGGTACCCCTGGATTGGTTGTTAGGTCATGCGGGCTTTGCCACTAGATTTGGTCAGTTTTAGGGTGGCCAGTTGGTTATAGACTTAGGAGCTTCACCATATTCCAGCAGCTGGTTCCGAACCGAGTACGTCCAAGGATCTTCTAGGGATGTTTAAGATCACCCATGGTTACTTGATCCTTTATATTTCTTGTTTACTTTCTGTTGTGCTAGTTTATTTCCAGATCGCACTGTTTACCTATTTTATTTTAGCACAGATTTGGTATCACCTGTTTTGGTTTTCATTTTCAAATGGCAGTTGGTTTTGGAAAATGATTTGTATTTGTGTTAGATTTTAAAATGGGGAAATGATTTTTGGTTTTATTAAAATGTGAAAAACCATATTTTTATATCTGTATTTCAAACTAGCATTAATGGACTATTTCGTGGAAGGAAAGTTATGGATTCTATGGTGTTTTCCTATTGATAATTTCGGTGCTCACCCCTACGTTATCTTTTCAGTTTCAGGTTTCATTAGTGTTGGATCTCTTTCAGAGAAAACTTGGTTCTGAGTTGGGTGGTGACCTAGAAGGTCACATGGAGGTATGTGCATCTTATTTTCTTTCCGCTGCTAGTTTTATTTTTATCGTCAGTTTTTTTTATCTTTTGTTCATGGTCTAAATCATTCCCAATGGTTAAATTTTGATGCCTGACACTAGTTTTCATCCTGGGGGGATCGGGAACGCCCCTTGGGACATGTCGTGGACTGGCTCGGGTGATCAGTTCAGGGTTGACCTAAGTTGGTTCATGAAAAAATGGTATCAGAGTAAATTTTGTTATTTGGGGTGTCTGTTAGATGGAGATTAGGACTGTCGGGACTCAGGAGGTAGGTATGGGAAGGACGTCATGAACCCTCACACGTTCCGAACCTCGAGTCGCTAGGGGTAGTCTAGGAATTGAGTCCTTGTCTTTTTCTGGTTTGTTTTAGATTGAGGGATGACAATGGAGGTGAGATGGTGTCATGTGTGATTTGCATGGAGTAATGACCCATGTGATATCCAAGTGCCCAGTTCAAGTTCCTCTTAGTGTTATTGCCTACCAGGGGCATGGCTCACTACCATGTCACCGATTTGGGCATGGACACTAGTCCCTATCTCTTGTATTTTAGTGTAAGTGGTGTTTTGTCTTGGCTCTGATTGGTGTAAGTGTGTTTTTGAAAATGAAAATGATTTTTTGAAATGATGGTGCTTTCTTTTAAATGCTTTTGTGATTGGTAAAATTGGTTTTAAAGGAAATGTTTTGGATTGATAATTTGGTAGTTGTTAGAAATTGGTGAAAAAATGGAATGTATGGACGCATATGTGACAATTCATGGGATTCCATGGGTGTTTATTTGAAATTAAAGGTTTAAACTTGTTTTCTAAAGGTGGTTTTTGAAAGGGATGCTTTTCGCTGTGTTTATATTTGTTTGGTTTTGAGCTGGTTGTTTTTTGATGAAGTCACTTTCAATGATGTTGCTTCAACTTGATATTGGTTGTGGCTTTGTGTTTTATATGTTGTTTAGAAAATTACGCCTAGAAAGGTCCCCAAGGTTTCTAATAAGTCATGCCCAGTTTTTGGTCCTTCTCAAACGTTTCATGTTCTTCATGGTGATCAGGGTCCATTAGAGGCAGTAGAGTGTCTTGAAGAGTTTGAGCATGTCTTCAGGGTATTGGGAACTCCCAAAGTTGTCAAAGTGCATGTCGTTTTGGGTATGTTCGAAGGTCCATCCCTAGACGAATGGGAGTTGTTTGTCCCACCGTCAATGAAAGTTGAGGTGATGTGGGATGTCTTTAAATCCATCTTTGTCTGATGGTTCATACCTGAAGAGGTGAAGATTAAGAAAAGGGAAGAACTTTTGCGCATTCAATAAGGCCAAAAGACGGTGAAGACATATATTGATCATTTCAAGGAACTTGGGTCCTTTTCTCCAGAGGTAGCATCGTAGGATTTGATGAAGACTTCTCTCTTCATTAGGGTTTTCATCCTGATATCAAGGAGTGAGTCTTCCCTTCTAAGGACCATCGTTTCAAGAAGATGGTGGATGAGGCATTCCTAGCTGAGTTAGTCTCCGAAGCGCATATGGTTGGTAATTCAGCGTATCCAGTTGCTTGTAAAGGTTCCCCATATGGTGAGCAGAGTGTTCCAGAGGGACCTGTTTCTAAAGAGTCCTCTGCAGTGGTTCTGGCTTCCAGTTCGTCGGACCGTTCAATAGTGTGCCATCAGTGTGGATGTTTAGGGAAAATGAAGCCATCATGTCTCACCCCTTCAAAGATGTGTCATCATTTCGGGTGTCTAGGTCATCTAGAGAAGTTTTTCAGGAAGCGTCATCTGAAGAAAACATTGTGACTGAGGGATTCCAGTGTCTGGCTATGAGGCATGATATGCTTCAACCATTAGAGCCCCAGCCACAAGTCTTGGGGTGAAGCTCGTGAATAGTTAGGATTTTCCATTGGTGTGAGGCCTTGGTCAGAGTTCTGCGTTCCATGTTAGTAGTGGAACATTTAAAGTCTTTTCATTCTTGTTTTTCTACTATTAAAGTTTTACTGTTATTGTGAGTTCATCATTCGATGGGGGAATGTGACGAACTTGTTATATTGTAATCCAACAGTTCTTTTTGTCTGATTATGGTTTTTTGAATCGTGCATTTTTTTTAGAAGTGTGTTTGGTCATTGTATGGGTTGATCTCAGTTTAACTGTGTTCGTTTAGAGATGTAAGTGCCTATGGAAGAATCGATGTTTGTAGTTATGCACGAGTTCACTACTTGGGTTAAGTTCTTCTCAAAGGTTTTTCTCTAGTGTTGGTGGTTTTGGTCTAGGTCAAGAGTTCCAAGTTTCAGTGGAGGTGGTGTTTCGCTCATGCTATAGAAGTTAGTTTGGATCGGTTGGGAGTTCTCGCGTCTCCACCCCCCTTCCCAGGGTGCTATGTTTGGGCATTAAATTTCTTCACTAGTTGAGTTCTTGTGGTGGGTAGAGTCATATCGTGTTCTCTTGTTCTCTTATGTTGTGGTTTATTTCAATTTCAATCGGGCATGGATTCAAGTTCTGTCTATCATTCGGCTAGGTGACTTTCTGGGGGCAGAAAGTGTTTGTGGTGGGGAGAATTTTCATACCCCGACTTTTAAATTTATTTTTATTTTATTATTTCTTGACTCTGGGTTCTCGCGTTAAGGTTCAAGCTGGGTCCCGATTTAATTTTTTTTAACGTTTAATGACTTCGGTTGGTTTTAGACCGGTGTGCGGGCACCGCACGGTTGGCAGTAGCTGAGAAGTCGACCCAGGTGCCTGTGCAGATGTCTATCGTTCAAAATAAATAAATTTTTATGTAAATGAAATAAGTTAAATGTTTAAAACGTAATAATAATAATAATAATATTATTGTGTAGATAATAATATTGTTATTATTAAGAATTGTTAATAATATTATTATTATTTAAAATTGTATTAATATAATTATTAATAATTTGTTATTAATATCTTTATTATTTAAAATGAAATGTATGGAATTATTACTATTAGTATAATTGTAGTTATTATTCTTAACATTCAAATTGTATTTGTTTTATTATTATTATTATTACTATTATTACAATTATTATTATTATTATCATTATTAGTATTATTATTCTTGTTGTTGTTATTGTTTTTAATAAAAATGATTATAATTATTATTAAAATTTTATTTCTATATTAATGGTATTATTATTATTATTATTATTGTAAGAGAATGAAAAAAAAACACAAACAGAACCCTAGACCCCCTTACCCAATTCACAGCGCAGCCCCCCCACTCTTTTGCGACCCCCCTCCCTGCCTTTCTCCTCTCATGCGGCCACCCCCCTCACCATTTCAGCCTCTCCCCTCACCGCACTCCCAATCTCACCCTCCGTCTGCCGCTCCTCTTCACTGCTCCTGTCTCACCCTCTGCCTGTCGGCCCTCGCCCCTCATCTTCGCCGCTCTAGCCTCACCCTCCTGCATCACCGGATAGCTAAAACCCCCTCCCTTGGTTCGTCTCCTCTTCGTGTTGGACTCATCGCACCAACCGACCCCCCTCGTCGCCCCTCCGCTCCGACCATCTCCCCGGCTCTCGACCGCTCCGGACTCTCCCTCCTCGCTCTCTGCACTCTCGGCCAGCAATGCACCCGACCCCCAGTCGACTTCCCTCACCCCTTCCTCTCCTTTGTTCCGGCCAGCCAAACCTTCCCTACTCTTCCCTTTCTGACGCCCTCCATCTCGCCAGTGTGAGTTCTTCGGTCTGGAAATCTCACATCTGGTATGTCTCTTTTCATCTTTGGTGATTTTATTTAAATTGGATAAAACCTAATGGTTCGAATTTCAATACGCGCATTTTTCTCATTATTCTAGGTGTGTGATTGGTCTGCAAGGGGTTGTTCTTCCTTCTACTGAAGTGACGTTGTAGTCGCATGCCATTGAGGTAGCCGAATCCGCATTCTTTTTCGATTAATCTCATTTAGTGATTAAGATTTTTAATTAAATATTTGACTTAATTCGCATCTTCGCATTATATTTGGTTAATTTACTATAGTGTTTCCAAGTTAATTAGTTTTGCTAAAGACAATTTTGAAGTATTCTCCCTGATTATGTCTTTATGTGTTTTTGGGAATTGTGTTCTTTAGATGTCAAAAGTTGTATTAGTAATGTTTTAAACATGACATGCACTTTCGTGATACTCTTCAATAGTTTATCATGGTGTTTTCTAGTTTGTGCAATTTGTTTGAGCTATTTATGGAATTGTTTGTAAATTGTTTGATTTGCTTATAAAATTACTAGTAAGTTGTTTGGGTTGCTTATAAAATTATTTATGCATTGTTTGGCCTGCTTATAGAAATTTTTTAGAAACTAGTTATCTTTTTTATAAAAGTGTTTGTAAACTGGTTGGGTTTTTTATATAATTGTTTATAAATTGTTTATTCTGTTTTTATAATTGTTGATAAATTGTTTGGTATGTTTTACTAGTTGCTTGTTTTTTGGAAATAGGTAAATTTGTAATATTCTTGAAAAATGTATTTTGGTTTGGTGTGTTTGGTTTGACAACGTTGTAACTTGGAAATTGTGTTAAAAATGATTTGAAAAGGGGTTTTATGGATTTAAGGGGATTGTTTTGTGTTCTCATAATGATGTGAATGGTTGGTCTTGATTTCAAATCAATTGGAGTCCTTGTGGAAATGATTTTGAAATGTCATCTTAGTTGTTGTTGAGCCATTGGATGTTGGCACATCCATGTGTGCACTAGGTGTACACATTGATGTGCCCTCAAATGAAGATAGCGCCTTCAAAATAACGCTTTCTTAAAACTTTGGTTTCCTAAATAGATTTTGTTTCCTAAATAAGGTTTTGTCCTTTGTGTGGGTTTTATGAAAGGTTTGAAATGGAGTCTCAAAGGGTGTTCCCGTTTGGCCTTTAGTGTGTGTTTCGATGAATGTTAGGATCAAGGGGTCATTTGTCCATTTCATAAGGTTGTGCATTTTTCTTTAAGAGTTTTAAAGGTTTTACTAAAAATACAATGGAGAATTTGGACTTAAAGGCTTGTTTGTATCTTCCAACTCATGGGTGAAGTTGTGTTAACTTTTAGAATGGTTTGTGTTTGGAAATTGTGTGTGTATGGTCAGAGTTTTAAATGTTTTTTTTAAAAAAATGGTTTCAACATGGACATGATGTGACAGCCCGGTTGGAAATTTGTATGTTTGACATGTATGCATGTATATATATATAATTATATGGGTCACCCCTATCTAGGGTAACCCTTTATGGGTGAATGTGTTGGGACCAAGTTGGATGGAGAAAGAAGTAAGAAGAGTCTGCTATCACAGAGTGTTGTCTTTTGTTGTCAAAAAAGATAAATCAATTCACTTTGTAAAGGACTTGTAAACCAGATGATGCTTTTTTGATATGTATTTCACAAATATCATAAGTTAGGATAACTTTTGATGCAATCCTTATGAAGTAAATGGGGATAAAAAATGATGCCAGTCATATACAGTTTTTGATTGGAAGGAATGATGCTACTAGAAGATATGTAAGTTTCAGTACTTCCCAATGTAAATCAGATGATGCTAAAGGTGTTCAATCAATGACTATATATCATGATAGATATGGTTTGTGAAAAAAGTAGTTGTTTTTTGAATACACCAGATGATAATGAAGCAACATTGGTGTTCTTGCCGAAACAAATTTTAAGGTGGCGTTGTTTCCCAGTGTTTGCCAAATTTTTAGGGCTGAAAATCGGAAGATAGAGAAATGTGATTTTGGAAAAGGATGATGCACGCAAGTTTAAATATGGCTTGGTATGTTGCGTGCAAGTGGAGTTCCATGATTCGAACATCAAAATCTGTCAAAAGATAGGCTTGCATGAAAGGTTGGTTTTTTCACGCAAGATTGGTTTTTGTGCGCAAAATTGAAGGGAGTTTGGAATATTGTGTGCAAGGCATGATTTTTGGACCAAACTTTGAAAAATGGAAAAGGAATGAAGTGAGAAAAATATTCAATAAGTGCACAAAAGATGAGGTTGGTGCGAAAGAGACTTATGCGCCCAATGCAACGTCAAATGGAGTTTTGCGCGACGTGTTAGAATCTTGCGCGACACATCGGAGTTTTTGTGCGTAGGGGTCGATGAGGTCTATAAATAAGAGGTGACCCCCTCACATTAAGCAAGCTCGACACTTAGAGAAATTCCAAGCTCTGAGGTGTGAAAGAATTTTAAGTGAAGGGGATTGCGCGAAAGAAATAGAGTTGTGCAAAAGAAGAAGAAGTTGTGCGCAAGAAGTGAGTCAGGCGCAAGATTGAAGTTGCGTGCAAGAAGCGAGTCGCGCGCAAGATTGAAGTTGCGCGCAAGAGGTGTTTCGCAACAAAAGTCAAATCTTGCGTGTGAGGCATTAAAGTTGTGCACAAGACACCCAAAAGGTTGAATTAAAGATTTTTATTCTTCGTACGTATTAAGTTGTGCGTAAGATAGTTCTTACCGGCTTCTGGGTAAGAAAGTGAAGATTTGTACTTCAGAGAATACACATGTTCAATTGTAAAGAAGCACTGAAATATTGTAATTCTCTAGTTGTGTTAAGAGGGTGCATACACACTTGCGGATTGTTTTCCAAGTTCTACATGAGTGTAAGGGTATATCCTACTCATTGTATTTCACATCAAATGATTGTTTTCTAGTGGATTATGTGGTACTGGATTGTTTATGTACCATACCAAGGACATAGATACTCTTGTTGAGTAGTGAACCTTGTAAATCTTGTGTTCATGTAGTTGTGTGTGTTCAGCAGGGAAGAAACTCTTTAATATGAGGTAAATGTTGTTTCAAAAATAAGGAAACATAAAAATAAAAAGATATCACTGATTCAACCCTCCCCCTCATAGTGATACTTGGATCCTGACTGGGAACTTCAGAATGCATAGGAAGCATCCATGTTTGGGGTAGGTAAGTGTGGTGACGACCTGTGAGCTGAGTCACACATGTGGGAGCCTCCTACTTACACAGTATTACTAACACCATGGGTTCATGGGCATCTTTTAGACAACCGAGTGATGATTTATGATCAACCCTGATTAGACGGGTTGGTACCCCCTGGATTGGTTGTTAGGTCGGGTGGGCTTTGCCACTGTATTTGGTCAATTTTAGGGCGGCCAGTTGGTTATAGACTTAGAAGCTTCACCATATGCCAGTAGGTGTTTCCGAACTAAGTACATCCAGGGGTCTTCTAGGGATGTTTAGGATCACGCATGGTTACTTGATCATTTATATCGCTTGTTTACTTTCTGTTGTACTAGTTTATTTCCAGCTCTTACTGTTTACCTGTTTTATTTTAGCACAGTTTTGGTATCACGTATTTTGGTTTTTCTTTTCAAATGGAAGTTGGTTTTGGAAAATGATTTTTCTTTGTGTTATATTTTAAAATGGGGAAATGATTTTTTTGTTTTATTAAAATGTGAAAAACTCTATTTTTATATATGTATTTCAAACTAGAATTAATGGACTATTTCGTGGAAGGAAAGGTATGGATTTTGTGGTGTTTTCCTTCTGAGCATTTTGGTGCTCACCCCTACGTTATCTTTTTAGTTTCAGGTTTCATTAGTGCTAGATCGCTCTCGGAGCGAACTTGGTTCTGAGTTGGTTGGTGACATAGAAGGTCACATGGAGGTATGTGCAACTTATTTCCTTTCCGCTGCTAGTTTTATTTTTATCATCAGTTTTTATTTGTTTGTTTATCTTTTTTTCATGGGCCAAATCATTCCCAACGGTTAAATTTTGATGCCCGACACTGGTTTCCATCCTGGGGGGATCAGGAACACCCCTCGGGACATGTCGCAGACTGGCTCAGGTGATCGGTTCAGGGTCGACCCGGGTTGGTTTGTGACAGTGGAAGCGTGTGATGAGCGGTGCCCAACTTTTATTTTTTCCACAATTGGTGATCAATACAAGATATATATGATGATGAACATCATTATCCATGGAATTGAATCAAATAAATAGACAATGGATGATTACACCGAAACCAGAGAGTGGATCATCACATATTATTTATAATTAATTTAATTTAATAAAGAATTTCCTTTAAGGAATTCTTTATTCGTTAATGAATCTGGTGACAGATTTGTGGTCCACCATCATTGTGTTGTAGAAACCAAGTGTAGATTTCCTCTAGTAGTGATCTACACGTGTTCCACAAATCTCCAGATGTCATTAGAGGAATCTTCAGGTGCTAGCACGACAGATCCTTGTGATTGTGTCATCCGCCTTTGATCGCTTCAAGAACTCTTTCCAAAGCATTCTATTTGATCTGGTGGAGGAGGGTTGCTCTTCATTCTTGGGAGCATTCTTGGAGAATGGAGCTCTCTGGGCTTAAGAGGATTCTCCAAATTTGTTGTTCATAACTAACACAAATGAATTGGCTCGTTGAGAAAATAACATAATGTGTATTTATATTGCTATGGTTAAAATAAAAAATAATTGCATAAGTGATCGTAATTATTTATTTAATCCTAGAAAAACTCCATATCAAATAATAATAATAATATCATTTCTTGACATGTGCTTAACTTGTGAATTAAAATTAAATATTATTTAATTAAATAATATTCAATATTTATTATTTCTCACTAGACCATTAAACTCGGTCCGCCATTCCTATACAATATTTATTAGGCCTTAAATAACGTCTATTTATTTATTAAATAAATATCACTGCATTATTCACCAATAAATAAATAAATATTATATTCACTAAATAGAAAATAAATATTTATTAAATATTCCACTCACATTATATTCTCTCTAATAACTGGTGAAGAAATATATACGATCAATCATATATGAATAATTATTAGACCATGACCAGGAATAATATGTATTCAACTTTTTAAATAATAAATAACAATATATTATCTAACAGAGATTCTGGATACACTTAGTGTGTGACCCTATAGGTCTCTTTCTCAGTGGCATTAGGATAAGTAGCCTAAAGTCCAAGGTTAGTGTCTTGCAACACGTCAAGGCACTCATAGAGAAAGAAGTTAATGTCATAATGACATGTTATCTCATACAGATGCTTACTGTATAATATAATCTCTTTATCTCAATATCTAATTAAGCAGGTTTCATGCTAGTGCTATCAACCTATATGTTTGATTTCTCTTTCTTTGACTTTTTCATAAATTGAACTTGCTTATAGAACAACATAGACATGTATTTATTTAGGCTATATCATTTCCATCAAAGGGCCCGAGGTATCAACTTCCATTGATGAACAGAAGGGATAAATCCTTTCTCGCATTATTCATTAATGCAATATTACCCGTGAAGCACCCAATGTATCCTACCTCACTGTGAACATCTATCGTCACAGTTTTCGTCAATACATCTAAGTGCGTGACTCATAATATTCATTAATAATAATCTTAAAGTCTAATGACCAATACACACATCTACGTATAGGAACATTCAATGACACATATAAATGTGGATTTCCTACTGGCGGGTCTTGTTCTCATAATATCTTACTAGATATTACCAAGGGAGTACACCATGAGAAGGTGCCTCAAAGTCCTATGAGTATCCACCCCTGATAGCCGGTATCATTTGTGTCCCTCAAATGATATCATACAATTATAGAACATTTATTCAAGAATTATTTCGTAGCACTTTAGGGTCCTCATCATAGCGGGAAACTATTGCGACCCTTTAGTGTGACAAATACTCTTAGGACATTATAAATATAATGTTACGTAGAAGAATAATCATGATGTGATAAGGAGTTTATTAATATTTAAAACCATGAGTATAAGTTATCATAAAGTGCACAGAAGTTGGTTCTAGGGAACCAACTCCAACAAGAAAGAATTAAATAATTTTTATGATTTATTATGTAAATGTTATGTATGGTCCTAATTTTCTCAAGACACTAAACCTTTGGTCCTGGTTTTGTAACACTATTATATTTTTTATCTCTAAAATGATGTAATAGTCATGAAATAAAATTAGGTTTGCTATATTGGTATCAGAGTCAGGTTTAATTAATTTGGGAATTGAGATTAGAGAACATTAGTGAAAACCCTTAGTGTGAAACTAAGTATATGTAAGTATCCAAGAATCTTTGTTTTAGAAAAATGTTAAACATAGGAATCCCATAAGATATTACTTTATAGTTAATTTCACAAAGGAATAAATTATTTATTAATGATTGGTTGACTTATGTTTTGTTCAAACCTTTTCTATTTTATAAAATGGTGGGAACCAGGAGAAACCAGGCAAACAATCCATGTGAGGGATAATGCAAATAATGCTCAAACGACATCCCCAATGCCTTGGGAGGTGGAGTTCAAAATTTCACGGTGATTCTTACCCAATTGTCTCAGTCTATGAACAATAACCTGAATAATGTGGAATATTATTCTTCACCTAAGAGGGAGCAACTGGATATTGAGTCTTTTATGCAGCAATGACCACCAACATTTAGTGGATCTTATGATCCACTAGTCACAGAATAGTGGGTCAACTCAATAGAGAAGATCTTTTCTGTGATTAAATATTCATAGATGGAGAAGGTGACTCTGTCCATTTATCATTTAGATGGAGAGGCCAATCAATGGTGGTAATTGATTAAGAACACTAACCCGAAGGAAGAAATTGAAGAGATAGAGTGGGAAGACTTTAAGAAAATATTTCTTAACAAGTATTTCCCTCAAACTCTTCATATGAAGATGAAGAGAGAGTTTATAGAGTTGAAGAAAAATGATGGTGAATCTATCATGACTTAAAAAGAAAATTTCGCAAGGATTACAAGGTATGCCTTGGGTTTTGTTATAAAAAATTGTAAAAAAATAGATAGATTGTTGAGTGGTTTAAAACCACACCTTTGAAAGTATCTAGAAATTAGAGACTTTGGGAGTTATGAAGAAGTTGTTCAATGTGATCGCAAAGTGGATATGGAGTTTAGAGAATGGTATTATGGCTATGAAGATAATAAATGAAAGATGGAATTTAAAGATGGGGGATCTGATGACAAAGGTGGAAGAAAAAACTCAACCACTCTCATGTCGAAAATGTGGGAATAAGCATAATGGGAATTACCTCAAAGGGATGGGGAAATTCTTTAAGTATGGGAGAGAAGGCCACCAAGATCATGAATTCAAAAAATACATAAAGAATCAGAGTAACATGATGGAGGAAAGGAGAGCACCACCCATGATTCAATACTTCAACTATAGAGAGTAGGGGCATTATGTAAGCCAGTGCACTAAACCTCAACTCCTTGAGGGTAATAAGAATCGAAATCCACCAAAGACAAAAGATAAAGAGAAATTTTATGCCATCACTACTACTAAGTTGGAGTTCAAAAATGATGTGGTGATGGGTACACTGGTTATTCATTCAATAATAGTGAACATACTATTTTATTTTAGTTTTATGCATTCTTTGACATCTTTCAAGTTTAGTAGAACTATTCAAACATCTCCTAAAAATATGGAGGTTGAGTTATCTATGAGAATAAAAAATGGGAAAATTATCACATCCAAATTATATAACTCATCCTCGATTAATGTATGTGGACTGAACCTCCCATAAAATCTGGTCTTACTTTCTTTGGTGGAGTTTGATGCTATATTGGACATGGATTGGCTATCTTTATACAAAGCCAACATCAACTGTCAGGAAAGGAAGATCACTCTCCACAACCCGAGGAATCCTCTAATTTTGTATAAGTGTAATAATGAGGATGGATCTTCTTTAAAATCATCGTATCAAGTGTGGATATTATTACCTTATGAGAAATCATATCTAGCTAAAATGATTTAGATAAAGGATATAATCATGTTTGAGGACATGACATTGTGAGGGACTAAACTGATGCATTCCCTAAAAAATTGCTCAGTCTTACTCCTGACCAAGAGGTTGAGTTCTCAATTGAACTTATTCCTAGATATTTGTTGATATGAAAGATACCTTATAGAATGTCCACCTTCAAGTTAGAGGAACTGAAGAAGAATTTACAAGAGAATATAGAGAAGGGTAGTATATGCCTGAGTGCATCACCATGAGGTGCAACTGACCTTTTCGTCAAGAAGAAGGATGGATCAATGCATATATGCATTGATTATCGTGACCTCAACCAAATCACAATAAAGAATAAGTATCCCACACCATGGATAGAAGACTTGTTTGATCAACTATGTACGACAATCATTTAAACAAGGTACGAACACTGTGAATTTGTATTGATGCCTTCTAAACTCACTAATGCTCCAACAATATTCATGGACTTGATGAATAGAGTCTTTAGATATTACCTCGACAAATTTGTTGTAGTCTTTATTGATGATATTATGATATACTCCAAGATCAAGGAGGAACATGAGGAACATTTAAATACCATGCTAAAGACCTTGCGAAGGGAGAATCTATACACAAAGTACAGTAAATGTGATTTCTATATGGATGAAGTGTCATTATTGGGGCATGTTATCACTGGAAAAGAAATATTTATCTACCCTTCCAAGACAAAGGCAACTGAAGAGTGGCCCAGGACAACATCTGTAATAGAGATCCATAGATTCCTTGGTCTAGCTGGGTATTACCAATGATTTGTGAAGAACTTATCATGATTTTCAAACCCACTAAACAAGTTGACTCAGAAGGTAGAAAAGTTTGTCTGGACTATTGAATGTGAAGATTGCTTCAAAGAGTTAAAAATGAGGTTTATCACCACACCAGTACTCATACTTACGATAAGTGGGGAACTCTTTGTGGTATACAGTGATGCTTCAAAGAAGGGATTAGGTTGTGTACTGATGAAAAATGATAAATTGATAGCCTATTCCTCAAGGTAGTTGAAAATTCATGAGAAAAATTATCCCACACATGATCTAGAGTTGACAGTTGTGATATTCACATTGAAAATATAGCAGCATTATCTCTATGGGTAGAAGTGTGAAATATATACTGATCATAAGAGCCTCAAATATATATTCACATAGAAGGATCTTAATATGAACCAGTTAAAATGGTAAGAGCTCATCAAGGATTATGACTTCTCAATCCACTATCATCCTGGAAAAGTGAATAAAGTGGTGGATACTCTAAATAGAAAAGATACTACAACATTATCAATGATGAGAATTTAGAAGGATCCAATCTTCTTATATTTTCAAAGAATGGACATGGGAATCATTAAGGAAGGAACATCATCAATCCCTTCTCAAATGATTTCTCAATGATCCTTCATGTAGAAAATAAATAATACTCAATGAAATGATATAGAAATTCAGAAGAAGGTGAAAGCTATAAGAAAGGGGAAATCCTCAGAGTTCAAAATTGATGAGGAATAAGTTGTAATATTTAGTTCATGACTATGTGTACCATCAATCGAGAGATAAAGAAAGATATTCTGAGTGACGCACATAGCTCAACATTCTCTATTCACTCAGGGAGCACAAAGATGTATCGATATATCTAAGAGAACTATCAGTGGGACAATATGAATAAGGAGATCGTTGAATATACATCAAAGTGCCTTGTATGTTATCAGGTGAAGGCTATAAGGAAAAATTCCAATGGGATGATGCAACCATTACCGATACCAACATAGAAATGGGACAACATAACCATGGACTTTATCATCAGACATTTGACGACATCCAGAGGAAACAATACTATATGGCTTGTTGTGGATCATCTTAAAAATATAGCTCACTTTATCACAATTCAATAGGACTTCTCACTAGATAAAATTGCATGGATATGAATCAAAGAAGTAGTAAGGTTATATGGAGTACCACTATCAATTGTATTCAATTGAGATATGAGATTTACATACAAGTTCTGGAAAAGTCTCCAATGTGATCTAAACACTGAGTTGAACTTCATTACAGATTATCATCCTCAAACTAATGACCAATCAAATTGGACTATTCATACATTGGAAGACATGTTGAGAGCATGTTTTATGGACTTCAAAGGAGGATGAGACTAACATATGCCTCCGGACGAGTTCTCTTACAACAACAGTTTCCACTCAAGCATCCAAATGGCTACATATGAAGACTTTATGGGAAAATATGCATAACACCAACATGATGGGATAAATTCGGTGAAAATAAGATACTAGGACCTTAAATGGTTGAAGAAATGGTGGAAAATGTGAAAACCATTCAGCAGCACATCAATGCATACCAAAGTTGACCAAATATCTATGCAGAAAATCATCAATGAGACCTGAAGTTTGAGGTTAGAGACATGGTATTTCTCCATATATCTACATGGAAGAGGATCATTAGATTTGGGAATAAAGGAAAGTTGATTCATAGGTACATCAGACCCTTAGAGATTCTTGGTCATGTCAGAGTTGTGGCCTATCAACTAGCACTTCCACCTACCATGTCTCAAGTAAATGATGTATTTCATGTATCCCTCTTAAGTAAGTACATACTAGATCCATCACATGTACTAAATCTAGAGGTGGTACAGTTGGAAAATGATCTCTCTTATGAGGAGCAGCCGGTGAAGATCTTGGATCGCAGAGATAAAGTTCCATGCAACAAGACTACTCACCTGGTCAAAGTACTATGGAAAAACTATAAGTATGAAGAGGAATCATGGGAACCATAAGAAGCGATGAAGGATAAATACCCTTACCTATTTATTTAAAAGAAAATTTTGAGGGTGAAATTTCAAAAGGGGGAAGAATGTAACAACCTTAACTTTTATCAATGGAATTTTTCCCTTATTATAATTATGTTATATTGTATAAAACACATACATATCATGGAGATCCTAATAAAAATATCATTCTCATAAATGAAGAATGAAATAAGTAATATTTAGAGAAATTAAGGAACCTATACCGATGGAATAGTAACTTGACCCTTAGAATAGTAACATGGCCATTAAGTATAGTAATTTGGTCAATAAAATAATAACCACACTTGTGAAAGTATAAAAAAATTAGGCATCTTATAAATAAAAATATGATGTAATTATATCATAGTATAAGTAAATAAATGTTTTAAAAGTGATAAATTAAGTGTTGGTATTTTTATAAAACATAAATGTTTATTTATAAATTTATAATTAATATAATGATTTAAAAGAAAATTTATTTTCATAAAATTTATTCATAAATTAATATTTTCTTTCTTATGATTATAAGATAATTTTATGATACCTTAATTAAATTTTCAAAGTTTTGTAAAATCGATTATAATATTAAAATCAGTATTTTTCGAATAAATGATGATTTTAATTAAAAATTAAATTTATCATATTTAGAAAATTATTTTTATAAAATGGAGTTAATTTTTGAATTCTACACATTGAAAAATGGTTAGGGTTATTTTTTGGGATTTTTCTAAAATAGTTGAATTTTTGGTGAATAATAAAATACAATAATTTGCGATATTTAACAAATACATGAATTATTGAGTCATAGATGGTGTATAGATGACGTAAGACCATAATCTCAAACTCTCCTTCATTATTTAATATATTTAGTGATAAGGTTAAAAATATTTATAGTATTGAGCTAAAATAATAAAATAATGAATAAAATAATCAAAAAAACACTGCTCTTCTCCCCTATAAATACCACCCTTACCACCTCTTCTCCTCACAACTTCTAAGATTTTTAGCTTATCCAAATTCTTTATAATAATATTATCAATCATCTTCCCCATGTACAATATCCTTTGGTCTCAAAAAAAGACCAAATCCAATTTCCCTAAGGAGGTTCTCAAGGAGAAGATGTTCAAGAGGTAAAATCCTCTTCCGTTTTCTTTTAATTTCTTTTCAAGTTCTTTTTTTCATATTCTCTCATAACCTTCCCTCATACAAGTATAATGATAACTCCAGTATCTTATATATACTATAATTTTATTATGTTAATGGAATAATCCATCATCAAGCCTCTTATCCTCTCTCTTTTATTCTAAAAATTAAAACATAGTCTGTGAGGTGTTGATTTATCACCTTCGAGGATGACAAGTTTTCATTTTCCTTTACCATCTTCAAGGATGATCATAAAACCATTATAATAGTTGAAACATATTTTAAAATTTATGTTATAACCCTTTTTATGTTCTTGAACTAACATATATATATATATAATACTGAATAATAAAACAAAACCATTTCACATGATGATCGAAAAACCACCAAATTAATCTAAATGATTATCAATAAGGTTCTATTTAATGAATCATCCTCATATATAGAAAAATAATAATATATAATACCAATTATACTTCCATAAGTTCACTAATAACTTATAATTTCAATTTTGGATAATTATTCTCATCTTACATGAACTTATATACTTTTATACAAGTGAACCGATCATGAAAACTAAGAAACGAACACTCTCATAACGACGAAATTGAACTCTATAACTCATCACAATGGCCATAAATGAACTTACTAAAATTATAATAAATCAAATATTTGTATAAGAGGTTTTATATTTATCAATTAATTAATCTAATTTGATTGTCTAGGGTATTAAAGTGAAGAAAGAATTCAAACATAAGGTAAGGGGATTCTCGAACCCAACTCCTTTTTTTAGGTTATTCCTCTTTCATGCCAAATTTCAGTATAGATATTAATTTAATATTTCTCAAATATAATTTCATTTTCCTTTAATTTTCTTTTTTGTATATACATGTTTCCAATCTGATTTTATGATAAATACAATGATTTTCCAAAAGAACACTTCTTTCCAATTCACATTTTTACTCCACTTGAGATTGTTTCTTATTCACTCGAGGGTAATGATTATTATACCAAATATATTTGTCCATTTATCATTTGGGAACCCTAATGTTTATTCATGAATGCATTCTTTATGAAAATAAACTCATTCCTTTACATGGGTTAATTTATGTCTAAGATTGATATACGTTCTATGTGGCATGCATGATTATGTAAATGTTATTACGTGATGAGTGCGCTCGGAATTATATAGTACTCCAATGAATTGGGTAATGTGATGTATCTCATGATATAATGTGTAATATCTATGAACATGATACTATCTTTGTTCACAATGATGATGTTATGATTATGAACATATGTTATGCGTGAACATGATGTTAGCTTTGTTCACAACTATATGTGGTATTTGACCAATAAGATATGATGTTTCATTTTTATATATTTCCACATTTTATAATGCTTCCTCTCATGATTGTTATGATGATCCCATGTTTAAGTTATGATGATGATTTTTATTCTCACCCATGTTATATAGATTCACGTTCTTATTTATCATCTTACTAGGCTTTTAACTCACCCTTTTCTTTGATTTATATCCTCAGGTGATCACTTATAATAATGAGTACATGAGAGCTACTAAGAAGATATAAAAGAAAGAATTAAATAATTTTTATGTTTTATTATGTAAATGTTATATATGGTCCAAATTTTCCCAAGACATTAAACCTTTGGATCCTGATTTTGTAACACTATTATACTGTTTATCTCTAAAATGATGTAATAGTCATGAAAGAAAATCAGGGTCTCTATAATTGGCATCAGATCCAGGTTTGGTTAATTTGGGATCTAGGATAAGAGAACATTAGTGAAAAAACTTATTACGAGACAAAGTATATGTAAGCACCCAAGAAGATTTGTTTTAGAAAAATGTTAAACATTGGTATCCCACAAGACATGCCTTTAGAGTTAATTTCAAAAAGGAATAAATTATTTATTGATGACCTGTTGACTTATGTTTTGTTCAAACCTTTTCTATTTTAGAAAATGGTGGGAACTAAGAGAAATCAGGCCAGTGATCTGTGTGAGGGACAATGCAGCGAATGCCCGAATGACATCCCCAATGCCTTGGGAGGTAGAGTTTAAAATTTCATGGGTATGCTTACCCAATTATCTCTAGATATGAACAATAACCTGAATTATGTGGAACACCCTCCTTCACTTAATAGGGAGCAACATGCCATCGAGTCTTTTATGCGGAAATGACCACCGACATTTAGTGGATCTTACGATCCACTAGTCGCGGAACAGTGGGCCAACTCAATGGAGAAGATCTTTTCTATTCTTAACTATTCTGAGATAGAGAAGGTGACTCTAGCCATTTATCATTTAGATAGAGAGGTAGTTCAATTGTGGGTGTTGATTAAGAATACCAAGACGAATGATGAAATTGAAGTGATGGAGTGGGAAGACTTTAAGAAAATATTTATTAACAAGTATTTCCCTCGAACTTTTCGTACGAAGATGGAGAGAGAATTTATAAAGCTTAAGCAAAAGGAAGGTGGATCTGTCACGACTAATGAAGAAAATTTCACAAGGCTTGCAAGGTAAGACTCTAGTTTTTTTTTCAACAATGATAGCAAAATAGATAGATTATTTAGTGGTTTAAAACCACACCTTTGAAAGGCTCTAACAATTCGAGACTTTGGGAGTTATGAAGATGTTATTAGATATGATCTCAAAGTGTAGATGGAGTTTGGAGAATGGTATCATGGCTATGGAGATAATAAATGAAATATAGAATTTCAAGCTGAAGGATCTAATGAAAAAGGTGGAAAGAAAACTAAACCACTCTCATGTCAAAAATATGGGAAGAATCATCATGGGAATTTCCTCAAAGGGATGGGAAAATGATTCAAGTGTGGGAGAGAATGCCACCAAACTCATGAATATTGAAAAAACATAAAGAATCTAACTAACATGATGGATTAAAGGAGAGCACCACCCATGGTTCAATGCTTAAACTATAGGGATAAAGGGAACTATGCAATCCAGTGCACTAAACCTTGACTCCTTGAGGGTATTCAGCATCGGCATCCACCAAATCCAAAAGAGAAATGGAAAGCTTATGCTATCACTACTATTGATGTGAATCCTGATAATGATTTGGTGATAGGTAAACTGGTTATTCATTCAATAATAGTGAATGTACTATTTGATTATGGTTCTATACATTCTTTCATATATTGAAAGTTTAGTAGAACTATTCAAACACCCCCTCAAAATATGAAGGTTGAGTTATCTGTGAGAACAACAAATAGGGAAATTATTGCATCCAAAGTATATAACTCCTTCCCGGTTAATGTTTTTGGACTAAACCTCCCAACAAATCTGGTCTTACTTCCTTTAGCAGAGTTTGATGCTATATTGGGTATGGATTGACTATCTTTATATAAAGACAACATCAACTGTCATGAAAGGGAGATCACTCTTCACATCATGAAGAATCCTCCATTTATGTATAAGTGTAAGTATGAGGATGAATATCCTTAGGAATCCTCGTCTCAAGTGTGGATATTATTGCCTTATGAGAAATCAGATCTAGCTCAAATGATTGAGATAATGGAGAGAATCATGCTCGAGGACATTCCCACTACGAGGGACTACACTGATGTGTTCCCTGAAGAATTTTTCGGTCTTCCTCCTGACCGATAGGTTGAGTTATTGATTGAACTTATTCCTGAATCTTTGTTGATATCAAAGACACCTTGTAGAATGGCCACCATTGAGTTGGAAGAACTGAATAAGCATTTACAAGAGAATCTGGATAAGGTTTTTATATGACTGAATGCTTCACTATGGGGTGCACCAGTCCTCTTCATCAAGAAGAGTGATGAATCAATGAGTCTCTGCATTGATTATTGTGAGCTCAACAAAATCACAATAAAGAAAAAGTATCCTCTGCCATAGATAGATGACTTATTCGATCAACTGTGTGGGGACAAGTATTTCTCTAAGGTGGACCTCTGGTCAGGATATCACCAATTAAAGGTGAGGAAAAAAGATATTCCCAAGACTAACTTTCTAATAAGGTACAAACACTATGAGTTTATAGTGATTTATTTCAGAATCACTAATTCTCTAGCAATATTCATGAACTTAATGAATAAAGTATTTAGAGATTATCTCGACAAATTTGAGGCAATCTTTATTGATGATATTTTGATATACTCCAAGATCAAGGAGGAATACAAGGACCATTTGAATATTGTTCTAAAGACCTTGTGAAGGGAGAATCTATATGAAAAGTATAATAAATGTGAGTTCTGGATGGATGAATTATCATTCTTAGGGCATTTTGTCACCAACAAAGAAATATCTATCGACCCTTCCAAGATAAAGGCAATCAAAGAGTTGGCCCAGGACAACATTTATAATGGAGATCCGTAGTTTTCTTGGTCTAGCTGGGTATTACCAATGATTTGTGAATAAATTCTCATGATTTTCAAATGCACTAACCAAGATGACTCGTAAGGGAGAAAAGTTTTTCTAGACTAGTGAATGTGAAGACTGCTTCAAAGAGTTAAAAAAGAGGCTTATCACCACAATAGTACTCACACTTCCGACAAGTGGGGAACTCTTGATGGTATATAACGATGCTTCAAAGAAGGGATTAGGCTATATGCTGATGAAAAATGAAAAATTTATATTCTAAGTATCAAGGTAGTTGAAAATTAATGAGCAAAACTATCCCACACATGATCTGGAGATGGTAGTTGTGATCTTCACGTTGAAAATATGGAAACATTATATCTATGGGGAGAAGTGTGAAATATACACTGATCATAAGATACTCAAATATATATTCACATAGAAGGAGCTTAATATGTGTCAATGAAGATGGTTAGATCTTATCAAGGATTATGACTGGTCAATCCACTACCATCTTGACAAAGCGAATAAAGTGGCGGATGGTCTAAGTATAAATAATCTTGAAACATTATCAATGATGAGAATTGAGAAGAATCCAATATTATTAGATTTGCAAAGGATTTACATGGGAATCATTAAGAAAGGAACATCATCAATCCTTTCTCAAATGATTGTTCAGTCATCCCTCATGGAGAAAATAAACAATACTCAAAGAAATGATGTGAAAATTCAGAGTAAGGTGGAAGCTATGAGAAAGGGGAAATCCTTAGAGTTCAAAATTGATGAGGAAGGATTTATAAGATTTGGGTCACGACTATGTGTATCATCCAATCCAGAGATAAAGAAAGAGATTCTGAGTAATGCACATAGCTCAACCTTCTCTATTCACCCAGGGAGCATAAAGATGTATCGAGATCTCCGAGAGAACTATTGGTGAGACAATATGCAGAAGGAGATCGTTGAATATACATTAAAGTGTCTGGTATGTCAGCAAGTGAATGCTAAAAGGTAAAATTCTAAGGGGATGATGCAACTATTACCCATACCAACATAGAAATGAGAAAACATTACCATGGACTTTATCACCGGACATCTGAAGACATCCAGAGGAAACAATGCTATATAGGTTATTGTGGATCATCTTACAAAGACAACTAACTTTATCACAATTTGAGAGGACTCCTAACTTGATCAACTTGCATGAATATACATCAGAGAAGTGGTAAGGCTACATGGAGTACCACCATCGATTATATCTGATCAAGATCTTAGATTCACCTCCAAGTTCTGGAAAAGTATCCAACATTCTCTAAACACTGAGTTGAAATTCAGTGTGGATTATCATCCTCAAACTGATGGTTAGTCAGAGTGGACTATTCAGACATTAGAAGACATGTTGAGAGCATGTTGTCTCTGGACGAGTTCTCTTATAACAACAGTTTCCACTTGAGCATCCAAATAGCTACATATGAAGACCTTTATGGGAAAATATATAGAACACCAACATGTTAGGATGAAGTTTGTGAATGTAATCAGTTAGGACCTAAAATGGTCGAAGAAATGGTGGAAAGGTGAAAACCATTCAGCAACACATCAAGGAAGCCCAACGTTGATAGAAGAGGTATACATACAATCCTCAATGGGACCTAGAGTTTGAGGTTGGAGACATGTTATTCCTCCACATATCTCCATGGAAGAGGATCATGTGATTTGGGAAGAAAGGAAAGTTGAGTCCCAGTTACATCAGCCCCTTTGAGATTTTTGATCATGTCAGACTTATGACCTATCGACCAACACTTCCACCTACCATGTCTCAAGTACATGGTGTATTCCATGTATCCATCTTGAGAAATCTCATACCATATCCATCACATGTATTGAATCCAGAGGTGGTGCAGTTGGAAAATGATATTTCTTACGAGGAGCAGTTAGTGAAGATCTTTGACTATAGATATAAAGTTCTATGCAACAAGACTAATCACCTGGTCATAGTACTATGGTGGAACCATAAGTATGAAGAGGAAACATGGGAACCAGAGGAAGAAATTAAGGAGAAATACCCTCATATGTTTATGTGAAATGAAATTTCAAGGGTGAAATTTCAAAAGGGGGGAGAATGTAACGACCCAAATTTTTATCAATGAAATTGTTTCCCTTCTTATAATTATGTTATATAGTATAAAACACACACATAGCATGGAGAGCCCAATAAAAACACTATTCTCATAAATAAATAATGAAATAGGTAATATTCATAGAAATTAAGGAACCTATACTGATGAAATAATAGCTTGACTCTTTGAATAGTAACATGGCCATTATGAATAGTAATTCGACCAATAAAATAGTAACCTCACTTACGAAAGTATAAATAAAATTTAGGCATATTATAAATGAAAATATGATATAATTATATCATAGTATAAGTAAATAAATGTTTTAAAATTTATAAATTAAGTGTTGGTATTTTTATAAAACATAAATGTTTATTTATAATTTTATAATTAATATAATGATTTAAAAGAAAAATGTATTTTCATAAAATGTATTAATAAATTAATATTTTTTTGTATTATGATTATAAGATAGTTTTATGAGATCTTAGTTATTTTTTCAAAGTGTTGTAAAATTGATTATAATATTAAAATCGATATTTTTCAAATAAATGATGATTTTAATTATAAAGTAAATTTATCTTATTTAGAAAATTATTTTTATAAAATGGAGTTCATTTTTTAATTCTACACATCAAAAATTATTAGGGCAAATTTTTTGTATTTTTCTAAAATAATTGAATTTTTTGTGAATAGTGAAATACGATAATTTACAGTATTTAACAAATACATGAATTATTGAGTCATAGATGATGTATGGATTATGTAAGACCATATTCTCAAACTATAATTCATTATTTAATATATTTAGTGATAAGGTTCAAACTATTGATAGTCTTGATCCAAAATAATAAAATAATGAATAAAATAATCAAAAAACACCTCTCTCCCCTATAAATAGCACCCCTCGCCACCTCTTCTACTCACACCTTCCTAGATTTAAAGCTTGTCAAAATTCTACCCAATACTCTTCTAAAGCCTTTTCCCCACATCTAGGAGCCTTTGGTCTCAAAAAAAAGACCAAATCCAATTTCCCTAAGGAGGTTTTCAAGGAGAAGAAGTTCAAGAGGTAAAATTTTCTTTCATTTTCTTTTAATTTCTTTTCAAGTTCTTTTCTTTTCTAATTCTATCCTCACCTTCCCTCATACAAGTGACATGATAACTCCAGTATCTTATATATACTGAAATTTTATTATGTTAATGGAATAATCCATTATCAAACCTCTTCTCCTCCCTCTTTTATTCTAAAAATGAAAACGTCGTCCGTGAGGTGTTGATTTATCACCTTCGATGATGACAAGATTTGATTTTCCATTATTGCCTTCAAGAATAGTCATAAAACCATTATAATAGTTGAAGCAGATTGTAAAATTTATGTTATAATCCTTTTTATGTTATGGAACTAACACATATATATAATACTAAATAATAAAACAAACCAGTTCATGATGATAAAAAAACCACCAAATTAATCTAAATAGTTATCATTAACAGTCTATCTAATGAATCAGCCTCATATTTGGAAACAAAATAATATATAAGACCAATTAAACTTCTGGAAGTTAACTAATAATGTATAATTGTTGGGAAAAAACCCCTCAAGGTAACATTGACGCATTTTTGAGGTGATTGTGTTTGTGGAAAAAGCGGGTTTGTTTGTTGACAAAGAGGGTTTCCATGGTGAGTTGTCGAGTTCCAGAGATATTGTTGACAAACTTTGTTTAAAAAAACCATGACAAAGAAATGTTCGATCTGGAGGCGGTAAAAAAAGAACAGATATAAGGTGGCGTCGTTTTCCAGTGTTTTTGGCAAAGGGACTTGTGCACCAGTTTCTTGGAGGCTTGGAAAGTTGTGTGCCATATGTTTTTCAAGATCATAACATCGAAATATGGAAAAGGAAATAGGGTCACCCAAGTTTTGGTTTGGGCATGCAAGGTGACTAGGGCGACAGAGGCTCAGGCGGCAGGACTTGCGCGCCGGAAGGGAACTTGCGTGTGGCACTAAAGGTGGAAAAAATGCCTATAAATAGAGGGATACCCCTCTTCATTAGTGATAAAGCTAAACACTTAGAGAAAATTCGAGCTCCAGTTGCACAGGTGGTTTGGGCATGCAAGTGGTGGTTTGGGTGCGCAAGTACAAAGTTATTCATAAGTTGCACGTCAGTTGATAGTTGCGCGCCAATATTGGTTTGAGTATTAAAGGATGTGAGTCACCCAAGTTTGGATTTAAATAAAGGAGTGTCTCACAAGTGGTTAGGTGAAACTTGTGCACCAGATGTGAAGAAGCGTGCCAGTCATTCTAGGGTTGCGTGAAAGTTGGAAGATTGCCCTGTACACCTGCGGTAAAGTTGTATTCATCAGTGGATGAAAGTGGAACTTCAACATTGCATCTACATACAAAGAAAGATTCATTTCATTTGTGATAATGAAGAGACATAAAAGTCTTTAAATTGTGAGTGGATCTTCTGAAGAAGCAGTGAGCACACTTTAGTTGAGACAGCAATGAGCTTTCATATTGTGAATGGTTGTAAACCAGAAGAGACAGTGAGTCCGCTCCGAACATTATAAACAACAATGTGCTTATAGTGGATTTGGTACATCGGCACATCGCCGATGTATGCTCCTTGGACGTATCTCATTGAGGGCGAACCAAGTAAAAATTGTTGTGTCATATGCATGATTTGATTTTTTTTTATGCTTTGTTACAGGAAAGAGAGAGAAGGTAGTTTTTATTAACAACAAAACAAGATCCAAAGGGGCAGAGGTTTAAATCTGTCATACCCTAATTCACCCCCCTCTCAGGGTATTTGGCCTTGTGGTACTAACAATAATTTCAATTCTGGAGAATTTTTCTCATCTTACATGAACTTCTATACTTGTATACAAGCTAACTGATCGTGAACACTAAGAAATGAACACTCTCGAAATGACAAAATTGAACTCTATAACCCATTATAATGACCACAAATGAACTTAATAAAATTATAATAAATCAAATACATGCATAAGAGGTTATATATTTATTAATTAATGAATCTAATTTGATTATTCTGGGTATTAAAGTGAAAAAAACATCCATACATAAGATGAGGGGATTCTCGAACCCAACTCCCTTTTTTGGGTTGTTCCTCTTTCATGCCAAATTTCAATATGTATATTAATTTAATATTCATAAAATATAATTTCATTATCCTTCCATTTTTTTCTGGGATATACATGTTTTCAATATGATTTTATGACAAATACAATGATTTTCCAAAAGAACACTTCTTTCCAATTCACATTTTTACTCCACTTGAGATTGTTTCTTCTTCACTCAAGTGTAATGATTATTATACCAAATATGTTTGTCCCTTTCTCATTTGGGAACCTTAAAGTTTATTCATGAATGCATGCTTTATGAAATGAAACTCATTATTTTCTATGAGTTAATTTATGTCAAATATTGATATACGTTCTATGTGACATGCATGATTATGTAAATGTTATGATGTGATGGGAGCGCCCAGAATTATATAGTGCTTCAATGCATTGGGTAATATGATGTATCACATGAGATAATGTGCAATATGTGTGAACAAGATGCTAGCTTTTTTCACATTGGTGATGTTATGATTATGCACATATGACATGCATGAACATGATGCTAGCTTTGTTCACAACTATGCATGATATTTGACCACTAAGACATGATGTATCATTTTTATGCATTGCCACATTCTATGCCTTTATCTAATGCTTCCTCTCATGATTATGATGATGATCCCATGTTTAAGTTATGATGATGACATTTATGCTCACCCATGTTATATAGATTCATGTTCTTATCTATCCTCTCACTAGACTTTTAGCTCACCCCTTTGATGTATATCCTCAGGTGATTACTTATACTAAGGAGTATATAAGGGCCATTGAGAAGCTAGAGAATAATGAATTAAATAATGTTTACATTTTATTATGTAAATGTTATGCATGGTCCTAATTTTCTCAAGACACTAAACCTTTGGATTTTGGTTTTGTAACACTGTTATATTGTTTATGTTGAAATAGTGGGTGCCCTAGACCTAGTTATGCAGTACTTTTGATTACCATATCACGTGTACAGTTAGGTATACATGATGTCATCTTACCATTATAGTGTAGACTTTTCTGCGTCCACTATTATAATGGAAATGTCCAAAGATTAATTGTCGCATCGAAGGGTTATAGCAGATCTCAGGCTATAATGAGAACCTCGAGATACTATGACATTAATCTTAAATATATGTTCTACAGTCTAGATACATCTTACTGACTGGATACAGTAGATGTCTGACTATCAGGTGTTGGGGGCTCATAAACATTGAGACTTCTTCTCATGAAGTTTGCACTTGGTGATCTCTAGTAGTGAGATCACGAAGACAGATCCGCCAATAGAAATAACACATGTTTTGGGTGTCATTGGTTGTTTCTATCTACGGACATGTGTATTTGTCTCCTGACTTGAGACTATTACCACTGTGTATCATTTGATTACGTACTTTGATGCTAGGCAAAAACCATGGTATTGAAATAGTGGTGAGGTAGCTTGTGTTGGGTGTGTCGTTGGTGGTATGATATTGGTTGAATGGTCAAGAAAGAATTTGTTGCTTCCAAGTTTATGGAGTTGTATATCTCAGGCCTGGTTGATCAGGATGGTGCTGCCTTCATAAGTCTTTGGCCAAAACGGTACAAAGGCAAATCCACCCGGATAAATCAACAAATAATAAAGTAAGAAAAGGACGATGACACAAGTGTGTGTCCTGCTTTATGAGATATTTAATGACAAAGAGATTATAGTACACAGTCAATGTTCGTAGGTTGGTTGTCGTTGCTATGACAATCTTTATCTCTTTAGGGGTCATGATGAGTTGCTAGACTCCGCTCTTGGTCTGTGGATTTTATTCACTGCTATCAGGATAAGGGCCTAGAGGGTCACACACAATAGCGTATTCAAGAATCCGCTCTATTCAGTTGAATAGGTATACGAACATGTTGGGCCCTACCACGGGGTCCGAGTATTGTCCAAGTTATCGATCACCAAAAGAATTAAATAAATTCATTAATATTCAAGTTATGAATATTTGAGATTGAATTTATTTAATGTATTTACAAGTTTAGTAAATACGAGAAAAATATTAATCGAACAAATATTATTTTAATATTCAAGGTTCGTTTAATATTAAGCGGGACAACGAGTCGAGTTAAATGGCTCAGGTTTTATCACGTAATATATTTTATATATATTACAAGTATGTGATAAAATAATAAATAGTTTTGACGCAGTTTAGTTAGTCGAAATTATTTATTTAGTGGATGTTGAAATAAACGAGGGTCGGGGAACCCAACCGGGTATTTTGCAACTCCACTATAAATATAGGAGGAGACTCTCTCTTATGTGTGCAATTCACTATTCATTCATTCATGGAATGAAAAATTGAGTCTCTCTCTCCTCCCTCTTCCTAGAGAGAGAAGCTGTTGATCCAAGAGTTCGGATCATGATCTTCATCAAGAATCGAAGGCATCTCGATGCGGTGATCGTCGGGATGTCGAAAGTGTCGTCGGATCTTCGTGCTAGCACTCGGAATTTGACGATCGACGCTCCTGCGGGTTTTTGAAGCATGTGTGGATGATCTAGAGGGTTCCTGCTTTTGATCCTTCAAGCGACGATTGTCATCGACTAGTTGCAGTCAACCACGACTTCAGATTTAAAACGGGTACATTTTTTTCATTTTATTTTATGCTCCTTATAATTTACGTGAGATCCTCAGACCTATTCGGGGCTCGGATTGTCGGCGACGACAAGTTCCGTCGCCCCGCTGATGAAAATTTTAAAATCTACAACCCACTGGCTTCCATTGCGGGCCCCAGAACCTAACACTTTATATCTAAAATGATATAATAGTCATGAAAGAAAAAGCAGGGTTGTTATACACACCTGCAGACAGAGTAACAAATTGGTCTTCCTCCCTAGCCAAAATACCATCCTCTACAGGCTTCTGGGTAGCCAAAATACCCTTTTCTTGTTCCTGCTGCAGACACAGCCTCTGTGCTAGCAGGTTGCACATCAAAGGCAACAAGGTTATCTGAATTACTAGCCCCCTGTGCCCCCGAGCACTACCCAGTCTGACTAGGTGAACCAACTTGGGCGTTGGATTGAGAGCCAGTTCTAGAAACTCGTCCAACGGGAGCCACTAGTTCGGCCCGAACAACAGCTTGTGCCACAAGTTTGTTTTCCACTTCAGAAAGGTCATGTTGGCCTTTTTTCACACATGGTGCGACACCTGAAGCAGTTTCTTGCACCCCCACAGGGTCCCCTATCACATTGTCCGCTCCTTGAAGATTCACAGTTGAATAATCCTTGGCCTTCTTGCGACAATTTACCGACTTATACCTCTTCCGATAACAGAGATCACAAACGCTCTCTTTGAGACAGTCCTCCTTATGCCCAATGGAACGACATTGTAAGCAGAAAACAAACAGGTGCTCAAAGACTGTTTTCTCCAATGGCCCGAAGGCCTCAGATTTTTTTTAATTTTATGATAAACCCCCTTTTAAGGGAAGAAGGGGGAAACCCGAACAGACTTAAAGACTTAAAACATACACAACCCGGAGATTAAGAAAATAAAACCAGACTGACGCCATGGATCAACCTCTCCCCAGCATTTTAAAAACATGTAAAGCTCTCCACCTTTGCAAGACTGTACGGCTAGCAACTGTCCTGTGTCAAAGCACAGACCCGATCCGATGGCTGGCGCCATACCCTCTCAAACATCCAAATCCATGCAGCCTGCATAGGTGAACCACCTGCTCTGAATCCTCCTCTGAGGTCTGTTCCTTGAGATCAAGACCGACTGAATCTTCATATCTGAGGCGTGAGAAACCAATCAAACAAATTCTGAAGAAACTCCAAGCATGCACAATCCAAACAACATTCAAACCAACAACCTTCCATTCCGAAAATCCAAAACTAAAAAGGGATCAAACCAGCACACATTCAACAGATCAGAACCCCTGCACCAGAGACGATTCCAGAAGCACCCCACCACAGCCAGAAAAACTCCAACCACATTCGCAGCAGCCCGAAAAGGAGGACAATCCAGGGAGAATGAAACCGGAACTTCGTCACCCAGGACTGGAAGAACCAACAACACCTCAAGGGAAGGTCTCCATTGAGAGGATCCCGGTAGACCAGCAACACCACTCTGGGCTTGAAGCCGGACAAATCAAAATCGCAGAAGAACCCTCAACAGATTCCTAAACAAACGAACCGCAGAAGCAAAGGAACCAACGAGGCAGAATAGCACGCTGAAGAAGACGCCGTTGCAAGGACTCCAACAAAGCAGACACTGCACCAATCCAGAGCACAACACCCAACACTGTCCTCCAGCCCAAACGCAAAGACCGCAACAAACCACCCCAAATGCATCCACGACACATCACACCGGGATAACAACCCAAAACCCCACCATATCTGGCCGAAACACAGATCTGGAACCATCGCTCAGCCCACAACATGATGCATAGACATATGTGCACATATACATTGATATGAATATATAAGTTCAAATATCACATACTAACAATACATCATTTATATTTATATATAACTGTTTGAATTATTAAAATATATATATTAATATATCATATTTATATTAATTACATACATGCATTTTGTAATTAATGTATATAAACAAACATTAATTTTTGAATATAAATATGATAATTTCATCCCTACAACCATTAGCATCCACTTGGAACCTTAGGTTGACCTAAAACCATAGATACGAGTGCTTGTGGCTATGCACCAATGGGTGCAGGTCATTAATGTAGTACTAATTCATTTATAATCAACACCGAGCTCTCAGTTTTGAAATACTTCATGGTTTAAAACAACACACACAATTTGAGTTTAGTTCATTTTAAATTAATTAATAAAATTAAAGAATATTAAATTTATAACTAGATATTTAAATAAATTTGAACATTTAAGCCCTCCGGGGCACCCCAATTGTTGGGGTCGGGGTCGGGGTTGGGGTTGGGAAATTAATAAATATATATTTTTAAAAATAAATTTATAACTAGATGTTTAAATGAGTTTGGATATTTAAGCCCCTTTGGTATCGTGGAGGCCGGGATCGGGGTGGAGTGGACTACGTCGAGAATGACATGAATTGTATGTATCGGGTGGAGTTTCGGTATAAAAAATAAATAAATATTTAATTAAAAAAATTTAAATACAAAATGATGGGATTCTAACTAAAAAGACGACGACGACGGCGACGAACACTGATCGATGCTGCTGCCTGGGTTGGGGGCAGAGCAGTTGGTGGATTTGCGCCGGCAACGCTACGTCGGATTATCAGGTTGAATAAGCTATTTCCGAGGTTTTCCGCACCGAGCCCCAGCTTTCCAGAATGGAGTGCAGCGTCAGAGGCTCCTCATGCCTGCTCCCGGCGAGACCGATCCTTCCGCTTCGCAACTCTCGGCTCCCCTCACCCTTCAAATTGCTGGTTCGCAGCCGCCGACCCATTGCATATTTCCCTCTTATTTGTTTTGTTGTTATTTTTTTGCTGCTGCAATCGCCCCGATGCTTGTTTACCAACTCCTCATTCTTCAATAGAAATCAAAGCGTCTAGACGTGGCGGAGCATCGTTCGGTGATAAGGAATTGCGGATTTCATGGGAATGGCTCCGTTAATAGGTTTCCCTTTAGCGCCAGCAAATTTTTCAAGCAAGAGGTGCTTTACTGCTCATCTTTTAAATCGTTCGTGCTATCCTTTTAAACTTATACTTTTGCCTTTTTTTCCCCTTTTGGGTCACTGCTGGTTGTTTGGTGCTTTTAGTAACCTGGTATTTTTTGTCCATGATTTCTAGGTTTTGATTCGGGTTGAACAGCATGTAAATTGTTATTTTAGATTTAATTGATTGCATATTCATCCTTTCCAGGCAATTGGAGCTGAGTATGGAGAAGGGTTTGAGAGTTTTAGAATAGATGGACCCCTAAAGGTTGATGTGGTAAGCAAGAGTGATATTATGACGCGTGCCTGGTTTCTTTATGCAAATGATGACATCGTGATGTTTATTGAATCATGTTCACATTCACACAGCTGGCTTTGAGACTTACATGCGTTTTTTAATCTGGGATGCCATAGGATTTTCTGAACGAAAGATTACAGGAAGGTTTTCTTAAACGAATCCGCTATGCCCTGAAACCAGATGAAGCATATGGTCTTATTTTTTCCTGGGACAACGTGGTGGTAATTTTTATGAACCCTATTAAATGAGATTCGTAGCCATGGCATGGTATTAAGGGGTTTCTCCATACAATCTTTTTTTTAAAAAAAAATCCCTGCAAGGTTGATATAGAAAAGTGCACAGCAGGTTGATTACAATGATAGTTGCAAGATAAAAGAAATTACATCTCATAAGATTGATGGGATGATGCTATGTTATGATTGGCTGTATAATTGAGTGGAGGTGAGTTGATACCATATATGACCTGAGCTCGAGCTAGATACAAAAATTCAAGCTTGACACTTGACTTGAAGTCTGACAAATAGTGATTTTCAAGTTCAAACTTGATTCAACTACTAAATCAAACTATTCATGCTCCCTCTATTAAGCTTGATTCTAGAATTAATAAAGAAAAAAAAAATAGAATTGCATGAAACAGATTATATGTAATGGTATTATTATTTTTTAAATAAGAAATATACATAAAATTTAATTTATATATTAAAATATCAACTGCTTGACTATACTTGCGAGCTGCATGATGTTATTTTAATACTTGATATCAGTTTGATATATAGCTGTGGTAGTTCGAGCTTGAGCTCGATGCAACAAAAATTGAGCCGAATATGAGTATCCATTGAGTTGAGTTCAAGTAGCTTGTGAGTGACACTATTTCATTTAAACCCCTAATTATGATTGGAGTTATGAAATGTCAGCAAAAAAAATAAAAAATAAAAAAATAGACGAGCATAAAAGAGGATTTTATATTTGTAACTAATTTGAATATAATAAAATTTTCATTTGGCATTTTATATTTGATCCTTAAAAATAGGAAATTGTGTTGGAGATGTAATATTTAATATTTATATGTCCAAAATTTTTTGCGCCTTCTTACTAGAGATTTTTCTTTCTCATGAATCACACTTGTGATGTGTTTTAGACAGATACTCAGGCTATGAAGTTGAGTGCTTGGAAGCAGCTAGCTTCTGAAGAGGGTATAAAAAATTTACGCCTCTTAAAATAAAATCTGTTACCTTTTTGTTAATATCTTTGGATTTGAGGATAAACTTTCTGTTATGTTTGTATTTAGGATAGTGGTAGTCGCTTCAAGGTTTTCTTTCTTTTATGTCGAGAGTTATGAATATTTTCTAATTAAATATTTGGCATGATTTCGATCATTGTGCAGGTGAAGAAATTCCTGAAGATGTCAGTATAGAAAAGCTTTTGCTTCATTCAGGTGCTGACCATGTACTGTGTAAGGTTCGTTAATATCATTGGTATTTTGAATTCTGGTTCTTCGTACAATATGGATTGAATTGATATTTAACATTAATTCAAATGTCCTCTTATCTTGCAGTTTTATTATGCGTCTTGTTTTTGCAAATTTGTTTATGTTATATTAATTAGGATTTATTTTGTTTTTCTCTCTGTTAGTTTTGTGTCTAGCAGCATGCAGATGAAACTGCATGGAAACAGAAAATCTAAACTTTTCCTCGAATCTTACCACTCAAATCTGGCATTTTATGAAGTTAATCTGAGATTTGACCCCTAAATGAATACAATGCCATATGCTATTTTCCTCAAGTGACTGGAAGCATTCATCCCAAAACCAGTTGGTAAGTGGCAGGGTGATTGTAAGATGTTATTAATTAATTGCAGTGTTTCTGAATTTCAGAAATGGGAATATGATTTCAACTCAACACTTTAGATATGGTTTTATTTAAGCCAAATATATGAATAATGACACGGAGAATGGCCAATCATGTCTTTTCTTTGTTTTGATATCATGACGAAGGCTTGCAAGCTTCCATTCTAAAATTAATTGACAACAGTGGAGATCACCCTAAATTCTTGTGAATTACCCGCAAGCCTTCTGAATTCCTAATGTTGGACTATGATTGATATGCATCTACTAAAAATATGTAGTTTTATCTGGATGATTCTATCATCTCCCTACTTCCGTGCTTTGTTCTTGAGCATGATTTATCTCTTAGGCCTTGTTTGGTATGGAAAATCCTGGTCGACAGAAAGTCAGATTCAGATGATCTTTTAATTTTGTATGCTCGGTTAGTCTGAGTGGACTATTTGGGGAGCCCTGAATCCTTAGGGTGGAAGCATTTAAAATAATAAGATAAAATAAAATAAAAGATAAAAATGATATAATGATGAAATTAATTGTTGGAGTCTGCATCTCACATCGGACTTGAGGTCCGGTGTGGTCTTAATTATTTGTTATAAAATAACCCCAAGGGGCTCCTTTAGAGAGTACACATTGGGGGTTCGGTTTCTCCTATTTTATCATTCTACATGGTATCAAAGCGAACCTAATCCCGAGCCCTCCCTCCCATTTAATTTTTCCCGTCTAGGGTTTCTCATTATTCCTCCCGTGGGGGGCGGCGACCCCCAAGTAGGGCTAGGTTTATTTTCAGCCGCCGCCCCTCCGGGCTCTTTTCTCAGGCGGCCCTCTGTCGGATCTCCCCCCTGCAGGCATCTCCTTCTGCGGCCAACCGGGTCTGCCCTACGCGGCCACCCCCTCCCGCCTTCACTGACTAGGCCCCCTGCGTCCCTCCTGCGGACTCCCGGCGACAACCGGCTCCGCCTTCCTGCGCGCCGCCTCGGCAGAGCTGCTCCCTGCGTCGGCCTCCTATGACAGCTTTGCCTCCTCGCCGACACCTCCTGCGGAATCCCTGCCTATCTTCGCCGGCATCTCCCGACGACTCTCGGCAGCCGCCTCCTTGTCCGCCGACACACGCCTTTGCACTTCCTCCACCGTGGCGCAGCAGTTCGACCACCTTGGATTCGGGCCCTTTGGCGACGCCAGATCCCGCAACAATTCTGCGGAATCCCCGCCTCCCGTCGTCGGCCCCGCAAGTGCGGTTTTCCCGATGCTAGTATGGATTTCCCGGCGTTTCATCGACTGACTCCACTAGTGCGGATTTCTTGGCGCTCCGTCAATCGGCCCGGCCTGAGTGGTTCCTCCCGCGACATCTTCCATCCATCATCCTGAGGGGGAGCTGTGATCTTGAGGGGGAGCTTCAAACGTCACTTGTTTCTTTTATTTCATCTTGTTTTGTAATCAAGCTGGGTATATCCAGCTTGGGGGTAGTGTTTGCAGTCTTTCGATTGCTTTGTTTTTTCTTTTTGTGTCAAAGCTAGGTACACCTAGCTTGAGAGGGAGTGTTGGAGTCTGCATCCCACATCGGACTTGAGGTCCGGTGTGGTCTTAATTATTTGTTATAAAATAACCCGAAGGGGCTCCTTTAGAGAGCACACTTTGGGGGTTCGATTTCTCCTATTTTATCATTCTACATTAATAATAAAATAATGGGAAAAATATTTTTAATTAATTATAAAAATCAATTATTCATATTTTTTATAAAATAATTATAATTTTTCTGTTTTTTTATAAATAATTTTATTTTTCATTATTACTACGTCTTATTTTCATTGCCCCCTGCCTTGGTGGGGAGGTGGTTTGGGGTTTGGGTGGGGTGGGGAGGTTTGGGGTTTGGGTGGAGCGGGGAGGTTTAGGGCGCGTCCTGAGGTCAAGTTCCCCGGGTGCCTTTCTTCTGTTGAGTCGTGTGCTGCTGGGACAGCTGTGATCTACCTATGTTATTTTATTTTCATTTCATACCAAAAACCATTCTTCTACATTCAATCTTATTACATTCCACATTATTCCATTTCTTTAAGAAGATCGTTGTCTCAATTCTGGGAGAAATGAAAAGAAAAAAGTCTGCTTTCCTTCCTCATGTCCGTCTGGTTGGCAATTTGGGTAGCTTTCTCTTAGAGGAGAATTTGATTCCTCCCAATTATGGGAAGAAACTAGAGGAAAGTATAATATTTCATAATAAAAAGTAAAATAAAACATGTTTATTTACTTTTCATTGGATGGTTGACCCAAATGTCTTACATTTGAGAGATAACCCAAAGACCTTGCATTTTTATGGATGGCCAGAAGACCTTGCATTTTTATGAGTTGGCCTAGAGGTTCCAACAATACTTAAGATTTTGTGTTCCAATTGAAGGTTCTGAGCGCAACGGAAACGACTGTTTGATATGACCAACTCGGTTTTTTAGTCTTAATTTACGAATAATCATTGTTGTACATAACAAATGACGTTATGGCCAATGGAATTAGTAAATTATTTGACTTGATTAAACGTCGGAACCAAAAGAAGAGGATCTTTGCATGTAATTTATAAATAATTTATGGGCATATATAGAATTACCTGAACTTGTAATTCTTTCTTTGTTGATGATCCGGTTGACTCGATCTCGTCTTATTGTCATTGCGCTGCAGGATCCAAGTGCATAATCTCTCTAACAGTGATTCACACGTGCATCACAATCTCTGAACGTCGTCGTGAAATTAGCGGGTTGCTAGCACGGTCGATCCCGTTCGCTTGCGTTGTTTGTGGTGATGCACCAGGATTCTTCTATGAGGATTAAGAACTTGGTGTTCTCTTGATGACTTGAGAGAAGAGGAGAGAACACACTTTAGATCTATAGAACTCTCTCTAGAGCTTGAAAGAGCTTATCTCTATCTGTTGTGCACAACAAATGTATCTAAAGTGATATAATTAGATATTTATTATGACAAATTTAGGGTTCACAACTTGCACACAAACCCCTTTCCAATTACTTAATTCTTAGTGAACCCCATGTCATAATAATAATATAATTATTATTCACTTCACGCCAAGAAATTAAGAACATAAATCCAGTCGCCCAAACAAGATGTCCAAATAAGAACATTCATGCCCAGACTGATAAACTATTCATACCAAAAGGGGTATAGCCATTAATAAGTTGTGAAGAGTTTAACCATAGATAATCTCTGTTTTATTCTATCTACACTTTTTTTTGTTGTATCTACTATGTAGAATATGTATTTTTTGTTGGATCTACCACGTAGAAGTCTAAATTGTAGAAGTAGAAATTGTAAAAGTAGAAATTTGAGTGCCAATCCAACACGAGTCCTCATGAGAAGGTGTCTCAATGTCTTACGAGCCCCCTATTCCTAATAGCCTGTATCGTCTGTCTTGTCAAACAATATCATCCAACTATAAAACATTTATTCAAGAATACTATCGTGCCTCCTCTAGGTTCTCATCACTGCTATGACATTTTAGTGCGACATATATTCTCAGGACATTATCACATGCTATGTAATGCAAAGGAACAATCATGATGTGATAAGAAACTTCATAAATATTCACGACAATGAATACATGTAATCAAGTACTCAAAACTTGGTTCTAGGACACAACTCCAACGGTCTCCCAGTTGTACTAAAACCAACTGTTAACAACTTTCAGTCCACTATCTTTCACATGATACTCATGTCTCTGTTGAGATAGAACCTTCATCAAGGGGTCCGCCATGTCTGTGATAGAGCTTTGGCTACTAGGCACTACATTAAGTTCTTGGACAAAGTTGCGAATCCAAATTGCTTTCTTGGTTGCATCGAAAGCCGTAATATGCTTGGATTCCGCTGTAGAATCAGCGATAACTGGCTGCTCTAAACTCTTTCAACTCACTGCTCATCCGTTGAGATTGAAGACATATCCCGACCGCGACTTCAGATCATTCTGATCTGTCTGAAAGCTAGCAGTTGTATAACCTATGATGATTAGCTCTTCATCTCCTCTACACACTAGAAACATATCCTTAGTCCTCAAATACTCAAGGATAACCTTAACAACTGTCCAAGGTTGTTCATCTGGATCAGCCCGATATCTATCCACCATGCTCAAAGCATAAGCAACATCAAGGCTCGTACATAACATGATATACATGATAGATCATATCGCAGAATCGTATGAGATCTTACTCATTATCTCTCTTTCCTGTTGTGTTTGAGGACACATGTTCTTGAAAAGATGTATGCCATGTGACACTGGAGCTAATCTCCTTTTGGACTGTTCTATACTAAACTTCTTCAGTATCCGGTCAATGTATGTACTTCGATTTAGTCCAAGCAGTCTCTTTGATTTATCACGCATGATTTTGATCCCTAGAATGTAGGCTGCTTCACTTAAGTCCTTCATGGAGAAACACTTGCTCAACCCTGCCTTAACCTCTTTTAAGGATGATATCTCGTTTTCAATTAGTAATATGTCATCAACATATACTACTATGAAAATGACTGTACTCTTACTAAACCGCTTAAAAACACATGACTCATATTCGTTTTTAATGAAACCAAACTCTTTTATGGATTCATCGAACCAAATGTTCCATGACCTGAATGATTGCTTTAATCCATAAATGAATCTTTGCAACTTGCATACCTTTTTAGCATTGCTTAGAGTCACAAACCCTTCTGGGTGTGTCATATATACATCTTCTTGAATGTTTCCGTTAAAGAAAGCAGTTTTGATATCCATTTGTCAAATCTCATAGTCGTGAAAAGCTGCTATAGCAAGTATAATTTTGATGGATTTATACATGACAACTGGAGAAAAAGTTTCATTGTAGTCAATGCCTTGACGCCGTCTAAACCCTTTCGCCACTAGCCGTGCTTTATAGGTACTAACCTGACCTTCCATGTCCAGCTCTCTCTTGAACACCCATTTGCACCCAATGAGGATCGATCAAAACCCAAACTTGGACTTGGTTCTGATACGTGGAATCCATCTTAGAATTTATGACTTATTGCCATCTTACAGCTTCTGAGTTCCTCACTGCCTCCTTGTAGGATAGAGGATCATTATTGTCAACAGATAAGTCACCATCTTCTGTAACTAGAAAACCATATCTTTTCGGTTCTCCAACCTCTCTAGTACTTCTATGCAGTATTTGTGTTTCAGTAACAATTTCTTCCACAGGGACCTGTAGAATCTGTGTTTCTATACGAACTCTTATGTATCTTGAGCATCAACTTCATTGAAGTCTATCTTGCTCTCACTATTCTTTTTTAGGATGTTTTCCTCATGGAATTCAACTTGCCTAGCAACTATTACCTTTTTACCTGAGAGATCATATACGTAGTATCCCTTCGCTTCCTTGGAGTGACCTATAAAGATACACTTCGTGCCTCGGGGTGATAATTTGTTGCTTGAGCTAGCTTTAACAAACACCTTGCACTCTCATACAAACACCTCACACTCATGCACGAACATGTGACAAAACGAGTTACGAGTTTCTTTCTACTCCATAAACCGTTTTCCGCTTTAGTTGGTACTCGGTTTTGTATGTACGCTGCCGTGTGTAATGCATATCCCCAAAAAGATAATTGAAGACTTGCGTGACTCATTATCGACTTTACCATGTCCAACAAAGCACGATTTCTCCTTTCACTAACACCATTCCAGTGCAGTGTATAAGGCGGGTGAGTTGAAATAAAATCCCATGCTAGAAAATCAATAAACTCTTGGCTAAGATATTCACCTCCTCGATCCGATCAAAATTTCTTTATCTTCTTACTAAGTTGATTCTCAACTTTATTCTTGAACTCTTTGAACTTCTCAAAGGATTCAGACTTATACCTCATCAAGTAGATGTAACCGCACCTACTCAAGTCGTCGGTAAAAGTAATAAAGTACGAGAATCTACCTCTAGCTTATGCTTGAAAAGGTCCGCACACATCAGTGTGTACCAATTTTAGAAACTTTGTGGCCCTCTCAAATTGACCACTAAATGGTGGTTTGGTCATTTTGCTTTGTAAACAAACATGACATCTTTCAAGTGGTTTAAGTTCAAAAGAGTCTAAGTAACCATCTTGATAGAGCTTCGTCGAACGCTTCTCGTTTACGTGACCAAGGCTGTGATGCCACAACAGGGTGTGAAATGAGTTGTGTGAATTTGATTCGTTATCAATTGTCAATATTTGGTTTTCATAATTTAATATATAGACTGTTTTTCAGCTATGTGTCATACCATAACATATACTATATTTATAAAAGTAACAACTCTTATTTCCAAAGTTGAAAATAAATCCATTCATGTCTAAACAAGAAACGAAAATGATGCTCTTGGTTAATGCTAGACACATAATAACTGTTCTTTAAAACCAAAACCACTGTTGGCAATGCGAGGTGGTAGTCTCCAATGGCTAGAGCAGCCAACCTCGTTCCATTGGCAGCTTGTAGATCCACCTCGCCCTTGACAACCTTCCGAAATGTATTTTGTTCCTATATTTGGATACTAATGTGAGCACTACATGCAGTATCTAATACCCAACTTGTAGATAAGGAAAGATTACACTCGATAACGAATGCACCTGAAGCTTCCCCTTGCTTCTTTGATTGAGTGCAGTTTTTCTTTCGGTGGCTTTGCTTGTTACATGCAAAACATACTGTATTATGTTCCTTTGCTTAGCGTGGAATCTTCTTCTCATAACACAGACTTGGAAAAGTTAATTGAAGGGTTTTAGGTTGGTGTAACACGTCAATTGCATTAACTCGCAGTTTCTTGATTTGTTGAGTGGACTCCTTAATCCTGAAATCTTGGATAAAGATTTTCTCAACTCTTGTCTCTCAATTATACCAAGTCCTATTTTGTTGACGTGAACCAAGTTAAGTCAGTTCAAAACTTCAAGCTAAAGTTCCCCGATAATTGAAAGCATCCTGTCTTGGGCCGATCAAGCATTTTGAACTATGAGTTCGACTCTAACTCAAGTAATGAAAGGCTATACCAACATAATATTTTAGTTGAGGGATTTTTATCCTTTATGCGTAAAAACCCAGTTTTATCTTATCACATACTTTGTTAATATTAAGTGGATTTTACTCAAGTGATTAATCATGTCTGATAAAATTTACGCATAATCCGGTTTTATTTTATTCCATCTTGCATGCTTGTTAATTTATTTATCAAGTGATCACATAGCATCCACAAATATAAATAATCAACCATGCAACTGACAGAAATAAAATGTATGTGGCCTTTTCATGAGATTCTTTAATGGTTAGTTTAACGAGTGGATGATAAACTAATCCTCGACCCTAGGGGAAAACACCTTGAATCGTAGCTTGGTTCGTGTTGCAACATTCTACCTCGGCCCCTATGTATCGTCTCGATTGGTTTCGCCTCGGCTTCGAGACTCGGACCGCAGAGCTCCATCCTTATATAAGTTTTAACTCTCATGTAGATGGGGGGCTTCAATGGATTGGATAAGGGGGGTTTATATAAAAAAAACCACATGCACGTAAACCCTTACATAATGAGGGGGATGACACACAATCCATTTTAATTTAATGATAATAAATTAAAAGAAAAACCAATCACATACACATGTTTGGTCTAATCTCATGATCATCCAAATAGCATGCAACGGATATACGCTTGCAATTTATCCATCAATTACTTCAATTTGTTGTTTAATCAAAATAAAACGCCATGAATTAATCCAATTTATCCAATTTATCTTAGTACCATTCAAACATACTTAAAATTCTATCACTCATAATTTTAAACAAATTAAACAAATTAATTTTATTTAAAATTAATAGAGTACACAGGTGTACTTGGTGGCAACGACATGTACTCGTTTGAACTACTTGACATGATCATTGTGCTTGTGTATTCCCTTGGCATCCAACACACATTGCATAATAGGTAATTACATGGTGTTTATTGTCAAACAAATGACACACATAAAACATGTGAATTACACTGCATGTGATGCTTTTGATGCGTGCGGAGTACACTATAAGCAAAGACCATACACAATGAAGAAACGAGGACAACATGCCATGTACGCGGGTTACACGGCGTGCGATTCTTCAAACTGTATGCCAGCCTGTCCGGATTTACACGCCTATCCACTTTTATTGGATCACTGATCCGATTTCATCGGTCTGATCCAATATTATCGTGAGATACATGCAAGATACATAGGTATGAGACGTGTGGATTTGTAGTACACGTCGTGTACGCTTGTGTTACTCGGACAGAACCTTTGGCATCTTTAGATGGCGTTTTTAGACGTCTCTTCGTTTTATCTTAACCTGTTTATTGGTTATATGTGAGCGAGAACGAAAGAGAAGAGAAAACGATGTTCGGATTTCAAGAACAAATAAATTTGAAGTGAAAGAGATTGCAAATGCATACCATTCAATCAACGTTTAATAAATAATTATAAATTAACCGTGTGACCCCTATGAAGGTTTCAGGCGCAGTGGAAGTGTTTGTTTGGCATGACCAACTCGGCTTTTTTAGTCTTAATTTACGAATAATTGTTGTTGTACATAATGAATGACGTCCCGACCAACGAAAGTGGTAGATTACTTGACTTGATTAAACACCAGAACCAGAAGAGAAAGGTCTTCTTCACATGTAATTTATAATTAATTTACAAGTTGATCTAGAATTACTTGAACTTTTAATTTTTTCTTCGTTGATGACTCGGTTGACTTAATCCTGTCATACCGTCGTTGCGCTATCGGATCCAAATGCAGAATCCCTTTAGTGGTGATCCACACGTGCATCACAATCTCTGAACGTCGTCGTGGAATCGCCGGTGATAAGAAACTTGATAAATATTCAAGGCAATGAATACATGTAATCGAGTACTCAAAAGTTTGTAATAAGGTGCCAACTCCAACACCAATGATACTTGCTTAAGATTTTTCGTGAAACGACCTGAAGGTACATTTGAGTGATCCAAAGATTTGCTTGGGGGAGATCCAAAGATGAAACCCGATACAACAATTCTGATATAATACACGTCACATTGCTTTTATAGTGACAATAGAAATCGCAACAGTCGGGATTTGAACCTTGAACCTCTTGGATGCAAATCTCCCTTGCTTACAAACTGAGGTAGGGGGACATAAACATTTTTTATTTGCTATTTAATATTATGATATTATAATAATATCCTTTTCATCCTGAGCCAAACTTTCTTTTTTATTCACGTCATTTTATTTCCTGCAATTTTCTTTTGATCAATCAACGACCTCTTACTTTTTTCGTACAGGTTCTTTTTTGGGAGAAAGCAAAAACCGAGCTGGACAGGTTGAGGACAAGGCTTTCCATGATATATCACGACAATGTCCTCAAAGTGAGTGCTGGCCTCGCTAGTTCTTGTCACAAACACTATGCAAATTAATCACAGTCGATAACGTTGTTTGGTTTCTCATTTTTCAGCTCAGAAAACCCATGGAGGGGCTGGTTGGGTGGCTTGATGCGGTGTCCACGGCTCGTATCCCCTGTGCTGTTGTGTCAAGTCTCGATCGGAAGACCGTGGTTCAATCTCTAGAACACATGGGGCTGAGCAAGTATTTCCAGGTTGTCCATCTATTGAATTTTTATGCGTTTTCTTATATGGAGTCTGTAGTTTTGTTCACGCTGATTAATAAATCTTGAGACGAGTCTCTTTTTTGATCATCTCGGTTTCTTAGGCTGTGTTTGGTTTTATAAAACATTTCTGGCTTTTTGATTCTCCAAAGATGCATTAACCTATGTAAATTAAAAACTTTTTTTAGATGATGAAAATGGAAACGGGAGATTTTTAGGTAAAAAACTTGTTTTCATGCTTCCTGGAAAATGAAAATGCAAAAAGAGGAAAAAAGATGAAATGTTTTCGAAAATCAAACGCGGCATTAATGGAATGTGTTCTCATTTTACTGTTGTGGTTTTGAGGATGCAGGCAATTGTGACCGAGGAAGATGGCATGGACTCCATAGCTCATAGATTCCTTTCTGCTGCAGTGAAGGTGATTTAGAGCCTGGCCAAATCCTCCTCCATATATTATAGAATGACATAAATATAATAACAGGTTTCAGTCAAATAAACAAACAGGGTATAAGTTAGGAGTCTAATCGACTCAAGCTCTAATATCAGTATTATTCAAGTTCAAGTAGTTTACGAGCATCAATGTATCATTTATTCCTCTAACTTAGGTATGACAATGAGCTGAGTATTTGTGAAATTTGGAGTGTCCAAACCCTAATCCGTTTACTTTTTCAAAACCTGAACCTGTGTATTTTTTTGAACTCATTACTCCAATCCCATCCTGTTATATTTTGAAATACCTGTTTTACTACCTCAACTTGTTTATAATTTCAAATTTTAAAATTTGTTATAAAACTAAAATGAATGTATCTCAATTTTTTATAATTTTTTTTTATAATTTTTAAATATATATTTAACGAATTAATCGTAATTAATTCAATTGGATTCAGATTTAGAATTATCAATTGAATTCAAAATAAATAACTATATTTTATAATTTTCCTATTATTTTAAAATATATAATTAATAAATATATAATAATTAATTTAATTGGACTTGCGGTATTCTAAAACATTTCCCGAACTCCACCTGAATAACAATCTAGGTTTGAATTCTTTATTATAATCCTATAAAAACCCCATTAACCAATACCCTAAATTTGTTCGGTCAGTGTTGGGTATCCATTTAATTCATTGTCACCCCCCCCTCCTTAAATTGCTTCTGTTTTTTTACATTCACTTACATTTAGGGTCCGTTAGACACCACTTACCTTATTGTTTATGATAAGCAGATAGTAAAATGAGCGATGCTAGTATATAAAATGAGCGGTGCTGGTACTGTTTTTGAAAAAAATTATCAAAGAAAATTACTCAAATGATAAGCAGAAATACTTTTTTAATAACTGATTTCAAACGCTGCTTGGGTTTGGTCGTCTGACACGTGTTTCTGAGCGTGATGCAGTTGGACAGGAAACCGTCCAAGTGCGTGGTGTTCGAGGACGATCTGAGAGGCGTGACCGCTGCACACAACTGCACGATGATGGCAGTGGCATTAATTGGCGCTCTCCCGGCGTGCGTCTCTCTACTGAAAATGAGAAGGAACTTTGGTTTGGTGTTGTGGAGATGCATTGATGCCCTGGTTTGTGCAGGTACGAGCTGGTGCAGGCAGATCTTGCAGTTGCACGCTTCTCGGAACTCTCGGTGATCAATCTCCGGAGACTGTTCACTCACAAGGGTTTTGCGTTCATGGATCCGCAGAGACAGAATGTTGAGAAATGCCCGCCTCGACGAGAATTGACCGTCGATACCATCTTTTAGTCTGATTTTTGTAAATTCCTTCCCTGCCCTTTTAACTTCAATTTTTTATCCATTCAAGTGTGAAAAACACTCTTCAATCTAGAAGGATACCTCTAATTATCACGGGTTTTCAAACCCCGCGAAAATTGTTGCAAGCAAATTGTGGATTTCAAAATTCTTCCTCGAATCCGTAAATAGTGCTTGTTTTCTTTTCAAAAAAAAAAAAAAAAAAGATTGTTATTACAATTTATTATTATTATTATTTAAAGAAAGAGGCTTATCGATTGTCTTAATTTTGTTATTAAAAAAGAGTTTTCATTATTTGAAATAATTATTATAAATTTGAGGCCAAAACAAATTAAAGAGTAAATAAGAATTTGGATTTATGTTTATTAAAATTTATTTGTATTTATAATTATGTTATGATTATGATGTTTTATATTTGGAATTTATTCTATGAGTTTTTTTAATCATCAAAATGGTCAAATTATGAAGTTATTGTTTCAAAACTATGTGAAAATAATATATATTAATTGCTTATAAATTTGATACTATTATGATATTTTATGAGTAATTGAAATTCATTATTATGAAATATTTATTAATTGTCCAAAGGTAATTTTTATATTATTATAATTTATGAATATAATTGTTGGTGATATATATGTATTTATTTATACATTCAAATATAATAAATAAATCTAATTGATGCGTGTATTATTTTCAAATAAAGTTAATTTAATATATTATGCAACATGGGAAAGATCGAACAAGTTAGGTTTGATGTTCAAGTGAACGAGCATAACAAGTACTATCAAGTCAGATCTCCTCAAAACTGAAAGTACTAAAGAATTTATGAAATCTGTGGGGCACCAATCTCAAACTGTTGACAAATCTATTGTTGGGACATTAATAACAGGGTCGGCCCGAGCAAAATGATTGTCCAAGACCAGTGTTTAAAATGTTGCCCTTTGGTTTAGTAAACAAACAAGTACAAAAAATCTGAAATTCAATGAATGAAAAACAAGCAATAAAAATCATAAATTCAGTGTGAATCAAAAGAAAGATGTTTAAAAACTAATCACAACACACATTGAAAATATTTATGATAAATCTGATTGCAAAAATAATAATGATTATGATTATTATAAATTTGAAGAACAAAAATAGGCTGAAAATGGGGATTTGTTTACTTTACCTGGTCTAACAAAGGAGGCGTCCATGAAACGACAGAACATATTCATGCCAGTGAAGGCATACATGAAGCGGGGGACGGGAGCTAGTGCGAATGGGAGGTGGAGCTGGCCTCGTGAAAGTCCATGTGTGCAAAGCGGGTACAGGAGAGGGAGGTGGAGCTGGCCTCGTGAAAGTTCGCGCGTGCAAAGCGGGTACAGGAGAGGGCGTCCACAAAGGTGCACCTCAACGAGCATCATGTACAGCAGTGTTGGGAGGAGGTGAGCCGGGAGGCAGAGACTATTGGAGAGATAGGGAGACGTGGTGGGGCGAGGGGGGCAGGGAGGCGCCATCGCACAGGTAGATTGTGGCGGCTGGGGGAGGCAGAGGGGTGTTGCCCCCTTTTCATCTGTTGCCCTAGCCCGGGGGCTCGCTGGGCTCACCTTCAGGCCGAGCCTAATTAATAAGTACATTGACTACCATGAAGTTTGATGGTTCTTGTACTATGCATGAACATGTCATTGAAATGACAAATATTATAGAAAGACTTCTTTAGGAATGAAAGTGGATGAAAGTTGTCCTTGTACAGTTTGTTCTAAACTCATTATTGTATGAGTATGGACCATTCCAAATGAACTAAACGCCATGAAAGATAAATAGAATGTGCATGAATAACACAATATATTAGTTTAAAGAGGAAACATGGTTAAAGAGTTGAGGAATCCACCCTATCCATTATTTGCATCACCAAGGAGAAAAGAAGTATGGTATAAAGAAGCATGGAAAAAGAAATGGGTCATTGAAAGTTAACGGGTCCTCTAACAAGAACCAGAAGAACGAAAATACAAATAAATGCCATTTCCGTGGGAAAGTTGGATATTTCCATAAGGATTGTCTGAAAAGAAAAGCTTGGTTTGAAAAGAAATGTAAACAAAATGCTTATACTTGTTTCAAATCAAACTTAGCTTAAGTTCCACATATTACATGGTGCATTGATTCTGGTTGTACGACTCATGTTTCTACTACGATGCAGAGATTCCTTTCAACCCAAATCACAAACCCAACTAAAAAGTTCATTTTCACGAGGGATAGAGTGAAGGTTCCAGTGGAAGCCGTCAGTACTTACTGTTTGATGATTGATTGTGGATATAATTTGGATTTATGTGAAACCTTTTATGTACCTAGTATATCTAGAAATTTGGTTTCTTTATCAAAACTTGATGCTGCTGAATACTCTTAATTCTGAGAAAGAATATTTTTGTTTGTTTAAGCATACACACATGATTGGATTTGGTTTATTGTATGATGGTTTTTACAAACTAAATCTTGATAATTTGTATGCTGAAATTCTTATGACATTGCATCATAATTTTGGTACTAAACGTGGTTTAGTAAATGAAAAGTCTGTTTATTTGCAACATAAATATTTAGTTCATATTTCCAAAGAAAGACCAAAGAGATCGATTAAGGTTGAAATCCTTCCAAATTTAAATTTTATTGACCTAAGTATTTGTGTGGATTGCATTAAAGGAAACCAAATCAAACACATAAAGAAAGGTGTCACTAAAAGTTCTCAACTCCTTGAGATCATATATATCAATATATATGGACCTTTTGATGTCAATTCTTTCGGTAAAGAAAAATATTTTATGACCTTTATTGATGATTTTTTACATCATGGATATGTTTTTTTATTGCATGAGAAATCTCAAGAAATAAATGTCTTGAAATTTTATGTAAATGAAGTTGAGAGACAATTAGACAGAAATGTGAAGGTCTGACATGAGTGGTGAATATTATGAAAGATTAGATGAAATTTGAAAAAACCCTGGTCCATTTGCAAAGTTCCTAGAAAGTCATGACATATGTGCACAATACACTATGTGAGGTACACCACAACAAAATAGTGCAGCAGAAAGGCGTAATAGAACATTAATGAATATGGTTAGGAGCATGTTATGTAATTCATCTTTACTCTTATCATTATGGATGTATGCTTTAAAAACCACCATGTATTTATTGAATAAAGTTCCTAGTAAAGCAGTTCCAAAGACTCATTTTGAACTTTGGATTGGTAGGAAACCTAGTTTAAGACACCTGTATGTATGGGGTTGTCAGGCAGAAATAAGAGCATATAATCCACAACAAAGAAAACTGGATGTAAGAATAATTAATGGATATTTCATTGGTTATCTAGAGAAATCAAAGGGGTATAGATTTTATTACCCTAACCATAATATGAGAATTATTGAAACCGTAAATGCTAGATTTATTGATAATGGTGAATCTAATGGAAGTGAAGTTCCACAAAATGTGAAAATTAAGGAAGTTAGAATTCAAGTTCCATTTTCTTGTAATCCAACTTCACATGTTGTTGTTCCTCAATTTATTGCATCATAAAATAATCATGTAAAGCAACAGAATGTTTCCTAAATTCGCAATGAAGAAATGATTGGAGAACCATAAGAAATAGTGTTAAGAAGTCCTCAAAGGGAAAAAAGGTCAGCTATTTCGAATGATTATGTGGTATATCTACATGAGATAGAAAGTGATCTTGGTATTGACAATGATCCAGTTTCATATTCTCAAGCCATTAATTGTAATTATTTTGATAAATGATTAGATTCCATGATATGTAAGTTGAATTCCATATAATAAAATAAAGTATGAGACCTTATGGAATTGCCTAAAGGATGTAAGAGAGTTGGATGTAAATGGGTCTTCAAAACCAAATGTGACTCTCATGGTAACCTTGAACATTACAAGGTCATACTTTTTTTAAGGGATTCACTCAAAAGGATGGTATAGATTATAAGGAAACCTTCTCATCGGTTTCTAAGAAAGATTATTTCTGAATTATTAGGCCATTGGTAGCTTAGTATTATTTAAAACTACATCAAATGGATGCATACATGGATCAACCAATGAGTTTTTCCATTAGAGGAAAGTAACACATGGTATGTAAATCAAAGAAGTCAATGTATGGACTTAAACAAGCTTTCCAACAATGGTATATTTGGTTTAATGATACCATTGTATCTTTTGGTTTTAAGGAAAATATTGTTGATTAGTGTATATACTAGAAGACCAGTGAGAGTAAATTTATATTCTTGATTCTATATGTTGACGACATATTGCTTTCTGCAAATGATCTTGGTATGTTATGCGAGACCAAGAAATTCCTCTCTAATAATTTTGAAATGACAGACATTAGAGAAACTAAGTATGTGATTGGAATAGAAATATTTCGTAATAGAACTCAAGATTTATTGGTTTTATCTCAAAAATAATACATTAATTAAATTTTAGAGAGATTTAGGATGTAAAAATGTTTAGCATTATCAATTCCAATTTAGAAATGAGATAAATTTAATCTCAATCAATGTCCCAAAAATGATATGGAATGAAAATAGATGGAAGGAATTCCTTATGCATCTATCGTTGAAAGCTTGATGTATGCTCAAACATGTACAAGACTAAATATTAGCTTTGTAGTTGGTATGTTGGGAAGATACCAAAGCAATCCTGGATCATTAAAGAGTTTCAAATAAATTTTGTAATATTTGCAAGGAACAAAGGATCACATGCTCACTTATAAAAGATCCAATGATCTTGAGGTGATTGGATACTCTAATTCAGACTTTTCTGACTGTGTTGATATAAGAAAGTCCACTTTTTGTTATGTGTATCTTTTAGTCAAAGGATCAATATCATGAAAAAGTGAAAAAAAATCGGTTATAACTGCTTCAACCATGAAAACTGAATTTGTAGCATGCTTTGAGGCTATAATTCAGGGTACGTGGTTGCTGAACTTTATTTGAGGACTTGGAATTGTCGATAGTATCACAAGCCCTTGAAAATTTATTATGGAAATGCCACGATAGTATTCTTTTAAAAGAATGACTGATATTCCAAAGTTTCTAAACACATGAAATTAAAGTACTTTTTTGTTAAGGAGGAAGTTCAAAAATGTAAGGTGTTAATTAAATGCATTAGCACAAATCTTATGATTTCTGACCCTTTGAAAAAAGAGTTGTTGCCTAAGACATTTATTTTACATGTTTAAAGTATGAAAATTTTTACCGAGTAGGTTTCGTTGTATATAATGACTACTATGTTTATTACAGTTGACACTTGGACTTATAAATGTTTGATCATGTTGCCTGTTTTTCAATAAGTATACATGATTGAATTGAATAATGATAATAGGTATAGTCTTAAATAAAGATATTATTGTTGGATCAATTATATATATATATATATATATATATATATATATCCCATTTTAATTATGATAAGGAAAATGTCAATGTTATAGTATATGGAAGAGACTATTAATAAAGGATGTACGACTGCCATGACTCATGTAAACATTATCCTTAATTATGATGAATGTTGTATACATGATAAAATGGATATAAATTCACCTAGTAATCTATTGAATTTATTAAACACCATGATGTAATATCATATGAGTTAAGTGAGAGAATGTTGGAATAACTCATGGATATTTTGTTTAATAAATATTATAATGCGATAATGAGGGATAATTTTGTCAAATTGATGGACTTTGACAGTTAATTAAAAATCACTAATAAAAACTATTTTATCCCTTTTTAAAGGGTCTTGTCCTTGCCAATTAAGTCTCAGTTATGATTCCAATATGCTCTATCAAAATTGTGAAAAAGAGAGAGTAGACAAAGGATAAATATCCTTTTAAGTGGGAGAAAATCCAAGGAGACTCAAATCAAGAAGGTTCAATGGATCAAAGTATGTTTCATATTCATTAATCTTATTTATCTATTTGATAAATCCAAATTTCAAAGATCTTAAAATAAAGGAAAATAACTGTACACTTTATAAAGAAGAATTTTTTCTCTCAAGGTTCACTGGCCCCATGAGATAGCTTCTCACCCAATGTTGCCTCATTTTCATTACAATGAAAATACCTCAACATAAATGGAAAGTTTACAACCTTAATGAAGAAAAAAATGAACTCTATCTTACTTAGTCCTAGAGAATGATTAACTCCTCCTTTATGTGAGCATGTAACTCCCTTTCTCACTTAGATAAACATAACAACAATTTCTTTTTCTCTGATTTAGAGACCAATTGTCCCCCTCTCTTATTATCTTCATTTTTATCTTTAATAGAGAATAATTTATTCAAGTAAAATCTCTCCAATATTATCTCCTTTTCCCTCTATTTAATGGTAGTCACATACCCTTCAAAATTTTCTTTAAAAACCATTGGCTATGGCACCATCTTTTCCTTGTGCATCTCATATTTAAATGAGATAAAACAGAGAAATTTTCTTTTGAATTAAAGAAAAACACGCTGTGACATAACCCACCCTGACATGTTTTTGTGTTAGTCAACCTTTAGTTGAAACCAAGACCAGCTTCACATCGATCTTCAATAAAAATTACTAGATCTCTACTTTTCTTCTTTGATGACCACTATCACCACAATTTTTTTATTGGACATGATGCGGTTTCTATCTCTTCCTCCTATAAGAACACTTTCACCAACCATTACTTACTCCATTCTTCAAGAGTGGCTAATAATAATTATTTTTCAAATTTTACTACCATGGTATTGACCATGATGTAATTTCATGTCTGTACATCATTTTCTCTAGCCACTACATTCTTGACTAAAACAACTTCACATACCATGATGTTTCTCTATCTAGCTGATTGTGGAAAACAAAGAGGTTATTAACCCTCATAACCACAACTTAAGAAAAAACATGGTGTCTATCACATTCATATTTTTCACATGATCATTGAAATGTCCAAATAAAATAACCATCACATCCTTCATCTAGTCATGGAACACAACAACTCTTACAGTTCTCTTCAAAATCATGATTACAAACCAGAACATGGTTTATTTTCTTGGGTGTGGGTTGTCTTAATTCTACTACACATATCACCACATTTATAATAAAAATATTCTTCCCCATTTCATACTCTAAAGTACCAAAATTTCATCTTGTTGAATTCAACGCCACAATGTGGTTACTCCTATACCACAATTTTTTATTGGAAACTATGAATTTTGTTAGTCTTTTCGTCACATATAACCATTTTGTTTTGTGCATAACCATGGGATAGTTTTTTGTCTCATTACTAAATTATCTTCAAAAAATTACCAAGATTATCTAAAACACTCCAAAAAATCTTTTATAATATAATGAGTGCTCTCTTTCATAACATTTCCAAGAAATATAACTCAAAACACTAAAATTTATTTTAGTCTCAACTGTCTCCCTCTTTATATTTCTTGGAAAACCATCCAAAACCATCCACTGTTAACACCATCATACATCGCTTGTGATTCTCCATAAAAATCAACTAAGAAATAACATTCATTCACATTGAGTGATGTGTTTTGTAGGATCATATCATGTCCAACGCATTAGAAAAAAACCCAATTGAATGCCCAATCTATTATCATAAAATAAACATGCAATGAAGAAAATAAAACTAAACAGGCATACCTCATTTCCAGCGAGCACTATCCTGATGGAATGTGTTTGAGGGAGATCACCAAGAAACAATCGATAGACCATCACTTCCAAATGTAGTATATTGGCTAGTAGAATCCTTGTATGTTATGAGTGTTGGAGTTGGTTCCCTAGAACCAACTTCTATATACTTTATGATAACTTGTATTCATTATTTTAAATATCAATATACTCTTAATCACATCATGATTGTTCTTCTTCATAACATAGTATGTGATAATGTCTAAGAGTAGCTGTCGCATTGAAAGGTCATAATAGTTCTCTACTATGATGAGAACCCAGAAGTTCCACAATAATATTCTTAAATACATGTTCTTTATCCAGATGAAATCATTTGAGAGAAATAAATGATACAAACTATCAGGGGTGGAGACTCATAGGACTTTGAGGCACCTTCTCATGGTGTACGCACTTGGTAATATGCAGTGTAGGATATTATGAGAACGAGATCCTCCAGTAGGAAATCCATATTTAAATGTGTCATTAGATGTTCTTATATGTGGACATTTTTATTGATCATTAGAATTTAATATTATTATTAATTAGTTTTATAAGACTCGTACTTTGATGTATTGATGAAAACCGTGATGATATTTATTCACCGTGATGTAAGATATATTGGGTGCGTCATGAGTAATATTTCATTAATGACTAATGTGAGAAATGATTTATCCCTTATGTAATTTAACAAAAGTTGATATCTCAGTCCCTTTGATGGAAATGATATAGCCTAAATAAATCTTTAACCATGGTGTTTTATAGGCAAGTTTAATTCCAGAAAGTCAAAGAAAGAGACATCAAACACATTGGTTAACGACACCAGCATGAAACCTGATTGATTAGAGATATCACGATAAAGGTATAATATTACACAATAATCATTTGTATGAGGTATTATGTCATTGCGACATTAACTTCTTTCTCTATGAGTGCCTTGACGTGTTGTTAGATGCTAACTTTGGGCTTTTGGCTGCTTGGCCTAATGTCACCGAGAAATAGGATTTGAGGACCACACACTAAGTGTATCCATAATCTTAGTTAAATAATGTATTATTATTTATTATTTAATAATTTGAATAAATATTATTCCCATACATGGTTTAATAATTTTTCTTGTTTGTTTGATCACATATATTTCGTCACCAGTTATTCGAGAGAATATTATGTGAACAAAATATTTAATAAATATTTATTTTCTCTTTAGTCAATAAAAATATTTATTTATTTATTGGTGAATAATTCAATTATATTTATTTATTAAATAAATAGTCATTATTCAAGACCCGATAAATATTATGGAGGAATAACAGACCGAGTCCAATGAGAAATAACATATATTGAATATTATTTGAATAAATAATATTTAATTTAATTCGAGAGTTTAGCTCATGTCAAGAAATAATAATAATATTATTATTATAGACATGAGGCTCCGCAGGGATTACAAAAATAATGAAGGGTACATGTGCAATTATTATTTTCTAACCCTAACGGTATATATACCCAATTATATTATTTTATTAAGAGAGCTAATTCATTTGTGTTGTGCACAATGAGATCTAGAGAGAATCATCTCAAAGCCCTAGAGAGCTCCCTCTCCAAGAACACTATCAAGAATGAAGAGCAACCATACTCCACCACCACTCTCAAGTCTAGATAGATTGAAGAGAACCCTTCCTTGAAGTGGTTCTCATGGTGATCAAAGGTGAATGATGCAATCGTTAGGATCTCCCGTGCTAGCACCTGGAGATTCCTACGACGATGTTTGGAGGTTCTTGAAACACATGTGGATAACCACTAAAGGGAATCTATTATTGATTCCTACAATGAAACAATAATACGATGTAGAGACGTTAGATTCATTAACAAAGAAATAATTTCTCGCATGATAATTATTTAACTACTTAAATTAATTATAAATAATATGTAATGATCCCGCATTTGGTTCTGACATTTATTCATTGTCTATATTCTTTGACTCAATTCCATTGATCACGGAATTTATCATTGTGTAAATCCTTGATTAATCACCGATCATGAAAAAATCAATGTTAGGCATGCCCCATCCAACGATTCCTCTATTACCAAAACCTAAAAGTGGTATCAGAGGGATCACATAATTATTTATAATTATTTAAATATTGTTGATTGATTTACGCATTTTCCATTAATTTTCAATTATACTTTAATTATTATTTAATCTGAATTGTGAGATCTTCATTATTACTCTTTGTTTCTCATAAATATAATCAAATTGATTAATTTTATGAACGAAATAAATTTGAAGACCTCATCCAGAGGTTCCAGGGAGTTTTCTTGGATAACATAAGAGTACACATTGTGTAACCCTGAGGTACATACCGTGTACTAGTGTTTAATACACTATGAATTGATTCATAATTAATTAAAGGTGTGTGAATTTATTACATGTAGTGAATTTAATTATAAATCACATGTTTATAGGGCCAACCTGATGCACAGTCATCCATAGTACATGCCTTGTAGCTTCCGTACACGACGTGTAGTCCCTTAATCACAAATGAGTCATGTATCCTCTTACACAGCCTACATGACTGGTGATCGTGTAACTTGGAGACCACACACTTTATATCCCATGCACATGATGTATACTACAATATTTTCTATGGCACAGTTACATGCTGAGTCCCTTGGTGTGTTCCATAGATAGTTGGTGAGAATAATATACGCTCTGTAGCTTTAATGTACACACTGTGTACTTTTACCAAATTACACAAAATTAAAAAATAATTTATTATACAGTTCAAACCTTATCCACACGTGTTCCATGTGGTCATTAAGTTGATAGTACACACCATGTGATGATATATATATATATATAAATGTCTAATTATTTTTTGAGTAATGTTCAGATCTACATATCATGTATAAGCTGTATTAAAATTATTACTCTACGCACATTGAAGCATAACATTCTACGTAAATACCACGTGTTCCATATGGTCATTGATTTGATAGCACACACCATGAAATTACATGATAAGTCATTTATTCCATATGTCACAAAAGTAAATAGTATATGAGTATAATACACATTGGGTAGTTTGTACAGGTACTCATCGTATTGCCTCCAAAGTACATTTTTGTATACAGTTAATTTTAAATAAATTTATTTAAATTGTTTAAAATTATGATGGATGAGAATCTCAAGAAAATTCAGATGAAAATTAAGATAAAATAATTGATTAATTAAAAAGGATAATTAATTGATTCGAGCATGATTTATCTAAAATAAGAACGTTTAGAATTGAATGATAATTTTATTAAATGCTCAATTCATTGCATGCATGTAGATGATCATGATCCTAGATCAGACCATTTTATGTAATTGGTTTTATTTAATTTATTATTAAATTAAATTATTTGCCTCTGTGTCATCTCTCCTCTCATTATGTAAGGCCCTGCATGCCCATAATTTCTTTTATATAACCCCCTAAACCAATAATTTGATTCCCCTCACCTAGGTGTGAGTAAAAACATATGTAATGGATAAATATTCCAAACTAGTAGAGTCAGTTCAAGTTTTGATTTGAGGAAAAATCAATCCAAGAGAGATACATAGGTGGACAAGTGGAAAGCTGCAACACAAACCATAAATGGTTCAAAGTGTTTTTCCCCTAGGTCAATGGTTAATTTATCATCCGCTAAACAAACCATTAGTAAAATCTCATGATCATACCACTTTATTATTTTATTTCTTTCAAGTTGCATGGTTATTTCATTATGGATGTATTATCATGATCACATGAATTAATGAATTAACAAGTAAGCAAGATAGAACTAAAATAAATTCAATTATGCGTAAATATTATCTAATACATAGTTAATCACTCAAGTAAATACACTTAATATTAAAAATCATGTAATAAAGATAATAATTTTAAATTTATGCATAAAGATAAAATCCCTCAATTATATATATTAAGTCGGTAATGCCTTCCACTACTTCAGTTAAAATCAAACCATAGTTCAAAGTGTTTGATTGGCCAAAGTTGGGGTGATTTCAATTATCAGGGAATTGTAAATTGATTTTTTGGGTTGATTTTACTTAGTTCATATCAAGGGTTGACTTATAAAGTAGGACTTGGTGTAACTGAGAGGCAAAAGTTGATGAAATCCAATTTAAGGATTTCAGGATTGGGGATTCCACTCAACATATCAAGCTGCGAGTTAATGAAATTGGTGATTAGCCACTGGAAGAGGCTAATATTTATTTTTTATATTATAATATTCATGTGCTTAATTATTCATAAACACCATTTTTAGTTCATTTTAAAATTTGAACATTATTTCACATTATGATTGTAATTCCTTCTTAAAATGAACTATTACGTGGTACATTTTTGAACACCTCATAAAACATAGAATGATATTGATTTTATTTTCATATTTTATTTTTAGGTCCCCCATGCTATAAGGAACAATTAATTATTTTGGATCACTTGAAGATTCTCATTGGAAGACCACCAAAATGGGTCTTGAACCAAGAATATTCTGGGCGAAGTGAACTGGACAATAACCCAATAAAAGTACTGTAGAGGCCAATATCCAAGACAAATTATTCTCAAAATTTAACTGGAGATAGAATAAATCATGTGGAAAATTTCATTCAGTAGTGGAACAAGCTAATTTAGATCTTTAAATGGAGTCTCATGTGGCCCAAGTTGAAGATGAAATTATGGGATAGATTCCGCGACTCAGAAAAATAGCCCACCATTTAAATCATATCCCGAAAACCAAAATCTATTTTGGGATGAAATTTTATATAAATTTAGGTAACATCCACACTTCATATTTTTCTTCTATGGTCCACCCAAATTCGGCCATCTAGATGCTCATTTGGATACACCTTTCAGAGGCATGCAAGTTGGCTTAGATTTTTTGTCAAGGGTGGAAAAGTACACTCTCCCTTAACTTTCCACCCACCTTGGCCTACCACCATTAATTGAGGAGACTTGGAATATTGGGGGATTGACCCAAGTCTTACAAAATTCCTATTTAAGGTAGCAGTGTTGGTGGATTTAGGCATATTTTTTGCTTGGTTTCATTGTAATGTTATGCTGCTACTTTGTGTTTGTAATCACATTTCTTTCTCATGTAAGTTGTTCAATTCACCTTAGTTTCTTAATAAAAGTTCTTAATTTCCTATTATTCTGTTCTTATTCATATCATGTTGATACCATTTCCTCAAGTTGTGAATTTATTCACACCAAACCTTGTGAATTTTTTTACACAATGGTGGAGTGATCGTTATTTTGTTGTTTTCACTTCTTCAATTCCACCCTCATAAGTCTACTTCCCACTTCCGTTGAAAACATGTCATCAATGGAGGGATAAACTTTTTGTGGGTTGATCCAAGGGAGTATAAAGGGGATATATTTGGTGTTATTTATCACTCTCTAAATGTCTATTAATTTCTTTTATTTGAGTTTTCTCATTCAATGATTTTTTCTCTTCCTCTTCCTTATTGAATTTAATCGCCTCACTTTTATGTGCTAATAAGATCCTTTAATTTAGAGTGATTATGAAAATGATCCTAAAAGTGTATATGTTATTAGCATGTGTTTGTGAATGTGTTTAACCAGTAAGTGATGAGGTTAGTTTGAATTCATTGAATGAATCCTTCTCGAGTTAATGAAATTGAAATCGTTAAAAAAGAATTTCATCCAATACGTCCCTTGTAATAACCTAGGATCAAACTTTTTTCATAAATTGAAATCACATAGATCTATTTTGCTCTTTTAAATCCACCCAAAATCAACCCAAATTTGGCCATTTCATAGACAAAAATAGTCCATAGAATGTACATGTCTATAGGTTTCTTCTTAGGTCTCTGAGGATTCGACCACCCAAGCTACACTATAAGCGACTGCTTAACCCTAAAAGCTTGGGTAAATTTGGGCAAGACCAGTTGGAATTTGGAATACCTACCTAAAACCCTTCAAATTGATTGACTGACCAAATTCAGGGTGATGAGAAGGAGAATATGGATTCTTTCCACTATAATGTCCAATCAAAAGTATAACATCCTAGAAATATTAAGTAATTAATAAATGAACTATAATTTAAATAAATAATGTTCTGACATGTTTTTATAAAACTATGTTATTTCATCAAAATTTTGTTACTTTGATTTGTATTAATGTCACTTTTTAAATACATGATGATATATTAAAATAATATAAATTAATTATACTTTTATGAAATATAGTATCATGAAATGACATTTTCTAATATAATGTTTTAATAAATAAAAATAATCAAAGGTAATATTAAAAGTCATATATTATTATAAATTTTGTTTAAAAAAAACTTAATATTATTTTTCAATATAGTATTTATTTATGAATTTGTTTTATAATTATAAATTATGTTTAAAATTTTATATAACTAAATTCAGTTTTTTTTAAAAAAATTAAATTAGAATGATATATTTTAGAATTCATTATTTTTAAATACTTAATTAAATAAAGTTTTAAATTATTTAATAAAAAATTAAATTATTTAAAAGCATTATTACTTTTTTACTTTGAAGTTATTATATATACATATAAATTACAATTTATGATGATATTAATAATAAAAAAAACGGTACATAAATAAATGATTTACTAAATGAACTATTATAAATTTATATGAATTTCCAATATTATTAATTTATAAATACACATATGAAATTCTGTACAAAATTTAATATGATTATTAAAATTATAATGAACCGAATAAGAAAATAATAATAGAAAATCGAGAATAAAACTAGAATAATGGAAAAAAAGAAAACAAAATAAATGAAGATAAGAAGAATAGAGAAGTCAGGTTAGGGTTTCATTTCGATCAAAGAGGGACCGAGCGAGGTCGAGTGAAGGAGGAAACCGAGGCTGTGGGCTTCGTTTCAGGAGGTTGAACTCAGAAGAAGGCTTAGATCAAGCATGAATGATGCCAATAAGGATGTATCTAAGCTCGACTGAGAGATTTTATATGTGAGGTCAAAGCTGGAGTCAAGATCCAGATCTGCATCACGTGGAGGCTTGGAATGAGATTTTGGGGAAAACGACTTGTGATTTTGGAGATCTACCTTGCATTGCCTCAAATCGCAAGTAGGTGTGTTTTTATTTGGTTTAGTCATCTGAATATTATCTGATTTTAGAATATTGATTTCATTTCCTATACTATTCTCAGATTTTTTCTTCTTCAGATGCCTTTTGTCATCGTTTTCATGCATGTGCGTTTTTTTGGTTCATTCAATGTATCCAACGAATTTGATCGATACCTTCAATATAGTTTATTTTAATCTTCTTTGTATTAATTTGTTATGAATTTCATTTGAATCTATTCATTTTTGTGTGTGAATTAGACTTCAAATAAAACAAAAAACTTAATTTTTTGGTCTTGTTTGTATACAAGTTGTCATTCTCCAACAGTTCTTCAGTGCATTGAATTTCCCTTTCCGCTATTGTTTTCACAATTGATATCTCTTCTCATGAATCAAATTGAGATATTGTTTTAAATTTTTTTATCATATCAGCTTGAACGGAAAGCTGATCCAGGAATTATAATTTATTTTAAAGTAGGAATTAAACAATCAATTCTATTATCATGGTGAGTGTATAAATAGAGCGGGGAGAGGTAGTCCAGAAGGAAGTCAGAATTCCATGTTTCTCTGTGTTTTGTGGTGTGTTTTTTAGTTATAAGAATATGAGATATGGGAAGTGGAAAATAGGAGGAGTAGAAGGATTTCAGCCTTCTTCCACAATTGGTAAGGAAAAAATTATTTATTTTCAAACATCTATTTATCTGAGAAATTTATTTCTATATGGGTGTAATTAAATTTATTTTCAATTTTTAGTTCTTGAAATCATGCAAGTTGTTTTTTATTTCTTTAAAAACTATTATGAATATACGTGTTTCAATTACACACACACACACACACACGTATATATGGGTATCATTTCCAAACTTCAAGAATGTTTGCTTCAAGATTTTTCTAATTATTTAAATATTATGATTTCATGTTTTATACCTGTATGAGTTCCAAGTATCTACTTTTAATTTATGAATTGAATATGTGTGTATGTAAACTTTTGTTTAGTTATGTATTTAATTTTTATTTTTATGCTTGATATATATATACATATATTGAAGTGCTATTTTTTTACACTTTGATTAAATTATGTAAGTATCTTACGTTGGTATATGATATATGTGTACATATTATTTGAACATATATTAAAAAAATGGTTTATTCAACATTCAAGATCATTGAATTATAATTATGTGTTTAAATATATATATATGTACTTAAAGTTAAGATCATCAAAATTTATGTACATATATATATATATATATCCATGAAAGGATGAATGTATATGATACTTTGATGTGCGACACATAATTATCTATTTATTATGATTATTATATGCATTTATCTCATTATTTCATGCATAAAATCAATTAAAAAAATATTTCTTTGAAATTTCTATCAACGATTGAGTTTTTAAAATCGTTGAAGTTATAACTTTATGCAAAGGATAAGTGGAAGATTTTTTATTGTAACCAAAATCACAAGTGATATGTAATGAAAGTTTATATATTTATATATACACTTACATATATAAAAATATAAGTGTGAATGTGTATTTTAATACATTGATGAGTTTTCAAAATTAAAAACTCCAGTAAAAGTATATATAAGTAAAGTAAGCTTAAAATGTTTTTCATAAAAATTCAGCACTTGAATGTTGTAAATATGGTAGAGAAATGGGGAGTGAACCCATCCCTTGACAAGTGGGTAGGATCAAGATAACCTTCAACATTACAAGTTTCCCTAGTATTTTGTTTTCAAAAATCTTACATATAGTTTTTCAAAAATATCACTGGATTATTTTCAAAACAAGTTTTCGAGCATAAGTATTTTCAAAATGTTGAAATATTTTCCAAATGTATGTAATTTCAATATTATTTTCAAAATGTATTTATAAAATTATTTTGATAGAATATCAAAATAATTTCAAAATAATTTCTCAAAACTTATTTTCAATGAAAGATTTCCTAAAAATGCATTTCAAAAATTTTAAAACACCTTATTGGGAAATTGAATTCTCATTTCTTTATTTTAAATATTTTTCACAGGTATCGTAGAAGTTCAAATTTAGATGTCATATTTTTTTTGGAGTTAGCATTTTGAAAGTGTAGAAAGCATATGTTTTATTTTTGTACAACTCTGATATATGTAAGGTGATTATCTAATCCTCCAAAACCTAGACCGATAAAAGTTCTTGGTTTGTTTTTAGTGTTGTGTAATTGTTCAGTTACTTTTATAAAAAAAATTACACAACATTTATATGTGCTGATTCTGGAAGTTTTGGATTAGGGTGTTATAATTGGTATCAGAGCAATGGTATACACAACTTTGGAGATTAGATGTTGTCTTTTGAGGAAAAAAAATATACACATTAGAATTTCATTTAGACAGTTAAGTCCATTTAGAAATTCTTTAATTCTGAAGATGGAAATTCAAAAATTTCTCAAGTACAATGAACGAATTGTTAGGCCACAATTTCTTTAAGGGGGGGGGGGAGAATGTAACATCCCAGAAATATTAAGTAATTAATAAATGAATTGTAATTTAAATGAATAATGTTATGAAATATTTTTATAAAACTATGTTATTTCATCAAAATTTTGTTACTTTTATTTGTATTAATGTCACTTTTTAAATACATGACGACATATTAAAATAATATAAATTAATTATAATTTTATGAAATATAGTATCATGAAATGATATTTTCTAATATAATGCTTTAATAAATAAAAATAATAAACGGTAATATTAAAAATAATATATTATTATAAATTTTTTTTAAAGAAACTTAATATTATTTTTCAATATAGTATATATTTATGAATTTGTTTTATAATTATAAATTATGTCTATAATTTTATATAAATAAATTAATTTTTTATAAAAGAAATTAAATTATACTGATATATTTGAGAATTCATTATTTTTAAATACTTAAGTAAATATATATTTTTAAATTATATCATAAAAAATAAAATTATTTAAAAGCATTATTACTTTTTTACTTTGAAGTTATTATATATAAATATAAATATAAATTTATAATGATATTAATAATAAAAAAAATATTATGGTACATAAATAAATGATTTACTAAATGAACTATTATAAATTTATATGAATTTTCAGTATTATTAATTGATAAACACACATATGAAATTTTGTATAAAATTTATTATGATTATTAAAATTATAATGAAACGAATAAGAAAAAAATAATAGAAAACCAAGAATAAAACTGGAATAATGGAAAAAAACAAAAAAAAACATAATAAATGAAGATAAGAAGAATAGGGGAGTCAGGTTAGGGTTTCGTTTCGATCAGAGAGGGGCCAAGCGAGGACAAGTGAAGGAGGTAGCTGAAGCCGTGTGCTTAGTTTCGGGAGGTCAACCTTAGAAGAAGGCTTAGATCGGGCACGAATAAATCCAACGAGGGTGGATATGAGCTCAACCAAGAGCTTTCAGATGTGAGGTTGAAGCCGAAGTCCAGATCCAGATTTGCATTGCGTGGAGGCTCCGAATGAGATTTTGGGGAAAACAACCCACGATTTTGGATATCTACCTTGCATTGTCCTAAATTGCAAGTAGGTGTGTTTTTATTTGGTTTAGTCATCTGAATATTATATAATTTTATCATATTGATTTCTTTCCCTATCCTCTTCTCCAAATTTTTTTCTTCTTTAGATGATGTTTGTCGTCGTTTTCATGTATGTGCATTTTTGTGGTTCGTTCAATGTATCCAACAAATTTGATCGATATATTCAATCTAGTTTATTTTAATCTGTCGCATATCAATTGGTTATGAATTGTATTCGAATTTGTTCATTGTTGTGTTTGGATTAGACTTAGAATAAAACATCAAACTTGATTTTTTGGTCTTGTTCGTATACAATTTTTCATTCTCCAACAGTTCTTCGGTGCATTGAATTTCCCTTTCCACAGTTTTTTTCACAATTGATATCTCTGTTCACGAATCAAATTGAGATCTTTTTTTTCATTTTTTTCTCATCTCAACTTGCACGAAAATCTAATCTGAGAATTATAATTTATTTGCAACTAGGAATTAAATAATCATTTATATTTTCATGGTGATTGAATAAATAGAGTGAGGAGAGGTAGTCCAGAAGAAAGTCATAATGCCATGTTTCTATGTGTTTTGTGGTGTGTTTTTAGGTTCTAAGAATATGAGAGACAAGCAATGAAAAATGGGAGGAGTAGAAGGATTTCATCCTTCTTCCATAATTAGTAAGGAAAAAATTATTTATTTTCGAAAGTTTATTTATCTGAAAAATTTATTTTTATAAGGGTGTAATTAAATTTATTTTCAGTTTTCGGTTCTTGAAATTATTAAAGTGGTTTTTATTTCTGTAAAAACTATTACGAATATATGTGTTTCAATTACACACACATACATATATATGGGTATCATTTCCAAACTTCAAGAATGTTTGCTTCATGGTTTTTCTAATTATTTAAATATTAAGATTGCATGTTTTATACTTGTATGAGTTCTAAGTCTCTACTTTTAGTTCATGAATTAAATATGTATACATGTAAACTTTTGTTTAGTTATGTATTTAATTTTTATTTTTATGCTTGATATATATATACATATATTGAAGTGCTATTTTTTTACACTTTGATTAAATTATGTAAGTATCTTACGTTGTTATATGATATATGTGTACATATTATTTAAAGATATATTAAAAAAAACGGTTTATTCAACATTCAAGATCATTGAATTCTAATTATGTGTTTAAATATATATATATATGTACTTAAAGTTAAGATCATCAAAATTTATGTACATATATATATCCATGAAAGGATGAATGTATATGATAATTTTATGTGCGACACATAATTATCTATTTATTATGATTATTATATGAATTTATCTCATTATTTCATGCATAACATCAATTAAACAAATATGTATTTGAAATTTCTATCAAAGATTGAGTTTTTAAAATTGTTGAAGTTATAACTTTATGAAAAGGCTAAGTGGAAGAGTTTTTCTTGTAACCAAAATCACAAGTGATATGAAATGAAAGTTCATATATTTATATATACACCTACTTATATAAAAATATAAGTGTGAATGTGTAATTTAATGTATTGACGAGTTTTCAAAATTAAAAACTCCAGTAAAAGTATATATAAGTAAAGTAAGCTTAAAATGTTTTTCATAAAAAATCTAGCACTTGAATGTTGTAAATATGGTAGGGAATTGGGGAGTGAACCCATCCCTTGACAAGTGGGTAGGCTCAAGATAACCTTCAAAATTACAAGTTTACCTAGTATTTTGTTTTCAAAAAGTTTACATATAGTTTTTTCAGAAATATCACTGGATTATTTTCAAAACAAGTTTTCGAGCATAAGTATTTTCAAAATGTTGAAATATTTTCCAAATGTATGTAATTTCAATATTATTTTCAAAATGTATTTATAAAATTATTTTGATAGAATATTTAAATAATTTCAAAAGTATTTCTCAAAACTTATTTTCAATGAAATATTTCCTAAAAAGGCATTTTAACAATTTTAAAACACCTTATTGGGAAATTGAATACTCATTCCATTATTTTAAATGTTTTTAACAGGTACCGTAGAAGTTCAAATTTAGATGTCATCTTTTTTTTGGAGTTATCATTTCAAAAGTGTAGCAAACTTATGTTTTATTTTTGTACAACTCTGATAAATGTAAGGTGATTATCTAATCCTCCAAAACCCAGACCGATAAAAGTTCTTGGTTTTTTTTAGTGTTGTGTAATTGTTCAGTTACTTTAATAAAAAAAATTACACAACATTTATATGTGCTGATTCTGGAATTTTGGGATTAGGGTGTTATAATTGATATCAAATCAAGGTCTACACAAATTTGGAGATTAGATGTTGTCTTTTGAGGAAAACAAATACACACCTTAGAATTTCATTTAGATAGTTAAGTCCCTTTAGAAATTCTTTAATTATGAAGATGAAAATTCAAAATTTTACCAAGTACAATGAACGAATTGTTAGGGAACAATTCCTTTAAGGGGGGGGGGAATGTAACATCCCAGAAATATTAAGTAATTAATAAATCAATTATAATTTAAATGAATAATGTTATGAAATATTTTTATAAAACTATGTTATTTCATCGAAAGTTTTTTACTTTGATTTGTATTAATGTCACTTTTTAAATACATGACAACATATTAAAATAATATAAATTAATTATAATTTTATGAAATATAGTATCATGAAATGATATTTTCTAATATAATGTTTTAATAAATAAAAATAATAAACGGTAATATTAAAAATAATATATTATTATAAATTTTGTTTAAAGAAACTTAATATTATTTTTCAATATATTGTATATTTATGAATTTGTTTTATAATTATAAATTATGTCTAGAATTTTATATAGCTAAATTCATTTTTTATAAAAGAAATTAAATTATACTGATATATTTGAGAATTCATTATTTTCAAATACTTAAGTAAATATATATTTTTAAATTATATCATAAAAAATGATATTTGGTGGAGAGATCTCGTGCGATTTAGGGTTTCGACCCCTGGGGCGGCTGTTCTTACTTCTTCAGCGAGGTTGTTTGTAGTGTGCATCTTGCACCCCTGTTGGTGTTTTCTTCAAATCTGTTTAAGATCTGCTGCCGGTGTTGGGTGCACAGGGATTTGCGTCTCAGGTAGTGGCTGGATCAGGTTGCTTCCGGATCTGTCATGGGTTCCTGGCGGCATGGGATTCCAGCTCTGTTGCGACTGGATCTTCGTCGACGATGGATGGTGGCAGCGGTGTTTGGGTTGCGGCGGGTGAGGCGTTCGATTAGTGGTGGTCGGATCTGGTTCATCTAGATCTGTCGTGGTCCTGAGGTGCGGGACCTGACGTTTATTGCGGTGTCTTAGACGACGAGTGATGGTGGCGGTGGAGATTTGGTGGGTCGTGGCATGCGAGCATGGACGACGTACAGTGAGGCGGTGGCTTCGCGGTTGACGGTTTGCGGTGGAACCTCGTCAGAGACGAGATGGCGGTCCAGATCTGATCGGGTTTGTTGGCCTTGATGGTCTGGTTGGCGGGGGCCTTTGCGACAAATCAGACACTTCCGGTGGTTCGTTTGGGGGACGTGACAATGTGGTCTACTCCGATGTGGCGGGTGGGGGCCTCCGGTCAATAGGTGATTTGGCTGGAAGGCGCGGTGTGGTTGGACCAGTCATTCTACTTTGTGGGTTTGATCTTGTAATGGTTTTTTTCACTGGGCCTTCGAGGTTTGTTTTTTTGTAATGGCTTTGTTCCATTGGGATTTCGGGCCATTGAATCCTAAGGGTTAGATGCCTTGGTGTTCGGATTTCTGTTGGGTTTTCCCTTTTCCCACAAAAGGGGTTGTGTTTTTACTTTTTTAATAAAGGGGTTCACCCCCAACTTTTATGATAAATTAAAATTTATAATGATATTAATAATAATAAAAAATATTATGGTACATAAATAAATGACTTACTAAATGAACTATTATAAAATTATATGAATTTTTAGTATTATTAATTGATAAAAACACATATGAAATTTTGTATAAAATTGAATATGATTATTAAAATTATAATGAAACGAATAAGAAAATAATAATAGAAAACCGAGAATAAAACTGGAATAATGAAAAAAAAACAAAACAAAACAGAATAAATGAAGATAAGAAGAATATGGGAGTTGGGTTAGGGTTTTGTTTCGATCAGAGAGGGGCCAAGAGAGGACGAGTGAAGGAGGAAGGCGAAGCCGTGTGCTTTGTTTAGGGAGGTCGACCTTAGAAGAAGGCTTAGATCGAGCACGAATAAATCTAATGAGGGTGGATATGAGATCAACCAAGAGATTTCAGATGTGAGATCGAAGCCGAAGCCCAGATCCATATTTACATTGCGTGGAGGCTCCGAACGGGATTTTGGGGAAAACAACCCGCAATTTTGGATATCTACCTTACATTGTCCTGAATCGCAAGTAGGTGTGTTTTTATTTAGTTTAGTCATCCAAATCTTATCTGATTTTAGCATATTGATTTTTTTTCCTATCCTCTTCTCCAATTTTTTCTTCTTTTTTGGATGATGTTTTCCATCATTTTCATGTATGTGCATTTTTGTGGTTCGTTCAATGTATCCAAAAAATTTGATCGATATATTCAATCTAGTTTATTTTAATCTTTCGTATATCAATTGGTTATGAATTGTATTTAATTTTTTTCATTGTTGTGTTTGAATTAGACTTCTAATAAAACATCAAACTTAATTTTTTTGGTCTTGTTCATATACAATTTTTCATTATCCAATAGTTCTTCGGTGCATCGAATTTCCCTTTCCACTATTGTTTTCACAATTGATATCTCTGTTCACAAATCAAATTGAGATCTTGTTTTTCATTTTTTTCTCATCTCAGTTTGCATGAAAAGCTAATCCAAGAATTTTAATTTATTTACAACTAGGAATTAAATAATCATTTATATTTTCATGGTGATTTTATAAATAGAGCGGGGAGAGGTAGTCTAGAAGAAATTCATAATGCCATGTCTCTATGTGTTTTGTGGCGTGTTTTTAGGTTCTAAGAATATGAGAGACAAGCAATGAAAAATGGGAGGAGTAGAAGGATTTTATCCTTCTTCCATAATTGGTAAGGAAAAAATTATTTATTTTCAAAAGTTTATTTATCTAAAAAATTTATTTTTATAAGGGTGTAATTAAATTTATTTTTAGTTTTCAGTTCTTGAAATTATGCAAGTGGTTTTTATTTATTTAAAAACTATTACGAATATATGTGTTTCAATTACACACACACACACACATATGGGTATAATTTCCAAACTTCAAGAATGTTTTCTTCAAGGTTTTTCTAATTATTTAAATATTACGATTGCATGTTTTATACTTGTATGAGTTCCAAGTCTTTAATTTTAGTTCATGAATTGAATATGTGTGCATGTAAGATTTTTTTAGTTATATATTTAATTTTTATGTATATTATTAATATATATATATACATATATTTAAGTGTTATTTTTTTACACTTTTATTAAACTATGTAAGTATCTTACATTGGTACATGATATATGTGTATATATTATTTAAACATATATTAAAAAAATGGTTTATTTAATATTCAAGATCATCAAATTGTAATTACGTGTTTAAATATATATATATATATACTTAAAGTTAAGATCTTTAAAATTTATGTACATATATATATATATATCCATGAAAGGATGAATGTATACGCTACTTTGATGTGTGACACATTATCATATATTTCTTATGATTATTATATGAATTTATGTCATTATTTCATGCATAAAATCAATTAAACAAATATGTCTTTGAAATTTCTATCTAAGATTGAGTTTTTAAAATTGTTGAAGTTATAACTTTATGCAAAGGCAAAGCAGCAAGAGTTTTGGTTGTAACCAAATTCGCAAGTGATATGCAATGAAAGTTCATATATTTATGTATACACCTACTTATATAAAAATATAAGTGTGGATGTGTATTTTAATGCATTGACATGTTTTAAAAATTAAGAACTCCAGTAAAAGTATATATAAGTAAAGCAAGTTTAAAATGTTTTTCACAAAAATTCGGCACTTGAATATTGTAAATATGGTAGGGAATTGGGGAGTGAACCCATCCCTCAACAAGTTGGTAGACCCAAGACAGCCTTCAATGTTACAAGTTTCCCCAATATTTTGTTTTCAAAAATATTGTGTATAGTTTCTCAGAAATATCACTGGATTATTTTCAAAGAAAGTTTTCGAGCATAAGTATTTTCAAAATGTTGAAATATTTTCCACACGAATATTATTTCAATATTATTTTCAAAAATTATTTCTAAAAGTATTTTGATGGAATGTAAAAATAATTTCAAAATAATTTCTCAAAACTCATTTTCAATGAATGATTTCCTAAAAAGGTATTTCAGTGATTTTAAAACCCCTTACTGGACAATTGTATGCTCATTACATTATTTTAAATGTTTTTCACAAGTATCGTAAAAGTTAAAATTCAGATTTAATATTTTTTTTGGAGTTAGCACACACGAAAGCATAGTGGGAATATGTTTTATTTTTGTACAACTTTGATAAATGTAAGGTGATTGTCTAATCCTCTAGAACCTAGACTGGTAAAAGTTCTTGGTCTGTCTTTAGTGTTGTATAATTGTTCGTTTACTTTTATAAAAAATAAATTACACAACATTTATATGTGCTAAGTCCAAAAGCTCGAGCTCGGGGCGTTATAATTGGTATTAGAGCAACGATCTAGAAAACTTTGGAGATTAGATGTTGTCTTTTGAGTAAAACAAATATATGCGTTAGAATTTACCTTAGATAGTTAAGTCCCCTTAGAAATTCTTTAATTCTAAAGATGTAAATTCATAATTTTCTCAAGTCCGATGAACGAATTGTGAGGGAACAATTTTTTTAGGGGGGGATGTAACATCCCAAAAATATTAAGTAATTAATAAATGAATTATAATTTAAACAAATAATGTTATGACATATTTTTATAAAACTATGTTATTTCATCAAAATTTTATTACTTTGATTTTTATTAATGTCACTTTTTAAATACATGACGACATATTAAAATAATATAAATTAATTATACTTTTATGAAATATAATATCATGAAATGATATTTTATAATATAATGTTTTAATAAATAAAAATAATTAAAGGTAATATTAAAAGTAATATATTTATATAATTTTTCTTTAAAATAATGTTAATATTATTTTTCAATATAATATATTTTTTTATTTTTTTTATAATTATAAATTATGTTTATAATTTTATATAACTAAATTCCTTTTTTATAAAAGAAATTAAATTAGAATGATATATTTGAGAATTTATTAGTTTTAAATACTTAAGTAAATATAAAGTTTTAAATTATATAATAAAAAATGATATTATTTAAAATCATTATCACTTTTTTACTTTGAAGTTGTTATATATACATATAAATTACAATTTATGATGATATTAATAATAATAAAAAAATTATGGTACATAAATAAATGATTTACGAAATGAACTATTATAAATTTATATGAATTTTCAGTATTATTAATTTACAAATACACATATGAAATTCTATATAAAATTTAATATTATTATTAAAATTATAATGAAACGAATAAGAAAATAATAATAGAAAACCAAGAATAAAACTAGAATAATGAAAAAAAACAAAACAAAATAGAATAAATGAAGATAAGAAGAATATGGGAGTTGGGTTAGGGTTTTGTTTCGATCAGAGGTGGGCCGAGTGAGGTTGAGCGAAGGAGGAAACTGAAGCCTTGGGCGTAGTTTCCGGAGTTTGACCTCAGAAGAAGGCTTAGATCGAGCGCAAATGAAGACGACATGGGTGGATCTGAGCTCGATCGAGAGCTTTTAGATGTGAGGTCAAAGCCGGAGTCCAAATCCATATTTGCATCACATGGAGGCTCTGAACAAGATTTTGGGGAAAACAAACCGTCATTTTGTAGATCTACCTTGGATTGTCCTGAATTGAAAGTAGGTGTGTTTTTATTTGTTTTAGTCTTCCAAATATTTTTTGATTTCAGCGTATTGATTTTATTGCCTGTCCTCTTATCCTATTTTTTTCTTCTTCCGATGAAATTTTCTGTCGTTTTCATGTATGTGCATTTTTGTGGCTCGTTCAATGTATCCAATAAATTTGAACAATATCTTCAATCTAGTTTATTTTAATATTTTTTGTATCAATTAGTTATGAATAGTATTTGAATCTGTTCACTGTTGTGTGCAAACCGGACTTCGAATAAAACAACAAACTTAATTTTTTGGTCTTGTTTGTATGTAAGTCTTTATTCTCCAACAATTCTTCAGTGCATTGAATTTCCCTTTTCACTGTTGTTTTCAAAATTGATATCTTTGCTCATGAATCAAATTGAGATCTTGTTTTGTGTTTTTTTCTCATCTCAGCTTGAATGGAAAGTTGATCTGGGAATTATAATTTATTTGAAACTAGAAATTAAATAACCATTTTTATTGTCATGATGAGTGTATAAATAGAGTGGGGATAGGTAGTCTAGAAGGAATTTAGAATGCCATATTTCTCTATGTTTTGTGGTGTGTTTTTTTTTATTATAAGAATATGAGAGATGAGTAGTGGAAAATGAGAGGAGTATAAGGATTTCTTCCTTTTTCCATAATTAGAAAGGAAAAAATTATTTATTTTGAAATGTTTATTTATCTAAAAATTGTATTTTTATAAGGGTGTAATTAAATTTATTTTCAGTTTTTGGTTCTTGAAATTATGAAAGTGGTTTTTATTTATTTAAAAAATATTAAAAATATATGTGTTTCAATTACACACACACACATGGGTATCATTTCCAAACTTCAAGAATGTTTGCTTCATGATTTTTCTTATTATTTAAATATTACGATTTGATGTTTTATACTTGTATGAGTTCCAAGTATCTACTTTTAATTCATGAATTGAATATGTGTGTATGTAAACTTTTGTTTAGTTATATATTTAATTTTTATGTATATGCTTAATATATATATATATACATATATTGAAGTGTTATTTTTTTACACTTTGATTAAATTGTATAAGTATATTACATTGGTATATGATATATGTGTACATATTATTTAAACATATATTCAAAAAAATGGTTTATTCAACATTCAAGATCATCGAATTCTAATTATGTGTTTAAATATATATATATATATATATATATATATATATTTAAAGTTAATATCTTCAAAATTTATGTACACACATATATATATATCCATGAAATAATGAATGTATATGCTACTTTGATATGTGGAACATCCATCCAATGGCCCGAAGGCCTTAAAAATTTTATTTTATTTAAAGAGAGACCCCCCTTTTAAGGGAAGAAGAGGGGAAACCCAAATAGACATCATCGACTTAGGACAAATCACAACCTGAAGGTTAGCAATACAACCCAAACTGACAACATGGAGCTACCCCTCCCCAGCAATTGATCATGAAAAAGCTCTCCACCAGTGCAGAGCTGAACAACAAGCAAGTGTCCTGTGTTAAAGAACAAGCCCGATCTGACGGCAAAAGCCATACCTTGTCAACAACCAAATCCATAAAGCTCTGCAACGATGAACTACAAGCTCTGGAACCTCCTCTGGGGCCTGATTCGTTTGGTCGAGTCCGAATGCATCGTCGTACCAACAAACCTCATACAACTCATTCACCATTCAGAGAATACAAAAACTATAAAGAACTCTAACAAAAAATCATCCTGGACCAACCTCGTTGACCTCCACCCCAACACCATAGCCACAAAATCCCAGAAGGCAATCCATAGAACACGAGTTCAAGCCAACGTCACCTAGGACTTGATGGCCAAACCCCACATCTAAGGACTGCCACCAATGAGGGAAACTGGATCTTCCTGAAATAGAAATGCCTCTTTGGGAATGGATCTTCTCCGATTAGAACCTCAGATACACCATCATCAGGTTCCAGCACAAGCCTCACGATGACAAGAATGAAAAGACCAGTGACATCGGACCAAGACAACCAAAACTAGATCCAAGAACAAAATCACAACCGTCTCTAAATTAAACACTTGTAAAAACTCACAGCAACCGAGATCAAATTCCTCCCCCTCCGAAGCACTGAGATCAAGCCTTGAGCCGCACCGAATATAGCTAGAAGCAACCCGGATATAGCCGAGAAACTAGCCCACTCCGTCACCTGTCTCTTCAGAAAAGCTGAGCAACCCGAACCAAGAACAGGGCCACCCTAAGCTTCAACGCCGTCGAATAGAGGAAAACCGGGCCGAACTCAGACCGAAGGCACGAATTTGAATTTTTTGTTTAGTTATATATTTATGGGTATTGATCCCTATAAATGATGGTTATATATCTCAAATGGTTGGGGAGAAACTCACAATTAATAATACACCCATTGTACGAGAGTTTGATGATGTATTTTTAGAAGAATTACTAGGTCTTCCACCAAATTGTAAAGTTGAGTTTTCAATAGAACTCATACCGGGTGCTATTCCTATTTCAAAGACACCTTATAGAATGGACCCAATTGAGTTGCAGGAATTTTTAGAAGCAACTAAAATAGAATCTTGACAATGGATTCATACACCCTAGTGTGTCACCTTGGAGAGCACTTATTTTGTTTATTAAGAAGAAAAATGGATCAATGAGACTCTTCATTGATTATCGAGAACTTAAAAAGATCACTATAAAAAAATATCCTCTTCCCTTCAATGATAACTTATTCAACAAATTACTTGGAACTCAATAATTTTCCAAGATTGATCTTTGTTTAGGATATCATCAATTAAGGGTCAAGAAGGAGGATATACCAAAGAAAACATTCCGTACAAGTTATGGACACTACGAATTTATAGTGATGCATTTTGGTCATACTAATTCTCCCACTATCTTCATGGATCTAATGAATGGAGTCTTTAGAGACTATCTTGAATAGTTTTTGGCAGTATTTATAGATGATATTATTTTCTATTTTAAAATCAAAGAAGAGCATGGAGATCACTTGATAATTGTACTGAAGACCCTAATAAAGGATAATATTTATGTAAAATTTTCTAAGTGTGAATTTTGGCTTCATAAAGTTTCATTTTTGGGTCAAATAATATCAAGAGAGGGGATATCTATGGATCCAACAAAAATAGAAGTTATTGAAAGTTGGACAAGACTAACAACGATAACTGAGATTAGAAGTTTTTTTTGGTCTGGTTGGATATTATCGACATTTTTTGAAATATTTTTCACTATTATCTAATCCACTCATCAAGTTGACTCAGAAAGGAGTTAAGTTCATGTGGACAGAGGAATGTGAAGAAAATTTCAAAGAGATAAAAAGAAGGTTAGCCAGTACACCTGTGCTCACACTGCCTTGTAGTGGAGAAAAGTTTGCGATCTATAGTGATGCATCCAAGAAGGTGATGGGTTGTGTTCTCATGAAAAATGATATGGTGATAGCTTATGCCTCATGATAACTGAAAATCCATGAGAAAAATTACCCAAATAATGATTTGGAGTTAGCTGTGGTAATATTTTCACTAAATATATGGAGGCATTATCTTTATAGTGAAAGGTGTGATATTTATACTGATCATAAAAGTTTAAAGTATATTTTCACACAAAAGGAGCTAACTATTCATCAAATAAGCTGGTTGGATTTGATTAAATATTATGAATTCTCAATACATTACCACCCTGGGAAGGCGAACAAGGTGGAAGATGCTTTGAGTCGAATGGACCATGATAGCCTATCCATGATGAGGATCACAAAAGATCCAATATTTATGGATTTTCAAAGTATAGATCTTGAAATTTTAAAGGAAGTGGAGAAATATTATCTTTATCAATTGAATGTTCAACCATCTATACAAGTGAAGATTAAGGAGGTGAAAAATGAAGATCTAGTGCTACAAAATAAGGTGGGAAATGTTCTTGAATTCAACCTTTATTGTGATGGAATAATAAGGCTCCAAAACCAGGTTTGTATTCCTCCCATACTAGAAGTAAAGAAGGATATATTTGATGAGGATCATAGTTATTCATTCTCTATTAATCATGAAAGCACAAAGATGTAGAGGGACCTGAAAGAGTATTTCTGGTGGGATAACATGAAAAGAGATGTTGCCAAATATGTCTATCAGTTCTTGGGTTTTCAGCAAGTTAAGGCTGAGAGATATAAGTCTAAGGGGATGTTACAACCATTACCCATACTATAATGGAAATGGGAAAACATTACTATAGAATTTTTCATCAAAATTTCCAAAAAATCTAATGGCGATAATGCTATATGGGTTATAGTTGATCGCCTTATAAAGTTAGCACACTTCATTAATATTAGAGAGGATTTCTATCTTGATCATATTTCCAAAATATATGTAAAGGAAGTGGTAATATTTTATGGAGTACCACTTTACATTATATCTGATTGGGATATGAGATTTACCTTGAAGTTATGAAGAAGTATTTAGAAGGCTCTGGATATAAAGCTAAGTTTCAACATTGATTATCATCCTCAGATAGAGGGTTAATCTTAGAGGATAATAAAAACTCTAGAAGACATTTTGATATCTTTCGCTATGGATTTCAAAGGTTGTTGGTATCAACACCTACCTTTGGTGGAATTTTCTTACAACAATATCTTTCACTCCAGTATTCAGATGGCTCCCTATGAAGCCCTCTATAGAAAGAAATTCAGAACTCTAACTTGATGGGATAAAGTTGGGGAAATAAATCTATTAGGACCTAATCTTGTTGATGAAATGGTAGAAAAGGTTAAATCTATTAAAAAACATATAAGAGAAGCTCAGAGTCAACAAAAAATTTATGCAACCAACTGAAGAAAAGAACCAGTGTTTAAAGTGGGTGAGAAGGTGTTTCTATAAATATCTCCCTGGAAGAGAGTAATGAGATTTTTAAAGAAGGTAAAGCTAACCCCTAGGTATATCAGTCCTTTTGAAATTCTAGATCGTGTTGGGAAGTAGATTACCAATTAGCGCTTTCACCGAATCTCTCTCAAGTTCATGATGTGTTCCATGTATCTCTCCTGAGAAAGTACATACCTGATCTTTCACATGTACTAAACTCATAAGTCATACTTTTGGAGCAATATCTTTCTTATAAAGAACAACCAATAGAGATTTTGAATCATAGAGAAAAATTTCTACAAAATAAGACCACTCGCTTGGTTAAAGTTTTATGACGGAACCACCAATTTGAGGAAGCTATGTGGAAACTTGAGGATATGATGAGGGAGAGATATCCTCATCTGTTTGTATCCAAGTGATGAATTTTGAGTGTAGAATTCAGTTTAAGGGGGGTAGAATGTAACACTCGAATGTTTTTATGAAACAGTTTCTTTAAATAATTTTAATTCTTCAATAGCTTGCATTGCACACAATCACGATTTTAAATGAACCATGAGATGTCTTTGGTATAAAATGATCATTTTAACCTAGACGCTAGGTTAGTGAGAATATATATAACTAACTTATGAAAATGTATGGCGAATTCATTCACTTACAATTATTTATGAAAAATATAAATCAATTATATATTTGTGTTTTTGTATTAATAAATTGAGTGAATTAATATTAGTAAATGAAATTAATGAAATATATAGTTAATATACTTAATAAAATATTTTTTATATTCATCCAATAGATATTTTTGTCATAGTGTATGAATACACCCTATTTGTTATATAAAAACTTATATTTTTCAAAAGGGTAATTTTCTACCTTTTAATGGAGAACCCCTTTTAAATTAAGATTTTAACACATTAATAATATTTATATGAAAACATAAATATAATTTCTTTTTAAGCGGGATATAAAAGTTTACTTTGGATGAAATTTTAATATTTTTCTGATAACTTTCAAATTTTGATGAATAGTAAAAATACATTAAATTTTAATTGAAAACAAATTTTTTCATCGAAATAATTTATATGGTTAAATTATAATATTGAATGGTTTTAAAGTATATATATAATATATTTTTTTCATTCAGTATTATTTATGTCATTATCATTAATTTTTCATTGAATTCAAATGTAAAAACATTTCAATCTTTCGCAATGTTTTAACTTTTAAAACTCGTTCTCTCTTCCCAAAAACATGATTAATTTTAAATTAATTACTGTAACTTCTGTGTTTTGAATTTTGAAAAATGGATTCCATATTTTTAATCAGTAGGTCCAAATTATGTAAATAGATTTATTTTATATTTGGGTATTATGAGTAGTAACTTCAGTAATTTTTATTAATACGGTAAAAGGGTAAATTGGGTAATTAAGGGTAAGAATGCTATTGTAAAATTACTCTAAATATCATTGGATGAGTGTGTTTCGATATAAATCATCATTGGATCTAAATGGTGTCCATTAGAAGCCACGTGGATGATATTATGATATTTAATTTATTTTTTTTAAAGAAAAGTTAAATATGTCTCACTCAAATTTTAATAACTAAATCATTTTTTATATAAGGTTATACAAAAGATAAATTTGATTATAAATAATAATTTTAAATATAAAATGTTTTTATTTATCATGGTAATTTATTTGTAATTATTAGGAAGCATATAATTTCTCTAAATACATATACTTTGATGATGTAAAATTTAATTAATTGATGAGAAATCAATAAAACATTTTTTATTAAAATATTAATAACCATCAAAAGACCCAAACACTTGACCAAATATTATTGTATGAGTATATATCAAACATAACCATCCAAGGGTAGAGTTAGTGACCATTTTGAGCCTTATAGAAGATATTGCAACACTTACATTATTTTATTTAAAGTGATGTTAAAGTTGTCACATTCATGATTTAATAGGTATAAAATTTTAAATATTGGATTTTCCAAAAGATAAAATCGACTATAAATATTCTTCTGAAATCTATAAGATTTATATTCATAATAGTATTTTATTTTTGATTTTTATTTAATAAATAAGTATATTAAATAATTATACAAAATTGCTGTAGTAATTATTTTAATAATAGAGATAACAAATAAATATAATTAAAAATATTAAAATAAATATAATTTGGGATAATTAATATGTATAATTAATTTTCTAGATGACTTTGACCTCTTATTAATATAATAAAATAGTTGTTTCAAAGTTAACTTGTTATCTTAATATTTTTAAAAATCAATGAATTGAATAGTTTCAAAATTGACACTATTGATTGTTTATCAAAATAATATTTTATTAAATTATTTAAAAATCATAATTTTTTTAAAAATATATAATAATTATTCTATGGTATAAAATTTTCCAATTTATTTATTTATGTTCTAATTGACATCAAATAATTAAATATTTCACCCTTTTAATATTGAAATTTTTGTTACCCTAGTTAAAAATTAAATAGAATAACTAAGTGTTGATTAAAATGATAAGGTTTAAATTGACAGAAAAAATTGTCTAAAATATATTGGTTTATGATATTAAAAACCTATATCATCTATTATTTTAAATTGGGACATTTTTGAGGTTTTTGGATGAGGTTTTATTTTATTATAAATTAATATTTTTGGAGATCCCAAAAGTGCCCCTCAACTCAATTATAAAAGAGAACCTCCTCCCTCACCTCTTCAGTTCACTTTGAGCCTTAAATCTTGTCCATACACTGCCCTTTTACCTTCTTAACTTACATATTTATATTATATAGGTTCTTGTCTTCTTCAAAGACCAACTCTAGTGCTCTAAGAGGATATTTAGAGGAAGCACATCGGAGAAGAGGTAATCTCCTCTACCAATTCTTTCAAACTTATTTGTTTTTCTACTAATTATTCATGATTTGTTTCATTATAAAGTAATAAATACAATATCACTTATTTAATGAGATTTTATTATTATTATGTTACAATAATATTCCACTTTCTATCCATCCTATAAAAAATGAAATCACCACGCGTGCGTACGTACGACTTACCGTCTCCATGTCACGGTGTAATATGTTTTTCACCACCACCTTACTTGGATGGGTATAATGATGGGAATGATAAATATATATAATTATTATAAAATTATATTTATTATGAAATATTATACACCATTCACTTCAATACCATTAAATAATTATGAGAATGATATCGTCGCTCGTGCGTATGTACGACCTACCGTCTCCATGATGCGATGCGATTCATTCTACATGATCTTCATTAAAGAATTATTATATAAATGTATATAATGAATAAATATGATATATATAATTTTAATATCATTTTTTAATGATATAACTATGACCTATGAAAGAGAACCAAAACTTATTCGACAAAACATGCATAAGAAAATGAAGCAGTTAATACCCGAATAACAAGTAATAATGAAATGTTATAAAGAAAAATATGATAATATGATCATATATGATATCATAAAAATTAATATGATTCTTAAATAATTCAATTACATTATTTAAATCATTGTATAGGAGGTTCAGATACATACAAAGTAAATCAGACCTAAGGTGAGGGATAATTTCACAATCTCATTATTATCTGAGATTGTTTATACATAAATATTTAATGGGGTATATTTATCATCCAATTTCATGTTTCCTAAATATGTAATATTATTTATATTCTTATACAATTTTTTAAAGTCAATTTTACCCATTGGTGAATTTTTATTAAATGGTATGAAAGGAATCTTTTGTCATTACTCGATATGAGGTACTGTTTGACTTTTCCAGCAAAAGTATGAGGACAATGTTTTTTAACTTATACAGAATGATTGTATTTTTACATCTTTATAACAAATTATTTACATGAAGATTCCTTTACATTATTTCAACTTTATTTTCAAATAAATTATTTTCTTTTAAAATTACGCAACAAGAAATTTTTTTTGAAGAATAAATGATATTTCATTGAAGAATTAATTACAAGTGTTATATCAAAATTATTTTCCATATAAGATGGAATTCTTCAATAGGTTTATGTTTTAAGTATAATTTCCTTATTATTACTATTATTTTATTGTGTTTATGATGGAATGTTATTTATGAAATCCATTTGTTTTACATGGATTATGTTATGGTGTAATGATGTTTAAAGAAACCCATTTTATTCTTTGGGTTATGATGAATGATTTATGTTATTGTGGAACACGTAAGAATGATTTCATTATAATATGGGTGAGACCTATATCTACCTCCAATACATTGGTTAAAGATTTATATCTTATGAGATAGACATGTCTGGAACAGGAAATGATCTCGGTTCAGTAATACAGGGCTGGAATGAGGAGTGAACTCGGTTCAGCAATGGACTTTGTCCACTATAATGGTCTTTTCAACAATCCTTGAATAATATAAAATGATTTTATATGCTTATGTGTATTCCAAAAAAATTCATATCTTATGTTATGAATTTTGTGATTACGTTCATTGATTCATATAAACTTTTATGATTTATCCCTTGGCATGATATCACGATCTTTCATACATGGGATAATATTTTCAAATATTATGTTATTATGTATTATGATTATGATATGATTGATATAAAACTTATTTAACCTTAATTAGAAACTGATCTCACCCTTTCATATGTTTCTTTTCCCCAGGTCATGAAGAAGGGTATTAAGTAAGATATGTCAAAAGGGGGTCTAGTTATGACGAAATAAGTAGGAGATAATGAAGATGTATTATGAACCAGTTGTTTATGTTTCCCATTTTCTAAAGATACTATACCTATACGGTCCTGTTGTGGATTTGTTATATTTTTTAATGAATATTCTTTAACTTTGAAGTAATTTCAATGTATGTAAAGTATGGGTCATTATAAACAGGATATCCCAAATCCAAGGTGAGGGATATTGGGTTTCAATAAAATAGTGAGAGATTAATAAATATAATGTTCATTTATTCATCTAAATTTTATCATATAAATCACTAAAACTCTACTCATCTTATTTTTAGAAAAAACAATAAAAAATGACTTAAAACATATCACTATGATACATACTTTAGAAGGATGACAATCTCACTGACACAAATTTCCAAGAATAAAAAAGGCATTTATGCGTTATCCTACACCATGAAAGAAAATTTTATGTACCGAGAGAACCGATTCCTAATGTGCCTTGTAATGAGGCTAGTAAGGAAGATTTATATCTCCATGAGAAACATTTAAATGATTCTACAGATGTTCAATCTTTCATTATATCATTCATGATAAATGAGATTCTAAAGCAACATTAGGATATGGATGAATATAACATGATGTATCATCTTTAGGATCCCTATCAAGAGAAGGAAATACAATAGAGATATGATATCTCTAATTCCCTATTTACAACTAATATTTGAGATTCGGTGCTAGATGGGCCTCATGCAGTCAAGCTTATTGGCTACATTGAATGCTTAACATCTTAGAGATTAAATTCCTAGATGAGTTGTGCACAGATCTCATACTTTCCTCATTACCCAATTCCTTCTCCAATTTTATTGTTAATTATAAGATGAGAAATAATGAGAAGAGTCTTTCAAAACTTCTTACTCTGATTCATCAAGTGGATAAGGACATGGGGCTTGAAAAACCCATGATCGTTATGGTGAATAAGAAAATGAAGAACAAGATGAAGGGGCCCAAAAATCATAAAAAGTCTAAATCTCCCAAGAACTGTATTTCTAAGAAGAGGAAGATCCCGAGGTAGGGAAAGGAAAATGAGGTAGTATGTTTTTCATGTGTCAATCAATACCACTAGAAGAGCAACTGCACCCAAAAGTAAGAGAAAGATAAAGGTGAATTTGTTATCAAGTGAAGTCTTCCAATATATACACATTGGGTATTAGATACAGTTTGTGGGGATCACATCTATATCCAAATTTAGAAACCAAGTACATTCTAAAATATTTCTAGAGTATAGGTGGATTTTCTAGTTTCCAATGGTGCAAGTATGGCTACTCTAGCCATTGGGGACTACCACATTTCATTTCCAACAAAAATGATATTGGTTTTAATGGATTTTTATTATGTACCAACTATTACCAAAAACATAATTTCTATATCATGCCTAGATGTAGATGATTTTACTTTTATGTTTGGAAATAAGATTTGTTTCTTTTAAAAAGACAAAATATGTTATGGTATGGCACATTTAAATAATGATATTTATGTATTAAATTACTAAAACCAAGTATTGAAAATAGATAACAAATCATGTTCACATGACTCATATAACACCTAGCCATGACATCACTATCGTGGTCATGTAAACAAGAAGCATTTGACAAATCTCTATCAAGATGTTTATTTAGACTCTTTTGATCTAAAACCACTTGAAATATGTCATGATTATTTATAAAGAAAAATGACCAAACTTCTATTTAGTGGACATGGGGAAAGGGCCATAGAGATTTTAGGATTGTTATACACTAATGTGTGTGGACCATTTCCATTAGAATCTAGAGTTGGGTATTCTTACTTCATAAATTTTACTGATGACTTAAGTAGATATGGCCATGTCTACTTGATGAGGTATAATTCCGAGTCTTTTGAGAAATTAAAATAATTTAAGAATGAATTATAGAATCAACTTGGAAATAATATAAAGAAGTTTTGATCAAATCGATGTGGTGAACATATTAACCAAGAGTTTATCGACTTTCTACAAAAGTTTGAGATTCTATCTCAATTCACTCCAATTTTCACACCATAGTGGAATGGTGTTAGTGAAAGGAGGAACTATACTTTGTCAGACATGGTAACACAAATGATGATTCATAAAAATATTCCATTATCCTTCCGAGGATATGAACTAGAAACTATGGTATGCACACTAAACTGAGTACCAAATAAAGTGGAAAACAAAATTCTATTCAAGTTATGTATTGGAAAGAAAACCATTTTGTCGCATACATGTGTATGGGGTTACGAGGCAATTGTTAAGAACTTTTTAGGAAACAAAATAAAACCTCAGGTCCCAACATGTATCTTTATTGGGTATCCTAATGAAATAAGGGGATACTACCTAGAAAACACCTCAGATAAGAAATTGATTGTCGCTAGACAATAAATTTTTCTTGAGAGGGAGCACATCCTCAAAAAGGATAGTGGGAGAAAGATTAATTTTGATGAAGTTGATGCTCAAGATACACAAGAGTTGGTAGAGGAAAAAATTCCACAGGTCCCCATGAAAGAAGTAGTTCCTGAAACATAAGTACTATGTAGGAGCACTAGAGAGGTAAGAGAACCAGAGAGATATGGTTTTCTAGTCACCAAAGATAGTGACTCATTATTGGTTGACAATGATGAAAATATTTCCTACAAAGAGGTAGTAGAGAGATTAGAATATGTAATATGGAAGAAAGACATGAATTTTAAACTGGATTAAATGTATTAAAACCAAGTTTGGGATCTAGTTGATGTGCCAATTGATGTAAAGTTTGTAGGGTGAAAATGGGTATTAAAGAGAAAAATAAACATGGAAGGTAAACTAAATACCTGTAAAGAAAGGCTAGTGACTAAAGGGTTTAAAAAATGTTAAGGAATCGAATATGATGAAACATTTTCACCAGTTTCCATGTTTAAATCTATTATAATTATACTTGCTATAGCAACTTACCATGACTATGAAATTTGGAAGATGGATGTCAAAACTTATTTCCTTAATGGGAACCTTCAGGAAGATTTCTATATGACACAAATAGAAGGGTTTGTGACTCTAGGTGATTCCAAAAAGATTTTCAAGTTAGAGAGATCAATTTATAGATTGAAGCAAGCATCCAGGTCATAAAACATTCAATTTGATGAAGTAATAAAAGAATTTGGTTTCATTAAGAATGAATGTAAACCCCGTGTTTACAAAAGTTTTAGTGGGAATGTAGTTTTTATCCTAATAGTATATGTTTATGACATATTACTTATTGGAAATGACATACCGATATTATAGTCTGTTAAGGAATGGTTAAACAAGTGTTTCTATATGAAGTAATTAGGTGAAGTAGCTTATATTCTAGGGATAAAGATCATTTTTTATAGATCTAAGATGCTTCTTGAACTAATTCAAAGTACATATATTGATCAGATACTAAAAAGATTTAGTATGGAGAAATTTAAGAGGGAATTAGTTCTAATATCACATGGTATACATCTTTATAAGAAAATGTGTCGTAAAACACAAAAGGATAAAGATATAATGAGTAATATCCTATACACTTCAGTGATAGGATCAATCATGTATGGAATGTTATGTACTAGACTTGATGTTGCCTATACATTGAGCACAATAGACATATATCAAGCAGATCCAGGAGAACAAAATTGGTCTGATCTTAAGGCTATCCTAAAGTATCTGAGAAGAACTAAGGATATGTTCTTGGTGTATATAGGAGGCGAGGAGATAGCCATTAGAGGTTATACTGATGTTAATTTTCAAAAATATCAGAATGATATGAAGTTTCATTCAGAATATATTTTCTGTATAAATGAAGGAGCTGTGAGTTGGAAGAGTTCAAAGCAGCTAGTTGTAAATAATTCTACAATAGAGTCTGATTATATAACAGCTTATTATGTAGCCAAGAAATCCATTTGGATATGAAACTTTTTCTAGGATATTGATTTGGTACCTAGCAGTAAAGACCCTATCATAGTGTATTGTGATAATACTGCAGCAGTGACTCTTAAAAAAGAGAAAAGGTCGCACCAATGGATAAAACACATAATCCAAAAGCATCACTTATTAAGATACTTTTATCAAAGGGGTGAATTTGTAGTAAACATAGTTCCCACAGAAGAAAACATGGAGTGACCCTTGATTAAAGGCCTATCTCAGTAAAAAAATGAGTATCATGTGAGAGCTAGTTCGAATGGCCCGAAGGGCTTCTTTTTTATTTTTATTATGGATAATCCCCATTTTAAGGATTTAAGGGGAACCCATACATGACCTGTAGGCCCAAGGAACAAGGCCCGACAAACCCGCAATACATGACCCGAAGGCCCAGAGGCATACCATGCCCAATACATGACCCGTAGACCCAACCCACTTGAACTTCCCCTCCCCATCTTTCTGCATCATTGATCACCTAGCTCCCCACCTTTCATTATTGATCGGATAGCATTACCCTGTATAAAGCTTCACGATGCCTGGTCCCGATGGCGGCTTCCATACCCTCTCATTCTTCTAATCTGGTTAGCTCTACATCTGGTGGCTACTACTCCTGTTGCTCTGATCCTCTTCTAGGTCCTGTTCTGTGTGAACTGGGCTACTCCATAGTCTACGTGACCCGAAGGCCCTATGACCTGAAGGCCTTTGATGACCCAAAGGCTCTGGAGACCCGTAGGCCCAAACCGGTGTCCCGGAGGCCCAAATAGGGTGAGTAGTTCCGGCTGCTACAGTACCGAACAATAACTGATACAATGAATATTACAGTGAATGCTATAGTACTGCTACAGTACTGCTAAAATACCCCGTAAATTTGCCTCCACCCAGTTTTGAACCTGGGTCTCTTGGATGCCAAGAAGGAGCCCTTACCACTTAGGTACGGGCTCGTTGGCATGTGAGAGCTAGTGGTCTGAAGGTTATTAGCAGTTGGATCTAGTGAAAGTGGGAGTTTGTAGGAGTTGGTTCCTTATAGCCAACTTCTATTTACTTTAGGATATCTTGTATTCATTTTTTTGAATATTAATAAAATCCTTATCACATCATGATTTTTCTTCTACATAACATAGTATATGATAATCTCCTAAGAGTAGATTTCGTATTGAAAAGTCACAATAGTTCCCCGCTATAACGAGAACCCATAAGTGCCATGACAATATTCTTAAATATATTTTCTATAGCTTGATGAAATAATTTGAGGGACACAAATGATACATGCTATAAGGGGTGGAGACTTATAGGACTTTGAGAAACATTATCATTGTGTACGCCCATGGTAATATCCAATGTAAGATATTATGAGAACAATACCCTCCAATAGGAAATCCACATTTATATGTGTAATTTTATGTTCCTATCTTTGAACATATATATTTATCCTCATACTTTAATATTACTATTAATGATTATTAAAATTCATGTACTTTGATGTATTGATGAAAACCATGATGATATATATTCGCGGTAAGGTAGAATATATTGGGTGCGTCATGAGTAATATTTCATTAATGAATAATGTGAGAAAAGATTTGAACCTTCCATTATTTAATAAAAGTTGATATCTTAATCCCTTTGATAGAAATGATATAGCCTAAATAAATCCATGGTCATTGTGTTCTATAAGCAAGTTTGATTCTAGAAAGTCAAAGAAAGAGATATCCAACACATAGGCTGATAGAACCAACATGAAACTTGGTTGATTAGAGATATCATGATAAAGAGGTTATATTACACAGTAAGCGCTCATATGAGGTATTATGTCATTGCAACATTAACTTCTTTTTCTATGGGTTACTTAGCATGTTATTGGAAGCTAACCTTGGACTTTAGGTTGCTTTGCCTAATGCCACTGAGAAAATGGCCCAGAGGGTCATACACTAAGTGTATCCAGAATCTAAGCTAAATAATATATTATTATTTATTATTTAACAATTTTAATTAATATTATTCCCGTATGTGGTTTAATAATTATTAATGTTTGCTTGATTGCATATATTCCATCACCAGTTATTCGAGAGAATATTATGCAAGTAAAATATTTAATAAATATCTATTTTCTATTTAGTGAATAAAAACATTTATTTATTTATTAATGAATAATGCAGTGATATTTATTTATTAAATAAATAGTCATTATTCAAGGCCCGATAAATATTATAGAGGAATGGCGGACTGAGTTTAATGGTTCGGTGAGAAATAATATATATTGAATATTATTTGAATAAAAAATATTTAATTTAATTCACGAGTTTAGTTCATGTCATGTAATAATAATAATATTATTATAGACATGAGGTTACGTAGGGATTACATAAATAATAAAGGGTGCATCTTCAATTATTATTTTCTAACCCCAGCGATATATAAACCCAATTATATTATTTTATTAAGAGATCCAATTCATTTGTGTTGTGCAAAATGAGATCCAGAGAGAATCCTCTCAAATCCCTAGAGATATCCCTCTCTAAGAATGCTTTCAAGAACAGAGAGTGATCTTCCTCCACCACCACTCTCAAGTCTAGATAGATCCAAGAGAACCCTTCCTTAAAGTGGTTCTTAAGGTGATCAAAGGTGAATGATGAAAGTGTTAGGATCTTCCATGATAGCACCTAAAGATTCCTATGGTGACTGTCGTGCTAGCACCCAAAGATTCCCATGGAGATGTTCAGAGGTTCATGGAACATGTGTGGATCAACACCAGAGGGAATCTATTCTTGATTCCTATAATGTAATGATGGTACTACGTAGAGAAATTTCCAGATCCATCAATGAAGAATGTATTTCTATCAATATAATTATTTAATTGGTTAAATTATTTATAAATAATATGTGACAATCTTGCACTTGGTTTTAGAATTTATCCATTGTCTATATTATTTAATTCAATTCTGTTGATCACATCATTTATCTTTTTGTAAATATCATATTAATCATTGATCATGATAAAAGAAATGTTAGACATTCCCCATCAGATGATTCCCCTATGTTTATAACCTACAATGAGAGTGTCACAACCCACTCCTTCCAGAGGTACCCCTCATGGGACAACAATGAAGGAAGAGATATAATGATCCCTAAGTCCCATCTCCAGTAGGCCCTGGGTTGAAGACAAACACCGAGGGTATAAAAATGTCACATATGGGAAACATTACCCTCTATAATGATATAATATTGAGAGATATGAAAAACAAACGCACAAAAATACAGTACATAATATAAAAGTAAACCAAAAACCAATGCATGAACAATGTCAAAAAATACAAATAAAAATATCCAAGTTAATACCAAAAGATTATTTCTACAACAATTACTCAACAATAGATCCAAAATCATAGATAGAAATGTCCAACTAAGTACTCAAAGTCCTCTTAAAAACCTAAAAAATAGTTTAAATATGTAGCGTAACATGTATACTTGATAGGATCATACCCAAGGTCTCAAGTGCACATGTGAAAAGAACATAATAATATACCAGTAGATAAACAACAGAACCAACAAGCACCTAAACATGACAAATAACTAATCATTGCCTCACCATGACTTGATCACCAAATCACGCATCTAATATAGTAACATAGTATCAAGAACATAAAAGAAGGCACCCCACAACCGTTTTCCCACTGATTTTATGCTCTCATACCCCAACGTAAAAAGTCACATGATCCTATCCCTTCCATATATACCACATCAAAAATCTATCCATCTTTGATGTGGGTCAAGATACATCCCTACCTAACCCACCCTCACAAGGTCTAGCATCCAGTGCTAGCATCAATCATCATCACATAACAACCTTATCACATAACCAGGGTAGTGGGGTATCATGAACTTGAAGGACATAAATATCGTACCCTCCTCTGATCTCACATGACCCTCATCACATATCATATCCTTATCACCACTTGGTAATCTCCAACAGAAATTTATATCATCATTGTGTAATCTCCAACACCAACACATATCATTATTGCTAAAGGAAGAGCGAGAAAGAGGGGGTAACCATCCATCAGTATCACCACCATCCTAGATGTTGGAAAAAACACCCAGAACCCAAAACCTTTGGTGTCATGAACTAGGTCGGAGCACCATCCAACCTGAAACCTGACCCAATTCATGGAATGGCATGAAGGGTGTTCTCGATCCCCACGGGCTGACAACTAGTTCTTGGGTATCAATGTTACACCTTGGTAATGATTTCACCCATTTATATAAACATAAATGACCACTGTAAATGAATACCACAATAAAAGTTACCAAATCCAAACAAGGCTTAACAATTTTTAGATTCAATGCTTTAAAAATTTAACCAAACCCAAAAGTACAACAACGAAAGGGAAAACTCAAAATAACCCAAAACCTATATGAAACATGAGGGGCATCACCTGTTGAAATAGTGGGTTCCCTAGACCCAACTATGTAGTAATTTTGATTACCGTATCATGTGTACAGTTAGATATACATGATGATATCTTACCATTATAGTGCAGACTTTTCTGCATACACTATAATAATGGTAATGTCCAAAGGTTAATTTTCGTGTCAAGAGGTTATAGAAGATCCCAGGATATAATGAGAACCTTGAGATACAATGACAATGATCTTAAATATATGTTCTATAGTCTAGATACATCTTACTGACTGGACACAGTAGATGTCTGACTATCAGGTTTTGGGGGATCATAAGAATTGAGACTTCTTCTCATGAAGTTCGCACTTGGTGATCTCTAGTAGTGAGATCATGAGGACTGACCCGTCAATAGGAACACCACATGTTTTGGGTGTCATTGGTTGTTCCTATCTACGGACATGTGTATTGGTCTCTTGACTTGAGACCATTACCAATGTATATCATTTAATTACGTACTTTGATGCAAGGAGAAAACCATGGCAGTAATGTCATGGCGAGGTAGTTTGTGTCGGGTGCATCATTAGTGGTATGGCGTTGGTTGAATGGTCAAGAAAGGATTTGTCACTTCCAAGTTTAGGAAGTTTTATATCTCAAGCCTGTTTGATCAGGATGGTGCTGCCTTCATAAGTCTTTGGCCAAAGCAGTAGAAAGGCGAATCCATCCAGATAGATCAACAAATAATAAAGCAAGATAAGGACGATGACACAAGAGTGCGTCCTGCTTTATGAGATATTTAATGACAAAGAGACTATAGTACATAGTCAATGTTCATAGGATGGTGTTCGTTGCTATGACTATCCTTATCTCTTTAGGGGCCATGACGGGTTGCCAGACCCTGCTCTTGGTCTGTGAATTTTATTCACTACTATCGAGATAAGGTCCTAGAGGGTCACACACAACAACATATTCAAGAATCCGAACCTATTCAGTTAAATAGGTATATGGACATAGTGGACCCCGCCATGGGGTTCGAGCATTGTCCAAGTTGATGATCACCAAAAGAATTAAATAAATTCATTAATATTCAAGTTATGAATATTTGGGATTGAATTTATTTAATGTATTTACGAGTTCAGTAAATACGAGAAAATATTAATCAAACAAATATTATTTTAATATTCAAGGTTCGTTTAATATTATGTGGAACAACGAGTCGAGTTAAAAGGCTCAGATTTTATCACGTAATATATTTTATATATTACAAGTATGTGATAAAAATTAATAAATAATATTGATGCAGTTTTAAGTCGTCATAATTATTTATTTAGAGAATGTTGATATTAACGGGGGCCGGGGAACCCTACCGGGTATTTATCAATGTCTCTATAAATAATAGAGGAGGATATCTCTCTTTCATGTTCAATTCACTATTCAATCATTTGCATGGAATGAGAGTTGAGAGCCTCTCTCTCCTCCCGCTTCTTAGAGAGAGAAGCACTCGATCCAAGAGTTCAGATCAAGTTTCTCCTCACGCATCGCAAGATCGATGATGCAGTGATCGTCGGGACGTCGAAGATATCGTTGAATCACCGCGCTAGCACCCGGAGTTCGACGATCGGTGTTTCCACGTATTTTTGAAGCGCGTGTGGACGATCTAGAGGGATCCTGCTATGGATCCTTCTTGAAATGATCACCATCGACATGTAGCGGTCGACAATGGCTTCAGATATGCAATGAGTATGTTTTCCTTTTATTTTTGTGATCTTAACAATCTACGCGAGATCCTCTCACCTCTCCGAGGCTCGGATCGTCGACAACGACAAGTACAGTCGTTGCACCGATGAAAATCTTAAAATCCCCGGCCCACCAGCTTCCACTACAGGCCCCGGAAACCCAACATCACCCTCAATCCACCAACACCAAAACCTATATGAGAGGAACTATAGCAACCCATATCCACCAACACAACACACCTTTCCTTTACTTGAGTCATATAAACAAAGTCTACATAAACCCAAAGGTGTATATAGGGTATGATCCAAATCCCAGTAGGATGCCACCCAAAGAAAAGGATTAGGTGATATAATATTAAAAGACAAATTAACATGCTCAATTATGTGAAATCCTTTGAAACCTTTCCAAGAAAACATTTTTAAAAGAAAAACCATTTTTAAGGGAATTCTTTTAAGGAAAACCACTTCTTCAGGGGAACATTTTTAGCACAGTACATTCAAGGAAATCACTTTTAATGGTAACATTTCAAAATGGAAATTTTACTAAAATAAATTTACTTTAAAATAAAATGTACTCAAGGTCCATCGTATGCCAACAGATGACACCACAACACATAAGTCTCAAGAGAGAACCATGGGTAAATCCCTAGGGTTAATATAGCTTGAGTGAGACACTAGAAACTCGTACCTCAGTGAAAAGTGGTATAGTGAACACACTATACAACATACTCATGCACAAGACACTAGAGTGGAGAAACATCCAAAAATTCTAGTGGTCTCCCATTATCATCATAATTTAGTTAGAGTTTTAATTGTCAATCCAGCTAAGTAAAATTGGGGAAATCCACTTCAAAATCACTAGAGTACTAGAACTAGTCTTCCCAACTAGATATTTGGGATTCCATTATGCTCAATCCCTCATTCCATATGTTACACAAAACACATTTTTTCACATACACATGCTAAGAATTATAAATAAACCGAGGAAATCATCATTTTACATAAACAAAACCAATTTCCATTTCACACACACCAAAACCAGTTATAAACACTTTTCACACTACTTGAACCATTCATAGATCCCCATTTGAAAAAACACAAGAAAAACACAAAATTTACTTAACCATTTTCATGGGCCAAGCCCCTTTTAAATCCACACATAATGAAATTACACTTTAAACATGCTTCCAACATTTAAATAATTCACAAGTAAAATTTAAATTACATAAAAAGGAATCCATATTTCCATAAGAATAAATTTCCTTTGAAAAACTCAATTTCAAATACATTTTCATCTCAAGTTCCTTTGAAAACACATTTTTCATCCCTCAAACAATTTATAAAACACTCCTAAGAAGCATCACAATGAGGCACACTTGAAAACATAACCATTTCCTTTAGAAAATCCACTTTCATCATATATACATGTCAAAATATTTCCAAAACATGTTTCACACCACAAAAATCAATCATAGAACATATTTATAAACTCAAGAAAGAAAACTAAAATAATCTAAAAATGATAAAGCATGGAAACACCTACCTCAAGTGTAGAAAATTATGAAAAACCATGAAAAAATCTAATTGCACCACCAAAAGACCCTAAAAAGTCAATATTTAACAACAAACATCAAGATATCACTACAAGATTTTATCCTTCCTAGGTCAAACACCCCGTTTCAATTTGAGAACCCAAGAAAGAGGGAAGGAAACCCTAGAAAGATGAAAGAGATTGAAGGAGGGGGGAATTACTTGATGATTACTTGGAGTTCACTTGCCAAATATACCTAAGAAATAGTTCCCATAGAGCCTAGAAGATCTTGGAGGAGGTTCCCATGGCAGAAAATATTGAGTGGGGTGGATAGGGGTGAAATTAGGGTTAAATCTCAAGAGGACACGAAGGGGATTTTAAAATTTTTAATGACCTAGAAACCAAACATGGTTAGACTACATGGTTTGTCAAATTTTGTGGAGACTATGCGCTCCTCTTTGTCTAAGAGGCTCCTATCTCATAATTAGTACACATGGATTGACTTACCATGTGGTGGCTTCTATCCAAAACCCCAATCTACTGCATGGTTACCTGGGTAGGGGCACACGGTTTCTACTGACCATGCGCCAACCGTGTGCCTTAGGATATTTACCCAATTTTACCAATTTTATCAAAAAACATAAATAAAACCCAAGGGTAAAAATTCTAGACCAAAAATAAATAGGAGATTACTTCAAAAACTTAGACCCGTCACACCCAGTTTTTGAGAGAAAAATCAAAACCCCAAAATGAACCAGGTCCAAAAACGAAAATAAAAAACTGGTTATGACAATTATCTCCACCATAATGCTTTCCGCCCCCCAAAATCCACAACATGGATTAATATGAAAACAAAACCTGACACTCCTTCACAAACCAAGGAGATTCCCAATAACCATCTATTAAAAGAAAGAAAAAACACTAAAACCTAAAAAAAAGTTCAGAAGATTTAACATGGGAGGCCAGAATGGACTCCCCACCATATGAATTCTGCACCCAAAAAGCCACAGAACCTCTAGTTGATTGATCTAAAGAAATATAATTATCACAACTGCATAATACAACCTCTCAATCCAAGAATAATTCAAACATAATCAAATTAATCTCATACCACTTACGCGAAATGTGCAAATGAACTCAATCCACTTCTCGAGAAGCACTTTCACAACCTTGCTTCAACAAACCATTGGGTGAACTCCAACCCCAATGTTTAATCAAGGAAGGAACTTGGAACCAGATATATCCAAATGAGACTACCCACTACCAATCCAAAAATAGAAATGAAACCAAATCATCAACATGGGGAGGCCCAAACGGACTCCCCACTATTAGAAACAAAATAGCACCGATTTACTTCAGATGAAATTTCATAAAGACTTACGATGGGTCTCCCCACCATAAGAACCAACCATATTAAACAACTAGCACATAAAGATGCAGTAACTTGATTTAGTATAACTTAGGAACTTTCTGAACAGATCAAATCCCCACTACAAGGGCCCGATGAAAGAAACTCTAAAACAAACAAAAAACACCTTATGATTCACCATCACCCATGGGATAAAACCATCTTCAGATGAGCACACCCAAAACTGAAACCAATTCAAAAGGATGGCCACACAAGGACAACCATAAAGATATTTTCCTCAAAAAAGGTAAAACCATTGGAATTCAAGAAAATGAGACTACCACGCCTCCTCATAACCAAGGAGGAAATCTTCTTCCCACAAGGGTCACAATGAAGAACAAGTCTCTTCATGCCATTGCCCAAAAAATTGGACCATTCCAATCAAATAAGTTACAAAAAATAATCTTGAATTGTCCCCATTCAATGATGGAGACCAAGCTGCACCAAGGTACCTCACACCCCATGTGATTCCTGACTACGCACCAACTTCACTTTGGGGCCTATAGATGGAGTCCTGATATTTGAAGCATCTCCATCCATGTAGTCAAGCATTGAATATCCTCAATTGGGTCTCCTTCATTCGATGCCGCAAGCAGTCATACAATAGCCCAGGAAGAACCAGTAAAACACAACATGCCATGGAACTCACTTTTCCTCAGAATGGAACTTCACCGAGACAGGGACTTAGAAGATGAACACACATCATCCATTTTCACCTCAAATGAGAAACAATAGAAAAAAGAACACACAGAATACACTTCCATTTAAAACAGAGAAATTCGGAATTCTTGAAAGGAAAACATGCTTCTATTTAAATAGAAGTTCTCAAAAGATTCCACAACATCCACCTTTGTGTTTGAAAGTGAACATGACACTAGAAAATTACAACAAACATGGCCATTACCAAAAAATAATCATTACAAAGAAAGGTACTTTTAATTGAGCCCCAAACATCACACTACTTCTGAAAACGGACATGAAGAATTATTATAACCATATTTTCCACACTGGTGGCATGAAATGGTCCCTTGATCAGAAAAAACTAATGAATATCTAAATTCCTTTAAAACCATGACCTACACCATCAAACTTGGGCCACTTTCCACTCTCCTCACTGGAATTCCCATCACCACTTCCAGATAGGACCTTCAAGTATAAAGGTGGAAAACTTCACCTTTAACAACTCAGAAAACCCAAGGAAACTAAAGAATCTTTATACTTACCACATCCAATTTTCTCCTTTGGTAGGATTCACATGGTCATAAAAGATAGGACAATTTAACTTTAGAAAATTGAGAATAAATTCCTTATGTTGATCAATTGGAGGGTCTACTAATGGTGAACCAATCATGTCCAAACTTCAAATATGCACTGATTATTTATGGGGGTGTGCACTAGACAACAAGGAAACTGAGGACCCAATGAAACTAGTCCATCAGCTAAAACATACCATAAAAAAACATTGAGCACACAAAGGGAACCAATTCAAATTATTCCTATAAATTTTTTCAAAAGGACCCACTAACCATTATTTCAAAATCAACTTATCGACAAGAAATCAGACAAAAAACTCCATTCAAACCAGAAGAGTTTTAAAATTCAAGACACCTTGAAAGATACCTTCCCAAATCACAAAGAGACACACCACACATTTACTGGTCATCAAAGTATCACATTTCTATTAAAACACTTTTGAAAATAAAACAATCTTGGTGTGTTATACACTCACCAATGGTATCTCATAGAGCCTTACACATACATGTTCTAAGTCCACACTGAGCACCCATCCAGTCATACACATCTGCCATTCACATATATCCATGCATGTGGTCACTCATGGAAATACCAAAGGTTAAGAAAAAACCTTTTCACTTTCTTAAACAAAAAATTCAACCCACACTTTCAACTTTTCAATTTCACACCCCATTTCAAAAATTCACAAATCTTTCCAAAATTTCACTAACCACTAAATCAAAAACCATTTCAATTTCCACACATCAATCTAAAACATTTCAGATTTTCTAAAATTGAAATCCCATGAATCCTATACAAATATTCTAGTTCATCTCATTCAAAATATTTTTAAAAGATCATCATACTCATTTAAAACAGATTTCAAAAACTTGACTTGAAATAGTTCATGTTTTCCAAATAATCAATTTCGATAAACCATAAGTTTTAATTATAAAAATCTAATTATCAATGAACTTATCCCCCATTCATTCAAAAATAATTTTATAAAAATACACTTTTCTAATGCTTCATTCAAAATGATTATAAAAATCCATTTCCACCTTTCCAAAACCAAACCATTACCACTTAAAAATCCATTTCTTCACAATTTCAAAATAAGGGTTTTCGAAACAATTTTCAGAATCCAAGAAGACACAAAACAATTCATAAAGGAAAATAGTGTCAGTGGGTGACTTGGACATATGGGTAGAGTCCATATTCCAATCATAGTACCATCATAGAGAGTCTTCTAGGACTATGTACTAGGCTCCACATGGCTTTACAATCCCTGTAAGCTCACAAATACCCTTAGACCACATCTCTTTTCATTTACAAACATGAGGAACCCACAAGAACCAAAATAAATCTGACTTCCCATGGAAACTCGAGTCCCGTCATGAGGTGTTCTAGATAGGCACCCTACACGTAATCATAACATAAAGTCCCGAAAATCCTAGCTTTGGTCTACCCAAACTCTTCCCCAAATAACATGACCCAAAAAGATAACAACCTCTCTCTAATACCATTTTTTCATGAACCAGGTCGGAGCACCATCCAACTCGACACCCGAACCAGTTCATGGCATGGACTGAAGGGAATTCCTGATCCCCATTGGCTGGAAAATAGTGCCTAGGTATCAATGTTACACCTTGGGAATGATTTCATCCATTTATATAAATATGAACGACCGCTAGAAACAAACACCACAATAATAAATAACCAAATCCAAACAAGGTTTAACAATTTTATGGTTCAAATCTATAGAAATTTAACCAAACCCAAAAGTAGGAAAATTGAAGGGAAACCTCAAAAATAACCCAAAATCTCCATGAAACATGTGGGGAATCACCCTCAAGATACCACCACCAAAAACTACATTAGATGAACTATAGAAACCCAAATACACCAACACAACACACCTTTCCTTTACCCAAGTCATACAAACAAACTCTACATACACCCAAAGGTGTATATAGGGTTTGAGGAAAATGCCAATAGGATGTCACCCAAATAAAAGGATTCTATGCTATAACATTAAAAGAAAAAGTAACATGCCCATTTATGTGAAATCCTTTGAAACCTTTCCAAGAAAACATTTTTGAAGGAAAAACCATTTTTAAGGGAAAAATTTCAATGAAAACCACTTCTTTGAGGGAACATTTTTATCACAATACATTCAAGGAAGGCACTTTTAATGGTAACATTTCAAAAGGTAACTTTTATTAAAATAAATTTACTTTAAAATAAAATTTACTCAAGGTACACTGTATGATGATGGATGGAATCATGATACATAAGCCTTAAGAGAGAACCATGGGTAAATATCTAAGGTTAATCTAGCTCAAGTGAGACACTAGAACCTCATACCTCGATAAAAGGAGGTATAATAACCACACTATACAACATCTTCATGCACGAGCCGCTAGAGTAGAGAAGAATCCAAAAATTCTAGTGGTCTCTCATTATTATCATAGTTTAGTTAGAGTTGTAATAATCAATATAGCAAAGTGAAACTGGGACAATACACTTTCAAATCACTAGTGTACTAGAACTAGTATTCCCACCTAGATACCCATGATTCCCTTGCGCTCAATCCCTCATTCCACATGTTACAAAAAACACCCTTCTTCACATACACATTCCAAGCATTATAAATATATTGGGGAAATAAACATTTTACATAAACACAACCAATTTTCATTTTTCACACACCAAAACTATTTAGAAAGATTTTTCATACTACTTACACCATTCATAAATCCCCATTTTTAAAAACACAAGAAAAATACACAATTAACTTAACCATTTTCATGGGGCAAAACCCTTTCAAATCCACACATAAATAAATTCCACTTTAAACATGATTCCTAGAATTTAAATAATTAAAAATTAAAATTAAAAGTACACAATAAGGAATTCATCTTTCCATAATAATCCATTTCCTTTGAAAAACTCACTTTCAAATACATTCACATCTCAAGTTCCCTTTAAAACACATTTTTCATCCCTAAAACAATTTATAAAACACTCCCAAGAAGCATCACGATTAGGAACACATGAAAACATAACAATTTTCTTTAGAAAATCCACTTTCATCATATATTCATGACAAAATATTTCCAAAACATGTTTCACACCACACAAATCAATCATATAACATATTTATAAACTCAAGAAAGCAAGATAAAATCATCTAAAAATGATAAATCATGTAACCACCTACCTTAAGTGTTGAAACTTCCGAAAAAACATGAGAAACTCTAATCACACCACCACAAGACCCTAACAAGGAAAGATTTAACAACAAATGTCAATATCTCACTCAAAGACACAAGATGAAACCCTTCCAAGGTCAAACAACCTATTGGAATTTGAGAACCCAAGAAAGAGAGAAGTAAACCCCAAAAAATGGAAGGTATTGAAGGATGAGGTACTTACTAGACAATTACTTGGAGTTTACTTGCCAAATACACCTAAGAAATGATTCCCAAGGAGCCTAGGAGAGATTGGAGGAGGAATCAATGGGAAAAAAATCCTGATTGGGGAGGATGGGGGTGGAATTAGGGTTAAATCCTAAGAGGGAACAAAGGAGATTTTAAATTTTTTAATGACCTGGACATCACGCATGGTTAGCTTGCACGATTTGTGAAACCATGTAGAGGCCGTTTTCCCCTCTCTATTTAAGAAGAACATACCACATGGTTAGTCCGCACGGCCCGACTTACCATCCATAATCCATGTGGTATCTTTTGTCTAAAAACCCAAACCTACCGCACAGTTACTTGGGTAGGGTTGTATAGTTTCTACTAACCATGTGCCGACCGTGCACCTCAGGCTGTGTACCCAATTTTACCATTTTTTTACTAAATAAAAGAAAACCCAAGGAGAAAAAGGATAGACTAAAAATTAATAGGATATTACCTCAAAAACTCAAACCCATCAAACTTGGTTCTCTAGAGAAAAATCAAAACCCAAAAATGAATTGGGTCTAAAAATGAAAATAAAAACCCAAGTGTGACAATTCTCTCCACCATAATGCTTTCCACCTCTGGAAATCCACAACAAGGATTTATCTGAAAACAAAACCCAATAATCATTCAAAACCCAAGGATATTCCCAATAACCATCAATGGAAATAAATAAAAAACACCACAACCAGAAAAAAAGTTCACAAGATTTAACTTGGGAGGCTAAAATGGACTCCCCACCATATGCCTTATTACCCCAGAATTCCACGACACCTCTAGTTGATCGATCAAAATAAAATGAATTCTCACAAACACATAATCAAACCTCTCAAGCCAATAATACTTCAGAAATAATCAAACAAAACTCATACCACTTACCCAAAATGAGTGAATAAACTCAAACCACTTATTGAGAAACACTTTCACAACCTTGCCTCAACAAACCACTGGATGAACTATAACCCCAATGTTTACTCAAGGAAGGAACTCAGAATCAAATAGATCCAAATGAGACTACCCGCTACCAATCCAACAACATAAACAAAACCAAATCTTCAATATGGGGAGGCCCGAATAGACTCACCACCATTAGAAACAAACTAGCACCAATTTTCTTCAAAAGAAATTTCAAAGAGACCCATGGTGGGTCTCCCCACCATAAGAACCAACCATCTTAACCTACCAGTGTAGACCGATGTGGGAACTTGACATGGGCCAACTTAAGAACTTCTTATATATATTAAATCCCCACCATAAGGGCCAAATGAAAGAAAATCCAAAATAAACAAAAAACACTTCATGATTCACCATTTCCCATGGGACATGACCATATTTAGATGAGCACATCCAAAATCAAAACCGATTTACAAGGCTAACCACACAAGGAAAAACACATGGAGATTCACCTCTAAAATAGTACAACCACCAGAGTTCAAGAAAACGAGACTACCACAAATCCTCATAAATGATGAGTAACTCTTCCACCCACACATGTCGCAATGAATAACAAGGTCCTTCACGCTATTTCTGAAAAAATTGGACCTTTATAACGTAATAAGTTACAACAAAGAAGCTTGAATTGTCCCCATTCAACATTAGAGACCAAGCTGGACCAAGGTCCATCACACCCCACACGATTCCTGACTATGAACCAACTTCACTCCAGGGCCTATGGCTGGAGTCCTGATGTTTGAAGTGCCTCTTGCCTTGCAGTCAAGCATTGAAGATCCTCAGTTGGGTCTCCTTCCTTTTATGCCACACGTGGTCACATAGAAACCCATGAAGAACCAGAAAAACATAACATGCCATGGAACTCACTTCTCCTCAACATCACACTTCACTGAGATAAGGAATTAGAATATGCACACGCATCATCACTTTTCACCTTGAAAAAGAAACAATGGAAACAAGAACACACAGAAGACACTTACATTTAAAAATGGATAAATTTAGAATTCCCAAAAGGAAAACACAATTCCATTTAAATAGAAGTTCTAAAAATATTCCAAAACATACACCTTTGAATTTTAAAGAGAACATGACACTGCAAAACACCACTAAACACGACCATTACCAAAAAAGAAGCATTACAAAGAAAGGGACTTTTAAATGAGCCCCAAACAATACACTACTTCTACAAATGGACACAACAACTTCTTATGACCGGATTTTACACATTGATGGAATGACATGATACCTTTATTAGAAGAAACCGATGAAGATATAAAGTCCTTTTAACATTGTGACCAACACCATCAGCCTCGGGCCACTTTCCACTCTCCTCACTGGAATTTCCTTCACTGCTTCTAGATAGGAACTTCAAGCATAAAGGTGGAAAAATTCAGCTTTTGCGACTCAGACAACCCAAGGAAACTAAACCATATTTAAACTTTCCACATCCACCCTCCACTTAGAGAGGATTCAAATGACCATAAAAGATAGAAGAATTTAAATTTTGAAACTCAATGAGAAAGTAATTATATTGATTAACTAGAGGGTCTACCAATAGTGAACCAATCATGGCCATACTTTGAATATGCACCGATTCATTATGGGGGCATACACTAGACAATAAGGAAATCGAGGACCTAATCAAACTAGTCCATCAGCCAAAACATACTACAAACAAACATTGATCACACAAAGGGAAAAATTCAAAGGCTTCCCAGAAAATTTTTCACAAGGATATGCTAACCATTATTTCAAAATCAACTTATCAATAAGAACTAAGACATAAAACACCATTCAAACTAGAAGAGTTTTCAAATTCAAAACACCTTTCAAGATACATTACCAAATAAAAAATAGACACAACACACAAATACTGGTTATCAAAACATTAAATTTTCTCTTAAAAACACTTTTTAAAAGAAAACAATCTTGGTGGGTTGTACACTCACCAATTATATCCCATGGAGCCTCACATATGCATGTTCTCAAGCCACACCGAGCACCCATCCACTCATACCAATATTCCATTCACACACATCCATACATGTGGCTACTCATGGAAATACCAAAGTTCAAGAATTTTTTTTCCACTTTCTAAAATAAAACATTCAACCCACACTTTTAACTTTTCAATTTCACATCCCATTCCAAAAATTCACAAAACTTTCCAAAATTTCATTAACCACTAAATCAAAAACCATTTCAATTTATACACATCAATCCAAAACATTTCATCTTTTCTCAAATTGAAATCCCATGGATCCTATCCAAAAATTCAAGTTTATATCATTCAAAATATTTGTGAAAACTCATCAGACCCCATTTAAAACAGATTTACAAAAACCCACCTTGAAATAGTTCATGTTTTCCAAATAATCAATTTTGATAAACCATAAGTTTTAATTATAAAAATTAAATTCTCAATGAACTCATACCCCATTCATTCAAAAATAATTTTATAAAAATCCACTTTTCTAAATTTTCAATCAAAATGATTCTAAAAATCCATTTTCTACCTTTCCAAAACCAAACCATTACCACTTAAAAATCCAGTTTTTCAAAATTCCAAAACAAGGATTTTCAAAACAATTTTCAGAATCCAAGAAGACACAAAACAATTAAAAAAGGAAACTAGTGTCGATTGGTGACTTGACCATATGGTTGGTAAGCATATGCCAATCACACTACCATCAGAGAGAGTCTTTTATGACTATGTTCCCATCTCCACATGACTTTCCAAGCCATGCGAGCTCAAAGAGACCATTATCCCATCTCTCATTTCATTTATAAACATGAAAAACCCACAAGAACCAATAGAAACATGATTTTACATGGCAACTCAAGTCCCTACAGGAGGTGTTCTGGCTAGGCACCCTACTCGTAATCAGAATATAAAGTCCTGACAATCCTAGTTCTGATATACTCGGAATATTCCCCAAATAACATGACCCAAAAAGCGGGAAACCTCCCTCTCATACCATTTTGTCACAAACTAGGTTGGAGAACCATCCAACCTGACACCTGACCCAGTTCATGGCATAACCCGAAGGGTGTTCCCAATCCCCATAGGCTGGAAACTAGTGCTTGGGTATCAATGTTACACCTTGGAAAAAATTTCACCCATTTATATAAATATAAATGACCAATATAAATGAACACCACAATAATAAATAACCAAATCCAAAAAAGGCTTAATAATTTTTATATTTAAATATTTACAAACTTAACCAAACCCAAAAGTACAACAACGGAAGAGAAACCTCAAAATAACCCAAAACCTATATGCAACATGAGGAGAATCACCCTCAAGCCACTGCCACTAAAACCTACACAAGAGAAAATCTAGAAACCCAAATCCACCAACACAACACACCTTTACTTTACCTGAGTCATACAAACAAAGTTTACATACACCCAAAGGTGTATGTAGGGTGTGACCCAAAGCCTAGTAGGATGACACCCAAAGAAAAGGATTCCATGCTATAACATTAAAAGCAAAATTAACATGCTCATTTATGTGAAATACTTTGAAACATTTCCAATAATTTTTTTAAAGGAAAAACCATTTTAAGGGAACACTTTCAAAGAAAACCACTTCTTCAAGGAAACATTTTCAGCACAATACATTCAAGTAAAACACTTTTAATGGTAACATTTCAAAAGGGAACTTTTACTAAAATAAATTTAGTTTAAAATGAAATGAACTCAAGGTACAATGTATACTGAAAAATGGAACCACAACACATAATTATAAAGAGAGAACCATGGGAAAATCCCTAGGTTTAATCTATCTCGAGTGAGACACTAGAACCTCATACCTCAGTGAAAAGAGGTATAGTAACCAATCTGTACAACATCCTCATGCACAATCCACTAGAGTGGAGAAACATACAAAAATTATAGTGGTATTCCATTGTCATCATAGTTTAGTTAGAGTTATAATTGTAAATCCATCTAAGTGAAACTAAGACAAGCCACTTCCAAATCACTAGCATACTAGAACTAGTCTACCCAACCCTTTTTCATGTACACATGTAAAGCATTATAAATACACTGAGGAAATCATCATTTTACATGAGAAAAACCAATTTCTATTTCGCACACACCAAATCAATTTAGAAACACTTTTCACAATAATTACACCATTCATAAATCCCCATTTATCAAAACACAAGAAAAACACAAAATTAACTTAACCATTTTCATGGGACAAGCCCATTTCAAATCCACACATAAAGAAATTCTACCTTAAACATGCTTCCTAACATTTAAATAATTCACAATTCAAATTAAAAGTACACAACAAAGAATCCATCTTTCTATAAGAATCCATTTCCTTTAAAAAACTCACTTTCAAATACATTCACACCTCAAGTTCCTTTTAAAACACATTTTTCATCCCCCAAACAATTTATAAAACACTCCCAAGAAGCATCATAATGTGGCACACATGAAAACATAACCATTTACTTTAGAAAATCCACTTTCATCATATATGAATGTCAAAATATTTCCAAAACATGTTTCATACCACACAAATCAATCATAGAACATATTTATAAAATCAATCAAGCAAGATAAAATCATATAAAAATGATGAAGCATGGAACCACCTACCTCATGTGTTGAAACTTCCGAAAAACCATGAAAAAATCCAATTTCACCACCACAAAACCCTACCAAGTCAAGATTTAACAACAAAATTCAAGAGATAACTCAAAGACACAAGAACAAACCCTTCTTAGGTCAAACACCCTTCTAGAATTTGAAAACCTAAGAAATAGGGAAGGAAAACCTAGAAAGATGGAAGAGATAGAAGGAGGGACTTACTTGATGATTCCTTGGAGTTTCCTTTCCAAATCCACCCAAGAAATGGTGACCAAGGAGCCTAGGAGAACTTGTAGGAGGCTACCATGGCAGAAAATCTCGAGTGGGGTGGATGGGGGTGGAATTAGGGTTAAATACCGAGAGAACACCAAGGGGATTTTAATTTTTTTTATGACTTGGACATTGCGCATAGTTAGGATGTACAGTTTGTCAAACCGTGTAGAGATCGTGCACCCATATCTGTCTAAGAGGCACCCACCACATGGTTAATCCGCATGGACTGAATTTCCATGCAGAAGCCATGCAATAGCTTCTGTCCAAAAACACAAACCTACCACACAGTTACTTAGGAAAGGGTATACAGTTTCCACTAACCATGTGCCAACTGTGTGCCTTAGGTTGTTTACCCAAGTTTCTCAATTTTCTCAAAAAATAAAAAGAAAATCCAAGGGAAAAAAGTCTAGAAAAAAAATAAATAGGAGATTACCTCAAAAAACTCAAATCCATCACACCCGGTTCTTGAGATAAAAATCAAAAATCAAAAATAAATCAGGTCCAAAAACAAAAATAAAAACCTTGGTGTGACATTTGGGAATTAGTAAGGTTATACAACTCGGGTGTGGCATGTATAAAAATAACATAAAATACATGATAGAAAGATCTCACACAATACCCAACCTATTAGTTCACAACAACTAAATTTTATATAAAGACCCCAACCCTAGTAGCCTATAGTTGATGATTACTTTTGTTAGAGTTTGATTATATGTATTAATTCCTTAATGGTTTTTTGATAAATTTCTATTTCCTCACATTAATTAAATTAAAATTGTTTAAATCATAATAACGATTTATTATTTTCATGTATTATTGTTTGAAATGTTTAATGATTATTTGTAATTTTAATTTTCTTTATTAATCATTTATTTAGATTATTTAAGTTCATATCTTATTGAAATTGTTTTCCATGTACTATAGTGGAAGCTTAAGTAAAATATAGGCCAACCATGACCAAAGGGACCCCTTAAACCACATATAGGGGACTTGTAGGTCTACCCCATGGGAGGACCGACCCAATGAGCCAGCCATGACGACATGTGAGTGTAGGCCATGTATAGACCCACAAAGGTACCTCGATTAGAAGCATATGTGAAGAAGGTCAGTGGGTCATGCCATGGGTTGGAATCACAGTGGACCCCAATAGTGGACCTCGGTTACTCACTTCTGAGTGACTGAAGACTCAAAAAATTAATAAAGGATCACTCAATCGTGCCAAATTTTGATTTGGGACAATGTAGTAGATAATCACTATTCCTTCATGCTTAAATATACATACATAATCTTAACCATTCGATCCAATCCATTTAAGTCGTTCGGTAGATCTCACATGCTGTCTTCAACCTTCGACTATCTTAAATGATGTTAATCCTTTTGTTTGTCGTAGTTTTCTCATGTGATATCAAGTCAAACTTAAATAGAAAAATAATCCATTTCCTCTCATCATGTTGAAGGATTGAGATAAGGCCGATCAAACCAAATCCATGAATACATGATAATAATTTGAAGAACATCATCCTTATGCTCGTTATTAGCTTCATTTGTTGAAATTATCTAGCACTGGTTCAACCACTCTTTCACTACAAATGAAGACCAAAGTACCATTTTAAAGGTAGATCCCTTGAATTCTAGATCACTGGTCTACAATAGCTTACTTTAACAGAAGTACCACCAAACTCCTCAACGGTATCTCTCCTACTGTGCGATGGTAGTACCATCGAGCTTCTTAATGAAAGAACCATAAGTCAATGGTAGAACCTACCTATCTTCATGATGGTAGTACTATGCATCCATGATGATAGATCATATTCTCACAACAACATGCTTAAACTGTCAATGGTAGTTCCACTAAGTTACCTTGATTCAGCAAGAGTAGTAGTGCATAGCAGCTCCTCACAGTGGTGGTAGCAATTGTCCATGATGGCAGCTCCAGCTTCCTTCTTCACAATAGAAGAAGCATCCATGGTAGTAGTATATCATCTTCATTGTGGCAGTAACACCAACCACAATGGTTTAACACTACAATTGTAGAAGGTTCCTAAACTGTAACCATAACAGCTTCATGTGAAGCCATAATAGTATCATCCACCATTCGATATAGTGATGGTAGATCCTTTATTTCACAACAATAGTAGAATCAAGAATTTCATCCAATAGTACAAGCTATTTCAAGGTAAATCAAATTTATGGTTGCACTACTCCCATGTTTTATAATGGTAGCGATAGCTATACTTCAATAATAACACCTCTTATTGGTAGGAGTAGAAACGTCTTGCTACCGCCAGGTATTTTTATCTACCATTATTTTTTTAAATTATATTTTTTACTTTAATTGAAATAAATATTTTAATTACTGTATTATTATTTATTTTCTAAAATACAATTAGATGTTGTGTAAAAATTATTTTGACCATAAATTCTATACACATGTACACAAGTAGTATAGTTCCAACGATGCTCCATTTTTGTGTTACTTTAATAGTTTTATAAACTAAAAGTTTTTTTAAATATTTTTAATTGAGTTATAAATGCATATTATATATTATTGTTATTATGATCTTTTTGGAAGCTTTATAATTTTATTTCATGTAGAAATAAAGAGTTCGAAAGTTCTTTTATATTCAACATGTTTTTTTTTCTAAATATAGGTAATGATAACATTATATTTTATTATGTAGTAAAAAGTAGCATATAGTGATTCGATCTTTTGGTACTTTGAGATGATCTTTCATCCAATTATGATATGTGATTAATCATCTAGAGATGTGATCAAGGAGTAAAAAAAACTACATACATATTATTAATTTTTTTTGGAAAACACTTGTATAATACATTCTTACTTCTCATTTGATCAAGAAGCTCTACGACTTCTGATTCATTACTATGATCACAAAGTGAATTTTACTGCACTATCCTCTATTTCTATAGTGATCAAGATCATTAAAACTCAACATTCCCATCATCAGATCTTTCTTATGGGTATTAGTTGTATTTTTTTCTTCATATTTCTTTTCTTTATCTGTTTGTAATATGTTCGTGTCTGGTTTATGCTTTTCCCCATCAAAATAAAGTCTTGTTTGTTTTGGTTATTCCACAAACTAAAAGGAAGTCTGGTTTTTAACTCCCAATCAAAAGTTAGGTCACAAACTAGGTTCAAGGATCCTATAAAAAGTTTGGGTTATGCCTCCAGATATATTTAAAATAAAGACTCTATAACAGATTCTCACACATTTAAAAGTGAGTTTCATAGTGGGTACCAATATTCTCATGGAGTAGAGATGGTTGAAGAGTGGAATGAGATCTTGGTGATTTAAACCACTATAAATATATGTTTTATATATTTTTTATTTTGGTTTAATTTCATATATTGAATAAAAAACTCACTACTAAATCTTTAATTAATGAAACTCTAATTGTTTTGTCTTTAATTTTTGAAAACTACCATTCACCCCTCCTCTAGTCTTAATTTCCATCGCTTAAAATCCAAAAAATTTATTACATTGGTATTAGATATTGGAGATCACATACCAAAGGACTAGATAGATTAGTAGTCTTGGTAAAAATAGATATATATATGATTAATATATTACATTGGAAATATTAAAACATACTATAAGAAACATTATTGAATATTTTATGTCTACCACAATATCCTTCTTCATATCTTGGGGAAAAGTAAAAAAATAAAGGGTGATATCATATTCTTAGTAAAGGCATGCATACATAAGAAGTTATCCTAGAATAAATAATAAATAATCAATATATTAAGGTAAATAACTAAAGAAAGATTCCATTTAATCAATAACTCAAGCATGAAGAATAATATGAGAGGAATAAATGATGATAAAATAATTCCATATAACTAATCATATGAACTTGAAAATTATCCATGGATAACTATTCAAATAATCACATGAACATCAATAACTAATCTCATAATAATGTAATGCATAATTCTTTAAATCTTAAATATATAGTTGAGGCCTCATGCCAGGACATCTTACATGAATGGGTAAGGAATCAACCAAATACCCAAAACTAGTTTGTCTCATTAGATGTACCAATGCATCGTGGGGATATAATAGGCTCTGCGCATCACTTACTAATTCCAATGCATTCAAAATATAAATAAATAATACAACACAATTAATATGCCTTAATAATAAAAAATTGTCTATATAAGAAGAACTAGCATATGTAATGTTAATACTTTCTCCAGCTAAACTAATCATAAACGATCTAGAGAAAGAATAAGGATGATATCATTACAACATAACCCCAGTGAAGTATAAGTAAAATAAGGGGTTATTGTCTTTGATTAATAGAAATACCATAAAAAAACCATTAAAAACATTCTTGAGTAAAATTCCATTTTCACTTTGAAAATAACTTTTAAAAACTAAAAATTTATAGAATATTAAGAAAAACAATTTATTCGAAAAGAAACATGGAAAATTGTGAAGTAAGATTCAAATAATTGCGTGGTCATGACAATAAGAAATTACATTCATTTCAAATACGTTAAAATAAATAATCCTTTCAGATTTTTGGAAAAAAGTCAAAAAAGTACCTTGTTTTGGAAAATAAAAAGAAGATTCCTTTGAAACATTTTTATAGAAAGTTAAACATGGGTAAAAATGAATTTAAACAATACTAGGAGAATAAAAAAAACATTCTTGAAAACATTTTAAAGAAAATATTGACTTGGAATACAAATATTCTTGACTGAATAGAAAAAAATTGGTTTTTCTTAAAAAAATTCTTTCGATCTCTTGAGTACTTAAAGAGAGGAAAATGGAAGAAAAAACTTGCAATTTACAAAAAAAACTAGAGGAGAAAAAAATAGAACAGGTTTAAGATAGAAAGATAAAAAAATTCCCATAAAATATTCTTAAACATAAAAAATCATAAATAATGATGATATTGTGAAATAAATATTTACTAATTTGGCAACTTTTTTGTGTGTGTAAATTATGGTAACAATGAAGCGATAGATGATTCACAGAAGAGTAAAAGGGGAAAACAAAAGAATGAAAAGAATACCTTAGACATAGAGTGTAGAGACTTAGTTTTTTCCTTGTAAGACTTTGAAATATTTCTACATATATTTCCAAATCTAGGAACCGAGATGACGTGCAATTATGAGGCCTGTTGTGCCCAGAATAAATTATACAAAAAATATTAAGTGTTTTTGTACTATTCACGTGATGGAAACAGGTTATCTCTTAAACAGTTAATCAGATCAGAAAATATGAGACCACGGTTGGGTCCAAAATGTGGTTTTTACCCTAATAACAACATAAAATATTTTGGCGTGGGACGTTCAGACCCCTCTCTCATCAGCGGTATGTTAAATGGATAAATTAATTTATTAATTCATTCATTTAATATCTCAAACCCAAATAAATCTCAAACGATAACTCAGATCGGAAATCTGAGGGCACAGTTAAGTCTAGAGCATGCCATTTACCCCAGAAGAGGTATAAATTTTTTCGGTGCAGACCTTATGTAGAAAAAGTTCTGTAGGGGAAAATTGTAAATAAAATAATTAAATAAAATTGTTTTATTTGAAATGCTACTTCGAATAAATTCTGAAAGGGGAATCAGATTGGAAATCTAAGACCACCTTTGAGTTTGTAGCATAATGTTTTCCCTATGGGCGACCTCAGCTGAGAGGGCGTGGGAGATTCATATTTCACAACCGTTGGCAGCCACCTATAAATAGGAGTTAAGAGAAATGAGATAGAGTTAGCTCATTTCTCTCTTGGACAGAGGAGCTCTGGCCGATGGTGATTAGACGTCCAAACTTCATCGAAACATGACGAAAATGCAGGCACTATTAGATCAGAGTGTAGAGGACATAACGAAAGATCCAAATTCAAGGTAGGATTTCTGTTTTGGATTTTGCAACCCCTGATTGAATCCTTTGTTGTCATTTTTGATTTTTGTTGGAATTCACTGCTTTATAATCCTTTGTTGATGGACAAACTAACAAAGACCATTTTCTGTTTTGATTTGGGATCACCCGTTCTTCTTATTCTTCATGTCCATCATCATTCTTTGATGATAAAATTTTCTTTATGCTCAAACGACCTTCGATCTTGGAGAAAGACCCATATCTATGAAGATATCAACCTGAGGATTCCCGATCTATGCTTGGAGTCGAGTTTCGGGCGTCGAAGAAGGCACAACAGTGAGTATAAGTGATGAATACTTTTCACTACGTCGAAAAAGAGACAGATCATTGTGTGAATGTTGTCACATTGAAGGTCTCATCCCGAGGAGTCCAGATTTGGTCTCAGATCAAAATTTGGATCACCAGAGTGATCGTAGTGCTCCATGGAAGTTTTTCCGACGCAGGTTCCGTTGAGGGAGGCTCTGGAAGGTAGTTGTGGGCATGGTGTCTGGGCGCGGTAGAAGGTAGTGGCGCAGGCTGGTGGTGGCGTTGTGGTTTACTGGCCGACGATGGGTTGGCTGGGCAAGCCGGACCGGCCGATTCGGTTGGTTCGGACTGGGGTTTTTATAAAAATATCCGTATCTCTCAAACCAAGGGTTTGTTTCACATTCCATCTATGGCCACATGACCCTTTCTTCAAGGCGGATCTTTTGAGGCAAGTTTGGGAAATTTTTGTTTTGGGATCAAAGTTTGGTGGTACGAAACGTCCGATAATAATAATAATAATAATATTATTATTATTCAAGAAACTTGCATCAGACTGTACGTCTGTATATGACATCCGATTGATGCACCATTAGAGACGTTTTGACCATGGAGTTGAATCATATTTTTCAAGACTAATTTCAGGCTCTTAAACCAAATTTTGTGGTGCGGGCCCCATGAGCCCTGTTTTGAGCATTTGCGGTGAAATTTCACTTTTTCACTGAGTGTCCATTTTGGAAAAATGTATATCCAATCCTGTGTGTTTTTCTGAGGGGATCAAAATGGTGTAATATATTTGATGTGTTTCGGGATCATGGCATGGGTCCCATGTAGTGCCGCCTGTGTGCGGTATGGTGGAATGCAGCTTCTTCACCAGGTGTCCATTTGGGATGAATAATAAGTTGTTTCTGTGTGTATTTCCAAGGGGATCGAAATGGTGAAATCTATTTGATGTGTTTCGAGATTGAGGAGTGAGCCCTACATGGCACTATTTACGCACAACGCCGTGGAATGCATTTTCTTCACCGAGATTTCGTTTCAGGTGAATGAATAATCAATCTCGTGCATTTGTTTTCACAAGGATTGCAATGGTGTGATTCATTTGGTTATCTGAGGCCATTTTCAATAGGCATGTCATTATAATTACATTTTCTCCCTTCAGATCAGTAATGAGTAACGTGCGCTTGTAAGCCTTTCAGCTAGAGGCGCCATGTACTCTAAGAGTACACTGGTATGCCTTGTGGGTACTATTTTATAGTTTAGTACCTAAGTACAACTTGGTACATGGCCATATGATGATATGGGGTCACATGACGTGTGGGTCCACACGTGCAATGTACCACTTTATGAATATTCTACCTCTCATATATCTTTTTTATGAACTTGGGTTTTGGCCAACGAGTAGCCTATCCTAAGTTTTTTTTCATGTAGAACGCAATGGTGCCATCTGTAGTGTATTTAGAGGTACAATGTGAGATGTTCCCAGTGTGATGCCTATCTAAGGTGATGCTCGATATTCTGGGCATGATGCTTGTCCAAGGTGATGCTCGATGACGACAGTGATGGTAGTGATGTTTTCAGAATCACTAGAGCAGTACCGTATTACCCTCCAGTGCAGCTAGGTAGTGAGGTTATCCATTCTCTCTTTAGGACTTACCCTCCAGTGGGGGATGGGTAGTGAGGTTCGTCATTTACTCTTTTAGGCTTACCCTCCAGTGAGGATGGGTAGTGAGGTTCTCTGTTCTCTCTTCAGGGCTTACCCTCTAGTGTGGATAGGTAGTGAGGTTCACTGGTTACTCTTTTAGGACTTACCCTCTAGTGGGGCTAGGTAGTGATGTTCGTTGTTTACTCTTTCGGGCTTACCCTCCAGTTGGGCTGGACAGTGGGTTCGCTGATGACTCTTCTGAGCATACCCTCCAACGGGGCTGGGTAGTGGGTTCATGAATTTGTGACACAATCTCTCAAGTGTGTGGCATAGTGAAAAGAAGTTCTTGATGTGAATTTGGAATCTCAATAAATAGGGGTTCTTTTCCCACCAAGATGCATCCTTGTGATGTGACCTAAAACCGTGTGGGTGAGACAGACCTACCCAAAGCGGATAGTATCAAGGTGTGGTGATTGAGCCCCTTTGAATTGAAGTTCAGAGCAGACGTGTGGGATGCTAGGCATCAATGGTTACTCCTGGAACTATTGGTGAATCTTTTCCTCGACTGAGCTGTGATATAGAGATCCCCTTACGCTCTCATTTGGGATTCTTTGGTTGAGAATATATATATCGTATTGCAGTAACCACTCCTTGGGCTTTGGTTACTATCCTTCCAGGAGAGGTGAAGACATGTGAGGTATGCAACATGCTTTCCATGCCTAGCTTATCATGGTTGGATGAGTCTACTCTCCTACTATAGGTAGCAAAGACTCGATGAGAAGTTCATATTATCACCATTTCTAGATCCTTGTGTTTGGATGAGCTTACTTCACTCTCTAGTTGGGTTGAGCTATACTATTTTACTATACCTTGTTCTATCTACTGCTCCCCTCTTTAGTACATCTTTTACTACTCCCTTGATCTTTCGGGTCATCCTACTGAGTAATTTTATACTCACCCCTGCTTGGGATTTTCCCACACTTGGTGTGCCCTTGAAAACAATGGACAGGTTGATCATGACTTTATAGGAGTATAGGGATATGAGGTTCTTGGACTGTTTGGGGTGGTCATAGCTTGGGATTCAGGAGTGGGGCTCTCTCAGCTGTTTTACTTTTCCACCTGTTATCAGGTTATGGCACTTTTCTGGTTGGGTGTGTATTTTTTCCCCTTTCCCTTTCTGTTTACTTTACTATACTTGTACTATTTAGAGGTCGATGTATATTTGTGGTTTATATATATAGTGGTGTTATATCTTATTTTTACTTTCCCTCTACACTTTTTCTTTGAGTTGTATGCATGTGTGTACAAGTACTTAGGAAAATGCCTCCCTGATTTTTTTATGCCTTCGATGCTAGTTTCCATCCCTTGGCCTATGGAGCTGGGCTTGGGATAGTTGTGGCTCGAGCTTCGACATGGGTCGGGTTATGAAAAAGTGGTATCAGAGGTGGTTTGACCCTTGGAATGTTGTTTAGATGTTTCCCTAAAAAGGTCTTGGTTGGGTTTAGGGAAATAGTGTCAACGTTTCTTGAGAGTGGCTCTCAGGCTAGGGAGTCTAGTGATGGTGCGATGGCCGATGTAGCCATTCACTAGGACCCTAATTTACCACTTGTTGACATGGAATGATGAGACATCTATTGCAGGGAACATTTGTACATGCATCATATAGGATTGAGTCTTTGACTATCCTTCTTGAGTCAGATCCCCATCATTGTTGATATATATATATATATATATATATATATGCTAATTTTACTGCGGTACTCCTCGATCAAATTCAGGATGCCTCTGTGACAACATCCAACTAGGATACTAGCTTCATTTCATGACGATTATTCCATGAGTGATGAGGCCTCAGTTTAGGATCCATCATGCGATCCCTTTCCTCTAGGTGGACAGGTAGCAACACCTCCACCTATTGAGCAGTAGTTAAGTCCCAACAAAGCAGGCTGAGGACGTGCGTAGGTTGAGCATGCCTTGAAAGTTCCAATATTAGAGACCACTGAGGTTCTACGGTAAGATAGACCCTTAGGTAGTTAAGGGTTGGATAGAGTCGGTGGTTCACCTCTTCAGGATTGTTCATACACCGACGTATTAGATGATGAATTTGAAAGCCAGTATTTTTCCACAGAGTAGCTTGGCGTTGGTAGAGTTGGGATACTCAGATGCATGATGAGTCGGCACTCTCATGGGATGACTTTAAGCAGCTATTTCATGAGGAGTAGTAACCCTCCTTACACTCCATACAGTTTCAAGAGCTATTGGAGCTTCAGTGGGGAGGGATGATGGTGGATGAGTACACGAATAGATTCGCAGACCTTACTCAGAACTCTTTGGACGTGGTCCACGATGGTAACTTTTGAGCCCAGAAGTTTAAGCAGGGTCGCTATAGATATATTCGTTTCAACATAGTACCCTTTTGATTCCCCATATATGCCAAGGTGATGGAGTGAACATTGTTTATATAGAGTTTTCTATCAGAGGGGTGCCGATTAATTGAAACTGGCAATGGTGCAATGAAGGTGAGACATTCATCGTGGCTATCAGACATCAGTTGGTGAGGCCTTGATGCAGGAGGATCCCCATGATAAGACTTAGGAACATATTCAGGTACAACATAGTGCACCGAGATAGCCTAGGGAGGGCTAGGGATATGCTTATGATGGGTGAGGTCACATGGCACAAGACTACCCGAGCAGATGTGCTGAGCTTTCTTGGAAGCTGGTAGATGCACTGCCACGGCAAGACTAGTGTCATGATCAGGGATCTCCTAGGTGAGAAAGGGTGGTACCTAGGGAGGAAGTTCTAGAAGAAGAGCAGAAAGAACTATGGTTGGTAGACAATGTTGCGATATCCTTCCACTACCACTAGGCGACCCACGTTAGGCTCAGGGAGCTGGCGGTCAGGGCTGTGGGTAGAAACATGCTATGGATGTCTATAATCCTATAGCATGTAAGATGATAATAGGTACACTCGACGTCTTTTATACCTTTTATAGTATAAATTTTTAGACACTATTTGATATACTGTTTTCTTCCAAATCCTTTCTCAAAGAGTTACTAGGGTGACGTGGGGCGTTGATGTAACCCTATGTCGGTGTTGTTCGATGTAGATTTGAATGCACAAGGAAGAGAGATCCTTCCCCCACTGAGACACATTTTTGTGATGTGAGAAAAACTGTGAGGGAGAGTCAGTGCCACCCAAAGTTAATAGTATCAAGGTGTGGTGGATGAATCCCTCTGACTTGTGTTTTCATAAAGGGGTTGTGTAGTGGAGTGTCAGAGCAGATCCTGGCATTGTCGGTGGATTTTTTCTACTTGACCTCCTTCTGCTTGGAATGCCAATAGTGATTGAGACAGAGTTTCTGGTTTGGGGATTACTCTCTTTAAAATAGTTGTAAAGATTCATGGGGTATGCCATGTGATTTTCATGTCTAGCCTCTTGCAGTTGGATGAGTTTACTTACCTTCCCTATTCGTGGGTACCTTTCCTGCTCAACGTCAATCTTGATACTGCAGTTATAAAGTATAGGTCAAGGCGATGGAAACCCCATAAATAGAACCACATGACTCACACTATGTGGTGCTAGCAGTAGTATTCCTCAACCTTAGGATTCAGAGATATTTTCTTCTGGGAGAGTTCTTTGTGGTTTGTTTAGACCACCAGAGTCTCAGGTGTGTCTTCCACCAGAGAGACTTGAACTTGAGGCGGTGACGCTGGTTGAACTTCCTGTAAGAATACAAATTTGAGATAGTGTATGATATAGAAATAGGAAACGTTGTAGCAGATTCCCTTAGTAGGAAGTCCCAGGCTCTCCAAATGCAGGAAGTTTTGGAGCAGTTAGCTTCCCTACAGCTGACCCTGGTGGAGCAAGAGGGTACAATTTTCTTCAGTTGATGATGTTGACTACTTCGCTTCTTGAGCATGTAAGAGAGTCTCAGTTATAAGACATTGACTGAGAAATCTTGCGTGATTAGATATCTTTAGGTGTTTCACCAGATTTATATTCTGAAGGAGGTAATCACAAGACCCTGGTCTAGGGATAAACAATGGTTTTGTTTGCGATACAGGTGAAGGTTGAGCACTGAGTTTTGGTGGGTTGTTGAATCCTCTTGAAATACCTAAGTGGAAATGGGAAGACATGTCTATGGACTTCTTCATAGGTTTATCGGGTCATTTGAGATTGTGCAGAGGGCTGGAGAGGTTTCTTACCACCTTTCCCTACCCCCAATAGTAGGAGCGGGTGCACGACGTCTCCCACATGTCGCAGCTGAGAAGATACATGCATGTTTTTAGGAACATCATCATTAGGAGAGAACCTCAAATGGATGGACCATCCCCCTATTTCGCATGTTGTGGTAGTATGGAAACATGCAGTAGAGTTTTTGGGAGTGAGAGAGATAAGTGTGAGCTCAGTATCCTGATTTGTTTCCTTAGTTTTTCTTTTTGGGGATGAAAAGGTTGTAGAAAGGAATGATGTAGAGACTATGTTTTTTTCCTTATAAGAATTTGGAATATTTCTACATATATTTGCAGAGCTAGGAGCTAAGATAATATGAAATTCCTATGCCCGATGTGCCCAAAATAAATTATACAAAAATATTAAGTGTTTTTGTACTATTCATGCAATGGAAACAGGTAATCTCTTAAACAGTTAATCAGATCAGAAAATATGAGACCACGGTTATGTCCGAAACATGGTGTTTACCCTAGGAACAACATAAAATATATTAGTGTGGGATGTTTAGACCCCTCACTCATTAGAATTACGTTAAATGGATGAATTAATTTATTAATTCATTTACTTAATAGCTAAAATCCAAATAACTCTCAAATGGTAACTCATATCGTAAATCTGAGGCCACAATTGAGTCTGGAGCATTCCTTTTACCCTAGAAGGGGTATAAATTTTATTTTTACAGACCTTCTGTAGAAAAATTCCCAGAGGGAAAAACCATAAATAAAATAATTAAATAAAATTGTTTTGTTTGAAATGCTACTTCGAATAAATTCTGAACCGGGGCTCGGATTGGAAATCTGAGATGTTCGTTGAGTTCATAGAACTGTGTTTTCCCTAAGAGTGACCTTAGTTGAGAGGTCATGGGAGATTCGTATTCTGCGACCATTGGAAGCCTTTTATAAATAGGAGTTAAGAGAAATGAGCCAAAGTTAACTCATTTCTCTCTCGGACGGTGGAGCTCTGGCCGATGGTGATTCAACATCCAAAATTCATTGGATCGTGATGAAAATGCAGGCGCTAGTAGATCAGAGTGCAACAGACACAACAAAGGGTCCAAATTTGAGGTAGGATATCTATTTCGGATTTTGCAGCCCCCCGATTGAACCCTTTATTGTTGTTTTTGATTTCTATTGGAATTCACTACTTTAGAATCCTTTGTTGATGGCCGAAATAACAACGACCATTGTCTGTTTTGATTTGGGATCGTCCGTTATTCGTTTTCTTCACATTATTTATCATTATTCAGCAATAATTTTTTTTCATGCTCAAACGACCTCTGATCTTTGAGCAAGAAACATATATGTGAAGCTCTCAACCCGAGGAGTCCCAGTCTATGCTCAGAGTCGAGTTTCAGGAACCGGAGGAGGCGCAACGGTGATCAGAAGTGGCAGATAATTTTCACCACATCAAAACACTGACAGATCATCATGCAGAGGCTGGCGTAGTGAAGGTCTCATCTTAGGGAGTCTAGATCTGGTCTCAAATCGAATTTTGGATCACTAGAGTGATCGTAGTGGTCTACAGAAGTTTTTCCGACGTGGTTTCCGGTGAGGGCGGCTCCGACAGAAGGAAATGCGACAGTGGGCACGGAGGAAGTTGGAGGTGGGAATGACGACAGGTGGTGGCACAACGACCATGCGCGAAGGAAGGCAGAGGTGCGGTTCGCTTGTCGGTGGCGGGCCAACTGGGCAAGCCGGACCAACTGGTTCTCTTGGTTTGGGCCAGGGTTTTTATAAAAATCCTTGTATATCTCAAACCAGGGGTCCGTTTCGCGTGCCGTCTATGGACACATGAACATTTCTTCAAGGAAGATCTTTTTTGTCAAGTTCGAGAACTTTTTGTTTTGGGCTTGAAGTTCGGTGGTATGAAACTTCTGATAATAATAATAATAATATAATTATTATTATTCGAGAAACTTGCATCAGACCGTACATCTTCATACGACGTCCAATTGATGCACCATTATAGGTGTTGTGACCCTAGAGTTGAGGATAACTTTTCAAGACTAATTTTTGGTGCTTAAACCAAATTTTGGGGTGTGGGCCCTATGAGTCCCGTTTTGGGTGTTTGCGGTGAAATGTCACTTTTTCACCAGGTGTCCACTTTGGAAAAATGAATAGCTGATATCATGTGTTTTTTTTCAAGGGGATTGAAATGGTGAGATCTATTTGATGTGTTTCGAGATCATTTTGTGGGTCCCATGTAGCACCGCTCATGTGTGCTACAGTGGAATGCTACTTATTCACCGGGTGTCCATTTGGGACGAATGAGAAGTTGTTTTTATGTGTTTTTACAAGTGAATCAAAATGGTGCAATCCGTTTGATGTGTTTCGATATCGAGGTGTGGGCCCCATGGGGAACTATTTTCACACAGTGCGGTGGAATGCAGTTTTTCACCAAGAGATTGTTTTAGGCGAAGGAATAGTCGATCCTTTGCGTTTTTGCACAAGGATCGCAAGGGTGCGATCCATTTGGTTATCAGAGGCCATTTTCAAGAGGCATGTTGGTATAATTACGTTTTCACCCTTGGGATCAATAACGAGCAACGTGTGCTCATCACCCTTTCGACTAGAGGTTCCATGTACTCTGGGAGTACACTGGCACACCTTGTGGGTATTAGTTCATAGTTTAGTACTTGCGTATAGCTAGGTACATGTCTAGATGATGAGGCAGGGTCACACGTCGTGTGGGACCTACACATTCCTCCTACCACTTTACGAATGTTCTACCTCTCATATATCTTTCTTATGAACTTGGATTTTGTCCTACGTTTAGCCTATCCTGAGTGTTTTTTCACATAGAATGCGATGGTGCCCTCTGTAGTGGATTTTGAGATACGATGTGAGATGTTCCGAGTGCGATGCCTATCTGAGGTGACGCTTGATGTTCTGGGAATGATGCCTATCCGAGGTGATGCTCGATGAGAATAATGATGGTAGTGATGTTTTTAGAATCACCAGAGTAGTACCGGATTACCCTCCAGTGCGGCTGGGCAGTGAGGTTTGTAGTTCTCTCTTGAGGACTTACCCTCCAGTGGGGGCTGGGCAGTGAGGTTCGTTGTTTACTCTTTCTAGATTACCCTCTAGTGAGGTTGGGAAGTTAGGTTTTCCATTCTCTCTTCAGGGCTTACCCTCTAGCACAGTTGGGCAGTGAGGTTCACTAGTTACTCTTTCAGGACTTACCCTCCAGCGGGGCAGGGTAGTGATGTTCATCGTTTACTCTTTTGGAATTACCCTCCAGCTGGGCTGGGCAGTGGGTTTGCTGATGACTCTTCTAATCATACCCTCAAGCAGGGCTGGGAAGTGGGTTCATGAATTTGTGACATGATCTCTCGACTGTGAGGCACAGTGACGAGACATGCTTGATGTGACTTTGGACTCTCAATAAAGAGGGGTGATTTTCCCACCAAGACGCATCCTTGTGTCGTGACCTAAAACTGTGTGGGTGAGACAGACCCACCCAAAGAGGATAGTATCAAGGTGCGTTGATTGATCCCCTTTGACTTATAGTTCAGAGAATATGTGTGGGATGCTAGACATCGTTGGTTACTCCTTAAACTATTGGAGAATCTTTTCCTGGGCTGAGCTGTGATATGGAGATCCCCTTACTCTCTCATTTGAGATTCTTTGGTTGAGCATATATATATATATATATATATATATATATATATATATATATATCGTATTGCAGTACGCACTCCTTGGGCTTTGGTTACTCTCCTTCCAGGAGAGGGGAAGACATGAGGGGTATGCCACTTGTTTTCCTTATCTAGATTCTTGTGGTTGGACGAGTCTACTCTCCTACTATAGGTAGCGAAGACTCGATGAGAAGTTCATCTTCTCACCATTTCTATCTCCTTGTGTTTGGATGATCTTACTTCACTCTCTAGTTGGGTTGAGCTATACTCTTTTATTTTACCTTATTCTATATACTGCTCCCCTCTTCAGTATATCTTTTTATGCTCCCTTTAGCATTCAGGGCATCCTAGTGAGTATTTTTATACTCACCCCTGCTTGGGATTTCCTGAACTTGGTGTGCCCTTGTAGGGCTCCTACTTGGAATCTAAGAGACCCAGGTTCAAAATGGGGTGGAGGAGAATTTCCAAGGTACTGTAGCAGGTACTGTAGCAGGTACTGTAGCAGTTACTATACCAGGTACTATAGCAGGTACTGTAGTAGTCAGAACTATTCACCCGATTTGGGCCTTCGGGCCACCGGTTTGGGCGTACGGGTCTCAAGGGCCTTCGGGCCATCAAAGCACTACTGGAAAACTAACCTATACCAACAGTTTGGAACTTTTTGTATAGGCCTCCAAACCGTTGGTATATCCTATACCAATGGTTTGGAGAACCGTTGCCAAGTAAGCCGTTGGGATAGGTCTATACCAACAGTTTTCCCAAAACCGTTGGTATAGACCTATCCCAATAGTTTTGGAAACTGTTGGTATAATTAATATGAAAATCTATACCAACGGTTATGGAACCATTGGTATATGTATTTCAAAAAAAAAAATTCGCTGGGATTTGATCCCAGGACCCCTAGTTTATTATTGAACGACTTAACCACTAACCTAACATGACTTTTGTGAATATAATTACATAAATATATATATATATATATTCTCATAATTATTTTAAATTTTGATTTATATAATGTTCTGGGTAAGAAGAAATGATAAAAAATCAAAGGATCTATACCAACGGTTGTCAAAACCATTGGTATAGGTCTATACCAACGGTTTTGACAACCATTGGTATAGATTTTTATTCTAGATTTTGTTTCTGGGTGGAAGGTTGATTTGTGGGGGATCTTTCCCAACAGTTTGGGAAAAATATTGGGATAGTTATACCCTTTCCCAATGGTTTGGCCAAACCGTTGGGAAAGGTGTCCACAAATTGGACTTTTCCCAACGGTTTGGCCAAACCGTTGGGAAAGGGTATACCTATCCCAACGGTTTTCCCAAACCATTGGGAAAGGTGGCTAAAATGTGGGATTTCCCAACGGTTTGGCCAAACTGTTGGGAAAGCCATACCCTTTCCCAATGGTTTGGACAAACCGTTGGGAAAGGTGGCCTCAAAGTGGGATTTCCCAACAGTTTGGACAAACCATTGGGAAAGGGAAACTATACCAACCGTTTTTATGAACCGTTGGTATAGAAGCGTTGGGAAAGGTCAAATTTCCAGTAGTGAAGGCCTTCGAGCCACAGGGCCTTCGGGCCATTGGAGAACATGAATTAGCCCAGTTCACACAAATCAGGCCCCAAAAGAGGATCATAGCAACAATAGCAGTCACCAGAAGCAGAGATAACCAGATTAGAAGAATGATAGGGTATGACAACTGCCATCGGGACCAGGCACCATGCAGCTTTGTATGGGGAAATTCTAGCCGATTATAAATGAAGGTGGGGACCTAAAGGTGATCAATGATGTAGAATCTAGGGAGGGGCAATTCTAGTGGGTTGGGCCTACGGGTCATGTATGGGAATGGTATCCCTCTGGGCCTTCGGGTCATGTATTACAGGTCATGTTGGGCCTTGTACCTTGGGCCTACAGGTCATGTACGGGTTCCCCTTAAACCCTTAAAAGGGGGATTATCTATAATAAAATAAAAAATAAGTCCTTTGGTCCATTCGAAGTGGTGTTCCTTTGTAGATGATGGATAGGTTGATCGTGACTTCAGAGGAGCATAGAGATATGTGGTGATTGGACCATGTGGGGTGGTCATAGATTGGGATTTAGGAGTGGGGATCTCTCACCTGTTTTACTTTTCCACCTGTTTTCAGGTTGTGTCACTTTTTTGGTTGGGCATATATTTTTCCCCTTTCCCTTTCAGTTTACTTAATATACTTGTACTATTTAGAGGTCAATGCATATTTGTGGTTTATATATATAACAATGTTGCATCTTGTTTTTTCCTTTCCCTCTGCACTTTTTCATTGAGTGGGCTGTGTGTGTGTACAGGTACTTAGGAAAATGCCTCTATGAGTTTTTTACGCCTTCAATGCTGGTCACCAGCCCCTGGCCTATAGAGGCGGGCTTGGGGTAGTTATGGCTCGAGGCCCCGACATGGGTCGGGTCATGATACAAATATTTATGTGGTTCGGGAATAATCCCTATATCCATAGAGAGGAAAAAATATCACTATGATTCAGGAGAAAAAATATAGGAATCTCATAGGGCTGCTAATAGACAGAAACCCTAGCCTGAAAATGAGCTAATAAGAAGGATGGAACACTATTCCACCAACTGCACAGAAAGTCCATTGTTCTATAGTGAAATGTGGCTGGAAGTCCGCATTGCTATAGTGTTGTGTCCATACATGTCCAAGATACTATAGTACCCTGTGGAAAGAATTATGTGGAGCTATAGTACCTCTTTCTACAAAGTCCGAGATGTTAGAGTAGTCATGCCAAAGTTCGCACTACTACAGTGCCCTATTAGTGTCGACCGGTCAGCTTTGCTACAATACCTCCAAATTTGGTCCATGGGACTTCAAACCCTGAACCCCCATAACAAGGGTGCGTTGTCCCCTCTATCCCCCAAGATTATCAATGTGAAGCTCTACCTTCAAAGTTGCGGATTGGTGCATAGTATGAGCCAGAAACATTCAACCCAACATCATCCAAAACGGATCGGGCTACACCAATCCAACACTTTTGAATTGTAAGCCCAATGAGATAAAAAATTCAAATGAAAATTTAAATTTCATTAACATTAGGATATTCATAATATATTATGCAAAAATATTAATATATACACCTTATAAATGTAAATAGGTGTATAAAATCAAATATGTCTCAATGAAACAAAATTGAGATGAAGAACCCTTACAAAGATCGTATCATTAAAGTAAGAATCAATCAATGAAGTGATTATGTGTAATGAATGTAAATCTACACTAAAAAAGTAGAAATAAATCATAATACAATCAAATTTAATTTTACACATAATCATGGCATAACATAGTCAATGAAGTTGAAGTGTACCCCAATGAATGAGAATTTAATTAAGAAACCCCTTACCACTAGGTAAATTTAAATTCAAATCCCCTTGGATGAAATAATTTTAATTGTAACTTAAAATACCATAAATTATGAATTATTCATGATATACAATGTAAAATGGTAGTATATACATTTTATATAATAAATTAGGTGCATAATATTAAAATATTCTACAATGAAGTAAAATTGAGATGAAATCCATTACAAAGATTGTATCATTGAAGTAAGAATTTATCAGTGAAGTTATTATGTGTAATAAATTTAAATCCATAAAAAACAATTATAAATAAAACACTATACAATTATATTTCATTTCACACATAATCATTACATAACATAGTAAATGAAGTATAAGTATAACCCAATGAAAATAAATTGAGTTAAGAAACCCCTTACCACTTGGAAAATTTCAAGCTAAATCCCTTTGGATGAAATAATTTGAATTGAAACTTAAAATACCATGAATTGTTAAGTATTCATGATATAACATCTAAAAATATTGTATATATACCCCATAAAAGTAAAGAGGTGCCTAATACCAAATACGTGTCAATGAAGTGGAAATTGAGATGAAATCCCTTACCTCAAGTATGAATCGTCATGTACGTTCTTTATATTCACGAATAATAAATTTATGTTAATTATTTACTTTATTAAGATCCCTTTTCAAGTTTATTATTCATTTTATTTTATTTATTACCATGTTATATTTACTTTATTATGTAATTAAGTTCATGTTAGACGTTTTGATGATACTTAGTTCATATGTCTAAAATGACTTCAGTAGTTTGACTATGGAAAAAGAGTTTATTATTTTATCATCTCAAAAATAATAATCATGACATGATTATCATTTTTATTCATAAATTATAATTTTAATACCAACTATTAAATATGATTATGAAAAATAAACTACGTTACAATCATGCAGATGGTATGTCGTACGTACGCATGAGTAACGTTTCCATTTTTCCACGATCATGATGAAAATAAGGTAAGTATTATTTTATCTTTATAGAATTATAATTATATCATAAATAACATATTATTTATTTAAATGAACTTATATATATAATTTAAGTGATGTGATGATAAAAAATGAATCACATCATTTTGTGGAGGTAGTAGTCCACACGTATGCACGAACGACGATATCATTTTTCAATAGATGGAAATGTAAGAAATTAGATGATATATTATCTTTTAATAATGATAAATATGTCAAAAATATCATATAAAAACATTAAATCCATCACCATGACTAGTCGTGAGAGGCGGTGATGGAAAACAAATTACATAGATTCGCAAGTCGATAGTCCACCATACACACAAACATCAATTTCACCCCCATTTGATGTAAGAGGATATGGATATAGTGTATGACATTATCATAATAAAATCTAAATATATGGAAGATACTAGTGTTATTATTTAAACATGTTTGGATAATATTTTAAGGAGGTAGAAGAAGAAATAAAACTAAAACATTTGGTTAAAAACTATACCTCTTTTTCAGACAACCTCTTTTTTTAAACCTTAATACCACTATGGTTTATATTCTTACCAAAATAAGATCAATATAATGTGATAAGATATGTTTAGAAGAGATTTTTGTAGAGCTTGGATGAATCAAATAGATCTTGAAGTGTAGATATAAGAGAAGAGAGATCATCTCTTTATAAGTGAGGGAAGGGAATTATTGAAATTTATTAAAGAATTAAATTAATTTTCATGTTCAATGTAACACCATGAGATTAAAAAAACTATGTTTGATAGCGTATATGGAACACAACACCGAGCCTAAATGAACCATGAAATATTATTATTTAAATATGACCATTATAACCTAACCAATAAATTGGTAGGTGTGAATATGATTAAATGATTTATGATATATATATATATATATATATATGTCCTCAATATAAATATATTTATAACTTTTTAATAAATAACTAATCAATTTTTAGTAGTCATTTTATTCTTCAAAAATACATTTTCTTCAAAAATGGTTTTTATTAATTTTTGTGAGAAAATATTATAATCAATTTATGGAACTTTTATAAAATTTATTTTATAAAAAGGATATCATTTTTTAAATCATCATATCAAAATTATATTATGGTAAAATTTTGATATTTTTTTGAAAAGTTTTATTTTTCAGTGAATAAAGAAAATACTATTTTTATTGAAAACTGTATTTTCTTTTAAAGTATTTGAAAAGTAAAATTATATTTTGGATTAGTTTTAAAATTTAATTATTTCCTTTTTATTAAACATGATCCAATTAAAAACTTTATAATTAATTTTATACTTGAATTTGGTATAAACACATTTTTGTACTTAAACAAGCATTTATCTAAAAAACTCTTTTTCGTTGTGTTTTGCGTTTTAATATTAAATTAAATTTTATCCCTTTTAGAAATTGAATCTTAAAAAATATATTCCATATTTGGAATCATCAGGTCTGAATTTGTTAAATAGGTCCCTTTTATTTTTAGTCATTATGAATAGTAACCATAGTAAATAATTGTCACCACAGTAAGGTTAAATCAGGTAATTAAGGTTAAAAATAATACTATAAAGACTAAAAAATGGCCCTAAAACTTTCTTTTATCCTATTTTTTGAGTATAGTTTGGCCATGTTCATCCAATTTTTGAAAACATGGAAATTTGGTGCCATATTTCTTTGATTTTTTCCTTTATATTATTTTATGTAAAGAAAAGTAAAAAATTTCATGCTCTTTGTTTTATTATCTCTAAATTTTTGAAATAGGGATAAATAGAGGATATTTTAAGTTATAAAAGGGTTATTGTAAATATAAATATATATTTTTTATCATGATAATTTATTTATAATTTTTAGTGATGAAATAATTACCTTAAATACATACGCAAAGTCGAAATAATATTAATTCAATTAATAGAAAAATAAAATAAATGATTTTAAAAGTATTAAAAGCAATATAATTCGAATGAATTATTCTGTTTCATGATTTTTTTAGATAAATATAATATGTTATTGATGTTTGAAAATAATATATTCAAAATCCTTTGCTATCATGTTGTTTTAAAAGTCAAATTAAACGAATAGCATTAAAAATGACATTAATGATATTTTATATTAAATAATATTTTATTAAATTATTTAAAAGTAAAAAAAATATTTAAAAAGAACAATTAGGATGATAAGTGTTCAAAAAATTTCATCCCTTTTTCATTTATGATCCAATTTTCACCTTATAAGTAAAATTACAACCCTTTAATATTGAAAAAGTCATTACCATGGTTAAGGCTACAATTGGTTAACCAAGGGGTTAATCCAAAATATAAGGTTTAAAATGATATAAAAAACTATAAAAATTTTATTGTATGAATATTTTAATAACATATATTCATTATCTATGAATATATGTAATTTTGGAACCATTTGACACGAGTTAGACATATAATATATTATAATGTTTCATGTATTTCTAAAAATGATAATAATTATATTTTATAATAAAAAATATTTTATTAAATGATTTAAAATTACTAAAAATCCTATCTCCATCCAAGTAATTTATATAAAGTTTAAAATATAAACCATGATCCATTTATGGTCCAATTTTCCTTCTATAGTAACTATCTTGATCCTTAAAGAGTAAAAAACTTTATTATCGTGGTAATCGTCAAAAGGGTTAACAAAGAGTTAAAATAAAAAAGGGTGAAAACATCACCTAAACTTGTCTAATTTTTATTTAATGAGATTATTTAGACTCAAAATCATATTATACTTAAATTATATCAATTTTTAACCTTGTGAACATGAAAATTAATTTATATTAATTCAATACTTTAAAAAATTCAAAGTTTGCCTCTCCCATCATTATAAAAGGGCACCCCTCTCCTCTTCTACACATACTTCAAGAACCATTTGGTTTGACCAATACCTTCCCAAATATATTCATAACACCCTTACCACATTTTGGAGGTCTTATTTTGGGCATGATTCCAATCTTAGAGAGCTTAAACTGTCAAGCAAAGGAGGTTGTCCAAAGAAGTGGTATTGCCTTTTACCGACTATTTTAGTATATTTATTCTTTTACATTATTAAAATATTCATTGTAATTGTTTAAATAATAACAAAGATATTTTATATATACTTATATGTTGTTATGTTAATGTAATAACCTATATCTATCTCCTCTTACATTAATTGGGAAATGAAACCGCCGTTCGTGTTTATGGTGGACTACCGCCTCGTGAACCGATGTAATTCTTTTTCCATCACCACCTCTCACAGATGGGCACACTGATGGATTTAATGTATAAATATGATATTAATGACATAATTATCATTATGTAAATATAATATATCATCTAATTTCTTACCTTTATATCCATTAAAAAATAACATCGTTCATGCGTATGTATAGATTAACACCTCCATGAAGCGACGAGATTAATTTTTCATAACAAAATCACATGAATTATATATATAAGTGAATTTAAAGAAATTATTTTGGAAATATAAAATAAGAATTACCTTCTTTTCATCACGATCTTTGAAAAATGGAAACATTAATTATGCCTATGTACGACCTACCATATCCATGATTGTAACATTCTTCATTTTTCATAACCATATTTATAGTTGATTTTAAAAGTATAATTGATGTATAAAAATGATAATTATTTCATTATTATTATTCTATATATAATTAAATAATTACCTCATTGACCATAGTCTACCTACCGATATCATTTTGACATATGAGCCAAATATTATCAAAACATATAACATGAATTTAAATGATTAAGTAATTGAATATAATAAGGTAATAAAGTAAAAGGAATAATAAAATTTTAAAAATTTCTTAAGAAAGTACATAATTAACATAATTTTATTATTTAGGAAGATAAATAACATACGCGAAGAGTCAGATTTGAGGCAAGGGACTTTATTTTAAAAATCTACTTTTAAAGTTTCCCTTCTAACTATTTTCCTTATATGTTCATGTTCTTATAAATTTTTCAAGAAATTTCTTATTTATTATTAAATAGATGATAAATTTAATTTTGAACATATTTTTCTTTCTTTACAATGTTTTAAAAAATCAATCTTTTTAAGGTTTTATGTAAAGGACACTACTTTTAAAAAAACCTCATTTTAAATGTTTTAAAGATTTATTTTATAAATATTTCTATTCCATGTCTATATTATTAAAATTATTTTATTAATGTATTTATATGGACATAAATGAATTATAAAGGATATTTTATGTCACTTTTTAATTTCTTTCAAATATTTTCAAAATAAATCTTATTATGTATTTTATAAAGAATGTTTTGGATTTCTTTATAAAAGACAAAAAAATGTTCAATTTTAACATGTGTGAAATCAATGGATTTTACCACCTCCATAACTAATATTTGATATTTTGATTCCTTTATAATATTCCATGTTTTCTTCAAATATAAACCATCCTTTATTTTTTCAAGGTAATACATGCCATAAATTTATTTCTCAAAATTCCTTCTTTAAAATCAAAACCAATTAAGGGGAACTTTTCTATTTTTTAGTCTTTTTATGTAATGATCATTTAAAGTTTTTATTCCAAAATGAACACCTTATTTTGATTCTTATGATCATGAACTAACATATAACATACATAATATTTAATTCCTTATTATCTTTGTAATCTTTATGAAATTTTCTTTGGTTATGATATGAGGTAAGATTATGCAATCCATATCTTTACATGAGAAATTCTTATGATTATACCATACAATTTATTTCCTTATGTGGAACAAATAATCATTAAAATTTTATAATTTGTGTGCTCAAATAACACTCTAATTCATTAGGTATTTTTTCCTCATGCGTTGTTATGTATGAGATTAGGGAGTAAACCTAATCCACATTGGGACTCTGTCCACCATGTTGTGCTTTCTTGGAAGTCAGCCTTGAATTATGATTATTTCATGTTTTTATTGATAACAAATTTCATATATTGACATTTTATTATGATACCATGTTCTTTATGTTATTATCTCATGTGATTACTCACGATCCTTTTCTTTTATGATATCATATTATACCTTTGACTCACATGTTATGATTCCTTATCATGTTTATTACCTTAATGATATTTTTGTGTTCATTATACATTTTAAAATGTTTTTCATAGGGTTTTAAGGATGAGTAGGGACATAAATGAGGTCAAGATAAAAATTTTGATGATGTTTCATGAAAAAAACTTGTTACATCATAATTTTTTTGGAAAAAATGGATAATAGGTGGAAGTGTCCACTTTGTGATGTAATATTTATTTTTGTAAGGGTGATGGAATAATTATCTAAAACTCTAAACTATAAAGATACTAAAATTTAAAAAAATTAATTCTTGACTTAAAAAAAAACTCGAGATTATGTAATTTTTAATGTTGGGTCCTTATAGTTAGTATCAGAGGAAAGGATTATATAACTTTTGAGATTAAGAGTTTATAAGTTTAAGGTTGATAATAAGTTTAATGTTATGGAGACCCATTTTTTAGGTTTGAAGTGGTGAAAGTCTAATATGATTAAGATTATTTTGGGATAAATTTATATAACCCTTGGGTTTAGTATGAGTTTTAGTGAAAAAGTTATTTGAGGAAGAATGACTTTACATTTTGTGGAAAAACATTTAAAGGTATTGGTAACCATTAGTGTTTATCTTATATTTGATGTTGAGGTAATTATGAGTTATTAAAATTTGGGAACATATGGTATAGATAACCATGATATTGAAAAGTGATTTGGTTACTATGTGACAATTTTATTTTTGAAGAAGTTAATTATTTTTGGGAACATTATATGATTAAGGTAAAAGGAATATTATAGAATTTTATTTGAAAAATAAAGGTTGAATTATATTTTGGAATCATATATGATTTTAATTTTGGATTTATGAAAACCCAAGATATTTATGGAATTTAGAATATCTTAGAGATTATATGATTATGTTATATACATTTTTGGGTATATGAATTTATAAGTGACTAATAATATATAGAGATAAGTGATAAATTAATTTTAAAAGAATATGTAATAAAATTATTCTAATTTTTTTTCTAACTTGGTCAGGAATAGTTTGAATAATTTTAATGTTTTTTATTTATCAAATGATATAAGTTGAATTTTGGGTGTTATTGTTGAGGATTTAGAGATTAATGTTGTATTTATTCATATGAAGGTTTATCCTTTTAGAGAATTATCTTACCTTATGCTAACAATTTTGGTTTTGGTTAATGTATAAATGTAGGAGGAATATATTGTTATGATTTTGTGGATTATGTGATCTATTAGAAGTTGATTTTAGTGCTTTAGGCATAAAAAATTCATCTTGAATACTCATTATTTGGAGAAAAAGATGAGATTGTGGTAGAAATTGATTAAAGGATGAAATCACACTTGTCAAGTAAGTATATTTCCTTAAGTTTTTAGTCTATATGGTAAAGGAATTCCTCAACTCTAGGAAAAATATCTCAAAATAAAAAATTTATCATATTATCATCATTTATGATGAATTTATGGTTTTTTTCAAACCTCATTATTTTATCTCTTGATCATTCACTTTCTTGTGATCCATGATTACTATTAATCTCCATCATTATTTTCACATTATATTTCTCCTCCATGTCCATATTATCACTTACCACCATTGTTAACATATTTTTAAATCTATTTATATATTATTCTAGATGACCTTCACATTTCATTTTCCCTCTTTTCAAGAGGAAGTTTTATTAATCCCTTTTATGACGTGAGATTTCAACAAAGGTATTTTCAGATATCAAACCCTTGATTACTGAGATCAAGTAAAATTTGTTTGGTTGAAATTTATTATTTTTTGGGGATAATGTAACATTAGGATTAAAAAAAACTATGTTCAATAGCATATACGACATGGAACACCGAACCTAAATAAACCATGAAATATTATTATTTAAATATGATCGTTATAACCTAGACGTTAAATTGGTGGGTATGAATAAGATTATATTATTTATGAAATATATATAAAGTTCATAATAAATATAAATTTATTCATAACTTCTTAGTAAACAATCACTCAATTTTTAGTAAATTCATTTGATGCTTAAAAAATACGTTTTCTTCAAAAATAGTTTTTATTGATTTTTATGAGAAAATATTATAATTAATTTCTATAACTGTTATAAATTTTATTTTATAAAAATGATTTAATTTTTTAAATCATTATATCAAAAATATATTGTGGTGAAAATTATATATTTTTTTGAAAAGTTTGATTTTTCAATGAATAGTGAAAATACAAATTTTTATTGAAAACCATGTTTTCTTTAAAAGTATTTACAAAGTAAAATTATATTTTGATTTAGTTTTAAAATTTAATTAGTTCATTTTGATTAAAAATAATCCAATTATATTATTTTAAATGAATTTTATACTGTAATTTGGTATAAACACATTTTTATACTTAAAAGGCATTTTTCTAGAAAAAATGTTTTTTGTTGCCTTTTGCATTTTAATCTTAAATTAATTTATAAAACTTATAGAAATTGAATCTTGAAAAATTTATTCCATACTTTGAATCAGGAGATATAAATTTGGTAAATATTTCCCTTTTTATTTTTGGTTATTATGAATAGCAACCATAATAAATAATTGTCACCACGGTAAGAGTAAATCGAGTAATTAAGGTTAAAAATAATATGATAAAGACTAAAAAATGACCCAAACACTTGAATTTATCCTATTTTATGAGTGGAGTTCATCCATGTACATATAAGTTTTAAAAATATGGCAACTTGGTGCCATATTTCTTTGATTTCAATCATTATATTATTTTATGTAAAGAAAAGTAAAAAATATCATTCTCTTTGTTTTATTACCTCTGAATTTTTGACATAGGGATAAAAAATTCAATGTTCATTTATAAAAGGTATATTTTAAATATAAATTATTTTTTATCATGGTAATTTATTTATAATTTTTAGTGATGATATATTTACCTTAAATGCTTACGCAACACTAACACAATATTTATTCAATTAACAAAAAAAATAAAATTAATGATTTTAAAAATAATATAATTTAAATTAATTATTGTTTTATATGAATTTTTTACATAAAACTATCATTTTAATATTGTGTTAAAGGATTTTATTTTAATTCCTTTTCTTTCATGTTGTTTTCAAATTCAAATTAAATGAATAGTGTTAAAGATATTTTATGTTAAATAATATTTTTTTAAATTATTTTAAAGTTATAAAATATTTAAAAATATAAATTAGTATTATAAGTGGTCATAAATATCATCCCTTTTCCATTTATGATCCAATTTTTACCTTATAAGTAAAATTATAACCCTTTAATATTAAAAAAATCATCACCTCAGTTAAGGTTAAAATTGGTTCACCAAGGGGTTAATCCAAAAGATAAGGTATAAAATGATATAAAAACTTATCAAAATTTTATTTTATGATTATTTTAATATAATATATTTCTTATCTTATAATACATTTCATTTTAGAACCATTTTACATGATTTATACACATAATATATTATAACATCTCATATATTTCAAAAAATGACAATAATGATATTTTATAATAAACAAAATTTTATTAAATGATTTAAAATTCATAAAATACTATATTTGGACAATTTTTTGGTATATGGTTGAAAATATAAACAATTCTCCATTTATGGTCCACTTTTTCTTTTATAGTAACTATATTGATCCCTAATGAGTAAAAAACTTTGTTATCGAGGTAATCGTCAAAAGGGTTAAAAAAAGATAAGGCTGAAAACATAACCTAAAATTATCCAATTTTTATTGGATGATATTATTTTGACTAATACTCATCTTATATTATAATTTTAGTAATTATGATATTTTTTAACTTGAAAATTAATTTTTATTAATTTAATACTTCAAGAAATTCCACGAATGCCCCTTCCCTCATTATAAAAGGGTACCCCTCTCCTCTTCCCCACACACTTCAAGAACCATTTGGTTCATCCAAGACCTACCAAAATCCCTTCCCAAACCCCTTTACATATTCTAGAGGTCTTATTTTGGACATAATTCTAGCCTTATAGGTATTAATGTGTCAAATAAAGGAAGTTTTCTAAAGAATAGGTATAGATTTTTACCGACTATTTTAGTATTATTTCTTCTTCTACCTCCTTAAAATATTCTTAAAACTCTATAAAGTAATAAAAATAGTATATTATATATAATTATATTTTTATGTTAATTTAATAACCTATATCCATATCCTCTTTCACCAAATGGGAAATGAAACCATCATTTGTGTGTACAGCAGACAACCGCCTTGTGTACCGATGTAATTTGTTTTCCATCACCGCCTCTTACGAAAGGTTGTAATGATAGATTTAATGTATAAATATGACATTTATGAAATAATTATAATTCTGTAAAGATAAAATATCATCAAATTTAGTACCTTTCCATCCATTTAAAAATAACATCGTTCATGCGTACGTGTGGATTACCACCTTCATAAAGCAATGTGATTATTTTTTCATAATCACATCACATAGATTCTATATATAAGTGAATTTAAATAAAGGATATTATATTTATGGTATAACAATAATTATGAAAATCTAAAATAACACTTACATTCTTTCCATCATAGTCGTTGAAAAATGGAAATGTTACTCATATGTATGTACGACCTACCATCTCTATGATTGTAACATAGTTCATTTTAATTTATTTATAAAGTTTTTAATAAGGAATCCTATTAAGGTTTTACGTAAGGGACAATTTAATTTAAAAACCTCATTTTAATTTTTTTAAATATTTATTTTCTAAATCTTTCTCTTCCATTTCCATATTCTTGAAATTATTTTATTGATATATTTATATGGGAATAAATGAATTATAAAGTACATTTTATGTCACTTTTTTACTTTATTTCAAATGTTTTCAAAAGGAATATTTTTACATATTTTATACAGAACATTTTGAATTTCTTTAAAAAAGACAAAAAATAATGTTTTATTTTGAAGTATACAGCTTCAAATAATTTTCTCACTACCATAAATGATATTTTATGTTTGGATTCCTTTATAAGATTCTATGTTTTCTTCAAATAAAAATCCTCTTTTCCTTTGACTGGGTAATACATACCATAAATTCATTTATCAAAATTCCTTCTTCAAAATCAAACCCAATTATGAGGAACTTTTCTTTTCCTTAGTCCTTTTATATAACACCCCTTTAAAGTTTTTATTCTAAAACTAATACCTTATTTTTAGACCTAAGATCATGATCTAAGATATAAACATCTATAATATTTAATTCCTTATTATCTTTGGAATCTTTATAAAATTTCCTTTGATTATGACATGAGGAAATATTATGAAATCCATTTCTTTCCATGAGAAATTATTATGATTATTCATTTTTATTAATTTACTTAAGTGGGAAACATAATCATAAACATGTTATGATGGGTGCAACCAAATAGTGCTCTAATGCATTGGGTAAAGTTTTTGTCTCATGAGGTGTTATGTATGGGATTAGAGAGTAAACCTAATCCCCGATGGGACTATGTCCACTATGTGATGTTGTCTTGGTAGTTAGCCTTAAATTATACTTATGTTGTGTTTTTTGATACTGCCACATTTCATATATTAACATGTTATTATGATACCATGTCTTTTTGTTATCTCCCATGTGATTAATCATGAGCCTTATCTTTTATGATATCATGTTATACCTTGAATCACATGCTATGATTCTTTATCATGTTTATTCAATTAATGATATTTTTTTTCTCATACCACGTTTTAAATTTTTTTCACAGGGTTTTAAGGATGAGTAGGGACAAGGATGAGGTCAAGATGAAAATTATGATGACGTGTTATGAAAATAAAAGTTGTTACATCATATAAGTTTTATTTTGTGGTAAAAATAGATATTGGGTGGAAGTTTAAAATTTTTTATGTAATATTTATTTATGTAAGGGTGATGACCTAATTCTCTAATACTCTAAATCGTAAAGTCCTCAAATGTAAGAAAATTAATTCATGAATCAAAACTTAAGATTATGTAATGTTTAAGGCTAAGTCTTTATATTCAAATGGCTCAAAATCGATCAACTTTGAAGATAGTTTGAGGAAGAGTTGAAATACCTCATCTAATAAAATTTAGACAAGTTTAGGTGATGTTTTCATTCTTATATTTTTTATTTTAACCCCTCATTAAAACTTTTGAAAATTACCATGATTACATAGTTTTTTACTCTTTAGGGGTAAAGAAAGTTACTATTAAAGGAAAAGAGACCCATAAATAGACCCTGTTTGATATTTTCAAAAATATCAAATTCAATTAGATGAATATATGTTTTTAGGAATTTTAAATCATTTAATAAAATATTATTTATTATAAAATATCATTATTTTTATTTTTGTAAATACATGAAATAATATAATATAATATGTGTCTAACTCATGTAAAACGGTTCCAAATAATATGGATTAGAAGATAAGGATTACATGGTCTTAATATAATCACCCAATAAAATTTAGATAGGTTTATATATCATTTTAAACCTTATCTTTTAGTTGAACCCCTTGGTTAACCAATTTTAACTTTAACCATGGTAATTCCATTTTCAATATTAAAGGATTATAATTTTACTTATAAGGTGAAAATTGGATCATAAATGGCCAAGGGATGAATTTTTTATCATTAATCATCATAATTATAATCTATCTAGTTTTTTATAATTTTTAAATAATTTAATACAATATATTTGACATAAAATATCATTTTTGTCATTTTTGACACTATAATTTGAATTTGAAAACAACATGAAATCAATGGAATTATAATTTAAACCATTTAAAAATATATTATATGTTATTTTTATCTTAAAAATTCATGGTACACTTTAACCCACCCAAATTATATTAATTTTAGAGTTTTTTAAATCATTTACTGGATTTTTCTACTGCTTGCATAAGCATTGTGTCAGCGATGCTTAAGAATTTAAGTTAATTATTTAATCACTAAAAATAAAAAAATGACCATAATAAAATAATAATTTATCTTTAAAATAACCATTTATAACTAAACATAATTTGTTTTTATACCTCTCACAAAATATTATAAATATTAAAAGTAAGAAAGTGACATTTTTGACTTTATCATTTACTTAAATATTATTAATGTAAAAATAAAATTTAAATATAAAAGGGTCATATTTTATAATTTTTGATGATTACAGATAAAATAGAATCATAAAATGAAATAATGTAATTTTTTAATGAATTTGAAGGCTTAATACATTAGTTTTAACCCAAATTAACCAATTTTACCTTTACCGTGACAATAAAAATTTACTATGGTTACTATTGATAATGACAAACAATAAAAGAGTACTATTAACCAAATTTATACCTCTTGATTAAAAATATGGAATATATTTTTTAAATGTTCAATTTCTATAGGTGTTATAAATTAATTTAAGATAAAAATGCAAAATGCAATGAAAAACAGTTTTTTTGAAAAATGCATTTTTAAGTATAAAAATGTTTTTATACCAAATTTAACTATAAAATTAATTAAAATAAACTAAATTGGATTATTAATAATATAATATAACTAATTTTACTTTTAAACCATTTTAAAAAAAATTGAACTTTGTAAATGCTTGAAACAAAAATACAGTTTTCAATAAAAAGTTGTATTTTTCACTATTCACTGAAAAATAAATCTTATAAGAAAAATCCCCAAAAATCACCCTAAGATAATTTTGATATTCTAATTTAAAATATGATATTATTTTTATTAAATATTGTTTTTTAATTTTTTGGAAATTAATTATAATATTCACTCACAAAAACTAATAAAAAACATTTTTGAAGAAAATGTGTTTTTAAAGAATAAAATTACTTTGCTAAAAATTGAGTGCTTATTTCATAAGGATTAATAAATACATTTTTATTGAGTAGGACATTTATATATTTTTCATAATGTTTTTAATCCTATTCATACCCCCAATTCAATGGTTATGTTATAACTGTAGCATTTAAATAATAATATTTTGTTGTTTGTTTAAGCTCGGTGTTGCATGCCGTATATGCTATCGAACATAGAATTATTTTAAAATATCAGGATGTTACACTAGAATAATCCTCACCACCAACACACCACATGAAATCTATCACAATTTCCACCACCACTAATTACATCACATCACACATCCACTACACATAGCCACACAATTCCACTTTTAATTACAGGTTCCAGCATTTTCTTGATTTAATGAGTTTCCACTAACTCTAATTTACTAATACATTTCATTCAACTTTACACAACCCATTAATTTATTATTAAATTCATTTAATATAATTACCACACATAAATTCTATCCCATTATTATTTATTTACCAAACCATGACATTTCATTTCAATATTACAATTTATTCCATGGCTAACTAGGTAACTAACAAAACCATACAACACAACAAATAATCTATCTCATATCATCCATTTCTACAAAACCACATCAGTAAATCCATATCACCATAATAACTGCATTTCTCAACCACCACACATTACAGACACCACGCAATACAACCACCACACAACACCAACACTGCAAAAGACTATCACCGCACATCACAAAAACCACACAATACCACTATTGCACAACTGTCCACATCACATCCCATGAAAACCAACCATCACATAACTTCCACACTTATATATCAACTACAACACAAAAAAGTCTCCCAATAGTCATGATTTTTAGTAGTGGCAACAAACATGTATAATCTCAACAATAATAACATCAAAGAATTAAAACATGAGATTTATCCCCATTCCATAATTTTAGATTTAGAAAATTCATTATCTTTATTAAGATTACCCTTAATATCCACCCAATGGAAGGAAAAATCATGAAATCCCCACACATGCACATAAATAGGGAGATAATGAGGATTCACTACCTCAAAGAATATTTCTGAAATCACAATGCACAATAGGGCAAAGGAGAAACAACCAGAAGACCAAAAACTACACAAGGAAACCTTGGATCAACCTAGATCACATAGATGGATCATCAAAATCATATCCCAAACTCACCTAGATAAACAAAATCACCACTATGATTTACTAAAGGAAGAACAATGAGGAGGAAATAGGGGTTTAAAGAGGGTTACACACCTCAAATTTCCAAAATCAAGCCTTTGGAATCCAAGGATCAAAGATGGAGGAAAGATGGATGAAGGATCTCCCAAAATCACCTAGGGTTCTCCCAAAACTGAGATGAAAAAGAGAGGAATGGGGTAAAACTAATGTCTCCTAGAATTTATAAGCAATCTATACATTAACACATTCATGGGATGAAACCTTTATTAATTTCATGAATTCTCATGTGGTCCTCTTATTAAAGTCGTGAAACATATTCAGGTTCTGAATACTTTTAATTCTAAACCCAATGAACATCCAATGAATTTCATGGAACCTCATCCTTGAATTAATTCATGTCGTGAATCTTTATTTCATGTCATGAGTCATTTAGGCACATAAATCTCATCCGAAACTCAAGCCATGAATCACTAAACTCCAAGCCATGAACACACTCTCATGTCATGAACTCCCTTTCACATCATGAACCAAATGTTACAGTAGAATTATAGATGTAAACTTTATTAAACCCTCCTTGAGCCTCCTATGAAAAATTCCAACTCACAAACCAGTAATGTAACAATCCAAGAAGGTACAGACCATTAAATTAGATACCTTTTAAATTATTCTCATCCTTGAGAATCAAAACCGAACTCTAAAAAGAAAGGGGTGGGTCTGAACTACCATCCTATGAGATACCTCTCAGGGATCTCGTTACACTCCAAAAACCACCCCCAACAAAACACAAAAAACCAAAACATCTACAAAACACTCTATACAACTACATCACCATCCCCCACTGGGCACAATACCTCACTGACTCACTCCAATGAAAATCCACCTATATTTCACATAACTACCTATAATAACATTTCAAAATCTACACAACCCAAACCAACAAACACCTAAAACATCTCACAATATTACCCTAATAACACAAATCAAGGAAACCCACCCTCTATATCAAGATATTTTCTACTTTTGGTGGCACCAAATCACTTTTACAATTTTAAAATGTGTCATAAATATAATTCATATTGATTAGGAAGGGGTTTTATCCTCTTCATATACTAAAATCCATAACAAACATCACCAATAAGGTAAAAAGGAACATCACATAAATCAACAAGGTTTAAACATCACATCATCAAAGAAAAACATGCCAAGGAAAAAATCAAAACAATTCCAAGTACTGGGAACACATCTGCATATCATGATCCTAAGTAGTCTCCTCTAGGACACCATACCTCCATAACAAACAAACTAGGGGGATGATTTATCCATGAAACACCTTATCTCGAAGATCCTGGATCTCTATTGGTCGATCAATGAACATCACATCATCCTCGATATCCAACTCTTCTTAGTTAATTACATTGGATTTATCATGAATATAATGATGAATATGGGACACATGGAAGACTATATGGATTCTATCTAGCCATGGTAGAAGTTACCACCAATACACCACCTCTTCGACATGCCCCAATACCTCAAAAGTCTCAATGAACTGGGGAGAAATCTTACCCCTACCAATCCCCCACTTCCCTTGATGAGGGGAAACCCTCAAGAATACATGGTCTTCAACCTCAAACCCCAAGGGACTATATATATAATCAAAATAGGCCTTATGAAGGTCCAATGTCACCCTCATCCTCTCTCAAACCAACTAGATCTTCATGGTCTTGCTCTGCACCACATAATGACCTAGAACTACCAAATCCCCAACCTCCAACCAACACAATAGATAATGATATGAACACCCATACAATATCTCAAGCAGATCCAGGAAAATGGACGAGTGGTAACTATTTATATAGGTGAACTCAAACAAAGGTAGATGATTTATCCATGATCTACCAAAATCCATGATGTAAGCTCATAGTATATCCTCCATTTTCTGGATGGTATGTTTCATCTTCCCATCTATCTGAGGGTGGAAAATATTGCTAAGGTGAAACTGGGAGCCAAAGGCATATTGTAATCCTCACCAGACCCATGAGGTAAAATGAGAATCTCAATCAGAGATGATGGCCCTCGGTACTCTATGAAGTATAACCATGTCATCCACATACCGCTTCACCAATATATCCACAACACTTGATTCAAAGAATTCTAGAAAATGAGTCAACTTCATTAGCCATTCCACAATCACAAAAAATACATCACATATTCCCTGATACCATGATAAAACAGTGATGGAATCCATTGAAATGTCCTCCCATTTAAATTTGGTAACATCCAAAGACTATAACAAACCTCCTGGAATATAGTGTTCTTATTTAACCCATTAACAAACCAGACTCTTCGCCACAAACTCTACCACCGACCATTTCATCCCAGGCCACCAAAGATATCTCCTCAATCTATGAAACATCTTGGTCATGCCAAGATGTACCTATAAATGTGACCTGCGAAACTCATATAGAACTCTCTCTCACATTGATAATGGAAAAAACAACCTCCCCTGGAAAAACATTTGGTTCTGACCATCCTACAGCCATCCCTTTGGGGAATAACCATGGAAAACATAGTCACACATCACCTATAACTTTGAGTGTCCCCACTGAGACTCATCCACCTATTAAATAAAGGATAAATTCATGGTCATTTGGTATAGAAAACCTTGGCCACTGCTTTCCTCCACATCAATACTCATCACTCCAAGATCCTCCATCCCTTTCCAAACATATATAAACTTCAGAACCACATCTCCTCGGGACATCCAACTCAACACATCGGCAGTAACATTCCCCCTTCACATGGTGTAGGAGATCTCAAAATCACAATCCTAGAGAAACTAAATCCACCTCCATGTTGGTGTAGATTCAATCCCTGATAAGAGAATACATATTTCTGGCTCTTGTGGTCTGTGAAACCCTCAAACCACTTGATGATGTGGTAATTACACCACAATTTTATGGAAAATAGAAATAATGATAACTCTAAGTCATGGGTGGAATAACTACACTCATTGGGGTGTAACTTCCTAGACCCATAATAGATCACCACTCTTTTCTACATCAATACATATCACAAACCCATACAGGATGCGTCACATAAATCCTCAAACATCATTATCTCATCTAACAAAAAAAGCATTAGGGAGCGGATAAACCTCTACTTCAGGTAACTAAATGCCACCTGAGACTGATTAGTCCAAACAAAATCCTGATCCTTCATGGTCAACCCTGTTAATGAGGCCATAATCTAAGAGAAATCAAATATAAACCTTCGATAATATCCTATAAGACTAAGGAAATTGTGAACCTATGCCATGGTCTTAGGTGATTCCCAAGAAATAACTGCCTTGATATTTGATGGGTCTATGAAAAAACCCTTCTAAGACACCTCATGTATAAGGAAATGCACCTATCACATTCATAACTTACACTTAGATAGATTTCCATAGAGCTGGTAATGTACAAGGACCTGCATGAAAACTCTGAGATGATCGACATGATCCTCCCATGACTTTGAGTAGATCAAGATTCCATTGATGAATACGATGATGAATTGGTATAGGAACTCATGGAATATGGAGTTCATGATCCCCATTAACACAACTAGTGTTTTCATGACACCAAATAGAATAAATATGAACTTGAAGTTACCATACTAGAAACTGAAGGTAGTCTTTGAGATATCTTTATATTTCACCCTCATATGGTGATATACAGAATGCAAATAAATCTTAAAAAACCAATTGGATCTTTTTAGTTGTTGAACATACCATAAATCTTTGAAAGAGGGTAAAGGTTCTTGAATTTTACTTGATTCATCCTATGGTAGTCCACACACAACCTCAGACTAACATACACCTTATTAGTGAACAACACTAGAGCACCCCAAGGAGATAAATTGGGTCGGTTGAAACCCATCTACATCAGATCATCAACCTACATCCTCAACTTTCACAACTCTGTAGGTATCATTCGATAAGGATCCATCAAAATTGGTGACAAGCCCAATTGAAAGTCTATACTAAACTCGATGTCACATTGATGGGGTAGTTTCATAACCTTATTCAAGAAAAAATCCAAGAACTACTCTACAACCCTGACAGAACATACTCTACCCAATATTCCATTGGAATCTTTTCCAACTTATACAAAAGAGGCTCTACTTTCCTAACACCTATCCAATAAGCTTGCTCACCAATGAATGCCAATCACTGGCCTTCCACAACATAGAACAAAACTCTAATCTAGAAGAAGTCAATGAATTCATGCATATAATACATAAAAACCATATAAAGTATAACATTTCATGCCTATATATGTAACAAGAAGAAATCCCCCACTGATTGGTGCTTCCCCATCACCAGTCTATATCCCTAGAACACATCAAACAAAGAATATTGACCTTTAATTATCATAGATAAAACTATGGGAACTGGAATCATCTCCATATCCAGTCCTAAGGTATATACCAAAGTAGTAGAAACAAATGAGTATGAGTATCTTGAAAAAAATAAGGAAAAATAAAGGGTAGATGTTAAACTGATCATACCTCAGACAACCTCTGGCCTTGCTGGCGCTGCTGCCTCTAACACATGCATTTGACCACACCCATCTCCTCTTCCTCTCTTTTTTTGGAATCTATGACCATGATTTTGATTAGGTACCTAAGGGAATAAACCATAATGAGGATACCCCTACCAAAATAATCTTACCTTGTATTCTGAACAAGTACCAACATTCCCTGCTGCTAAAACTACTTCAGAGACAACTGCTACTGCTATCAAAAAGGGGTTTGACTGCCTATCTAAAATTGGACTCCCTAGGTAGTCTAAAACTAAGAATAGTAGTGGATATGTCCCTCATAGACATAAAATTAAAATGGTAATCCCCTAGAAGGTACTTAAAAATCACCAGTCCTAGATGGGCGGGAAAATATATGTCACAGTCAGCTCCCCACCAGCAAGAATCCCAAGAACCTAAATGTCCACGACCCACTTCCTGAATCCCTTCTTGATATTCCCTGCTGGACACTCCCTCATGGCTCACCTACGAAAGAGAGAACATGTTTGAAAACCTCCACCTTATTCTGCACCTCTAGGAATATAGTAAGCATAAATGGGGTGACTTAATACCTAATCATTAGGCATTAATCCTCCTCTAGACGTCATGCTATGGACTCCTCATCTAGAAGGAAATTACGAGAAAAGTTCAGGAGGTCCTTGAACTTTATCCCAAGCTCCCACATACTTAGGGTCTCCTGCTAAAGGGAGAGAAACCCCTACTTCTTTTCTACCTTCATCATCGATAATAGGAATTCCAAATGGAAATCCTTCTAGAAGTATAACCACAATACACCTACCTTCTTCAGTCACCAAGATACAATTTCCACCACTTATACACAATTCCCCACACCTGACTAACTTCCAATGACACCCAAAACTCATCTCAAGCTTAAATTAGGCTGGATATGATCTCAAGATCCTCCAACAAGTACTCTATCCTTAGACTATAGATTCTTCCCTCATACTTCCCTGATCTTTGTTACTGAAAGGATTGAAAATCCCTTTTCCATGCCTCATCTTTATTTTTTGGGTCAATCCTTCGATGATCATCTAGATCAGCCTATTGAACCTCTAATTCTTGAGATACCTATTGAAAATAACCAAGATCCATTCCTTAAAATCAAGGAGATATCCTAAGATAGATATTATGGAATTTTTTCTAATATTATTTAATTAATTCATTTTAATTCCCCACAATCACCCAATTCATACACAAACACAATCAATCATGACGAATTTAACTATACGAGGTTTCTAACCTATAAATAGGTCCACCTAACTTAGATGTTCAATAAGCTTAGATTCCTTGTATCAGATCATGGGGGGCCCTAAAATCCCATGACCTACCTAGTCTCCTTGGCTTATATCACACACCAAGATTGGCTGGTACCATTACCTTACCAACCCAAAAAATCCTCACAGTGCCTAACTACAAACTCCATCCTAAATCTCAACAAAAACCTCTAATAACACTATATAATGGCCCTTCCATCCATAGATACCCCCTCCAAGGCCGATAATTAAGGAAGAGAGATAATGACCCCCGATTCCCACCTCTAGTAGGACTAGGGTTGGCTACAAGTTTTGAGGGTATAAAAATATCACATATGGGAGTCATTGACCTCTATAATGATATAAGATTGAAAGATATGATAAAAAACCAAGTAAATATAGAATATAATATAAAATTAAACCCAAAACCATTCTATAATTCATGAATAATGTAAAAAAATAAAAATAAAAGTCTCCCAGTAAATACCAAAATATAAGTCCTACAACATTGAATCAATAGAAACTTCAAAACCCAAACTAGTAATGTTCATATTGGTATGGAAAGTACTCCTAGAAACTTGAAAAATAGTTTAAATATGTAGGGTGAGAATAACATGTACACTCTGTAGGATCATACCGAAGGTCTCAAGTGTAAATGTTGAAAGAGCATACTAACACACCAGTGAATAAATTTCAGAAAAAAAAGAACCTAAATGTGTAAAATAAATAATACTAGCCTCACCATGAATCACTCGACAAATTATGCATCCAATATAGTAACATACTATCAAGAACACAAAAAAAGGAACCCCACAACCACTTCCCCACTAATTTACCTCTCCCATACCCCAACATCAAACATCATGTGCTCCTATACCTTCCATACATATCACATCACATATCCAACCATATCTTATCTAGGCCGGGAAACATACCTACCCACCCCACCCTCACAAGATATAGCATCCATTTCTTGCATCGGTCATCAGCACATCACAACCTCATCACATCATAACCTCATCACATCACAACCTCATCACATCATAACCTCATCACATAACCAGAGTAGTAGGGTATCAAGAACATGAAGGAAATAGTCATCGTGCCTTCATCCCACCACACATGACCGCCGCCACATATAACATCCTCATCACCACTGGGTAATATCCAACACTTACCTATATCATCACTAGGTAATCTCCAACACTAACTTGTATCATAACCGCTAAAGAAAGAGCATGGAAGAGGGGTTAGTCAACCATCCATATCACTACCATCTTGGATGTTAAGAAAAAAAAAATCCAAAACCCAAAACCTTTAGTAATTGGTAAGGTTATCCATATTAGGCATGGAATGCATAGAAATAACATAAAATACATGAAAAATAGATATCGCACAATACCCAACCTATGGGTTCTAAAAAATTTCACTATCATACTACTCATTTCCACTGAACCATGTGACATCTATCACAACCACCACCACCACTAAATGCATCACACCACACATCCACCACATATATCTATATAATTCCACTTTTAATTATAAGTTCCACCATTTTATAGATTTAATGAGTTTCCACTAATAACCATTTACTAATTCATTTCATTCACATTAGCATAACCCATTAATTTATCATTCAATTCATTTGATCCAATTAACACACATCAATTCTAGACCATTATTATTTATTTACCAAGCTATAGCATTTCATTTAAGCATTAAAATTTATTCCATGGATAATTGGGAAACTAACACAACTACACAACACAACAACTCATCCATCCCACATCAAGCATCGCTACAACACCACATATTCTATCCATATCACCATAACAACCAAATTTCTTCACCACCACACATCACAACCACTACACAACACCACCGCTACACACCACCACCACCATACATTACCACCACCGCACATCACCACCATTGCACAACCAACCAAATTTCATCCCATGCAAACCAAACATCATGTCATTACCCCATTTATTTCAGAACCTAGCCAGTCACCACCATCATCGCACAACAAACCACATAACACAAGGAAAAACAAGAAGAAAAACCACATATAACATCACATGCTATCTTCCACAATTTAGGTTCAAGAGCTTACATCACTTTAATTCATTATTTATCTTGAGTATTCTCACACAATTCCATATTTCCATGGGAATAAAATTCATTATACATATATACATTCTTAGAATTTTATTTAGGATATGATAAAACAATCAAAAGAACAAGAGTCTCACATATATATCAACTACAATACAAGCATGGTTCCCAACAATCGTGATTTTCATGAATGAAAATAAACATATATAATCTCAAAAGAAATAAAATCAAAACAGTAAAACATAAAATTTCTACCCATTCCATAAATTTTAGATTTATCCAATTCATTATCATTATCAATTTGACCCTTACTATCCACCCAAAAGAAGTAAAAACATGCATTCCCCACACATTCACATAAATAGAGAGAGAATGAGGAAACCCTACCTCAAAAATCTTTATGAATCATCACACACAATAGGGCGATGGAGAAATAATTAAAAGACCATAACTACACAAGGAAAATCTAGATAAACCTTGATCACATCAAGGGATCATCAAAATTACTTCCCAAACTCATCATGATCATATCATCATTACAAGTACGATTTCCCAAAGTAATAATAAGGAGGAAATAATGGATTAAAGAGGAGAACTCACCTCATAATTTTAAAATCAAGACTTCAAAATACAAGGATCAAAGTTGGAGGAAAGAGGCTAAAGGATATCCCAAAACTAAGAGGAATAAGATAGGAATGGTGTAAAACTATGGGATCCCATAATTTATAATAAATCTCTATGTCAGCATATTTACATCATGAAACATTTATTCATTCCATGAATTCACATGAGGCCCTCCATTTAGCGGCAACAGTAGTTGTGACAGATGTCACATGGTGTAGTGGAAGTGAGGAGTATGCTAGTACAGTTGTTTTGAACCCATAGGTTGGGTATTGTATGATATATATCTATCATTTATTTTATTTTATTTCCATATGTGGCCCATATGAGTTGGATAAAATTAACAATGCCCAAAGGTTTTGGGTTCTGGATTTTTTAGGCATAAAACTCTCATCCGAAACTCAAGTCATGAATCGACAACCTCCAAGCCATGGAAACACTCTCACATCATGAACTCCCTTTCACATTATGAACCACCTGCTACAATAGAATTGTATCTCTAAATTCTATCTAACCCTCCTCGAGCCTCCTTCAAACACTTCCAACCCAAAAACCATTAAAGCAATGAGCCAAGAAATAGTCGATGAAATGTCCTTCTATATGTAGTTCATTGTCCAGTAGAATCATCTTATGCTACAAGAGGATCCCTCAAATGCTAAAGGTGTGCTAGATCCTTATCTATGAAGAAAAATAGAGATCCAGGAGAGAATAAAGCTTTGAATTTGGGTAGATAGTGTCATGCATTGACATGAAGAGATCCAATCCCTTTATATAGGCTTAGTTCATTTAATAAAGGAAGTCAATCACTATATTCCAACACTTGGAAGCTAAAATGAATCACCATAACACATGCCCATTGATGTATAATCATTTGAACATTTCAAATAATTATAATTTGTTTATCATGCTATAAATGAATCATCTTCATTATCAAAAATGGAATGAAACTATTTTGGAAATGTAGTATAACCCATTCACTCAATTTTTTCAAAACAATATGGGCATATCAAGCTCATATAAACATTATTTATATTTTTTCATGTGATATAAAAATCTTACATATTAAGAATTATGATATGGATGAGTCATAGTGTATAAATCATAATTTTAGTGAATTTTCAACAATTTACCACTTTCATTACAATCCCATAAGGTCTTTATGAAAAAAATTTAAACTTTGTGAATCAATCCAAACTTATTTGGATATAATATATCAAACTCTTGTTAGTACCAGGCACACGGTGGAAGTGTGTAATACAGGAAAAATTAAAATTTTCACACCGAGATCAATTTTTTAACATCATCACCATTTTTTTACAACCCATTACCACCCAAGGATCACATGTAATTTAAATTAAGAATGAAAAATTAAATCAAAACCACACCTCATACATTTTCCATTGGAAACATGTTTCGCTCATCATCGGTGATCATTTCTCAAAGGAACCAAATCTAGAACCCTCTAGATTATCCAAGACCGCTCTAAAAAATTACTCAATAATAAATATTCATAATTTGGGTGATATTATAGAGAAACAAAAACCTTCCAATGTTGATGAAATCATGAGAAAACTATCTCTTCTATATAGGAGGCAGTTCATGGATCGGGGTGCCCCAAATGGTCTTTTATCTCTCTAGAAATTGAGATAGAATGGAGAGATCTTCCTAAATTCAAGGGAATGAATAGTAAAATGAATTTGGACTTGTTTAGGTTTAAACTTATTAAAATTACACTTAGGATCTTTAATAAGTTAACCATTCATAAAACCACCCATATAATACTTATAACTTCACAAACATGTTGTAATGTTCATAAATATTTTATCACATACTTGTAACAAATAAAATATGTTACACGATAAAATATGAGTCATTAACTCGACCCACCTCTCCCATAAATGTTAAAACAACCTTGAATATTAAATATTAAATATTCATTCAAAAAATATTTTATCTTTTATTCACTTAATAAGTTTTGAATACCATGAGTAAATAAATTGAACCCCATTATTCTAAACTTTAATAATAATGAATTTATTTATTTCCTATGATTGATTAAACTTAGACATATCCCGACCCCTAACATGGGACCCACCATGTCTTAAACTCCAATTCATTAGAATTGGTGAAGCTTCTAAATATGCTTTGTCTATGAACCTCTAGGCCATTATCTCAGTAGTTATAAGTGATACTCATTGAACAAGATCGCAGTATAGCAACCCGTCAAGGCCCCTAAGTAGATAAGGTTTAGTTGTAGCAATTAAAACCATCTACAGACACTTGTCATGTGATATAATCTATTTATATCATGATATCTTATAAAGCAGGACACAAACTTTGTGTAATCATATTTTCTTATTTTATTATTTTATAGCCTTATTGGTGGAATTAAATTCTATTACCATAAACATGGATTTAGTAAAGGTATTACTATCCTGGTCAACTAATCCCAAGGTATCTATTCCTTTAAGAATGTGACAAATATTATCTTGATCATTCAATCAATGCCATACCACTAACGGTGCACCCAACAAAAGCTATATCGCCACAACATAAATGTCATGGTTTTCATCTTGAATAAAAGTAAATGATCAAATGGTACAAATTGATAATGATATCAAGTTAAGAGACCAATAAATATTCTTATAAATAGGAAAAACCAATAAAACTTGAAACATGTGGTGTTACTATTGGAAGGTTAGTCCTCATGATCCCCTCTACTCGAGATCACCAATTATGAAATTCATGATAAGAAGTCTCAATGTTTATGATCCTCCAACACCTGATAGTCATACATCATCTATATATTATATTTATGTTGTATCTAGACCATAATAAATATATTTAAGATTATTATCATAGTATCTAGAGGTTCTCATTATAGACGAGAACTACCATAACCCGTTGATAAAAAAATAAACTAAGGGAATTACCATGTAAATAGTAGATGAAGAAGTATCAATTATATTATGGTAAGATTACATTGCAAACAAATCTCTATATGCATTAAATGGTAATAAAAAATACTGCTCAAGTTGGGTTCATTACTCCCACTTTTAAAACACACCCACTTTAACTAGATACAACTTTCTAACCATCAACCTATTAACACTCACATGATAATATCATGCTTCTGTTGAGTTATGAATTTAGTTATAGGGCCCACTATGATTATTATATGTGTTTAATTTGATATTTTTTACTTAACCTCCCTGAGTAAGACTCATCAAGATATTATATACCTGAGTATATACATTTTATCCTATGTCATAATCTTGATATATTGGCTAGTACCTTTGGTATGATTCTAATAACTAAAACAAATTATTGAATATTTTACATTGCTTCTTTAGATGAATTAGAAGCCACAACATACTTAGTATTTGTAGACATTGATACTAATAGATTTAGAGATCTTATCTTTCTCATTTTCTCATCTTAACTATGATATATATCAATAAGGATTATAGGAATATTAGTTTATACCCCCTTGTTATTAGTGTTCCTTCCTCTCCATGTACCAGGTACATATCCCTTGTACTTTATCTAGTAATATTGGATAGCTATAGATTCTTATCATGTATTCCTCTTAGATTTATCTGATATTTTCCTACCATAATGTATGTATTTTAAATTTTATATCTAGTACATAACATGAAACATGTGATAAAAATGGATCTCTATAACTTGAAAAAAATGACGCTCCCACTAACCTCTTATAGATACATGGCGTATTTTTGTTTCAAATGAATATTATATGATCAAAATGATTTAATTAATCTATAAAAATGGACCTCTATAACTTATATTCCTTATTGTCATTTTATAGAGTCACCAACCCTTTCTGGTTGAATCGTATAGACATCTTACAAGAAAGGTGGCATTGACATCCAAATCCCAATACAATGATCATAAAAATTAGCTATAAAAAGTAGAATTATAATGGATTTATGTATAAATAATTGGTATAACCAATCAAGAATTATTGGTACTAAACTTTTTCCACCAATTTATAGTTTCTCTTAAATACCCATCAATTAATTTACATCAATTAGAGAAATCACTAAAAATAAAAAACTGAATTTTGGTACATGGAATCCATTTATAAATTCATACATACGTGTCCATCATATCATATTGAAATTTATTACTTCCTTATAGGATCTATTATTCTTATTTAATAATGTATCACCTTGACTTGGTGATCATAAAACCATCTCAATTTGGTTTTATCTTTTCCATGAAACATGTGTCATTAGAGTATTTTATTTCCACAAGCCCTTGTGGAACTTATTCTAATGGAAATTATTATTTTTATCTCAAGCATTGATTTTCTATAAGTAAATATTTTCTCTCAATATCACTAATAGATATGTATTACATTTTATATAAATATATTATATCACTTGAATATAAAATTTCTATCTTAGGGATTTTTATAACACCCTATATAAACTTTAAGATAATTACAGAGATTCATTTTGTGTTGTTTCTTTATGGAAGTTTGTTTATTAACTTAGTGTTAACAAAATATTTAAATCTAAATACATTTATTATGACATAATAGATTTATTTTATACTATGACTCATGATATCCATTTTTCATTAGAGTTAGTCATTTGGTTATGGGTTGACATTACTATTTGTGAAAACATGTCTCAAAAGGACAATGAAAGACTTTTCATTACTTATAAGTATCATAGTTGAACCTCCTTGTACAAAATTCATGGATATTATGTGTATAAGGAAATTTGAGTTAATTAATAAATAAAATCTATATTTTAATGATCAATTCATGCGTGTAAAACTTATTGGTTGATTTTTAATTGTGCAATGACTCAAGGTAGGGGGAATTGAGTTCATAGAATTTTATTCACTTAAAAACACCCTCTCTCAATGTACAAATGATTATAGAATTATCTTATCAAAAATAAGTAGTGGGATAAAACATATTAAGAGAAAATACATAAAATAAAAGGTTTATAGTGGTATAAGGAACAAAGATCCCCTAGTCCATTCTACCAACACTCCAATGCTTAAGTTTGGTGATTTTTATCAGACCAACCCTCTTTCTAAGGGCTTCCTAATAGAGTGAAAGAATATGTCACTTCATACAAAGGTTCAATAACTTTTAAACATGATCTCCATTCACAATACCTCTCCATAGTCTTAACACATTTAGAACAAAGATTGAGAATGTTATAAAGAAGAAAATAATAGAATGATATAGGTTTAACACACAGTTGAAAGAAACAATTGAAAAATGAAAAATAAATATCTAGAGAGATATAATATATTTAAAGAGTAGTTCTGGAGGTTCTTTGTTTTTAATATATATAATTGAAAGTACAATAATAGTAAATGTTTAGATATTGGTTGTGCAGCAAGATTGATCACGAATAATAGAGCAAAATTATCTCTATATCTACATGATTTAGTGTGTTATTATTTTTATAGTTCTTATATTTTAATTTAACCTCATTATACTTGTAATTCCAATAGCCAAGTGAATAATCATTTTTGAAATTTTAAATGACAAGCTCTTAATTAGAACTTTTCCTTTTTCTCCAAATATGAAAAAATAGAGGCAGAAAATTATAGAAGATTATGTCTTAATTAAAACTTTATATTCTTCGAAATAGGTTATTTATTTAAATATCCTTTCCTTATTTGGACATATTCTTTTATGATACAAAAAAAAAACATAAGATAACTTTCTAAAATATGCTATGATGGTAGAGTTTCTTTGAATGATATAAATAAATATTCATTCTTCAAGATATTTTATTGAATAACAAGTCTTCTTCTTCTTGAGATACTCTCAAATGATATAAATAAATATTCATTATTCATGATATTTTATCATAGAGAAAATTATTTTTCTTCTTAAGATAATCTAAACTAAGGATAAAAATTGATCCTTCATAAAAAAAATTGATCCACGTAAGATAATTGACTTGGAAGTACTATTATTGTAAGATAATTCCATCATCTTAAGATAAATCAACTTTTGTAAGATATATGATTTATCAGTTCTTTGAATTTTTTAGTGTGTAAGATAATTTACTTATGAATTTCCTTTTCATAAGATAAACTAATATTTGTGTAAGATAAATGACTTAGCTAAATATTCTTTCAATTTATATTTTTGAGAATAACTCCTTTCTATTAGATAATTCATTTTCTTTATAAGATAATTCACTTACAAAGTTATTTTCTAAGATAAATTCATTTAATGAAAAATAAAATTTTAGTTTATGTGATGAGACTATCCATAAGAGAATTATTTACTGTGTAAGATAAATTCCTTAGGTATTTTTTTTATGAAAAATCAAATCATTCAAAAGAGTTATGAATATTTGAATAAAGATGAGATATGATCCTGAAACATAAACATATCATTAAAACAAATGATGATTTTGTGAGCCTAAAAATATAGATGAGTTTATGAGATATGGTGGAATAATATAAGTTTGTACAATAATCTTCCACTTTTTTATGATCACAAAACTCATATAGATATAAAAAAAATTATAGAGTGATTAGAGGAAAATAATTAAATGAAAATGTTGAGTTGTCTCATAGATACTTTCACAAATACTCTCCCTTTTTTGTGATATAAAAAAGGATGGTAAAATTATACATAAATTATAATTATTATAGAATATGAACAAGTAGAAATGGATATAATATAAAGTATTGAATTGAATAAATGTTGGCATGGAATTAAAAAATAAAATAAAAATTCCAACAATAATTATAACATTCAAAAAATGAAATGAAACAAATAACTAAAATAATGAAAAAGTCATGCATAAGTAATCATCATAAAACATTAGTTAAATAAAATATAAATAAATATAAATAAATATAAATAAATATAAATATTTCAATGGGTTATCAAGAGGGATATTTTTAAGAGGACTCTTCTTTAATGATGAATGTTGGACGAGTGGTAATAAAGAGGTAGGAAAGGAAGAAACTTCACTTTCTCCACGAAGATTAATAAGAGAGACATTAGAGCTAATTTTTCAACCAAGGATAGTTTTATCATACAGAACTGTCTTCATGGTACTAGAAAAAATACTAGAAAAATATTCCTAATATTTGGCTATGCCGTACTTAGCCACTAGAGATAAAATAATTTTTGAAGAGGTGGTAAGAGTAGAATCGGGTGATGAGATTTAAGGAAGGGTATTTTGTTGTTATTTTGTATAGATGGCAGCTAGATCAAAGACCTATTTCAGGTGATGAAAATGGAAAGGATGATGATATATAATATAAGGTCCAAGATAACATTTTACACACAATTAAAAGAGTTAATTTGTGCACATATCGATTTTATTTACTATATCACTATGAAAAAGTCCAAAAGAGTAGTAAAACCTTGCCACGATTTCTGGCCAAAGGTGCTTATTTTACTTTTATGATCAGACTTCTCAGAACATTTTTTGATCATCTGATTCAACACATCCATATGAGAATTTGATATACTAGCAGTACTGGTTTTAGGGGTAGAGACAAATAAAAAATCATGAGGAGTAGAAATCACAATAACTTCCTTACTCTTCTTAGTAGCACATTTCTCTTTCGGTTCAGAAAAGGAATCTTTGTTAGATGATGAAGAGTCAGATGAATGATAATAGGTAAAAAACTGGTGAATTTCAGTAAGATTATCTTCCAAATAAGAAAAAGTTTTGGAAAGGAAGCTAGCCATTTTTCCAATTCCAGTCATAATGAAACTTGTGTCTTTTAGGGTCTTGGAAGATGTTTGCTTGACTGAAGAAACATTTTACTAAACAAAGTTTTCTATCTCTTTCAAGGTATTGTAAAAATCTAGGAGATTGCATATTGAAAAATTGGGAATGATTCAAATATTATCAAATAAATATCTTATATCCACTTGAATATTTTTTTAAATGATATTACACTTTATAAATGAAATATATTTAGTTAGAGTATCAAGAGAGAGAGAAAATGCTTTCATCTTTTCTTCCATAGAAACTTGAACATTTGATCCTTGATTAATTTATTCAATAGATAAGGATCATTGAGATTCATCTAAATAAAAATGGATCATGCTTTCCAAACCTTAAAAATCTATCTTGGATACCATATTCGGTTGAGCCATTGGTATCCTTTTGATATATTCAAATTATGATACCATCATCTTCTTTAATGAGTCCATTTCATCTTTCAAGAATGAATTATCCCTAAGAGTGTGTAATTAAACTATATATTCAGTTACTACAACCCTAAAATAACTAATTTTGGTTCTCATCTTATTAAACTTTGAAAAAATCTATTCAAAAAGGTTTACAACTTTAGTAGAGTGAACATCAATACTACTGCACTTGCCTTGAACTTGAATGGGAGATGTAACTTATCTATTATCTTCCACTTGAGAGTGTTTAGCCAAAACTCTATTAATTTTACTCTTAGAAACTAAAGTAAAATACCCTCATTATTATCATCTTATTCTTATATAAAACCCAATAAATCACTTTGCACAAATCTAATCAACGTCTTCTTATAGATCTTTTCAACTTCAATAGGTTTGGAAAATCAAAGGGATAAAGTGCACCAAAAAATACAGTGATAGTTCTCTATTATTACTATAAAATAGAAACAAGCTTAGTTATGGTTATAAAAAATCCTTCTCAAGTAATATAAATTGGAAAAAAATTATCTGGAAAAGTTATTTTAGGATTATGATTCATGGATGCGAGGAGAAACCACATCAACCTTAGGTGCATAAACCATAACCTGATTCACTACAGATTCATCACCTTGATCAAATTACTTATCCCTATCAATAGATTCAAGTTTAATTTCATCAGAAATAACAACTCTTACTCTTGTTCTTATATCAGTAAGGGATATATCATCTAGAGGATATTCTAATGCTACACTGATAGCTACTTCTTCTGGTCTTTTAGCAACAACAATTGCCCTGAAATGCTCCCCCTCAACTCGAGAATGATCAAATTCAACATCTTATTCAATTACAATAGCCAAAAGTTTCTTTATATGAAACCTCCAAAAGTACCTACTATTCTTGAGTACTCCCACTCCATGATTTTTTAGACCATGAAAACATGAGGCCATTACATTCTTTAAATGAACTCCAACTTTCACAAAGATAAGTGTCAAAATTCATACCAAGGGATAGAAATTCATAGAATTATTCTATACAAGTCACATATATCACAGAAGATATATCAAAATATTAAATCAATTCTATATTAAAAATAAATACAACAAAGAAATTTGTTAAAACAAAATCTTCTCAAATCCATCGACTCTTTGAGTAATTACAGATTGAATAAACTTCATAACAAATATTTGTTTCAACTCAAAATCCTTGATGAATTTATTCTCAAAATATGATACTCCAAAAAGAGATATCATGATTTTAGGATGGATAACCTCATAAATATCAATAAGAGAGGTATTGAAGTCAAAAATTACCTCATGTGGATAATAGAAAACTCAATCCATTTCCACAAAAGATATTGAAAACACCTTCTGATTCACCATCAAGGTAACTAGGTCTTCATTTTCTCCAAATTGAAAAACTACATGATGATAAAATTATCAAAATTATTTCTCATAAAATAACTCCATCCTATTTTCATCATAAAAAAACTCCCATACTTGGAGATTCACCACTTCCTTCAAAAGTATATTGGTTATATCCAACCAACTAAAATCAGAAACTTTTCCACTGAGTACCTTCCTCAAAATTTTTGGTCTTTCCAAACTACTGGAAACAAAATTTTATAAGTGCTTTGTCTTTCTCATGATTGATTAATAGAAAATAAGTCAGGATTAGGATTGAGGAAAATAAGTATTTGAGGGTGAAGGAAGAAGCTTCAAGGTTTTCAAGGATTTTAGATTTTCATATGAAGGACTGATTTACTCTTTTTATTTTAATATGTATGAAAGTTCACCGCTAGATTGACATGAGAAATAAAAATAACAAGAGAGAAACATGTCGCTTTATGACTCGTTAAGGAAATAAATAGGATGCTCTAAGTATAAAACTGGTTAAAAACAAAAGAAAGCTTAAATAAAAATATATTTATTTATAGAAAATTATAAAACATATAATTATATACTCAAAGAAACTCACATATAAAGAAATAATTTAAAATATAAAAAAACTAACTCATATTTAATAAAATCAAATCGATCAGTAGGAAATGGATTAGTTAAAATTTATAATAATTTATTTTTTTGTAAAAATAAATTCTAATAAGATACCCCCCTTTTATGCATGATCTCATAGGAAGTGATGAATTAAATATATGTTCTTTTTTATTTAATTTTTTATTGGTGATAACACTAGTGTTATCTCATTTGACTGGTACATGATCAAAATTAAATACTAAATCCATCAGGGTGTGTTTCATCCACAAAATTTGTGCACAAAAACTACCTACTACAATGTATTCATCTTTTTTAAGTTGATAATTCAATAGAGTGTTTCTTATTACTTGACCATGAAACTAAATATTTTACTAGATAGTGATAGGTCTCTAATATACTCTTTATATCTAATCTACATCCCCCAAAATCAACATCTAAATATGAAGTTAAATCAAATTCATAATTTTTTGGAGAAATAAAAGATAAAGAGATTATTCATTTCAAATATCTTAATATTCTTTTGGCAGTAGTCAAATAAGATTCTTTTGGATTTGACTAAAAACAATCACAAATATATACTTACAAAAATAATATCTAGTTTACTTGTAGTGAGATATATAAATATCCTAATTATTCCTCTATATATCTTATTGTCAACTAATTTTCTAGCTTTATCCAAGTCAAGATTAATATTGGAACTCATAGGAGTTGAATAAGTCTCACTTCTTTCAAGTACAAATATTTTAAGTAATTCAAGTATGAATTTTCTTTGGTTTTAAATATTACCAATATACTTTTAGTAAATTTTCAATTCAAGGAAATATTTTAACTCACACATCACACTCATTTAAATTTTTTTACATGAGTTTTGAAAATTAATTATACATATTTTGGTTTTTTGTACAAAAAATTCCATCATCAACATAAATTTATATAATTAAAGTATCCTTTGATGAAATTTTATTGAAATGATTTGAGTTTTATAACCCACATTGAAACCATTTGACATAAGGAAAAAATTAATCTTTCATACCAATATCTAGGTTCCTATTTAAGACCATACAAATCTTTGATAAGTTTGGAAATAGAATTTTGAAAATGAGGGTCTTCAAAGCCTGTAGGTTGTTCAATATATACTTCCTTCATTAAAAATACATTTAGAAAAGTAGAGTTGAAATCCATCAGATATAATTAAAAGTTCATATGGGATGTATATTCTAAAAGTATTCTAATGTATTCTAATATAGAAACATGGGAAAATTTTTCCCTATAATCTATTACTTCTTCTTAATTCTAGCCTTGGGAAACTAATCTATCCTTATTTCTAGTGATTACACTTCTATCATCCCATTTGTTCCTAAATACCCATTATATCTAATAAAATGATAATTAGAGGGTCAATAAAATAATTCCAATACCTTTTCCTCTTGAACTGGTTTTTTTATTCTTTCATAACAACTACCCAATTTTCTTATTCTAAGGATTCTTCTATAGTTTTAGGTTCTAGCTATAAAGAAAGGTAGAAATATCATAAAAATTTCCTACACTTCTTGTAGTCCTAAAACCTACATCTATGTTTGCTATAATAATTTCTAAAGGATGTTTTCTAAGGGTTTTAGGATTTCTAGGAATCACACTTTTAGGTTATTTAAAATAAATCCCTTCAGGGCTATATTGTTCTGTGATAGTGGTTTTGGCGGAGGACCCCATTCAGCAGGTTGAAGGCCTCGACTTTGGTGGTGACGAGTGAGCCGTTGTCTACTGTGGTGAAGGAGGATTAGTGGAGACCTACTTGGTGATGGGTGTGGCATGGTTAGGGCATGTCTATGGTTACTGGCGAGCCGCGGTCTATGATGGTGAAGGGTGTTTCTACAATAGGTGTGTGATGATGAGCACATATGGGTGGTATCGCACAGTTGGCCAGTGACAGGACAACTGTAAGGAAAAGTGAATGCTCGATGGATGGATTGCATTGATGGGGTGTGTGGATGATGGTGGGATGAAGAATAAACAATATGAGGGTTGATAGAATAATGGTGTTCAAATGTGTGTGACTAGGGGGTGCGACTTTAGACATTGTTGATGAGCTAATGATGGTTGGTGTGATGACTGTTGAATAATGTGGGTTGGTTATCCCTTGGGGGGGTATGACCTGTTCATTGGATCATGTGTGTGCGTTGTGTGTGTTTTTTATGGTCATTGTACCCCTAAGAAACTATATATATAAATATAGGTTTATGTTTTGGGTTTTCTATAGAATCACTTAAGTTATCAATTTGAGTCTCTTTTTGATCAAAAAGACCACTTTCATAAAATTTAACATGAGTAGATTCTTCAACTACCTTTGAATTATTATTAAAAAATTTATAAGTTTTAGAATTAGTATAATGTATTAGAAATATTTCTTTATCGTCCTTTAGATCAAACTCACCAAGATTATCCTTGGTGTTCAAGATGTATACTTTGTATCCAAAAAATTTACATTATCAAACATTTGGTTTCCTATTATTCCATAACTAATAGTGTGTTTTATTTAATACACGACTCATTATAACTCTATTAATGACATATAATGTTGTGTTAATATCTTTATCCTAAAAGTGAGTGGTATTTTTATATTCACATAACACAATTCTAACAATTTATTTCTAATTACTATCCCTCCTTTAAATAACTCTATTTTGTTGAGGTGTTATAGGGAAAGATATGGTATGTTTAAAGCCATGTTTCAAGAAAAATGATTTAAATTCATGATTCTCAAACTCTCCCCAATAGACACTTCTTATAATTTTGGAATCTTTTTTGTTTTGTACAAGCTTTCAAAAAATAATAAAAATATAACAAGCATTACTTTTAAGTCTTAAAAATTAAACCCAGATAAATTGGAAAAATTCATCAAATAAAACATAAAAAAATATTTACCGCATAATATTTATATTCTAGTAGGTTTTAATAGATCTATATGGATTAGTTCTAATATCCGAGTTATAGAAACCTCTTTAATTGGTTTAAAATATGACTTATGTTACTTTCCTATTTGGAACACATCACATAGTTTTTTTTGTCTAATTTAAGGTGAGGAAAATCCGAAATAAAATTTTTCTTTGATAGATTTCCCAATGAGTAGATATTGCAATATCCAAGTATTCTATTCCAAATCCATGATTCATTGATTTCAATATTCAAATAGTTTAAATTTTGTTTACACAAGGAATATAGATCTAAGGTGTGAAAATTTTCATTTCTTGGAACTTTGAAGTTAAGAAATTTATCATTAAAAATAGAGAAATAATTATTAGAAAAATAAACAGAATAACCATAAGCATAGAGTTAATATATACTTATCATATTTTTCTTCAAACCTTCAACATAAAGATTTTTTTTGATAAGCATTGAATTTTGATCTCCAACTGTACCAACCTCGATGATCTTTCCTCTATCATTTTCAACTAAAGGAATATAACATTCATTAACTTTTGAAAGATAGTGAAATTTAGAGAAGTCACCAATCATATGCCTTGAATATATACTATCCACATACCATTTAGTGTTTTTTTCCTTGTGGAATTTTCATTACAAAGTAAATCAAACAAAGGAATTTTTTGGTACCCAAATAATTGTGGGTCCAATGGTTTTAGCTATTAAAGATATAGGAATACATACCTTTTTACATCTAGTAGAAACATAAGATTTATCATCAAGTGATTTTCTAGTTATATGAGTATATTATATTCTAATTATTTTAGGTTTTATAAGAATACAAATATTTGAATAATGTACAAAAATTACACAATGAAAGCAAGTAATACAAAACATGCTTTTATTATTTTTTCCTAGACATAAAGTAATTTTTGTAGAGTTTTATATTCTCACCATTACTTACTATGGTATATTTATCTTTGTTTTATTTTTTATTACTAAGGATTTTATTTAGATACTCATCTTCAGTAAAAACATTATAATTATTTTTAATTGAGTATACTTCTACTAATAATTATTTAAAATTTATATCATGAAGAGTATATAGAGGGAGATTTTTTCAAATTTCATTTTAATTAAAAAACATTTTTAGATAAATCCTATCTTTAATAGATAACAACATTAAGATAATTTTAAGATCCTTATTTTTCTTTTTAATATATCCATATTTATATATTAACATTGAGCAATATCCACTGAGTTCTTTAACAAAAAAACTTTCAAATTCATATTTATAGGAAGAATAATAAATAGGTTGTACCTCATCCATATGATCCATAAAGAATATATTATCTTTAATGTTAGATTTTATATATTTTGAATTGGTAGATGAATCACTACTTGAGTCTTTAGAAGCACTCCAAGTGGATTTCATAGTTTTTTTCCTCTCTTCTTACAACAAACTTTCTTTAAGAATTTTTTTTATAATTTTTATTATCTTTCATCTAAGGAAAACCAGGCTTTATGTGCCCTAGATTCTTTTCATTCATAGCATATTTTTTATTTTGAATTTCTATCAAAAATTTTGTACACATTTAAGGGTTTCCTAAAACCTCTTCTTTTATTATAGAATTTTTTGTACTTTTGAGAAAACTAAGCAATTTCATCATTATATTCAGAATATCTTAAATCTTCGTCTTTAGATGAGTTAATTAATTGTTTTTATTTATATTTCTTTACATATTTATAAGATTTTAAATAAGTATTATACTTTTTATTGGCTTATAATTATCAACCTCTACTTTCATTTCATCCTTATACATCATAAGAGTCCATATCAGATATTTTATATTAATATCATTAATATGAGTTGACTGATATATAACAACCAATATTTTTCCCCATTTTGACGACAATTATTTTTATAATTTTTGGAGCTTGATCTAGTTCATAAATAGATATTCCTAGTGAAAAAACATCATTTAAAATATCAGTTAATCTTCTATTTAACTATGTAATTATTTACCATTCCACCACTTTGAAGGTATAAAACTTTCATTTTTTATGTTGTACCAAAGTTTATGAACATTTTTAGTTACTTCATAAGAAACTGAAATGATAGTCGACATCTCATGAGATGTGTTACACTATGAGACTCGATGGAATTCATCAGGACCTAGTCTGTAAATGATAACATTCATGGATTGAGAGTTAAAATCATAGTGGGATTCTTTAGTAGCATCCCATTTATCAAGTCTAGTATTGGGGATTTTATAGGGTTTAATAGCATTCAGATAGACTTTTAGTCTGAGTTTCTTTAAATAAATAATCATATGAACCTTCCAACACCCATAAATTTCTCCATTGAAATATGGTGCTCTGACCATAGATATTCCTTATTTGGAATTGGCCATTGTCGCAAATGGATATTTGAACTTCAACTAATGAAAACCGTGAACTCCAAAGTAAGAACCTTTAATACCAATTTTTGGTCAGATATGTGTTTTTCAATGACTCAATAAGAGATGAATTGAGTTATTAAAATTTTCTTCACTTAAAACCACACTCTCTCTTGGTACAAATGATTTAGATATTCCCTTATTAAAAATAAGAAATGAAATAAAAATAAGTAAGAAAAAATATAGAAATCATAATATTTATAGTGGTTCAGGGCACAAATATCCCCTAGTCCACTCCACCAACACTCTACTCCTTGATTTTGATGATTTTCACTAGATCAATCCTTTTTCCATGGGTAGCCTGGATGAGTGCAAGTAGTTATCACTTAGTACAAAGGTATGAGAGCTTTTAACAAGGATCCCCCTTAAAAGGATCTATCCATGGTTTTATCATACTTATAAAAAAGAGTGAAAACATTTGAAAGAATAAAAGAATATAATGATGCAGGTTCAACAAATAATTTCAAGAAACAACTGGAAGATGAAGTAGAAATGTACAAAGATATATAATATCTTTAAAAGTAGATCTAGAGGGTCTTTGATTGTAAGATATAGACTTGAAATCAAATCAATAATATATATTCAAATATTGGGTTTTCAATAAGATTGATCATGAATATAAGAATAAAGCTATCTTTATATCCCCATGCATCCATGTGTTATTATTTTCATAGTTAACCTATTTTAATTTGAACTCAAAACACTTGTTAATTCCAATGGTTGAGTGAATAATAATTTTTGAAATATGAAATGACAATTTCTTAATTAGCATGTTTCCTTTTTCTTTAAATATAGAAAAAATAGATGTAGTGAGTTGTAGAATATTTCATCTTCATCAAAACTTCCTATTCTTAAAAATATACACTTTATTTAAATCGAACTTTCCTTATTTGGACGTCTCATTTTATAATAAAAAAATCATAAGTTGAATTTCCAAAATATTATATTATGGTAAAGAGTGTCTCTGGATGATATAAATAAATATTCATTTTTAAGGGATTTTTTGAAGAGAAAAGTCTTCTTCTTCTTGAGATACTTTGAATGATATAAATAAATATTCATTCTTCAAGATATTTTTTCAAAGAGAAAAGTATTATTCTTCTTGAGATACTTTTAACTAAGGATAAAAATAAATTATTCATAAAAAAATTTGACCCACATATGATAATTGATCTATAAGTACTTTTATCATATGATAATTCCATCATCATATGATAAATAAACTTCCATACGATATATGATTCACCAGATCTTTTACTTTGTTAGCACATAAGATAATTTACTTATGAAGTTATATTTTTTAAGATAAATCAATATCTTCATAAGAAAAATTAATTATCTAAAAATTAATTTTCTTTATCTTTCTGATCATGACTCCTTCCCATAAGATAATTTATTTCTTATGTTCTTCTATAAGATAAATTCCTTTATCACAAATTGAAATTTTAGCACATGTGTTGAGACTTTCCATAAGATAGTTATTTATCTCATAATATAAAGGCCTTAGGTAATTTTATAACACCACGATACATTAAAATATATTCCTTTTAGAATAAATTTAATTTTGTTAATAAATTTCAATATACGCAGCATCGAGTTTAAACAAAACACTGTTTAATCACTTTTTGCACATTTAATTTAAAATTAAATTTTAATAGTTTTAGAAAATTTATTTTAAAAAATAAACTTAATTTTTTAAATTATAATATAAAAATTATTTTATGGTGAATTTTTGGGATTTTTTTGAAAAGTTTTATTTTTTTGACGAATAATGAAAATACTAGATTTTAATAGAAAACTTCCTTTTCATCCGATAATTTATAATGTTAAATTATATTTTTAATTATTTTTAAAGTCAAAATCGTTCAATAATACATCCATTAATCCAATTTATGTCATTATAATCAATTTCATATTTAATTTTATATAAAAACATTATAAACTTTTTAACATTTTCAATTTAAAAACCCGCTCTCTCATCACATCTACGAGATTAATTTTAAATTAAATTTTACAAAATATTTTAATTGGATTTGGTAAAATGGATTCCATATTTAGAATCATAATAATTTATAATTTATAATAAGTCCAACTTAATTTTTCACCAAAACGATTAGTGAAAATAGTTAAAATTAATTATAGTGATTAAGGTAAAAATGAGTTTACTTAGTGGTTAAACTTAGAATATAAGGTGTAAAAATGACCTAAAATTTGTTCAAAACACATTTTATGGCCATATTTAGACCTTAAAACTTATAGGATCAAGAATTGACCATTATTGGGGCCTAGTTACATGAAAAAACATCAGTGGAATTCACTCATTCAAAAAAATTACAAGTGTGCCACTCACCCCACTTATAAGAGGCCACCCATCTTCCATCTTATTAAAAACTTCAAAAAAAATTTAGTTCAGATAATATCTACCAAAATAAATCCCAAATTTATCTATAATCTTCCTAGAATCATTATCTTGGGCATATATCCAACCTAGGAAGGGTTTAGTGCAAACCAAAGAAGGATACCCGAAGAAGAGGTAATGTTCTTCAATAAGCGTCTTCATTTTATTTCCTTTTACACCTTATTTGATTATTTCCAAACCATGATGATATAATAAATTCAATATTTTACATATATTGGGATGTTTTTATAATATTTTCATGGCCAAAAACCATCTCCAATTCCATAAAATGGGTTACAAAATCATCATTCGTGTGTACAGAGGACTACCGCCTCACGAACCGATGTTATTCATTTTTCCAGTTCCAACCCACAAGGTTGGGTATGATGATAGATATAAAGAATATATATGATATTTAAAACCTTATTATACCTATTTATTAATTAAAATATATTTAATTATCTTAAATTCCATAGGAGACACAATAACATCACTCGTGTGTATGAAGGACTATCGCCTCACGAAGCGATATGATTCGTCTTTCACTAACACTTTACATGGAAGATGATAAGGAATAATGTTAATGATTATATGTGATATAAATGAAATAATTATGATAATTATGATATATTTATCATTATTTAAAGATAATTTATATCATTTTATTTCTTTCTTTTTCACTCATGTAAAGATGATAACATCATTCGTGTACGTGTGGACTACCATCTTCACGAAGCGATGTGACTCTATTTTCATCACCAAAACACATGGATAATATATATAAGTATATAATATGTTATTTATGATATAATTATCATTATATAAAGTTAATATATTACTTACTAACTTTCCATAATGATCAGTAAAAAATGGAAACGTTACTCATGCGTACGTATGACCTATCATCTCCATGACCGTAACATACTTTATTTTTCATAACCATAATTAATGATTGGTTTTAAAAGTAAAATTTATGTAAAAATATTATAATTATGTCATTATTATTATTATGTATATGATAGGACCATATAACATGTGCAAGAACTGGATCATTGATGACAAAACATGCATGAGAAAACAAAGCTCTTAATACCCAAAATAATGAAAACATTGAATGATTATCAACAAAAGGATGAAAAGATGTTATAAAAGGATATTATGTGATATAATAAATATTAATATGGTAATAGAATAAGTTAATAACATTATTAAAACCATTATATAGGAGGTTAAAGCATGTTTAATCAAAAGTGAACATAAGGTAAGAGATTTCTTCTCAATTTACATTCTATTGAGAGTTATTTGTTATTATGAACCAATTCAATTTTATGTGCTATATATACTAAACCTTTGACATGTAATATCATGAATAATTTAATCTTCATGTTATTTTAAGTATAAATTTGAATTATTTCACCCAAGGGGGTTGACTTGAAAATTAACAAGTGGTAAAAGTTATTGTGAAATCTCACTTTCTTTTGTGATTGTTAACTTTATCTTAAAAAATCACTTTATTATAATCATTTTTCATTGGAAATTTAATTTATCTTAAATATCCATATTATTGTTTAATTGATATGATTATTTCTAAACTGTATACCATTTTTACATATGGTGTTTACTTTAAAATTTATTTGATTAACTGGGGAAATATTGATAAATCTGTATCCTTTACTCAATATGGATATTTTATAAGGAACATTATTTATGAATTAAATTGATTATTCGATGTATGAGGAATGATTTGGACTAGTATGAAATAGTTTGGGGATTTTTTAATTTAATCCCCTCAATACATCTATAGTCTCATGAGATGAATCAGTTAGCCAAATCGGATGGTTTTTTACCTAGTATATTTTAAATCGTTATGCAAAATGTCTTGATTGTAAAGATTTCATGTTCCTAGGAAACATGATATCAAAACCATTAATCATTTCCTTCATTGAGAATTCAGTTACTATTATTATCCATGAAATTTTTACTATTACATCATCTATGGATGCATTTTATTCTTAGTTATAGATTAAATGGCATGTATTTTATGTTATTTACCTTACCATATTGATTATTTATTATATAGATGTTTATATAGAATGTGTGTTTAATTATCTACCTTTCCATATTGATCATTATTATTGATTCATGATAGCTTCCACTATAGTTAAACTTTAATAAGTATTTGAGTTCACCATTATTTTTCTTCCTTTACCTAGGCTATGAAGACGTGATCTTTGAATGAGTTTTCAAGGATAAAATTTATTATATTTTGTTATGTATTTTATTTTACCAATTTAAAATGGGTAACATATATGTATATTTTTCTCCAAAACCACTAAACTTAGCGGTCCTTTGGTATTTTACTCCTTGTATCTATTTCTTTGTAATAAAGTAAGGTACCATCTCTGAGCTATTGGAGTCGGGTTATTATAATTGGTATCAAAGAAAGTTTAGTAGAAACCTTGAGAACTAGATTCATTAAAACATAGATTAGGGAATATAACCCTAAGATAGAATTTGAGGATAAGTATGTAACAGCATCCTAAATTTTTTGTAAGGTATAAATTATGTGGTTTTTCCTAGAAATACATCCTTGTCTGGATACTACAAGTGGGCGTTGTTCTGGCACAGAGGTACCTAGGGGTAATAACTCTAAAAAAGGTATGTCAAGATTGAATTGATTGTTACCTAGTACCCAAAAATGGGCCTTACCACACACCTAGTTTGACACTCCTGGGGGACATGCCTGGGATAATTTACATTTTCTTTACAAACCATTATGAAGGATTTAAAAGTAAATACATCTCTAATAAAACCAAAGTTTATGATTCTGATATTAATAATGCATAAATTTTTAATTTATGTTTAGAGTTACACTATATTTGGAATTATAAATTATGATTATAAATTCATAATTTTATGCTCTAATCCATTATATTCTATTGTTTAGAAATGGCGCCCAGAAGGAATAATGGTATCAATACTCATGGAAAATATAGAGATTTCCCTATAGAGAGAACTGATATAGCTGGTATTAGAACATAGAAAATTATGGCTATATTAGGAATCTTAATTAGGTTATGAAAAATAAACTTACCTAAATGGATTGATCTATTTCACAATGAGAATCTTCTATGCTAGATCGATTAATGTGATAGTATCCCCCATCATTTATTGGGACTACTAATCCAATTGTAGCTGAGCAATAGATTAAGTCTTTAGAGAAGATATGACCTTGGGATGCAGTTAAAAAGAAAAGGTTATAATTTCGGTGTATTGTATCAAAGGTGATGTTGATAAATGGTGGTATTTGATCTAGAATACTAAGGAGTAATAGGAAACAAAACTAAAGGAATAGAAAGATTTTAAGAAGACATTATTTGATAAATATTTTTCTCATGAGAAAAAAATTTAAATGAAGATAAAGTTCCTTAGTTTAAAGAAAAATTAAGAATAATGTGTTATAGATTATGAAGATACCTTTACAAGGTTGTCTATGTATTTTATGGATTACATACGCAACACAGAGTGCAATATTGACCATTTATTTGAAGGGATTAATCCAAGTCTTTAAAGGGAATGGGTATCCCAATTTTTTCATCATATGATAAAATAGTTTTATCTTCCATCAAAATAGAAAAAAAATTATTTAGATCCTACATATTTAAGGGAAAACAAGAGAACAAGAGTTCATCCATACACTATGAAAAAGGAAATGCATCAAAAAATAAGAAGAAGATGAATAAATTCCCACCCTGTGAGAACTATGGAAGGAATCACCCTAGGAAATTACTGAAGGGAATGGGAGTTTATTATAAGTGTTAAGAAAATGGTTACCATGTTAAATAATGTAAGGGGATGAATGAAAAAACTGATATTCAATGTTACAACTACAAGGAGATGGGGAACTATGCAAATGAATGTCCCAAGCATCAAGGGAATCTACTATAGATGATACTAAGGGGAGATGGAAAAGCTTATGTGATCACTAAATATAAGGTATAAGTACCCAATAATGTGGTGGTAGGTACATTAATCATATATTCAAATTTATCTATTGATTTATTTGATTCTGGATCTTTGTATTCTTTTATATCTACCCAGTTTTCCAAGAAAATTATATATTTCCCTTTTGATTTAATAAGGGAGTTGTTAGTAAAAATTCATAAGGTAAGTCTAATTGAAATAAATATGTTTTAAGAAGTCCCCATTATGACACATAAAAATGATTTACTTGATGACCTTATTATTATACCTATGGTTGACTTCAATATAATAATCAGTATGGACTAATTTTCATAATATGATGAAAAAATTTGTTGCAAGAAGAAAGAAATTTCAATTTGTGAGGAAAATGTATAATTACTTTTCTTTAGAGAAAATACTTCATCATCTAATTATTATCTAGATCCACCCCCAGTAGCTCCACTAAATGAGATTCTTGGGGAAGAAGATAAAACAACATCTAGGGATGAATAAGGTAATCTTCAAATTGAGGATGTACCTATTTTATAGGAATACATTGATTTATTTACAGAGGAATTACCTGGACATACCACATAGAATAAAGTTGAATTTTACATTTATTTAATCCCTGATGCAAGGCCAATATCAAAGACTCCCTATAGAATGGACATTGTGTAATTAGGGGGGGTTAAAGAAACAACTAGTGTATTTGGGTAATAAGGAATTTATTCACCATAGTGTTTCACCATGGGGATCTCATGTCTTCTTCATTAATAATAAAGATAGATCCATGTGGATGTGTATTGATTATAGGGAAATCAATGCTATTAAAATAAATAACAAGTACCCTCTACCTTACATTGATGACTTATTTTATTAACTTCATGGATCCCAATATTTTTCAAAGATTAATATTTCTTCTAGGTATCATAAATTGCAAGTAAAAAAGGAAGAATTTCGAAGACATCTTTTCAAATTAGGTACATATATTATGAGTTTAAAATAATTCCATATTTATTGACTAATACACCCTCTATTTTTATGCATCTAATGAAAAGATTATTCAAGGAATATCTTGTCGATTTTATTGTGGCATTCATTGATGATATTATGATGTATTATAAAATAAATGAGGACCATGATAATCAATTTAAGATCATTATTAATACTCTTATAATTAAAGAGTTATACGGGAAATTTAGTAAGTTTTATTTCTAGATTCATAAAGTTTCTTTTCTTGGCTATATTATCTCCAAAAATAAAATCTCAACTGATCCTGTAAAGATAATGGTAGTTAGAGAATATCCTACACCAATGAGTATAACTTAGGTACATAGTTTCAATGCCTTTAAAGGTTACTATCAATGATTCATTCATAATTTTTCCTAATTGGATAACGCTTTAATCAATATTACATGTAAAGGGGTTATGTTTGTTTGGATAAAGTAGTGTGAATAATGTTTTGATGAACTAAAGTAGAGATTGGTCAATGATTCGATTTTGACTCTTCCATCTAGAAGTGATGGGTTTGTGATATATAGTGATGCATAAAAGAAGATAATTGGTTGTTTCCTAATGAAAAATGATAAATTTATTGCATATTCATCAATGAAATTGAAGATTCATGAGAAGAACTACCTAAACCATGATCTTGAGTTGTCAGCTGTAATATTTTCTTTGAAGATATGCAGAAATTATCTGTATGGTGAAATATGTGAGATATAAACAAATTATAAAATCCTAAAATACATCTTTTCATATAAAAATATCAATATGAGACAATATAGATGACTCAAAATACTCAAGGACTATGATTTCTTAATACACTATCACCCAGGAATAAAAAGGCAGAGAATGCATTAAGTAGGAAGGATCATGGAGTTATGACCCAAATGAGGTTTGAGAGGGATCCTATGTTCATGGATCCTGTAAATATGGATATGGGATTTAATAAATAAGGGATTACATCAATAACTTTTTAAATTATTTCAAGACCATATTTATTAGAGAAGATAAAAAATTCTCAATTTGATAATGGGAACTTTCAGAAGAAAATTAAAGTTGTGAATGATGGGAGATTAGTAGACTTTATTTGTAAAGATAGTGTCCTGAAATTTGGAAGGATATTATGTGTTCCACATATACCTAATCTAAAAAGAAAATTATTGGATGAAACTCACAGCTCAAATTTCTCTATACACCCTGGTAGTACAAAAATGTATAGGGATTTGAAGGAACCTTTTTGGAAGGATAAAATGAAGTGAGAAATTACTAATTATGTGTCGGGATGTTTGGTTTTTCAAAAAGTTAAATTTATGAGGAAACATCCCAGAGGAGTTATGAAACCTATTTCTATTCCTACGTAAAAATGGGATGAAATTACTATAGACTTTTTTATAGAATTACCAAATACTCCCTGAAAGAATGATGCAATATGGGTTATCATTGACCGCCTAACCAAATATTCACATTTCCTTGATATAAGAGAAGATTTAACTCTTGAGTGCCTCATAGGGATCTATATTAATTAATTTGTAAGACTACATGGTACAGATATTTAAATTGTATCTGATTAAGATCACCATTTCATATCAAAATTTTAGAAGAGTCTTCAAAAGACTCTTGATACTAATCTTTATTTGAGTACTGCCTACTATCCTCAAACCGATGGATAATATGAAAGAACGAATCAAAAAATGGAAGACATGTTGAGTTCATGATCACTTGACTTTAAAGGTATATGGGATATATATTTACCTTTGGTGGAGTTTTCCTATAACAATGGTTTCCATTCAGGTATTCAAATGGAACCATATGAAGCATTATATGGAAAGAGATTTCATAATCCAACTTATTAGGATGAATTTGGTGAAAGGAAAATCTTAGTCCTAGAAGTTATTAAAGAGAAATCAACAAAGGTAAAGGATATTTAGGCTCACATTATAGCATCTCAAATTAGGAAAAATAGTTATGCCGATAATCGAAGGAAATATTTGGAATTCCAAGTGGGAGATCATGTTTTCCTAAATGTATATCAATGGAAGGGTGTTATAAGGTTTGGAAAGAAAGGGAAACTAATCACAAGGTACATAAAAACCTTTTAAATTCTTGAAATAATTTTAATTGTTTTTTATCATTTGGAAATGCCGCCAAACCTCTCAAAAGTACACAATGTGTTCTATATATCCTTGCTAAGAAAATACATTCCAAACCCAACACATGTTCTCAAATCTGATGAAATAGAGTTGGAACCTGATCTATCATATTATGAAGAACCCATATATATTCTTTATACTAGAGAGAAAGTATTTAGGAATCAGATGACTTGTCTGGTAAAGTTACTTTGGAAGAATCACAAAATGGAGGAAGCAACATAGGAACCAGAGGATATTATGAAGAAGAACTACCCTCATCTGTTTAGAAGGTAATATCCATGAAATTTCAAGGAAATAATTTTTATAGGAGGGAATAATGTAACACACCAAGATATTATAATATATTCCTTTTAGAATAAATTTAATTTTTTTAATAGCTCGTAATACACGCAACACTAGGATTAAATAGAACACTGTTTAGTCACGCTTTGCACACTTAATTTAAAATTAAATTTTAAAATTTTTAGGAAACTTATTTGAAAAAATAAACTTTTTTTGAAATTTTAATAAAAAAATTATCTTGGGGTGTTTTTTTTTTATTTTCTTGAAAAGTTTCATTTTTTGATGAATAGTGAAAAATACTGGATTTTTATTGAAAACTTCATTTTCATTTAAATAATTTATAATGTTAAATTTTATTTCTAATTGGTTTTAAAGTAAAAATAGTTCAATTATAAATCTATTAATCCAATTAAATTCATTGTAATCAATTTCATATTGAATTTTAATATAAAAACATTGTAGATTTTTGAACATTTTCACTTTAAAAACATGCTCTCTCATCACCTATGCAGGATTAATTTTAAATTAAAATTTTCCACAAATGTGAATTGAATTTAGAAAAATTGATTAAATATTTTTAATCATAATAATTTATAATTTCTAATAAGTTCAACTTAATTTTTTTACCAAAATTATTAGTGAAAACAGTTATTAATTATAGTGATTAAGGTCGAAAGGAGTTTCCTTGGTGGTTAAACTTAGAATATAAGGTATAAAAATGATCTAAAACTTGCAAAAACATATTTTATGGACATATTTAGACATTATACCATATATTATAGTTAATGGAACATTATTGGGGCACATTAACATGAAAAGGATGTGGGTGGAATTCACTCTTTCAAAACAATTACAAGTGTGACACTCACCCCACTTATAAAAGGCCACCCCTCTCGCCTCTTTTTCACACCTTAAAACCACTTTTTTCAGAAAAGAACTACCAAAATCACCCCCAAATTCACTATACTAATCATATAATCCTTATATTGGGAATAAATCCTACCTAGGAAGGTTTTAGTTTAAACCAAGGGAAGATATCTGAAGAAGAGGTAATGTGCTTCAATAAGCGCCTTCAATTTATTTCTTTCTCCATCTTCTTAAATTATTTTAAAAATATGATTATATAATAAAATAAATATATTACATATAATTTGAAGTTTTTATAATAATTTCATAAAAAAATCATATCAAATTCCATCAAATGGGTTACAAAATCACCATTCATGTGTATAACGGACTACCGCCTCACGAATCATGTCGTTTAGTTTTCCATTTCCACCTCTCAAGGTTGAGTATGACGATGGATATAAAGAATAAATATAATATTAATAAAATTATTATATATATGGATTTATTATATCACATATATATTATTATATTCCATTCTGTAGGAGACACGATAACGCCACTCGTGTGTATAGAAGACTACCACCTCACAAAGCCATGTGATTCATCTTTCACTAACACTTTACCTAGAAGGTGATAAGGAACAATGTTAATGATTATATGTGATATAAATCACATAATCATGATATTTATGACATATTTATCATTCTTTAAAGATAATATATATCATTTATTTTCTTTTATTTTTGTTTATATAATGATGATAACATCGTTCGTGTACGTGTGGACTACCGCCTTCACAAAGTGATGTGAATCCTTTTTAATCACAAAAACACATTGATAAAATATATAAGTATATAATATGGTATTTATGATATCGTTATTATTCTATAAATTCAATATATTACTTACCTATTTTCTATAATGATCGGTGAAAAATGGAAACATTACTCATGCATACGTACGACCTACTGTCTCCATTATCATAATGTACTTCATTTTTCATAACCATAATTCATGATTAGTTTTAAAAGTAAAATTGATGTAAAAATATGATAATTATGGAATTATTATTATTGTATATAGGATATAACCATATAATATATTCAAGAACTTAATTATTTATGAAAAAACACGCATGAGAAAACAAAGCAATTAACACTCGAAATAATGAAAATAATGAAAGATTATTAAAAAATGGATAATAATATGTTATAAAAGGATCATAAATGATATCATAAATATTATTATGGTTCTATAATAACTTAATAACATGATTAAAACCATTATATAGGAGGTTAAATCATGTTCAATCAAAAGGGAGCACAAGGTAAGAGATTTCATCTCAATTAAAATTTCATTAAGACTTATTTGTTATTATGAACTAATTCACTTTTATGTGGTCTATATACTACCCATTTGACATTTAATATCATTAATACTCTATTATTAATGGTAATTTAATTTTAAATTTGAATTATCTCACCCAATGGGATTTGACTTGAAAATTACCAAGTGGTAAAAGTTATTGTGAAATATCACTTTCTTTTGTGATTGTTAAAATTATCTTAAAGCAATCAATTTATTATAATCATTTTTCATTGGATATTAAATTTATCTTAAGTATATATTTTTTTGTGTAATGGATATGATTATTTTCTAAACTTTCTACCATTTTTATATATGGTGCTTACTTTGAAAGTTATTTGATTAACTGGGGAAATATTGATAAAATTGTATCCTTTAATCAATATAGATATTTGATAAGAAACATTGTTTATGAATTAAATAAATTATTAGATATATGATGGATGCTTTATAATTGTATGAAATGGGTTGGGGACCAGTTAATGTAAGCCCCTCGATGAAACAATAGTCTCATGAGATGATTCAGTTGGTCAAATCAGATGGATTTTTACCTAGTATATTTTAAACTATCTTGTGAAAGGCCTTGATGGTAAAGGTTTTGTGTACTTAGGAAACATGACATCCAACAAATTAATCATTTACTTCATTTAGAATCCAGTTATTATTATTATCCATGTGGTTTTCTCTATGAAATTATCTATGGATGCATTTCATTATCAATTATTGATTAAATGGCATATTTTTTCAGTTATTTACCTTGCCATATTGATTATACCTTATCTAGATGTTTATGTGGCATGTGTGTTCATGCATCTACCTTTACATGTTGATTATGATTATTGATTCATGCTACCTTCCACCATACTTAACCCTTACTAAGCATTTGAGCTCACTCTTATTTTGTTTTCTTTCTCTAGGTTATGAAGAAGAGATCTTTGATTGAGTTTTCAAGGATTCAATTTATTATATTTTGTTATGTATTATGTTTCATTTTACTTTCCCAATGTAAAATAGGTAACATATATGTATCTGGTTCTCTAAAATTTCTAAACTGATAGGTCCTTTTGGATTTGAATCCTTATATTTATGCTAATGTAATAAAGGCAATGACTCTGGGCTATTGGGGTCGGGGTCTCTATAATTTTTTTTGATGAAAAATCAAAATAATCAAAAAAATTAAATATTTGAATAAACATGAGATATGATTATAAAAAACTTAAAATAAAAATATCAATAAAACAAATAAAGATTTTTTAGAATCAAAATATATATGAGTTTATGAGATGGTTGAACAATATAAGTCAGCCCAACAAGTTTCATCATCAATATTTCTTTTTCTAACATTACAACTCTGATGTGTATAAGAAAATGTGAATTTTGGAATAAATTCACTCTACATTTTCATGATTGATGTATTATTGGTTAAGATATTCTTCAGCTCATAGGATCAAAACAACACATATCTTTTAAAAATTCATTCTCCTTAATTCACTTTTACATTCCTAAAATTTCTTAAAGGAATATCATGAAGTATATAAACTTACCTCTAGTTTCTCCTTAAAATATTTCACATGGTCAAGATGAACTATTTATGAAGGTTTTTTGGATGAACTTTATTTTAAAAAGATTATTTTTCTAAAACTTTATAAGTACTTATGTTGATAATACTTATGGTTTTAGTTTCTAAAAGTCTAAACACCATACCGAGTATATCCTTAAGAACTACTTAACAAAGAATTATTTTGGCACAACTTGATATTATCGAGTCTTAAATTTTATATTTTTCACTTATTTTTAATGATTCAAGTATTATTGAACTATTAATTATGTATGAAACACCAAAAACAATATTCATTCTATAAATAATAATGTCTAATTATGTCTTAAAGAACATTGATATAAATTTTCAAGTAAATTTCAACAGATAATTATAGTTTCCCAAGAATTAATCTGCTAGGTAATAAAAAATCAGGTGATTTTCACAACTGATAAAGAAATCACTCGTTCTCCACAGGGACTCATTTCATGTCTGCTGAAGTAGAAGAATGCATCAGACCTGTGATCACTGAGGAGATCAACCGGCTTCTTACAAAAGATGTGACGAATGACGAGATACACCGGGCTTTGAAGCATATCCACCCCACTAAGTCCCTGGGACCGGATGGTTTCCACGCCCTATTTTTTAAACAATACTGGAACATTATCAGTCCCGACATCTGCAAAATGATAAAAAACACCTGGGAAGGGAATACAAGCATGTCCGCCATCAACGAAATTGTCCTCGTCCTCATCCCCAAAATCAAAAAACCCCAGGCGATCCCTGATTTCAGACCAATTAGTCTCTGTAATGTCTCGTATAAGATCTTCTCAAAAATCCTTGTCAATCGGCTGTGTCCTTGGATTCCTGATATTATTACCGAAAACCAGAGTGCCTTCATGGAAAATAGGTTTATTACTGATAATTCTATTGTGGCCCATAAAGTGTTCCATTCTATGAAAACACGGTCCAATGCGAAAAGGGGAACCACGGCCTGGAAACTGGATATGACCAAAGCCTATGATAAGGTGGAATGGCTGTTCCTTAGAGCTGTGATGCTGAGAATGGGCTTCTGTACTAAATGGAAAGAAATTTTCATGCAATTCATCTCGACCGTCTCCTTCGAAATCAAGGTTAATGGGGAGTTTACCAGAAGATTCACCCCAACTTGCGGCCTGTGCCAGGGAGATCCTCTCTCCCCTTTCCTCTTAATTTTGGTGGCTGATGTTTTCTCTAACCTCATTTCCAAGGCTGCATCCTCTAAGTCTATTCATGGTGAAAAGGTTTGCCGTGAGATCCCACAAGTGTCACATCTCTTATTCACAGACGACTGCCTCCTTTTCTCCAGAGCCACTGTTAATGAATTTCGGGTGATCAGCCATGAAATCCGGCAATATGAGCGGGCGTCCGGACAGTCTGTTAATCACGGAAAATCTGAAATCTCCTTCAGCGTAGGGGTGCCTCCTGACAAGAGAGCCGAGCTTTGTGCTTCGGCAGGAATCAATCTGGTCGAAAAACACCAGCAGTATCTTGGACTCCCTATGGTGATTGGCCGGTCCAAAAAAGAAATCTTTGCAGCTCTTGTGGATAGGATTGAGAAAAAAATTCAAGGCTGGACTCCAAAAAGAATCTTCAAAGATGGCAAGGGAACCCTCATTAAAGCTGTCATCCAGTCTATCCCCAACTACTTTATGTCGATGTTTAAGTTCTTGGTGGCCATTGTTAACCTGATCCATTCAAATACTACCAACTTATGGTGGGGGAAAAATGAAGGAATAAATCGACCCCACTGGTTGGCCTGGGTGAAGCTCTGCAAGCCAAAGTCGGAGGGAGGGATGGGATTCCAGAATCTTATTCTTTTCAATGATGCTCTGTTGGCCAAGCAAGGATGGCGCCTCCTTAACTGTCCATCATCTTTATGTGCACGAATTCTCCGGGCCAAGTAATTCCCCCACATGGACTTCTGCGGTTCCTCTCTTGGACCCCGCCCTAGCTTCCTCTGGAGAAGTGTTTGGGGGGCCCGAAATCTCTTGGAAAAAGGAATGGGATGGAGGATTGGAAATTGCTCTTCTGTAAACATCTGGACCGATCCCTGGCTTGTCGATAAGGACAGTATGCAGGCCACATCTTCCACCCAACCTGGTCTGGAAGATGCCACAGTCAACTGCCTCTTTTCAGACCAGGGTCCGGGATGTTGTGTGGAAAAGATCCAAGAATGGTTTAATTAAAGAGACCAAAGAATTATCCTGAGCATCCCCTGGGTCCCTGATGTAGTCCCCAACCATATTTTTTGGACCAATGATTCTTCAGGAAAGTACACGGTGAGATCTGGGTACAGACTGGCTCTTGGAATTCACTCTGGCGACCGGGATGGGGGACCATGGAAAGTGCTTTGGAAGCTCAACGTCCCCCAAAAAATACTCCAATTTTGGTGGAAGGTGTGCACGAGAACCCTTCCTACCATGAGCCTCCTTGTTTACCGACATATGGCCAGCGCTGGTTCATGCCCCTTCTTCCCAAATATTCCTGAAACTCCTTGGCACGCCATCATGCACTGCTCGGGCGCCAAGGAAATTTGGAATAAATGGGGTTCAGCTTCAGATTCTTCACCGGACATTGCCTCTGACCTCCCTGATCTTCTGATGCGCTGGTGCTCCTCTCTTTCATAGGTTAATGCAAGCGCTTGTTGCACCATGGCCTGGATCATTTGGGTTCGGTGCAACGATTCGATTTTCCACCATGTCCATCAGCCCCCCGAGTTCTGGATTGAATGAGCCACTTCATGGATTGAGGGCTGGAATGACCGCAATGGACACCTCTTTCCAGGCGCTTCCCCCTCCTGCCCCCCTCATTAGACCCCCCAAAGGAATGAAGTGTTAAGATCAACTTGGGCACTTCTCTCCCCAAGGATGGCCCTGTTGCTCTCGGCCTCCTGGCTTGAAATCATCTGGGGTAGATAATTGCAGCAAAATATGAACCACATCATGCCTTCTGGGAACCTGCAGTTGCTGAGGCCTATGGAATTCTTGTAGGGATGATGCTGGCTATGGAATGTGGATGGGATGATATCATCATCGAGTCGGACTGCCTTTTGGTTATCAATGCCATTCACCACAATGACGCTGGACTTCAGGCCTTTGGCTTCATCGTCAGGAGAATCCGCTTGCTGCGCCAATGCTTCTCTTGCTGCACCTTCTCCATTACCAAAAGGGAAGGAAATAATGCGGCCCATCAACTGGAGGCCTCAGGCCCCTTCGATGTCAACCATCTATGGCTGGACAACTTCCCTTCTTGGATATGCTTATGTACTGGTGCTGATTTTCCTCATTAATATTATCCTTCTTTCAAAAAAAATTTACCCACTTGGTCCTATATTTAAATACACATATGGGATAGACATATTTTATTTAATACTTAATAAGTATAAAAAATATTACTTTATATTGATGAATATTCCTAAATTAGAAGTGACTACTTGCTTATATTTCAATCCAATGAAGTTTGTATTCCTGTGACCCTTCTTTCCACATGTGAAGCAAATATATTTCTATTCAATGAACCCCTCTTTATCTATGATTTCTTAAAAAGACATTGTAAATCCGCCTTTATCATCCCACTTTCCATTGTCCTTTATACCTAGTCTTTCATCCTGTTCACCATAATAACTAAAGATTTATATTTATTTAATTTATTATCTTCTATGTGAATATTTCCCAAAATAAATTAAAGTAGTTTCTCCATACTATTGTTTTTATAATCCAAAACAAAACTAGATTAACTAGGTAATAAGGATTTAAGAATGAGATAATTTCATTCATTTCTTGCTTTACCTTCTCCTCACAAACTTCTTATAAGTATCACCCACCCAATAGGATAGGATCTCATCTTGTTATATATATTTCATCAAATATCTTTATTTCATTAAGAATGTCAGATATATATTGTAATGGCTTGAGTTCCATGTCATGGAACCCAAATGTTACAACCGGTTAGTTTTCTTTCATTGAACTCCTTCAATGAATGTGCATGCCATAAATGAACTAATTTTTGGTTAGAAATAAAATAAAACAATTTTGGGTAAGATGAATAATATATATATATATATCATATATATATATATATATCTCATATATATATATATATATATATTATTCATGCATCTCATGTATGAAAAACACATGCATCACATGCATGTATTAAATGTACACTATATATATAATATCACACACACACACAAATATATATATTTCATGTATCATATTCATGTGTACTTACATATCATGAATGTATATTTTAGTGCACATACAACAATCTCCCACTTTCACTAAAATCGTATAAGGACTTTATGAAAAACTTCACAACTGTTTATAAATCCATCCAAACTCTTTTGGATATAGTTTTATCAAGATCTCTTTATTTTGAAAAAATAATTTTTCCAAAATTTTATCCATATCCAAGGTCCTAAATGTGTACCCTTATGGGCCTTAGTTGCATTTAAAAAAACTATGAAATCCAAATTTCACAGATGTAAGAAAAGAGTGACCTCTAATAAAGCCTCAATACTAATCAAACTACTAAGGGGTTTGGTGTGATATCCATCAAGAATATTTATATATCTTTATGAACATTTATACCACAAGATGTATCATACATATCATATTTATACCTATATAATCCCTTTTTTTGTGATATCAAGAAACCAATAGACATAGAACATATCAGTCTAGTATTGGTCTCTCATTATTTCTTGATTCTCCAAAAAAGACTAACCAAGTTAATGAATACATAAAATTTCATTCATTTATCAAATAAGTACATCACATTTTACTTATACAAGTATTTGAACACATCATATGTGAAACAATTGAGTATAAACATGAATTTACTTAAACTAATTCAATCAAGGGATAGATGTATTTAACTTGTCATACATGTGGAAAAATCCCATCTTGGTTGTGATACAACCAATGACATGATCAATAGAATAACCAACCACCCCTGTATTAGCTAAGTAAAAATGTAGAATTACATAATTAGGGTATCAAATTATGAAATTTCTCATGATAGGTATCTTTCCAACATTTGGTAAAAAATATTGATAATAAGTATACACCCCTAAGTATATTGATGACTATATGAAATTCCATGAGATATAATTTAGAGGATGAATCCAAGTAATAAGTCTCTACTTATTACCTCATGAATCCATTCTTTGTAACTAAAATACAAATCTTTTTAATGAGTACAATAATCTATTCAATCTAGTATTATTATATCATTATAACGCATAATAACCCATAATGATAATCAATTATGGAAAAATTAAAGTTATACATTGAGAGGATATTATCATTCGTCCATTTATATAAAATTAATTACAGCACACATAAATGACTGATAATTAGAGATTGATATTATTATAATAACATGATACATATACAACCATTACAACCAATCTCTCACATGACTTACACCCATATATTCTATACGACCCTCATGTTATTTCTATGATAATGGTTTCATCAACAGATCTATTACATTTTCCTAAGTAGATACCTAATTAATCTTTAAATATCCCCTCCCAATGATTTCCCATATGTGATGATATTTGTGAAGGATGTATTTAGTCCTTTTATGAGATTGGGGTTTCTTATCCAGAACAACAACATAATTTCTATCACAATATATCTCAATTACTCTCTTGATGCTAGAAACCACTCCAAGTTTAGAAATTAACTTATTGATCTAAACAACTTCCTTCACAACATCTGATGTAGTGGTGTATTTAACCTATGTTGTCGATTCCACTATGATGGCTTGTTTGTAACTCTTATAAATAATAAATCTTCTATTTAGGAAAAACATAAATCCAGATTGTGATTTCATATCATATTTGTTGGATTAGAAAATTACATCTGTGTAACCCTTTACACACAACTTATCTTATCCTCTAAAGACCAAGAACATTTAATTAGTACTTATTAACCACTTAAGGATGATATTAAAAATAATCTGGTGACTGTCACCAGGATTGAATTGTATATACTTGTTATGATCAAAGCACATGAGACATCAGGTCGAGTACACAATATTATATATATTATAGAACCTATTTCAGATGCATAAAGAACCCCATATATTCTTTTTAACTTTTTATAAGGATCCCTAATATTCATAAGATTTATTCCATGCAACACTAGTAAAGACCCCTTCTTAGAGTTCTCCATACTAAACTGATTTAGAATTTTATTGATATATATGTTCAGACTTAGTCCAAGAAACTTCTTATATATATATATATAGATCCTCATACCGAGTATGTAAGTTGCTTCACCCATTTCTTTAATTGAGAAACATTTACTTATCCAAATCTTCATAGAGTGATGTTTTGGGATATCATTTCCAATAAGTAGTATGTCATCTACATACAATATTAGAAACACTAATATACTCCCACTAAGATTCTCATATACACATAAATCATCTTTATTCTTGATAAATCCAAATTCTATGATTGCATCATCAAACTGGATATTAAAACTTTGAGAAGTTTACTTTAGTCCATAAATGGACCGTTGCAATTTGTAAACCTTAGAACTCTCATTTGTAACATCAAAATACTTTGGTTTTATCATATATATTTCTTTGGATAAAAATATATTAAGGAATGTAGTTTTCACATCCATATAATATATCTCATAATCATAATGAGATATTATAGATAGAAAAATATGAATGGATTTTATCATTGCAACATGTGAAAAGGTATATTCATATTCAATACCATGAACTTATTTGTAACCATTTTACACTAGGCATGATTTATAGGTTGACACTACCATCTATGTCAATTTTCTTATGTAAAACCCACTCTCACCCTATGGGTATCACCCCCTTAGGTTCATTCACCAAGTTACAAACTTAGTTAGTGTACATGAATTCCATCTTAGATTACATGAATTTTAACCATTTATTAGAATCAGAACTCTCAATGGACTCTTGGTAGAAAGAAGGTTTATCCCATAAGAATATTACTTCATCATCATTATCCATGAGAAATACATCTCTCAGGTTCCTAATGAATCCTACCAGACCTTTTTGAATATTTTTTAACTTGGGTTAGTTAATCTTCCATAACTCTTTATGAAACTGAATCAAACTCTATATCAAGAACACTTTATGTTTTTTGTTCTTGAAATTCTCCAAGTTAAACTTTCCTCCCACAAACTCCTTGATGTAGATATTACTTCTCAATAAATATACCATCCTAACCCCAAAACACTTTGTGTTTTGTGGGATGGTAGAAATAATATCCCATAGTTTCTTTGGTATGACCAATAAATAAGAGCTTATTTGATTTTGGGCTAATCTTATTAGAAGAAAATCATTATATGAGTGCTTCATAACCCCAAATTTTCATGAAATAAATTTTGGGGGTATTTCTTATTCCATATCTCATATGAGGTATTCATGAATTCTTTAGATGAAACATAATTTAGTAATAATTCAAGAGTCTCCATAACATAACCCCAAAATAAAATAATATGGTCACATAGACTCATAATCGATAAAACCATGTTTAACAAGGTATGATTCCTACTTTTAGATACACCATTACATTATGGTGTTCTAGGAGGAGTTAGTTGTGAAAAAATTCCACAATCTCTCTGATGAGCTATAAATTCTTTTCTCAAGTATTCACTGACCTGATCCAATCACATTAATTTAATACTTTTTCCCAGTTGATTATGTACTTAAATCTGAAACTTATTAAAATTTTCAAAAGTTTCATACTAGTGTTTCATTAGAATCACATACCCATATAAACTAAATTCATTGGTAAAAGTGAAGAAGTACCTAAAAACCCATTTTCTTGTGAACTCATTGGTCTACATACATCATTATGTAAAATATCTAATAGTTCTACCTCTACTACCTTTTCTCCCAAAAGGAAACATTGTATTTTTTCCCAATAAAAAAGATTCACATATATTAAATGATTCATAATTTAATGAGTCCAATAATCCATCTCTATGGAATCTTTGAACATGTTTATCATTTATATATCCAAGGGAAAAATTCCAAAGGTAGGAAGGATTAGAATTAACTCTGACGTTATTATTTTGAATGTTATAAACAAGATTATCCAAATCAATAATATATAAACTATTTATTATATTTCCAATGCCATAAAAATTTCATTATTATATATAGAATAACTATTTTTATTAATAATTATTGAAAATAACATACTTTCCAAATAATATATAAAAATAAAATTCATGTTTATGATAAGAAGATAATAACAATTTTTCAATTATGGGATTAATCCACTTGGTAAAATTAGATCACAGGTTCCGACCTCTAATATAAAAACTCTTACTCCACCAACATAAAGATCTACTTCACCTTTCATCAATTCCATCCTATCTCTATCTTTGTGTTTTTTACCAAAAATCTATGGCACACACCAGATATCCAATTCCCATGAGTTAGAGTTGGATAAATTTATTTCTATAACATTTACATTTGGGTACTCTAAACGTTTCTCCTTGAGAAAAATTCTCAATCCTAGATACCAATCTTTAACTTTTTATAGTTCATACCTATTAATGATCTCAATATGATTAATGTGATGTATGACATAATTTATAACAAAGACATATCAATAGGTGAGTATCATGTATTATATACTTTCATTAAGGTATTTAAATAAAACTACTCTCACTAAAATGATGACCCCATACATCATATTCATTTAGTGAGACAAGATCCACATTTCACTAAGTTCTGGGTCGCTTTAACTTTTCTCCCATTACTTAGCTATTTAGGTAGGACATAATCCCAATCATAAAGATTATGATTCTTAGATAGTTTAGTGGATAACCACTTATTAAAATCCATTATATGAATTCACCCAACTCTATTCCTTTGGTAACCTAATCCCATTAAGGTCTCTCGGCTGGTGTAACCCAAATAAAACACCAAAAAATAAGATAACAAAGAAAGATCTAGGGGAAACCAAATTTATCATGAACCACCAAATAAAATAATCCAGAGTTACTTATTACTTTCTTGCCTTATACAAGATAATACAAGCGCAACCAACATTAGCATGACCTACTTGGTTGGATGATTGAGGTCTTATAAAGTGTTTATTTGGAATAAATATCACACTCAATATTTGTGGGATTTTCTTTTAAGGTCTCAAAAATTTAATATATATCAAATTCATAACTATTATATATTTTTAATATTTATCTTTTCATGTTTTATTTCTTTTGTGTGTGCATGCTTCTAATGTTTTAGTTTTGTAAATCCATATTCCAACCACCAAATTAATGTGTTCACACCACATTAATGTGTAACTCTTTATAAAACCTGTAATTCTATGTTATTCACCAAAAATTGAATCCAAGTATATTCATACATATCCAAATTAATCATATATATAAGGTACATGAACTCTTCATGTAAAGTCATAGAGTTATATGAGATTCAAAATCTCTACATGAGTAAGCCCGAAGTGAAAAATAACCAACCCCATTCACCTTTCTAGATTAGGTACAAAATTATAGTCGGTAGGTGGTTTGACCCCATGTGTCTCTACCTAGGGAGACTTTACTCAATAGATAATTCAATTCATGAAAACTCTATCACCTAATATATAAAAACTATGCCTAAAAAATATTCTGAAGCTTATAACTATAATTAGAAACCAAGGTTAGGTAGATGAAAAATAAATTTTATGATACCGAACCTAGCATGATATGTAAGGATCTATCCTAGAAGAAATTCATCATATAAATTTATATACATAATATTCATATTCTAGAAAAAATTTACTAAACATGAATATCAAAGAAATTTAACAAAAAATAAATAATTTATTTATTTTACAAAAAATGAGATGCTTATGAAATATTCATAAATAAATTATATTTATCAAAATTTTATACTTTAATAAGAAAATAAATATCTTATATTCATTTCAATATGAACAACTTGATATTTTATATTATGTGCAATTTATATGATATTTCATGAACTATAAACATTTTATAATACAATTTCTATTATATAAATTCTTTATATAATCTAAATACCATATATTTTTTAATTTATAAACACTTTATAAAATACCCTTTAGGATTTTTATATAAAAATTTTATTCCTAGATCACAAAGCAATCCCTACATTTTTTTAAAAGATTTTTTTTAAAAAAAAATATTATCCTTTAATATTTGGGAAAAAATGTTTCATTAAAATTTATTTAAATAATTATAAAAAATTTAAAATTAATTATTTAATTTATAAAATTATAATAAATTAAAATATTTCAAAAATACCTTTTATTATTATTTACGAACATTTTATAAACCATAAATATCATTTAATATTTAAAAAATATATTTTAAACATTTTCTTGCTTACCCATATCCAGAATCCCTATTCTACATAAGGGCATCCTCCCTATAACCTTACATAGACACTCTATATAAGGATAATTGTAGAGAACCTATTTTTTCCTTGTAAAATATTGAAATATTTCTATATATATTTTCAGATCTATTTGTCGAGACGACATGTGATTACGAGGCCCGGTGTACCTAGAATTAATTTTATAAAAATATTAAATATATTTTATATTGTGCACACGTGTTTAATTAAAGAAAACAAGATAACTCTTAATAGGTTGGTCAGATTTGAAATCTAAGACCATAGTTGGGTTTAGAATGTAGTGTTTACCCCAAGTGCAATATAAAATGAGTTGGACAAGACGTTCATACCCCTCGCTCGTTGGCGGTACATTTAAGTGGATTAATTGATTAATTAATTAATTAAATTCATTTAACCTAAACCAAATGTCTATAAATTTATCGTTATGGAATTTTGGATAGGGTTGGCCACATAATTTAAAATTCATATACGAGAGCTCTCTTCTCCTCCTCCTTTGGCGAATCCCTTCGGTGAACAACAACAAAATTCTGGATCAAGGTGAATCAAAGCACAACGAATGCATCAACTTCCTCCAATCATTGCTCGAGTTCATTCCTTACCAACGATCAATCCAAAATAGAGTTAGGGATTTCCAATTGTGTTTTCTTCCCCTTTTGATTAAAAGATTGAGCATGATTAATTCTCTCTCTTTGATCTACCTTAATTTGAGCCTTTTCATGAGACTATGTATCAAAATAAATTATCCTTTCAATTTATTTCTTGTTATGCCATGTTTCTCACCATGATTTCCCCACTATGAACTCATTGGCCAAGAAGGCTTGGTCAGTGATGATTATCACCTTTGTTATTAGTGCATTTCCTCCACTTTTCTTTGTATTCTTCATCATTGGACCGTGAGGTCATGATTTGACTTTTCTAGGGTGGGTTCGAACATGGTTGAACCCTATGATTCATTGTGGTGGAATAAAAAATATGTAGATCAACGGTTTGGGGATGAATTGATAAATAAGCGGGATGGTGTTTGGTGAACGAAACAGATTGGAACTGTAGGTGCGTGTTTGTGATCGGAGGTGGTTTGAGATCGGGTCGATAACCCTCATATTCCCTGTTGGAATGCAGTGATGGCATGTGCTATGATTAGGTCAATTTGGAGCGGAGTCCATGCGCGGGATCTCATGGCAGAGGCTACTCAACATTAATGTGATGGTGGATGGGCTTGAATCTCTGACGAGGTGGTCGAACATGGTCAATGAGGAAAGAGTTAAATATTAATAATAATATTAATATTAATGGTGATGAGTGAATAAAAAATAAATGATGATTTATTATTATTATTATATTAGATAAGAATAATGGTGGCATAAAATGTGTGTCATAAAATGTGTGTTTATTTCCATTTATTTCCTTTCCTTGTGTTCCGCAGTGGTAGATTTAACTAACCTTATAATAATGGTTGCATAAAATGTGTGGTTGATTAAATTAAATGATTTTAATTTAATAAATAATTTTTTCTAAATTAAATGGGTTTAATTTAATGAGAGTTATATTATTAATATTATTTATAATATTAATGATATGAGGAATATTGAATATTGGCTTAACATAATAAATGATATAATTATTGTTTAAAAGAAATGAATAAAAAGAGAGGAGAATTGAGAGGAGGCGTGAACCCCCTTGGTACACTGCACATGTGAAATGGGGACATGTTAATAATTAAATTATAACATAATAATAATATTATTGATTATAATAAAATGAAAAGGATAAATAAAAAAAGAAACAAAAATGTGTGGGGTGTGCATGTGGAAGGAGTGAAAGGGGCTTGGGGGATTGAGCGTGTATCCTCTCTCCTTGTTAAGGGAAGAAATAAAATATATATAAATAATAATAATAGTAATATAAATTATTATTATTATTATCATTGTTGTGAAAACAATGATTTGGCCATAACTTTGTTGTTCAGTATCAGATTGAAAATCTATCAGCGGCATCATGACCCTGGAATTGAGATGGTCATTTTAAGTTTGATGTTAGATACATTTTTTTGGACTTGTGTCTTGGGTAAACAAAATACCCAATAATAATAAAATTATTATTATTGTAGGATATTTTATTCAACATATCTCCCTCATATGGTGTTAGAATGCGAACCATCTATGACCCTGAAATTAAGGAGGAAGTTTTAAGACCAATTTAAGGTATTTAATTTGGACTCATGGCTTGAGCCCAAAAAGCACTGTTCATGCATGATGTGGTGAAATGTGACTTTTTCACCGTGTGTTTGATTGTGGTAATTGAATAGTCTATCTTGAGAATTTTTCCATGATGATCACAATGGTGTGATCTTTTTGGCCATCTAGGGCTGTTTAAAGAGTCATATTAGTGAAATTATGTTTTTACCCTCAGACCAGTGGAAAGCCTCATGCGTTCGTTAGGACTTTCGATGAGATAATCCGTGCAATTCGCTTACATGACTTATAGTGATACATGGAAAAAAATTCATGTTTTGGTGAATACAAAACCTAGAAGTAAAGCAGGAGCACACAACGTGTGGGTCCCCGACATTCCTTGTAACTCTTTTTGAGGAAACTTAAAAATTCTATATCTCTTTCATTTGAAATCATATTTTGGACCACGAGTATCCTATCCTGAGTATTTTTATGCATAGAACATGATGCCATACTTAGTTGTAGAGTTAGAGATATGATGTGAAATATTACAAGTTTGTAATTCACTGAGGTGACACTTCAAGATGACAGTAATCATATAGAATTTACAGAAATTTCTGGGCATAACCCTCTAGCAGGGCTGGGAAGTGGAGTTACCCGATGACATCTTCTAGGCGTATCCCTCCAGCAGGGCTAGGCAATATATTTCCCTGATGAATTTTTAGGTGTAACCCTCCAGCAGGGCTGGATAGTATAGTTCCCCGATGACATCTTCTAGGCATAACCCATCAGCAGGGGTAGATAGTGGAGTTACCTAACGATTTTCTAGGTATAACCCTCTAGTAGGGATAAGTAGTGGAGTTACTTGATGAAATATTCTAGGAATAACCCTCCAGTAGGGATGGAAAACAGAGTTCCTCGATGAAATCTTTCCAGACAAAACCCTCCAGCAGGGCTGGGCAGTGGAATTCCTTGATGACATCTTCTCGATAATTACCCTCCAGCTGTGCTAGGTAGTGGAGTTCCTCGGTGACTATAAAATTAGGACCCTCTTGTCATACTAGGGCATAAGATCCTTACCTATAACTTATAGCCCCTTGAATATTCAACATAGTAACGAGACGTTGTTTTAAATGCCTTTGGACTCACGAGAATGAGGGATGCTTTCCCCATTGAGACGTGTTCTTGTGATGTGACCTAAAACCGTGCAGGCGAGTCAATGTCGACCAAAGAGAATAGTATCAAGGTGTGGTGATTGATTACCTTAGACTTGTGTATTCTAGGCAGACGTGTGAGATGATGGGCATCGTAGTTGGACCTTATTTTGGAACTTTTGACTAATATTATTCTTAGGTTGAGCTGTGAGATGAAGATCCCCTTACTCTCTCATTTGGGATTCTTTGACTGAGTATATGTGATGCCCAAAAAAACTAAAGTAAGAACCTTGTATTTTATAGCATGTATGACATGTGAAAAAAAGAACATAAGGTAATATAATATCTGAATACTTTATAGAATATTTAGTATTTACAATAGATTATATGCACGCAACACCAAGTCAACATGTGTTACACGCAAGAGCGATCTTCCTCGATAGTTTGCATTACACGCAAGACTGAGTTTCACTAAATAAAAATGTTTTATTAAGATATTATTATTTAATATAATATGATATAATCTAGATATTATATTAGCGGTTATGAATAATATTAAGTAACTTATGAAAATATATGGTTTATATAAATATAAAATGAATTCATGGGTTACCAATAAAGGAGAAATGAAAATAAGAACCAATTGGATATAAAAAAATATTATTATTTTTATACTTCCAAATAAGTTTTCTCTTAAAAAGAATAATTAATTACAATTAGTTAATTGTTTTAATTAAATATATATGTTACATATTCAATTAAATATTTTTGATATTCATCCATTAGGTTTGATTGGCATAAGTTAAAAACAAACCCTATTTTTTACACATAAAAAACTATATTTAATAGAGAACCCATTTTAAATTTGAATTTTGATACATTTATAAATTTAATATGTCAAGATAAACTTCTTCTATGAAATATAAACATAATAATTAGGTTAGGGTGAATTTTTTATATTTTTATAAGACATTTTATTTTTTTAACGAATAGTTAAAAATACTGAATTTTAGTTAAAAACTTTTTTATAATATAATTTATTTATAAGGGAAAATTATAATTTTAATTGGTTTTAAAGTTTAATTAGATAATATTTTTTATCAATTAATCCAATTTAGGTCATTGGAATCAATTTCACAATGAAATTGACTATAAAAACATAACCAACTTTCAAATGTTTTTACTTTAAAAACCCACATTGTCGTCCTGTTTGCGGGATTAATTTTAATTTAATTTCTTAAAATTATGTGATTGTAATTTGGAAAAATGGATTTCAAATTTGGAATCAGAATAATTTATAATTTATAATAATACCAACTGTTTTTTTGACCAAAAAATTTAGTGAAAGTGATTAAAATTAATTACAATTATTAAGGTAAAACTAAGATTAATAAAGGACTAAACCTTTAACTCAAGGGCCCAATGACCCATCAACTTTTCCAACACCCATTTTATGGATATATATCGGCCATGAACCTTCAATTATTTAGTTTTATTGGTTTTTTATGACATTTTTAGGTAAGAATATGTGCACACCTAACTTCTTTTCAAAAATACCAAGTGACTTCTTTTTCTTTCCTATAAAAGGCCACTACCTCTACCCATTCCTCACACCTCTAAAACCTTTTAAGTTCTGACAATACCTACCCAAATATTCTACCATAATTCCTATACTCAACCTAGAATAATCAATTTGGGCAGAAACCCTTCCAACAAATCCTTTTGGTTCAAACCAAAAGAAGTTATCTGATTAAGTGGTAACACCTTCTCTCATGATTTTTAGTTTCAATTCCATCCTACACTCCCTATACTCTTCTTATTATATTATTACATAATAAAAAAAAATCATAAATATACTAGGATGTTGTTATGATAAGGTTTATACCTACACTTACACACACCTCCATCTAATGGGTAACAAACATATTGTTTCTGTGATTGGAAAATTACTACCTCACGGAACGATGATTGTTCAATTCTAGGATAGCACCTATTATGGAGGCCATTATTATGAAAAATATATTTATATATGATATATATGTTATTTATAATGTTTTATTATTCTATAATTTTTATTTATAACATACCTTTATGCTTTCCAAGTTGTGTGAATACGATAATCTGGTTTGAGGAAGTGTGGACTACCGCCCCCTCAAAGTGATGTGATTTGTTCGCATGATACATGGAATGTATAAATGAATAGTAATAATTAAACATAAGTGAAATTCACAACATCAATAATATATTCATGAAATAATTATATTTCTTGGAAATATAATATATATATTTATATCATCTTCTTTAGTACCCCTTCACACACTTTAAAAGAGATAATGCCGTTCGTGGATGTGTGGACTACCGCCTCCTCGACATGATGTCATTCATTTTACACCACATAATTCTATATATAAGTATATATTATTAAATAATATGATATTTATTAAAAAATTATAATTCTGGAAATATTTGAGTTACTTACCTTCTTTTCACAATGACCATTTAAAAATGTGAATGTTACTCATGTGTACATACGACCTACCGTCTCCATGATTGTAACATATTCTCCTTTTCATAACCATATTTAATGATTTATTTTAAAAGTTTAATTGATGTAAAAATATAATAATTATTTCATGGTTATTATTATGGATATGTTATATAATGAACCCTATTACCATAGTTGACTTATAATAGTTTTTTGACACATAAACTGAATTTGGTCAAACACCCGAAGTAAACTTAATTGTTTAAGTAGTGTACACAACCTGGTAATAAGTGAAATAAAATTAATTATAAACATTAAAAAGGTTCTGAATAAAGTATAAAATTAACATAAATTTATGATATAGGATGTTAAAGGAAGTTCACCCAAAAGGAAACTCAAGGTTAGGGGATTTCATCTCACTTTTAATTTATGTGAGATACAAGTTATGTTCACCACTCTTTAATTTTGTGTGGTGTATCTAATGACATTATTTAATTATATGTATCTTATAATTAAATTTAACAGTATTAAAATATCCATTTTATTATCCTTCTTTCATGGTGTTTAATATTAAAAAGTTACCAAATCGGTAAAATGTTTTGTCGCAATTTGCCTTATTTGAACTCATGTTTTATTATGCATCTAAACTCTTTTTTTAGGTGCATATATTTCCATTTTACATGATATATCATAAATATAATTATTTTCAAGATATTATATGCTTAATTTAATTTACCTTTCTTACACAAGTTACCGAGTTATAAGAGTTTATTGAGATAATCTCATCGCCTTTTTGAGATTGTTTATATTTATGCTTAATTTGATGAAATATTATGATCCATATCTTAAGAACAATAATGAGTTTTTTTTATTCTCTGTTATTTTGTGATATAATCATGTATTGGTACCATTCTCTACTCTTTAGTACATAATATTGTTAAGAAAGTGTTTTTTAGAAAGCCCGACTTTACTGTCTCTTCGGTCAGAAATATATTCAAAACCATGTTTTCCATAAAGGGTTTACAAAAATATTATTCCATTACCCAATAATATTTAAAATATATTTTTACCCTTTTTTTCTTTTACCAATATCTTCGAAGGAATATTCTTTTCACTTTCCAAACGAGGCATTTTTTACCCTTTTACCATACAAAAAGAATATTCTTTTTACCTCGTATAACATGTACGAATTCATCCACCGTAATTTATTTAAATCCCCCTTCTCAAGTTTAAAAGGTTTATTTTTAAAATATCTTTAAAAAGGTATTTTTAATGAAAATTATTTTCAGAATGTTTTTTTAAAAGTAAAGGATATTTTCCTTCAGAATATTTTTAAAAGTTATTCATTTATTTCATCAATGAAAAAAAACACTCTATTTTACCCCACTTGGGATTTTTTGTGTTGATACCATCCTTATTCTTCCTTTGAATGGTTTATTATTTATTTGGATAAGGATAATATTCAAATTTAATTCCTTGATTTCATTTTCATTCACCTTTAAGTATTCAATATCCTATGATCATCGAACTTTGAATTTCCCCTTATTATCTATTTCATTTTTCATGGATATTACTATTGCATAAACCGTATTCCATTTTACATACGGTGCCTACTTTGACAGTAATTTGATTAATTGGGGAATTATTGATAAATTCGTATTTCTCATTCAATATATTTATTTGATAAGGCATATTATTTATTTTATTATTAAATATGAATAATTCTTTGGACAGGTAGACATGGGTTGGGGACCAATTAATGAAATCCCCTCAATGCATCAGTAGTCTCATGAGATGAAATAGTTGGATAATTGCCTTATATGGGTTATTAACTGATAGCTAAATTGTATTGTGAATGGTCTTGATGGTACTAATTCCATGTACCTAGGAAACATAGAATCCAAAAAATTGAGCATTGATTTCATATTAGTTTTAGTTATTATTCATCCATGAGATTTTTTATTAACATATCTATGTATACATTTTATTTCAACTCATTGATTAATGGAACGTTATTTAGTTTCATACCTTTCCATATTTATTTTTTCTTATCTAGTTATCTGAATGGAATGTATTTACAATTATTACCTTTCCATATTTCTTATGTACTTCTGTTTAGTTTATTAATTACATGGAATGTGTGTTTAGTTATTTACCTTTCCATATTGACTATTCTCATTGATTAATTATGGATTCTACTATACTTTTCCCTTACTAAGCATTTGATCTCACCCTTATTATGTTTCTTTCCCCATAAATCCAAGAAGAATACTATGAAATATATGAATTAATATACTAGATGGATTAGAGTTATCCTCAATGTTGTTTATTTGTTTATAAGAAAAATGTTATAATTAGTGTATCCATTTGTAATACCAATCTCATTTATGTATCATATTTTCCAAGACTACAAAACTGATCGGTCCTTTGAGGATTGATTCCTTGTAATCATGCCAATGTAATTGATAGTAGACATCGTCTCTGAGCTTCTGGGGTCTGGGTCACTACAATTGGTATAAAAGGAAGTTTAGTAGCAACCTTGGGAACTAGATTTAAGAAAAATTAGGCTAGAGAACATATCCCTGAGATAGAATTTCAGGATAAGTATAGATGAAAACCCTATAATTTTTTTAAAGTATAGATTATGTGGGTCTTCCTAGGAATACATCCCTGTCTAGATATTACAAGTGGATGTAGTTCTGGAACAGATGTACCTAGAAGTAAAAACTATGACATGGTGTTCCAGGCTTGACTCAGGGTAACCTGGTACACAACAACAAGCCTTACTAAGCACTTGGTTTGACACTCCTGGGGGATATTCTTAGGATAATTCACATTTTATTTATAAAACATTATAAAAAATTTGAAATTATTTTGACAATGAATAATCAAGGTTAAACCTAAGTTATTTTATATTTAAAAATAAGGTTCCATGATTTAGATATCTTATATATAATTATAAACTTTTCTCACTATGACTATTGTTGCTCACACTATTATTTATTCTTTTAGTCAGTGGATAGAACCTGAAGGATTCATGTTAACATCGAACATGAAAAACAAGGTGGGGAGAATGAGCAACCAAATTATGTTTTTATAGGCGTGAAGGATATCATGTTTATTCCAAATCAGTTTCCCCAAAATATGATTAACAATATATGACTTTACCAACTCTCGAGCACACCAAATAAGAGAAGGATGGAGGATTATAAGAGCTCTATTAGTGGAGACCATGTAGAAAAGAAGGATCAACTTTCGACATGCCATAAGTATGGATAGAGAAACCTAGGAAAGTGTCTCAATAGAACATGTAAATTCTTTATGTGTGGGAAAGAAATACATAAAGTAAAGTATTTCCAGGGAAAAAGGAAGAGTATTATGGAAGTGAATGAATCTCATCCTAAGAAATTGTTTATAGTTCTTTGTTGTAAGTGTGGGGAATTGAGACATTACCCAAGTTAATTCTCTCTATAAGAGAATAAACTCTAGAGCATGGATGAATCTATGTGTAAATAAGTGGATTAAGTATTTATGTATCGATGTTGTATTGAAAACCTTAATTAAAATTCTATTTAGTGATTAAAATAATTTCAAGAATATCCATCATATATATTTTAGAAATTATATTAATATGGTTTTTGAAAAGGAAAACCTATAAGTTGGGTGAAAACCAATAAAATACATCAAGGCCGTGGGTATTGAACCCATGACTGAAGGACGATAAGGTTTTCACGCCAATCACTGAACTACGCAATTTACTTATTAATTTTCATTGTTTTTTAGTTAAAAAATTTAATGAATAAATATTAATGATGAACCAGTAGTAACACTTTTGAGGATTATAAATTAATCTATTAACCATATTTATTTTGGGAGATAGTTAAAGACAAATAATAAGTCTTTTCACTCTTTTATAAGCCTTATGATCCTTTAAATTTTTCTTTTAGTGCTCCAGGAATAAAAAAATTCGTTGTTGGTAATTAATTTTTGGGAGTAAAGGGAAGAATTATAATTTGGTGGAAACAAAACCAAAAGTTAGGATTGTTTATATGAGATTGAAACCTATCATGTAAGAATATTTTGTTATATTATTAGTTAGTAAAATGATTACCCAAAATTAGTAAAATGACTTAGAAATAAATTTTTTTCCCAATAGCTAAATTTCTGTTGAACCGATGGCCTTATAAATCATCAAATATTTATGGATTTGAGGTCCTCAACTTTCCATTGATCATTCAATTGTTTATAATTTATGACCTAATTAAATCCTTATAAATACTTATGATTTTACTCCAAGTATATATCTCTACTTTCTACTAATGTTCTCCTACTTAGAGACCTAGTTACAAGGTATTCCAAGTGACCTGATAGTACCACTATTCACTGTTTTATTTCACCCTTATACCAATGTATTAAGCTATTTTTGTATTGAAAATTAAAAGTATAATAAGAAATTTCACTTAATTTTTGGTTTAATAATTTAATTATTATCATTGTTAAAAAGTTATATTTCACTTATTTTGATGTTTTGGATATAGGTGGAGGTGATTTGGAGGGATCAGGATGAAGTTGAAGAAAAATGGGTCAAACTGCACCTGAATCCAAGCACACCAGTGGACTAAACCGCATACTTCTATTGATCCGTGCATCTAATTGGGATAAAATTTTGTGGGATAATCCAAAATATATAGATATAAAACTTTCATGAAGGAACCCAAGCCCAATTCATCCATTTAGTTACCCAAATGACCTGATCTGTCTAGCACAACAAATCTGCATGAAGTCAAAAGTAGTGTGTTGTGATCTGTTCACATATCAAGTTGTAGGTGTCAAAATGTAGACAAACTTTCAGTGTAGATATTCAATAGGTGGGGAATTTTTTTTAGTTTTACAAAAAACAATATAAGGCTGTCTATCCACTTAAAACTATGGTTCAAGTGGTTTTAAGAAATATGTGTGCCCAAAACCACCTCCCACTTTGCCTATAAAATGGATCCTTGGGAACCCAATTTGTAAGTTCAAACCTAAAGCAAATATCTGAAATTTTGGAGTCCCAAAGTATTCATATCCTCATCTAAGAAGTTTTAGAGGCCTCTATCATCATAGGGGGATCAAAGATGAAGGCCAAGTTCTACTCGAGCCTCCTCCTCCTCTCGACAGTGAGCTAAACGACGAAAAGTCATTTCAAGGGAGCTATACACACTTAAGAGGGAGTTTAAAAACTTTTTATTATACTAGTTTTTTTTAATTTGTGTGTTAAATATTTTTATTATTTCTTATCTTGACATGATTCTCCCATTATTTCATTTCTTTTGATATAATTAAGTGAAATGCTTTTTATTTCAACACTGATTGGGTTGAGATTTCAATTGGGAATCTGGGGTTGTTCTAATTAGACAACACAATAATCCTTTATCTATCACACATATATGAGATTTCATTATGCGTTGGTATCCATTTTTCTATGATTGAGGACCAAACCTTGACAACATGATTGTTGTGTCAATGGTTGCTTCTTTATGCATTGTTTAAGGGGTAAGAGAAGAATCAAGATCTTGCCAACCCTTAACCAATGAATTAAACAAAACCATGTGAAATTTTCAGAACAATGAACTATCCAAGATGTGTAGTGAACTTTAAATGATCTCTTTCTCCCATAATTCTTAAAAAACTACCTTTATTTGTCAACTATTAAACTCTTTAATTAATTCAATTTGGTTTTTAAAACAATTTTCAAAACCACCCCTCTTTTAGTAATATTTATTAGAAATAAACACTTTAAACATTCAAATATCCTGGATAGATGACCCAGGGTCTGACCTAGACTATAAATAAACTTTAACAACATAATAAATTTTACGTGACCTGACAACGCGGTCAAATTTTGGCACCGTTTCCAGGGAGAAATTTTGTTTTTAGTGTGCATTTTTTTAACTTTGTGTATTTGTAAGTATTTGTTTGTTTATTTATTTGACTATTTTATATAAGTGGTGTTATAACATCTTCTTTTTTTGTAGGTTTTTTGCATGATGTGTTCTAATCTGCGTGAACTACCTCCTTTAAAACCCAAACTGGAGAGTATACTACATCAACGACACCAAGACACACTGATCGATCCTTTTAAGGAGGGAACACCACACATTGAGACTCCTATAGAACCATATTATTCTTGAACTAAAATATAAACTGAAATTAACATGTATAACATGGCAGAAAACAACCAGACCTTAAAGTAACTAACCACCCTAAATGCGGAGTACTAACATGGATACATCCAATACCCCGAGGAAGCAACAAATTTTGAGTTGAGATCAGGCATCATCCACCTCCTTCCAAAATTCCATGGTATTTTTGGTGAGGAATCTCACAAACATATCAAGGAATTTCTTATTGTTTTCTCCACCATGAAACCCCAAAATGTAATTGAGGGCCTCATTAAGTTTAGGGCCTTACCTTTCTTCCTAGATGGTGTTGAAAAAGACTAGATATACTCTCTACCTACCACAATTGGGGGCTAGAATGACCTTAAATGTCTCTTTATAGATATTTTTTTCCCTATACACCAAACTGCATCAATTAGAAAGGAAATATGTGGCATTAGGCAATCATAGGGAGAGACCCTTTATGAATACTGTGGGAGATTTAAAAGACTTTACTCAAGTTTTCCCCACCAACAGATTAGTGAACAATTGCTAATACAATACTTCTATTAGGGACTTATCCCCATGGATCATTGAATGATAGATGCTACAGCTGGTGGTTCCCTTGTTGACAAAACTCAAGATTCTTCTCATGTCTTAATAGCCAACATGGCTCAAAATGCACAAAAATTTGTTACATGAGAAATTTCACCAACCTGAGGAGTTCATGAGGTAAGTCATTCATCCCTAGAACAAAAGGTAGATAATAAACATGATGAGACGCATACCCTTCCAAGGAAATTAGATCAAGTACAAGGCAATTAAAATTATCCTCCTATTCCATTATATTGTGGTATTTGTTATGATAATACTAATTTTTATGTCTAGTGCCCACAACTTTAGGATTCATCTGAGTCCTTTTTAGTAGTATTCCCTGGGCATCCATTCCAATAAGAACCATTCTTGAAGACAGAACCATTCAGGCCAAATCCAAACCTCGGGTGGCAAGCAAAACCATAATACCAACAAGGAGGAAACCCGAGTTACCCTAAACAGAACTAGTATTAAAAAGGAAAAGGTATGCAACATTCTTATCCTTTACCTTCTTGAAAAAATCCCCCCTCCTAAGTCTGAACCGATAGTTGAGGATATGGTAAAGCAAATGGAAACCTAGAAACTCTAGTTCCAACATACCACACAATCAGATATTCAAGATCTACAAACTCAAGTGGGACAATTTGAAAACACCATCAGTGAGATAAAGATGAATGGTTATGGAAAAATACCATCCAAGCCTATTGATAACCCAAAATACCAAGGTAATGTTTTCATAATCACACTTCATAGTGGTAAAGAAGTTTCTTCTTCCACTGATTCTACACAATAGGTGAGTATACCACTTGAAAACTCTAGTTCTCTACCCAAAAATGATTCTAATGAATAAAAAAAATCAAAAAGGGTAAAAAAGTTATTATTGAGGATTCCCTTAAAAAATCCATTCCTGTTCCTTTCCCCTAAAGACTCTATAAACCTAAGAAAGTTTTTGATAATGATATCAATAAAGAAATAATAGATACATTTAAAAAGGTGCAAGTTAACATTATTTTATTGGATGTAGTTAAACAGATCCCTCACTATGCCAAATTCCTTAAAGAGCTTTGCACTCATAGACAGAGACTGAAGGGGAATGAGAGAGTAAAAATTGGAAGAAAAGTCTCATCTTTGATCCAACCATCAATACAAACCAAATGAAAGGATCCAGGAAATTTCACGATGCCTTGAACCATAGGGGAGACATTATTTTTAGATGTTATGATATATTTAGTTAATTCAAATAATGTAATTCCATAATCTATGTACACTTCTCTACAGGTTAGAGAGCTTCAACCAATAGGAATAATAGTGCAATTTACCAACCAAAGCACAAAAAACCCATCGAGAGTGGTCGAGGATGTCCTCATAAAAGTGAAGAATCTCATCTTCCCCACAAAATTCTACATCCTGAAGATAAAAGATACCCTAACCCAAAAAAGTTCCCTTCTCATACCGGGGAGGCCATTCCTCAAAATAGTAAGGATGATCATCAATGTCCACAATGATATGATGTCCATGGATTTCAATAGAGAAAATGTAATTTTTAATATAATTTAAGCTATGAAACACCCCATTTAAGAGAACTTCACTCTTCCTGTCTATTCAATAGAAGTTATATCTAATGACACACACACACAAAATTATCTCCTTGACCCATACTCTGATTCATTTTCTTCTTCTTCACCATTGGATGATTTTATTTTTGATTAATGTATTGAGTGTTATGTGGGTTCAAAAAATTGTAAATATTTTGATTTAATTGATGGGTGTGTTCATTTTGAGGTACCCATGACCGTCGATAATTCTAGAAATCTCATTTCCATTGATTCTCTTTACTTAGAGAAAAAACATGAGCAGATAGACAGTTTTATGGACCTCATTCCCCCTAAATCCTTTCCCTCAATCCAAAAACCACTGACGTAAGAATTAAAACCACTTCTATCTAATTTAAAATATGACTATCTTGAGGGTATTGACCAATTTACCACCATTATTTCCAATAACCTCTCTCAACAACAAGAATCAAAACTGATCGACCTTTTAAGAGAGTGTAAAAAGGAAATTGGATGGATATTGGATGATATTATTGGGCTTATACCATCTATTTGTATGCACCATATACTTTTAGATGATGAGTCTAAGCCTGTAAGGAAAGCTCAACGTTAGTGGAATCCCACTCTACTTGAAGTTGTAAAATTAGAACTTAGTAAATTACATGCTATTATGATCATTTATCCTATATATGATAGTAAATGGGTTAGGCCATTAAAAATTATGCCTAAAAAAAACTAGAATAACTGTTGTTTCAAATGAAAAGAATGAATTGGTTCCAACACGTGTGCAAAAAAGTTTATGAGTTTTTATTGACTACTATTGACTAAATTAAGACAGACGAAAGAATAATTTTCCTCGACCTTTCATTGATAAAATGTTTGAAATATTAGCGGGTAAGTCCCATTAATTTTTCCTTGATGGCTATTCAGGTTATTTACAAATCCATATAGTCAATGAGGATCAAGAAAATAAAACATTTACCTATCCATTCGACACTTTTTCATACAGAATAATGTGTTTTGGTCTATGTAATTCTCCCGGTAATTTTCAGTGATGTATGTTGAGTATTTTTATGAGTACCTTGATAATTTTATGGAAGTATTTATGGATGATTTAATGGTATATATATCTTCATTTAATGACTAATTAGAACACCTAGGTTCTATGCTTCACCATTGCATTGAAAAAGGTCTTGTAATAAATTATGAGAATTGCCATTTCATGGTTTAGCGGGGGATAGTTTCTCGGAATATTATTTCAAATGAGGGAATTCAAGTGGATAAATCAAAAATTGAATTAATTTCATCCCTTACATATCCAAAATGTGTTCCTGAGGTATGATCTTTCTTGGGTCATGCTAGTTTTTACTACCGATTCATTAAATACTTTAGTAAGATCACACTTCCTATATCTCGATTGTTGCGAAAGGATTCAGAATTTTTTTTTGATAAAAATTGTGAGGATTATTTCAATTCACTAAAAATAAGTCTCACATAACCTCCCATAATCCAACCACCAAGGTGGGATCTCCCCTTCAAAATTATGTGCCACACCTCTAGATTTGTAGTTGGGGTAATTTTATCACAAAGGGTTGAGAAGGATTATCATTTCATTGTGTATACCTCACGTACCCTTGACCATACCCAGGAAAACTACATGAACACTGAAAAATAACTTATTTCAATTATTTTTTCCTTGGAAAAATTCCATTCATATCTTATTGGGTCAAAAATCATTGTGTTTTCTGATCATGCTGCCCTTCAATTTCTCCTAAAGAAACCTGAAGCTAAACCCCACCAAATTTGGTGGATGCTCCCACTATATGAGTTTGACCTTGTAATTCATGATAAGATAGGATTGGAAAATGTGGTAGCTAACCACATTAGTACCATTTACCCACCATTGGACCACCATTTTAAGTCATACCTCCCCATTAGAGAATTCTTTCCTCATGAGAACCTCTATGATGTAGTCGAACTTACCCCTTGGTATGTAGACATTTTGAACTTTTTGGTATCATCTAGAGTCCCCACAGATTTTATCACTTCACAATCCCAAAGACTTAATCATGAGTCATGATGGTACATTTGGGATGATCCATACCTATGGAGGATTTTTAGTGATTAGGTTATTCAAAGGTGTGTCCCTGGCCTTGAGTTTCAGTCTATCCTTAAGTTCTGCCACACTTTGGAATGTGGGACCACTTTGGCTCTCAACTTAAAACTTGAAAGGTACTTACATATGGACTTTATTGGTATACATTTTTTTAGAGATTCTCATTGATTTTTTTAAATCAAGCACAAGATTTCAATTCGTAGGGAATATCTCAAGGAGGACTGAAATTCCCCAACAACCCATGTTATTTCTTGAGATATTTGATGCATAGGGAATTGAATTCATGGGACCTTTTCAGAATTTATTTGTTTTTTTCTACATCTTATTGGCTATTGATTATCTTTATAAATGGGTGGAAGCAAAGGCTATAAGGACTAATGACTCTCAAGTGGTTATTGATTTTCTAAGGTCCCAAATTTCCAGTAGGTTTGGTTTGTCTAGATTCATCATTAGTGATAAGGGTTCACATTTTTGAAATCGTAACATGAAAAACATGATTTTTAATTATTGTGTTGTTCATAAAGTCTCCACTATATATCACCCCAAACTAACGAACAATAATATATCTCAAATCAGTAAGTTAAGGGAATCTTTGAAAAAACAGAACAACCCAATTGGAAAGATTAGAGTTTATATGCTAGGAAGATGCACTTTGATCATACCATACAACTTTTAAAACCCCGATCATAATGTCACCATACAATATTGTGTTTGGAAAGGATTTTCACATCCTAATAGAGGTAGAGAACCATGCATATTGGGTAGTCAAACAATTTAATCTAAACCTATCAGATTCAAGTGAGCCTAGGAAGTTGCAGATTCTGGAGCTAGATGAAATTCTAAGAGACTCGTATGATAACTCTGGGATCTATAAAGAGATAACCAAGTCTTCCCATGATCACTTCATCCTTCATTGTCAATTCCAAATCAGGAAGAATGTACTCCTCTACAATGAAAGCCTGAAGTTACATCCAGGTAAGCTTCATCCCTACTGGTTTGGACCATACACTATTAATAATGTCTCTCCATTTGGTGTTGTTTAGGTTCAAAATAAAGAAACCAAGAGAACATTCATTGTTAATGGACAATAGTTGAAGTACTTCCATGAATCCATTCCGAAGTCCCCGATGGAGGAACTCCAAGTTCAAGAAGCAGTCTATGAATGACACCCACTAGGTTTTATCCTTCCTTACCATATTATATTTTATTACAGTGAGGACACTGTACACTTTAGGTGTGGGGGGATGGGTATATTCCTAGGTTAGTTAGGAATTTTCACCATCTTTATTTTTTTTTCTCCTTTTCACTTGCTGTATAGTATTTTTACCTCCCCCACTCATTCCCCCCTCACTTTTGTGATAAAATGTTAATTTTTTATTCCCACTTTATCATCGAAAATGATGCTCGATTAATCATTTAAGTTATTGAAAATGAAATACGAATTTCCATATTTCATATTGTTTTAACATTCAATTTTTTTTGATGAAATGCGAATTTCATCAAGAATTCAATATTGTGGTGCAGATTTCTTTTTAAATTTGGTTCTTTTTCAATGATACAAATGGTTGTATCATTTTGAAACCTTTGAGAAGAATAGTACCCTTTTTATGAGTAGTTTAAGGTAAAATTATGTCACTTAATTTCTCTACACACCTTTTCACCTAACCATTAAGTGTGAAAATATATTATTTAATAGAAGGTAAATATAAGTTAGGTTAATTTTTCTCTACTTTCCAAAATTATTTTTCCATACATTCGTTCCTTATATGATCTATTGCATTACTGTACTAGATAGACCTATGCGTGTGTACCTATTATCCGAATGTTGTACGCCCTCAAAAATAAAAATAAAAAAATGGTTCTATATTGGGTAGGTCAAAAACCATCCTTCCTTGACTTTTTATCTTGTCATAACTATTATAATTAGCGTCATAAGGAGATCAAACATGGGTTGAGGGAAGAGTGTGAGATTTGTTCCAAGTGAAACTTTTGTAAAAAAATTATAAATGAGGGGAGTGACGAAATGTACAACATATGGGGATATATAGGTCAAGAGATTATGGTTTGACTTATGGGAATGCTTAAGTGAGTGGGTCCTGAAATTTGATTGGAAAGGATGTATGAAAGGTTTGGTGGAAATGATCATTTAAGTAGACATTTTTTAAAATAACTTATATTTAATCCATAGAAAGTGGAAAGAATAGCATGAAATGGTTGTCACACACACACATGGAGAATTATTTACATGATTAAATTTTGAATTATTTTCTTTGATTGGTATCATTAATATGTTTAAATTTTATTCTGATACAATTTTTGAGACACCTTTTTCCATGGTCACTGAGAATAACTCCTCAGTGTGATTTTTTTGATCACATTTATATCAGGAGTTAAATTTTCATTAAATGTTAAATCTTAATGAAGTTGGAAATATCTACATGCATAATTTTTGGAAATATAACTTTTCCTAGGAGTTTAAATTTTTAGGTGTGGGGGTGTGATCATACCACTATTCACTGTTTTATTTCACCCTTATACCAATGTATCAATCTAGTTTTTATTTAAAACTACAAGTATAATAAGAATTTTAAATTCATTTTTGGTTTAATATTTTAATTATTATCATTGTTAAAAAGGTATATTTCACTTTTTTTGATGTTTTTGTTATAGGTGGAGGTGATTTGGAGGGATTAGTATGAAGTTGAAGAAAAATGGTCCAAACTGCGCATGAATCCAAGCAATCTAGTGGACTCAACTACATTATTTTACTGATTCGTTCATCTAACTAGGATAGAATTTAGTGGTATTATAAATAATTTAGCGGGATAAAGCTTTCATTAAGTGACCCAATCCCAATTAGGCCATTCATTTACCCAAATGACCTAATCTGTCGAGCACACCGAATCTGCACGAAGTCAAAAGTGGGGTGCTATGATCTGTCCATATCTCGAGCTGTAGGTGTCCAAAGGAATAAAAAATTTAAGTGGAGATATTTACTAGGTGGGGAAAAAAATTTAGTTTTACAAAAAATAATATAAGGTTGTCTATCCACTGAAAACTATGGTCAAAGTGCTTTTAAGAAATCTGTGTTCCCAAAACAACCTCCCACTTTTCCTATAAAATGGAACCTTGGGCACCCCATTTGTAAGTTCAAACCAGAAGAAAATATATACCATTTTGGATTCACAAAGGATTTATATCCTAATCCAAGAAGTTTTTGAGTACCTTATCATCATAGGGGGATCAAGGATGAAGGCGAAGTTCCACTTGAGCCTCCTCCTCCTCTCGATGGTGAGCTAAACAGTGGATGATCATTTCAAGGGAGCTACACAAACTTGAGAAGGAGTTTCAACACTTGTTATTATACTGATTTTGTGTAATTTGTGTGTTAAATATTTATATTATTTCTTATCTTGACATGATTCTCCCCTGATTTCATTTCTTTTGATATAATTAAGTGAAATTCTTTTTATTTGAACATTGATTAGGTTGAGATTTAAAGTAGGAATCTTGGGTTGTTTCTACTAGATAACACAATAATCCTTTCTTTATCTACATATATGATATTTAAGTATGCTTTGGTATCCCTTGTTCTATGATTGAAGACCAAACCTTGACAACATAATTGTTGTGTCAAGGGTTGATTCTTTATGCATCGTTTTAAGGGGTAAGAGGGGAATCAAGATCTTGACAACCCTCAACCAAAGAATTAAACAAAACCATATAAATTTTTTAGAACAATGAACTATCCAAGATGTGTAGATAACTTTAAATGATCTCCTTATCTCATAATTCTTAAAACACCACATTTATTTATTAACTATTAAACTCTTTAATTAATTCATTTTAGTTTTTAAAACAATTTTCAAAACCAACCCTCTTTTAGTAATATTTATTAAAAATAAAAACTTTAAGCATCCAAAGATCTTTGAGAGATGAACTAGGGTCTGACCTATACTATAAATAAACTTTAAAAACATAATCAATTTGATGTTTTATGAAAACGTGGTCAAATTTTCACGCCGTTTCTAGGGAGCACTTTTGTTTTTAGTGTGCATTTTTTAACATTCTATATTTTTTAAATATTTGTTTGTTTATCTATTTGAATATTATATATAAGTGGTGTTATAAAATCTTCTTTTTCTATAGGTTTTGTGCATTATGTGTTCTACTTTGAGTGAACTACCTCCTTTAAAACCCGAACTGGAGAGGATACTATGTCAACAACACCATGATACACTGATCGATCCTTTGAAGGAGGAAACACCACACCTTGAGACTTATATAGACCCATATTTTTATAGAACTAAAATATAAAATGAAATTAACATGTATAACATGGTAGGAAACAACCGGACATTAAAATAACTAACCACCCTAGATGTGGAGTACTAACATTCATACATCCTATACCCCGAGGGAGCATCCAATTTTGAGCTGAGATCGGGCCTCATCCACCTCCTTCCAAAATACGAAGGTCTTATTAGTAACGACCCTCACAAACATCTCAAGGAATTTCATATTGTTTTCTCTACCATGAAACCCAAAAATGTAACTGAGGACCTCATTAAGTTTAGGGCCTTCCATTTCTTCCTAGATGGTGTATCCAAAGACTGGCTATACTCTCTACTTACCACAATTGGGGGCTGGAATGACCTTAAACATCTCTTTCTAGAGAATTTTTTTCTTACCTTCCAAACTACATCAATTAGAAATGAAATTTGTAGCATTAGGTAATCACAGGGAGAGACCCTTTATGAGTACTAGGAGAGATTTAAAATACATTACTCAAGTTATCCCCACTACCAGATTAGTGAACAATTTCTAATTCAATAATTCTATGAGGGAATTATCCCCATGGATTATGGAATGATATATACTATATTTGGTGGTGCCCTTGTTGAAAAAAATCTAGTTTCCGCTCATGACTTAATAGCCAACATGTCTCAAAATGCACAACAATTTGGTACATGAGTAATTGAACTAACCCGAGGAGTTCATGAGCCAAGTCATTCATCCCTAGAAAAAAGGTAGATAATAAACTTGATGAGATGAATACCCTTCTAAGGAAATTTTCTCAAGTATAAGGTAATTCACACTCTCCTCCTGTTCTATTATATTGTGGTATTTTTTCTGATAATACTCATTTTTATGACTAGTTCCCACAACTTTAGGATTCATCTGAGTCCTCTAGAGTAGTATTCCTTGATCTTCCATTCCAACAAGCACCAACCTTGAAGTAAGAACCATTTAGTACAAATCCAAACCCCGGGTGGAAAGAACAACCATAATACCAACAAGGAGGAAACCCGAGTTACCCTAAATATAACTAGTATCAACAAGGACAAGGTATACAACCTTCTTATCCTTTACCTTCTTGGAACAATCCTCCAACTCCTAAGTTTGAACCAAGAATTGAGGATATGGTAAGGAAAATGGCAACCTAGAACCTCCAGTTCCAACATACTACACAATCAGATATTTAAGATCTACGAACTCAGGTGGGAAAATTAGAAAACACCATCGGTGAGATAAAGATGAAAGGTTTCGGACAACTACCATCCCAACCTATTGAAAATATAAAAGAAAAAGGTAATTCTTGTGCAATCACACTTCATAGTGGAGAAGAAGTTTCTTATTCCACTGATTCTACACAACAGGAAATCCCCCCACTTGAAAACTCTATTTCTCTACCCAAAAATTATTCTAATGAAGAAAAAAATAAAAAAGTGTAAACAAGTTATTATTAAGGATTACCTTAAACAATCTATCCTTGTTTTTTCCCCCAAAGACTCTTTAAACCTAAGAAAATTTTTGATAATGAGAGTGATAAAGAAATAATAGATACATTTAAAAAGGTTAAAGTTAACATTACATTATTGGATGCAGTTAAACATATCCCTCACTATGAAAAATTACTTAAAGAGATTTGCACCCATAGACGAAGACTGAAGGGGAATGAGAGAGTAAAACTTTGAAGAAATATCTTATCTTTGATCCAACCATCAATACCAACCAAATGAAATGATCCGAGAACTTTTATGATACCTTGAACCATAGGGGAGACATTCTTTTCAGATGCTATGCTAGATTTATGTGTATCAATTAATGTAATTCCTTACTCTATGTAAACTTCTCTATAGCTTGAAGAGCTTCAAATTATAGGAATAATAATGAAATTTTCCAACTGAATCACAACACACCCATCGGGTGTGTTCAAGGAGATCCTCATAAAAGTGAAGAATCTCATCTTCCATGCCAAATTCTACATCCTGGAGATGGAAGATACCCGAACCCAAGGAAATTCTTCTATCATACTGGGGAGGCCATTCCTCAAAATAGTAAGGATGATCATCAATGTCCACAACTATATGCTGTCCATGGAGTTCAGTGGAGAAAATGTAACTTTTAATATCCTTTAAGCTATGAAACACCCCATTGAAGAGAACTCCACTCTTCAAGTCTATTTGATGGAAGTTCTCTCTAATGACACACACACACAAAATTCTCTACTCAACCCATACTCTGATTCATTTTCTTCTTCTTCACCATTGGATGATTTTATTTTTGATTTATATTTTGAGTGTTGTGTGGGTTTAGAAAAGTGTAAATTTTGTGCTTTAATTGATGAGTATGTTCATTCCGAGGTACCCATAACCGTCGATGATTCTATAAATCTCATTTCTTTAGATTCTATTTACTTAGAGAATAAACATGATCATATAGACAGTTTTATGGACCTCAGTCCCCCTAAATACCCTCCCTCAATCCAAGAACCATCAATGTTGGAATTAAAGCCACTTACATCTAATTTAAAATATGACTATCTTGAGGGTATTGACCAATTTCCCATTATTATTTCCAACAAAATCTCTAAAAAATAGGAATCAAAACTGATTGAACTTTCAAGAGAGTTTAAAAAGGAAATTAGATGGAAATTGGACGATATTCTCGAGCTTATCCCATCTATTTGTAGGCACCACATACTTTTAGATGATGAGGCTAATCCTGTAAGGCAAGCTCAAAATTGGTTGTATCCCACCCCACTTGAAGTTGTAAAATTGGAATTTAGTAAATTACATGCTTCTAGGATCGTTTATCCTATATCTGAAATTAAATGGGCTGGCTTAGTGAAAATTATGCCTAAAAAACCAGAATAACTATTGTGTCAAATGAAAGGAATGAATTGGTTCCAACACGTGTGCAAAATAGTTTGTGAGTCTGTATTGACTACCATTGACTAAATCAAGCCACACGAAATAACCATTTTCCCCAACCTTTTATTGATAAAATTTTAGAAATATCGGTTGGTAATTCCCATTATTGTTTTCTTGATGTCTATTCAGGTTATTTAAAAACCCATTTAGACCCTGAGGATTAAGAAAAGATAACATTAACCTATCCATTTGGCACAATTGCATAAAAAATAATTCCTTTTCGTCTATGTAATTCCCTATTACTTTTCAGCGATGTATTCTGAGTATTTTTATGAGTACATTGAGAATTGTATGGAAGTATTTATGGAAGATTTCATGGTATATGGATCTTCCTTTGATGACTGATCGACACACCTATGTTCTATGCTCATCCATTGCATTGTAAAATATCTCCTATTAAATTATGAGAAATGTCATTTCATGGTTGAGCAGGGGATAGTTCTTGGAAATATTATTTCAAATTAGGAAATTCAAGTGGATAAATAAAAAATTGAATTAATTTCAACCCTTCCATATCCAAAATGTGTTCTTGAGGTGCGATCTTTCTTAGGGAATGCTGGTTTTTACTACTGATTCATTAAAGACATTAGTAAGACCACACTTCCCATATATCGATTGTTGCAAATGGATTTAGAATTTATTTTTAATAAAAATTGTGAGGATTCTTTAAATTAAATAAAAATAAGTCTCACATCACCTCCCATCATCCAACCAAAAAGGTGGGATCTTCCCTTCAAACTTATGTGTGATGCCTCTAACTTTACAGATGGGAAGTTTTATCACAAAGGGTTGAGAAGGATTCTCATGTCATTGTGTATGCCTCACGTACCCTTGAACCTATCCAGGAAAGCTACATGACCACTGAAAAATAACTTCTTTCAATTGTGTTTTCCTTGTAAAAATCCCATTCACATCTTATTGGGTAAAAAATCATTGTGTTTTCTTATCATGTCGTCCTTCGATATCTCCTAAAGAAACCAAAAGCTAAACCCCACCTAATTTGGTGGATGATCCTACTCCATGAGTTTTACCTTGAGATTATTGATAAGATAGGAGTGGAAAATGTGGTAGCTAACTACATTAGTATGATTTCCCCACCATTGGACCACCATGTTAAGTTATCCCTCCCCATTGGAGAATTATTTCTTCATGAGAACCTCTGTGATTTAGTCGAACTTACCCCTTGGTATACAGACATTTTGAAATTTTTGGTAGCGTCTAGAGTCCCCATAGATTTTAGAACTTCACAATCCCAAAGACTTAAGCATGAGTCATGATGGTACATTTGGGATGATCCATACCTGTAGAGTATTTTTAGTGATCAGGTTATTCGAAGGTGTGTCCCTAACGTTGAGTTTCAGTCTGTCCTCAGGTTATTCCACTTTTTGGAATGTGGGGCCACTTTGTCTCTCAATGTACAGCTAAAACAGTCCTTCAATCTAGACTTTATTGGCCTACATTTTTTAGAGATTCTCATTGATTTTTTAAGTCAAGCACAATATGTCAATTCATAGGGAATATCTCAAGGAGGAATGAAATGCCCCAACAACCCATGTTATTTCTTGAGATCTTTGATGCATGGGGCATTGAATTCATGGGACCTTTTTCAAATTCATTTTGATTTTTCTACATCTTATTGGTTGTTTAATATCTTTCTAAATGTCTGTAAGCAAAGGCTATAAGGGATGATGAACCTCAAGTGGTTGTTGATTTTCTAGGGTCCCAAATTTTCAGTAGGTTTGGTTTGTCTAGAGTCAACCCCAAACTAATGGACAAGCATAAATCTAAAATCTGGAAGTTAAGAAAATCTTGGAAAAAACAGTACAACCCAATATGAATGATTGGCGTTTATTCTTGGATGATGCAATTTGGGAATAACATAAATCTTTTTAAACCCCGATCAGAATGTCACCATATAGGATTATGTTTGGAAAGGATTTTCAACTCCCAATAGATGTAGAGCACTATGCATATTGGGCAGTCAAACAGTTTAATATGAAACTATCAGATGCAAGTGAGCCTAGGAAGTTGTAGATTCTGGAGATAAAGAAAATTCAAAGAGATTTGTATGAGAACTCTCAGATCTATAATGAGAGAACCAAGGCTTCCCATGATCACCTCATCCTTTACCGTCAATTCCAAATTGGGAAGAAGGTACTTCTCTACAATGCAAGGATGAATTTGCATCCATGTAAGATTCATTCACACTGGTTTGGACCATACACTATTACTAATGTATTTTGATTTGGTTTTGTTCAAGTTCAAAATGAAGAAACCAAGAAAGAATTTACTGTTAATGGACAACGATTAAATCACTTCCATGAATCCATTCTAGATTCCCCGATGGAGGAACTCCAAGATCAAGAAGCAATGTATGAATGAAAAAAACTAGGTTTTATCCTTACTTTCCACATTCTATTTTATTACAGTGAGGACACTGCACACTTTTGGTGTGGGGGTATGGGTATATTCCTGGGTTAGTTAGAAATTTTCACCATATTTCTTTCTTTTTCTCCTTTTCACTTTCTGTATAGTATTTTCACTTCCCCCCCTCGTTTCCCCCCTCACTTTTGTACTTAAATGTTAATTTTTTATTCCCACTTTATCATCAAAAATGATTCCTGCTTAATCATGAAAGTTATTGAAAATGAATTAGGAATTTTTGTATTTCATATTGTTTTAACATTCAAAATTTTTTGATTAAATGTGCATTTCATCAAGAATTCAATATTGTGGTGTGAATTTCTTTTGAAATTTGGTTCTTTTTCAATGATATAAATGGTTGTATCATTTTGAAACCTTTGAGAAGAATATTACCCTTTGTATGAGTAGTTTAAGGGAAAATTGTGTCACTTAATTTCTCCACACACCTTTTCACCTAACCATGAAGTGTGAAAATATATTATTTAATAGAAGGAAAATATAAGTTAGGTTAATTTTTCTATACTTTCCAAAATTATTTTTCCACACATTCATTCCTTATATGATCTATTTCATTACTATACCATATTGACCTATTTGTGGCATGGTTTCATCTAGTGGTGGCATTGGAAGACTCTTCTTCAGAGAACCACTTCGCATCCTAGCCATCTTCTCACCCTAACCTGCGAACTGGTTAGGGTTTCTCTCAGCAGTGCAGTGTCATTCCGAGTGTGGGTTTCAGATGTTACGAACTAGGGTTGGCATTACGTTCCATGCCATCTGTGGGTGTTTGGGTTGATCTGGTACTCAGGTGTGAGGATGATGGAAATGATGATATCTTCTTCCATGGATTCTAAAGGGATTATTTCCCAGAAAATTTGTTGTTTGGGAGGTCCCCCTTATGGTTTGGATTGTGTATTTAGATTTGATGGTGTTTTTAGTTCTGGTTATTAGTTGTTCTTGGAGGCGCACAATGGTGTCTCTGTGGAGGTTTTCTTTGGTTCTAGGAAAATCATGATGGCTTCAGGATGGTGGTTCTTGCTTTGATGATTTTATAGTGGTGATTTTAGGATTTTGTTGATTGAGTATATTTTTGGTTGAATGTGTGTATCAGTTTTGTGTATTTCGGCCCTATAGTTTGTAGTCTAGGGAATAATTCATCCATTTCATTGTAAGGGATGATTTCAGAAGAGGTTCAGAGCAGGAACTTCCACATATCATGCCTTCTAGATTTGGATATTTGAGAGGGTATGACATTAGCCATATGTACCTTGCCCGCACATCCTTTCACGGGACTGCCAGCCGAGCAGTGATGGGATTGTGGAATCTTGTCTTATTGATTTTGATGATAGGGAGGGATATTCTTTGTAGCTTTGAATTAGATCATCTCTGAACTTTGGACATTGGAATGTGGGGATTTTATTGTTTTATTTCTTTGAAGTCTGTTGGGTTTCCTTGTACCTATTAAAAGGGGATTTATCTTAATAAAAAAAATTAATTTTCAGTTAGGGGAGTGTTGAGATGTACAACATATGGGGATATCTAGTTCAGGAGATTATGCTTTAACTTTTGGGAATTCTTAAGTGAGTGGGTCTTGAAATTTGATTGGAAAGGATGTAGGGCAGGTTTGGTGGAAAGGATCATTTATGTAGACAATTTTTAATATAACTTATATTTACTCCATAGAAAGTGGAAATAATATCATGAAATGGTTGTCACACACACACATGGATAATTAGTGACATGATTAACTTTTGAATTATTTTATTTGATTGGTATTATGCATCTATTGTAATTTCAATCTGATATAATTTTTGATACGTCTTTTTCCATGATCACTAAGAATAACTCGTCAATGTGTTTTTTTCTTTGATCACATTTCTATCAGGAGTTAAATTTTCATTGAATGTTAAATATTTATAAAGTTGGAAATATTTACTTGCATAATTTTTGGAAATATTACTTTTCTCAAGAGTGAAAATGTTTAGGTGTGGGGGTGTGATCGTACCACTATTCACTATTTTATTTCACCCTTATACCAATGTATTAAGCTGGTTTTGTATTGAAAATTAAAGAATAATAAGAAATTTAACTTCATGTTTTATTTAATAATGTAATTATTATCATTGTTAAAAATGGATATTTCACTTTTTTTGATGTTTTGGTTATAGGTGGAGGTGATTTGGAGGGCCCAGGATGAAGTTGAAGAAAAATGGGCCAAACTACGCATGAATCCAAGTACGCCAGTGGACTTAACCGCATACTGCTACAGATATATGCATCTAATTGGAATTAAATCTTGTGGGATGATCCAAAATTTAGTGTTCTACAAATTTCATGGATTAACCCAAGACCAATTAGGCCATTAAGTGATCGAACCGAGCTGATTTGTCCAGCACACCGAATCTGCACGAAGTCAAAAGTGGTGTACTGTAATATTTCTATATCATGAGTTTTTGGTGTCCAAAGGAAGCCAAAATTTCGGTGGATATATTCATGATGTGGGTAAAAAACTTTTTAGTTTTACCCAAATAAATATAAGGTTGTATATCCACCGAAAACTATGGGCCAAGTGGTTTTAAGAAATTTGTGTACCCAATACCACCTATCACTTTGCCTATAAAATGAAACCTTGGGTACCCCATTTGTAAGTTAAAACCATAAGAAAATTTCTACCATTTTTGATTCCAAAATGAGTCCTCTCCTCATCCAAGAAGTTCTGTAGGCCCCTATACTCATAAGGGGATCAAGGATGAAGGTGAAGTTCTACTCGAGCCTCCTCTTGTTCTCGATCGTGATCTAAATAGTGGATGATCATTTAGAGGGAGCTACACACACTTGGGAGGGAGTTTCATCACTTTTTATTTTTATGGTTTTATAAAATTTTTGTTTTAAATATTTCACTTATTTATTATCTTGACATGATTCTCCCCCGATTGCATTTCTTTTGATATAATTAAGTGAAACTCTTTTTTATTTCAACAATGATTGGGTTGAGATCTCAAGTGGGAATCTTAGGTTGTTTTGATTAGACAAAACAAGCATCCTTTATCTCTCACACATATATTAGATTTTAGTATGCTTTGTTATCCCTTATTATATGATTGAATACCAAAACTTGACAACATGATTATTGTGTCAAGGGTTACTTCTTTGTGCATCGTTTTAAGGGGTAAGAGGGGAATCGAGATCTTGAAAACCCTCAAACAAATAATTAAACAAAACCATGTGAAATTTTCAGAACAATGAACTATCCAAGATGTTTAGTGAACTTGAAATGATCTTCATATCCCATAATTATTAAAAAACCACCTTTATTTATCAACTATTAAACTATTTAATTAATTTATTTTAGTTTTTAAAATAGTTTTTAAAAACACACCTATTTTAGTAATCTTTATTAAAAATAAACTCTTTAAATATCCAACGCTCCTTGAGAGATGACCTAGGGTCTTCCATAGACTATAAATAAACTTTAAAAACATAATCAATTTGATGTGTCACAACAACGCAATCATGACCTTTTTAATTTCAATTCTATCTTTTTTAGAGGATTAATTATGAACCCTTATCATGATGTGGGATTTAAAACATAGGAAGTATCAAGAAATCCATCACCATGATCAATTATAAATTGCAAGGAATCAATTTAAATAAGGTGGGGAGAATGTGACACCCCGAAAAACTAAAGTAAGAACCTTGTATTTGATTGCATGTATGACATGTAAAAATAAGTGCATAAGGTAATATAATATAAGAATACTTTATAATATGTTTACAATTTACAATAGATTCCATGCATGAAACATAAATTTATCATTTTTTACACACAAGAGAAACTTTCCTCGATAGTTTGCGTTACACGCAAGACCGAGTTTCACCAAATAACAATGTATTATTCAGACATTATTATTTAATATAATATGATATAACCTAGACATTATATTAGTTGTTATGAATAGTATTAACTAAATTATAAAAATATATAGTTTATATAAATATAAAATTAATTCATGGGTTACTAATAAATGATAAATGAAAATAAGAACCAATTGGATATAAAAAAGAAATATTTTTTATACTTCCAAAGGAGTTTTATCTTAAAAAGAATAATTAATTACAATTAGTTAATTATTTTAATTAAATATATATTTTATATATTCAATTAAATATTTTTGATATTCATCCATTAGTTTTTATTATCATAAGTTAAAAACAAAATATATTTTTTACACATAAAAACCTATATTTTTATAAAGGAAATTTTACCACCTTTTAACAGCAAACCCATTTTAAATTCGAATTTTGATAAATTTATAAATTTAATATGTAAAAATAAACTTATTATCTAAAACCAAAATATATGAATTATTTTAGGGTTAATTTTTGATATTTTTCTGAGACATTTCATTTTTTAACGAGTAGTTAAAAATACTGGATTTTAGTTCAAAACTATTTTTTAATCTAATTTATTTATAAGGTTTAATTATAATTTTAATCGGTTTTAAAGTTTAATTAGATAATATTTTTATCAATTAATCTAATTTAGGTCATTTGAATCAATTTCACATTGAAATTTACTATAAAAACATATCCAACTTTCAGACATTTTTACTTTAAAAACCCGCATTGTCGTATCGTCTATGAGATGATTTTAATTTAATTTATGCCACTTCTGTGATTGGAATTTGGAAAAATGGATTCCAAATGACCTATAAACTTGTCCAAAACCCATTGTATGGCCATATATTATCCATAAACCTTCCATTATTGAGTTTTATCTATTTTTTATGACTTTTATTAGGTAAAAACATGTGCACACCTAACTTCTTTTCAAAAATACCAAATGAGTTCTTTTCCTTTCTTATAAAAGGCCACCACATCTACCAATTACTCAAACCTATAAAACCTATGAATTTCAGATAATCCATGCCCAAATAGTCTTCCATAATTTTTCTCCTTGTCCTAGAATAATCCCTTTGGGCAGAAACCCTTCCAACAAATCCTTTTGGTTAAACCAAAACAAGTTACATGATTAAGAGGTAACACCTTATCTCATGATTTTTAGTTTCATTCCCATTTTACAGTCACTATAATCTTATTATTCTATGATTACATAAAAAAAAGTATCCACAATATAATATGATGTTGTTATGATAAGGGTTTAAAGTACACTTACACACACCTCCATCTAATGGGTAAGGAACATACTGTTTCTATGATCAATGAATTACTACCTCACAAAACGACGATTGTTCAATTCTCCATTACCGCCTCTTATGGTGGCCATTATGATATAAAATCTATTTATATATTATATTTATGTTATTTATAATGCTTTATTATTCTATAATTTTTATTTATAACAAACCTTTATGTTTTCCAAGTTTTATGAATATGATAATCTTGTTTGAGGAAGTGTGGACTACTACCTCCTCAAAGCGATGCGATTCGTTCGCATGATACATGGAATGTATAAATGAATGGCCATAATTAAACATTAGTGAAATAAAAAACATCAATAATATATTCATTAAATAAATATCTTTTTTTAAATATAATATATATATTTATATCATCTCCTTTATTACCCCTTCACGCACTTTAAAAGAGATAACATCGTTCGTGGGCGTGTGGACTACCGTCTTCCAGACATGATGTGATTCCTTTTGAACCAAATAATTATATATATAAGTATATATGTTTATGATATTTATTATATAATTATCATTCTAGAAATATTTTATTTACTTAACTTCTTTTCACAATGATCATTTAAAAAAGGGAATGTTACTCATGCGTACGTACAACCTACCGTCTCCATGATTGTAACATATTATAATTTTCATAACCATATTTAATTATTGATTTTAAAAGTATAGTTTATGTAAAAATATGATAATTATATCATGGTTATTATTTTTTAGTTGTTATATAATAAACCCAATGACCATTGTTAACCAATAATAACTGTTTTGACACATAAACCAAATTTGGTCAAAAACACCTCACGCAATCTTAATTGTTTAAGTAGTGTACACAACATGGTAATAATTGAAATAAAAGTAATTATAAGAATTAAAAATGTTATAAATCAAGTATAAAATTAATATAAATTTATCATATAGGATTTTAAAGGACGTTCACGCGAAAAGAAACTCAAGGTAAGGGGATTTTATCTGACTTTTAATTTCCATGAGATACATGTTTTGTTCACCAATCTTTCCTTTTGTGTGGTGTATACGCTACCATGATTTTATTCTATATATATTATACTTAAATTTAAGGTTATTAACATATCCATTTTATGATCCTTCTTTCATGGGGTTTAAGATTAAAAATTTATAAAATCGGTAAAATGTTTGTCTCAATTTTCATCCTTTGAACTCATGTTTTATTATGCACCTAAACTCTTTTTCAAGGTGTATATATTTAAATTTTATTTGATATATCATGAATATAATTATTTTCAAGATATTATATGCTTCATTTAATTTACCTTTCTTAAATTGATAGTATGATCTAAGATATCGAGTAATAAGAGTTTATTGATACAGTCTCATCACTTTTTCAAGATTGTTTATATTTATGCTTAATTTAATGAAATATTATGATCCATATCTCAAGAACACTTATGAGTTTACTTATACTCTATTATTTCATGATATAATCATGTATTGGTATCATTATCTACTCTTGAGTACATAATATTGTTAAGAAAGTGTTTTTCAGAAAGCCCGAATTTACCCTCTCTTTACTCAGAAATATATTTAAAACCATGTTTTTTAGAAAGGGTTTACAAGAATATTATTCCATTCCCCTATAATATTCAAAATAATTTTTACCCTTTTTTTATTTTACTAATATCTTTTAATTAATCTTCTTATCTCTTTCCAAGCGAGGTATTTTCAACCCTTTTACCGTACAAAAGGAATATTATTTTTACCTCGTATGACATGTACAAATTAATCTGCCATAATTTCTTTGAATCCTCCTTCTCAAGTTAAAATGTTTTATTTTTAAAATATATTTAAAAAGTTATTTTCAATGAAAATTATTTTTCGAAGGTTTCTTTTAAAAGAAAAGGATATTTTCCTCAAGAATATTTTTAAAAGTTATTCTTTTATTTCATCAATGACAAAAACCCTCTATTTTACCCCAATTGGGTTTTTTGTGTTGATACCATCCTTATTCTTCCTCTGGATGGTTTATTATTGATTTTTCCAAGGATAATATTCAAATTCAATTCCTAGATTTCATTTTTAGTAACCTTGAAGTATTAAATATCCTATTATCATTGAAATTTGAATTTCAACTTATTATCCATTTAATTTTTCATGGATATTACTATTTACTAAACCATATACCATTTTACATACAGTGCCTAATTTGGCTGTGATTTTATTAATTAAATAATTATTGATAAATATATATTTTTCATTCAATATAATTATTTGATAAGGCAGATTATGTATTTTATTATTCATTATAAAGAATGATTTGGACAGGTAGACATGGGTTGGGGACTGATTAATGAAAGCCCCTCGATGCATCAGTAGTCTCATGAGACAAAATAGTTGGCTAGACAACTTAGATGGGTTATTACCTAGTAGCTAAACTATCATGTGAAAGGTCTTTATGGTACTGGTTCCATATACCTTGGAAATATGGTGTCCAATAATTGAGCATTACTTTCATATTATATTTAGTTATTATTCATCCATGAGATTTTGCATTGAAATATCTATGGATACATTTCATTTCAGTTCATTGATTAATGGAATGTGTTTTAGCTTTATACCTTTCCATATTTATTTTTCCTTATATAGTTATCTAAATGGCATGTATTTCTAGTTATTACCTTTTCATATTACTTGTGTACTTACCTTTAGTTTATTTATTACATGGAATGTATGTTTAGTTATTTACCTTGCTATATTGACTATTCTCATTGATTCATTATATATTCTGATATATTTTTCCTTTACTGATAATTTGATATCACACTTACTATGTTTCTTTCCCCAAGAATCCAAGAAGTGTACTATGAAAGATATGCATGAATATCCTAGATGAATTAGAGTTATACTCAAATTTTTTTATTTTCTTAGAATAAAAAAATATGTTGTAATCAGTGTATCCATTTGTAATACAATTCTCTTTTATGTATTTGGTTTTCCAAGACTAATAAACTGATTGTTCCTTTGGGGCTTGATTCTTTATAATCATGCCAATTTAACTGATAGTAGACATATGCCCTGGGTTTCTAGGGCCTGGGTCACTACCGTATATATATATATATATATTATTCTTCAGTACCCACTCCTTGGGTTTCTGTTACTCTCCTTTCAAGAGAGGTGAAGACATGTGGGGTATTCCATGTGATTTCTGTGTCTAGATTCTCATGGTTGGATGAGTCTACTCTTATACTATAGGCAATGAAGACTTGATGAGAAGTTCATATTCTCACTATATCGAGTTTCTTGTGATAGGACGAGTTTATTTTCACTCTCTTGTTGGGTAGAGCTATACTCTTTAACTATACCTTGTTCTATCTAATGTTTCCTCTTCAATTATATCTCTTATTTCTACCCATTCACCCTTTTGATTCATTCTACTGGGTATGTATATACTCACCCCTATATGGGATTTTTCTGCACACATCATGTTTTATGAAGATGAAAAATTGGTTAATCATGACTTCATAGGAGCTTAGGGATATGGGGATCTTAGACCACATATGGTGATCGTAGCTTAGGATATAGGATATGGGCTCCCTTAGTTGTTTTAATTTTCCAGTTTTTTCTAATTTGGGACACATTTTTGGTTGGACAAGTATTTTTCCCCTTTTCTTTTCAGTTTACACTATCGTACTTCATACTTTTTAGAGGTCCATGAATTTTTGGTTTATTTATTGCAGTGTTTCATCTTTTATTTCCCTGTGAAATTTTTCATTGAGTTGGATTTGTGTGTGTGTACAGGTACTTAGACAAAGGCCTCCTTGAGTTGGTTATGCCTTCAGCACTTGTCTCCACCCCTTATCCTGTGGAGGTGAGATTGAGGTAGTTGCAGCTCGAGCCCCAACTTGGGTTGGGTCATGAAATATTGGTATAATAGAAATTTCATTCCTTGGGATGTTGTTCAAACATTTCCCCTTTAGAGGATTGGTTGGTTTTAAGGCAATAATGTCAAAGTGTCTTGAGTATGGCTCTCAGGCCAGGGAGTCCAGTGATGGTACTCCTATGTCACATTAGGGCGTGTTTCCTCCATACTCATTATGTAGATAGAGAGAGTACTCTCCTATGGAACTAGGGAATGGGTCCTATATCCATGGATATATTAGTCCCATGTCACATAAGGGTGCAGGTCCTCTATACTCGTTATGTATATAGAGACGGTACTCCCTTATGACACCATGGTATGGGTCCTCTATCCATGGAGATGATACTCCCCTATCACATCAGGGTGCAGGTCCTCTATACTCATTCTATAGATAGATATGGTAATCCCCTATCACACCAGGGAACATGTCCTCTATCCATAGAGGTGGTACCCCCCTTTTGTACCAGGGCACATATCCTCCATACTTGTTGTACAAACACAAAGTGGAATCCCCCTATTAGTATGTGGTGTGGGTCCTCTACTTAGAAATTTTACCCCATTGAATGTGCAACATAGCGAAGAGATGTGGTTTAACATACCTTTGGACTCATGAGAAAGAGGGACACTTTCCCCACCGAGACACATCCTTGTGACACGACCAAAAACTGTACAGGAAAGTCAGTGCCACACAAAGCATATAGTATCAAGGTGTGGTGATTGAGTTCCTTATAATTTTGTGTTTAGGGTAGATGCATGAGGTACTGGGCATTATAGATGGACCTTGGAACTATTGGATACTCTTCTTTTTGGGCTGAGCTGTGACATGTATATCCACTTACTCTCGTTTGGGATTATTTGACTAAGAACACACACACATATATATTCTTTCTTCTGGATTCAAACATTGGATTTGGATACTCTCCTTCCAGGATATGAAAAGACACACGGGGTATTCCACATGCTTTTCATTTCTATCTTATCGTGGTTGGACGAATCTAATCTCCTGGTATAGGTGGAGAAGGATCAATGGGTAGTTCGTATACTCACTGTGTTTAGCCCCTTGTTCTTGGATGATCTTACTTTCACACTTAGTTGGGAAGAGCTGTACTCTTTCACTATACCTTGTTCTATATATTTATTTCCTCTTCATTTTTATCTCTTATTTTCCCCCTTCACCCTTTTGGGGAATTTTACTGGGTATGCATATACTCACCCCTACATGGGCATCACCCACATGTGTCATGTCTTTTGCAGATGAGATACATGTCGACCATGAATTCAGAGGAGCTTAGAGGTACTGGGTGCTTGGAACGCATAACACCATCCCTACCCCCATAGCTAGAGAAGGTGCATGACATCTTCCATGTGTCTTAGTTGAGGAGATATATTCATGAACCCATGCACATCATTGATTACAATAAGCAGGACATCGAGGATGGAGCCACCTTTGTAGAGAACCTGGTGGTGATTGAGGACTAACAGGAGAAGACCTTGCATGGACAGACCATTCCATTGGTTTGCATGTTGGAGTAGCACAAAAACATACAGGAGAGTTATTGGAAGCAAGAGTTCCAGATGCGTGCTTAGTATCCCGAGTTTTTTTCCTAGTTTTCTTTTCAAGGATGAAAATATTGAAGGAGGGAATGATGAAAATACTCAGTTTTTTCCATGTAATACTTTGAAATATTTCTAATTTTTTTTCTAGAGTTAGGCACTAAGACAACATGTGATTCTGAGGCCCGATGTGCCTAAAATTAATTTTATAAAAATATTAAATATATATTATATTGTGCACACATAGATTCTTAAGGTAAATGTGATAAATATTAAATGGTTGATCAGATTCGAAATCCAAGATCACAGTGATTCCAGAACCCAGTGTTTACCATAGGTGCGATATAAAATGAGTCGGCACGGGACGCTCAGACACCTCGCTCGTTGGCAGTGTGTTAAGTAGATTTAATTAATTAATTAATTAATTCATTTAACCTAAAATAAATGGTTATAAATATATCATTATGAAATTTTGGACAATTTTGGTCTCAAAAACCTAGAATCACCGGTGAGATCTCCCCTCCTCCTTTATATTGGTAAATCAAATCGAATGATAACAAAACTCTAGGATCAAGCAGATCAAGACATAATGAATACAGTGGATCCTCCCAAATCATTCGAAAACACATTCTTCATCAGTGATCAATCCAAAACTGAGTTAAGACTAGTCATATGTGGTTTTATTCCCTTAAAATTAAAATACCGAGCATGATCAATTCCCACTATTTTGAGCTGCATTAATTTGAGCCTTTTCATGATCCCATGTTTTGAAATAAATTATCTTTTCAATTTATTTCTTGCTATTCCATGTTTCTCATCCCTATTTTCCCTACTATGAAATCATTGTTCAAGAATATTGGTCTAATGATGTTCATCACATTTGTTATTGGTGATTTTCCCCCATCGTTCTTATCATTCTTCATCATTATACCACATGTTCATGATTCGACATTGCCGGGGCAGGTTCGAGTGCGATTGAATCCCTAGATTTGTGGCGGTAGCATGAAATACATGCGAATCAATGATTTATGGATGGATTGATAAACGAGTGAGTTGGTGTTTTGTGAATAGATCATATCAGAATTGTGGGTGCGTTTTGGTGATCAAAGGTGGTTCTGGATCATGTCAATAATCTCCATTTTTCTAGTTGGTGTGCGGTGATGATGTGCGGTGCGGTGGGGTTAATTTAGAGTAGATGTCGTGCACATGATCTCATGGTGTAGGCTACTCGGTGTTGATGTGATAGTGGATGGACTCGGATCTCCGACGAGGTGGTCAAACATGGTCAATACAAGAAGCATTAATTATTATTATTATTATTATTATTATTGGTGGTGATTTGATGAAAATTAAATGAGTATTTGTTATTATTATTATATTAAATAATAATAATATTACTGGGATAAAAAATATGGTTGAATAATAAAATTTAATGGTTTTAATTTAATATTAGGAGAACCATGAGAAACTAATTTAGTAGAATTAAATTAGAATTACAATGAAGGGTGTTATTATTATTAATTTTTAATAATAAAGGGTGTTATTATTTTTAATTTTATTAATAATAACTTTGAAGTGGGGAGGTGTTTGAACCATTAGGCATGAAGAAAGGAAACAGACTGCTTATTATTATTATTGATAATAATGATAATAAAGTGAGTTATGATATTGATTACAAATATATAAATAAAAAGTATGAATAGTGGGGAGGTGCACCCCACATGCATGGAGGGAAAATGGGAGAGATGTTAAGGAGCCTAAGGAGAAGGGGGTGTGCGATTCTAAGGCCCGGTGTGCCCAAAATTAATTTTTTTAAAAATATTAAATATATTTTATACTGCACACACATGTTTAGTTAAAGAAAATTGGATAACTCTTAAATGGATAATAAGACCAGAAATATGAGACCATGGTTGGATCTAGAACACAATTTTTTCCCTAGGTGGGACATAAAATGAGTCAGTGCGGGATGTTCGGACCCCTTTCGCGTTGAAGGTGTGTTAAATTGGATTAATTAATTAATTTAAATAAATAATTAATTAAACCTTTACCTAAAAAGATGTTATAAATATATCGCTAAAGGAATTTGGCAAGGCATAACCCTCCAGCAGGGTTGGGTAGTGGTGTTCCTTGATGAATTTATGGGTGTGACCCTCCAGTAGGGCTGGGCAGTGGAGTTCCCTGATGAAATTCTCAAGTGTTAGCCTCTAGCCAGGATGGGTAGTGTATTTCCTCGGTGACTAATAGAGTAGGACCCTCCCATCGCACTGGGGATCGAGATAATTTCCTATAACTTGTGCCCCCTTAACAATACGGTACAATAATGAGACATGGTTTGCCGTAGCCTTAGACTCATGAGAAAGAGGAACACTTTCTCCACCGAGACACATCCTGGTGATGCGACCTAAAACTGTAAGGGTGAGTCAGTACCGCCCAAAGAGGATAGTATCAAGGTGCGATGATTGAGTTCCTTATACTTAAGTATTCAGGGTAGACGATGGACATGTTGACCATGACTTCATAGGATCTTATAGATACGAGGTGCTTGGACCACGTATGGTGGTCGTATCATGAGATCTAGGAGCGTGGATCTCTCAATTGTTTTACTTTTTCAGTTTTCCATTAGGTTGGGACATATTTTTAGTTGGGTGTGTATTTTTCCTCTTTACCTTTCAGTATACACCACCGTACTTTTGTACTATATTGAGGTTCATGCATGGTTGGTTTATTTTATAGTAGTGTTGTAACTTGTCTTCTTTTCCTATACACTTTTCATTGAGTTGGATGTGTGTGTGTGTGTAGGTTCTTAGGTAAAGGACTCCCCAAATTAGTTAAGACTTCGACGCTTGTCGCCACTTCCTGGCCTATGGAGTCAGGCTTGGGTTATTTTCATCTTGATTCCCAGCTTGGGTTGGGTCGTGAAAGATTGGACCCATAGGTAGGAGGATCAAAACCTCCATCTGATACCATTTTGTAACATACCAACCCGAATCATCGGTTCCAAGATAGAATGCCACGTGGCCTCATACACATCTCCCCATACACAAGAGGCTGCCAACTAGAAGCTAGGGTTTGAATCTGTTAGTGAGAAGACTATACCCTCAATATCATGTCATAGGATCAATAATCAATAATAAACATTATAATAAATAATCAGAGTAAACATGTGGAAACATAAAGATAACATACAAGTAATACAAATAAAGCATCTCCCGTAAGCAGTAATCATGTCCAAAGGAAATAAACTAGATAAAGTAAAGAAATAAAAAACAGATCCTCTAGAGTCTATCTCAGTCTACTATTATCTCCACGCTTCACTACTCAGCTATCCACCATAGGGCTATTTCCCTTCTCCATATCCCTCATGAAATCTACAAGTGCCTCGAAATTCCCAAGTAGGGTGTGATACAAAACTCAGTAGGACACCACAAATGCATCCTTAACCTGATGTGATTAAGTATAAAAGTATATTTTTGTAAGGGTAATACCCATACACAACACCAATTGTGTAAATGTTAGGAGGAAATGACCCTTACGCAACACATCACATATAGGTAATAACTTTACACATTCCCCTTGTGTAAATGTTATCTCCATTTTTTTATGTTGATTAAAGGTAAATATAAAGGACCTATATGAAGTATCTCTTGTAGTTATACACATAAGGGTAAATTTTCAATAACTTTATGTAAATCCCTTATATAAGGGTACTACCTTTATGCAATCCATTCGCATAAAGGTAATAAATAAGTTACCCTTATATAGACCTTTTTGCGTAAGAATATGAATTTTATAAATCTATCTTGTGTAAGGTTATAACCTTTACATAGCCTACCTATGTAAGGTTAAAAACGTTTTGCATCCTCCTCTCATAAGGGTAAATCATAACTACCTTTACATAACTCACGTAAAGGTCTACAACCTGCATCAGTTTTACTAAAAATGATGTTCTTTATTTTATAGTTATGGTTTTCTTAAACACTAGTGGTTTAAAAAGGTTTAATTATTGAAGAAAATACTTTTGATACCATTGATGGTATTTTTACTATCATTTTAAATGGAAGATAACCCAAAACTCAGAAGATCTATATCCAAGAATTCAACGTGTAAATAACACTGTAAAATAATGTACCTAGAAATCATAAATAACAACAACCATATTCTTCTCTTTGAAATAGAATAATTCAAGGAGATAAAAATGAGGGGTGAACAAAATTAATCTATAGAAAAACCAAAAAATTTAATTTAAAATAATACTATTCTTTAAATATTTCTTAATATGAAACACTGATCTTTAAGCAAATTGTGATATACTATAAAAATATTATTATTTAAATGTGACTGTTATAACCTAGCCGTTAAATTGAAAGATATGAATAGGAAAAACAAATTATAAAAAATATGTATAAAGGTTTTATATAATGAAAATTTATTTATTAATTCATAATAAATTAGTACTCAATCTTCCATAAAGTCATTTTATACTTCAAAAATATATTTTCTTCCAAAGTAGTTTTTATTGCATTTTTTGCATGAATATTATAATTAATTTAAGAAACTTTTATAAATTTTATTTTTAAAAATTAATATCATTTTTTAAATCACCATTTCAAAATATCCTTAGGATAATTTTTTTGAATTTTTTATGGAAAGATTTATTTTTAAGTGAATAGTGAAAACAAGTTTTTTTTGTAAAACTATAATTTATTTTCATTGAATCAAGTAATTTAAAAGTCCCATTATATTTTTAATTGGATATTAAATTAATATAAGTCTTACGTAATTATAAATAATATAATTAATTACATATGAATCATTGTTATACTTGATTTTGGTATAAGTTTATTTTTGGGCTCGAAAACACATTTTTCTAAAATATGTTTTTCATCGCGTCTTACAAATTTATACTAAAATTGATTCTTAACACTCATAAAGATTTAATATTAAAAAATGGATTCTATAATTGGAATTATGGATTTCAAATTTGGTAAATATTTACCCTTTATTTTTGGTCATTATGAATAGTAACCATGTTAATGATTTGTCACCTCGGTATGGGGAAAATAGGAAAAACAGGGTTAAAACTATGGGGTACGACTTTAAAATCTCTCTGAAACTTTACTTTATCATATTTTAAGTGTAGTTTTTGACTAAATAAAATTTTAAGAGGTTAAGTAATGTATTTTGAAAAATTATTTTGAATTTGAGAACCTATGCTTGATTTTTGTGAACATAAATTACATTCTATCCACATTAACAACTATTTTTGTGTCTTTGAATTTAATGGCATGTTTGGAAGGTTATATTCAGATTTATATTGATAAAAAATTCTAATTTTTTTATTATTTATACAAAAAATTCATGAAAATAAAATTCTTTCTTGATCTCAAGTTGAAATGATATTTATACTTAAATCGATTATTTTCCTAAAAACAGTTTTTCATGGGTTTTGCGTATTTATATTAAATGTAATTTATTATACCTATATATTTTGAATCTAGTAAATTTAATTAATTTTTTTAATTATAATGTATAATTTTTTTGATAATTATACTTTTATTTTTGGTCATATAATTATGTTATCATGGTAAAAAGTTAAGTTACCGGAGTTAAGGTTAAAATAGGTTTAAAATGGTTTAACTAGGAGATAAGGATTAAAATGTTTTAAAAAATTATATAAATGTTATTGGTTGAGTGTGTTTATTACCTATCAAATATTATCTTTAAATTTGGGGTAATTTTATTCCACTTGACATGATTATGATATATATTATATTTAAATCTTTTAAGCAATTCCAAGTGTGTCCTTTTCCTCACTTATAAAAGAAAACCTCCTCTTCCCCTTTATTCCAAAATTTTGAACACTATAGGTCAGAAAAATACTAACCTAATACCTTATTATATTAATTAAATATTTACTAGATATTTTTTTCCTTCAACTAAGACCATCCTAAGAAGGCTTAATGTGCAATCCAAAGGAGGTCTCTCAAAGAAGAGGTAATCATCTTACCCAAATATTTCAAAGTTTATTTCTTCTTATACAACCTATAAATCGGTTTTATCCATCATAAAATGATTAATAAAGTTTAATAAATAAACTTATATGTTATTATTATTATTATACAACTATTTTACATCTTCTTTCCATCAAATGACAAATGAAAGTATTGCTCATGCGTACATGTGGACTACCACTTCCACGAAGCGATGTAATTCATTTTTCATAACCAATTTATATGAATGGTTATAAAAGTGTATATAATTATTAAATATGATAATTATTACCTGAATATTATTATATATATGATGAAACCATGATAAAAGTGCAAGTACTATAACCACTAAACTGAAACATACTTGAAAAACGAAGCAGTTAACACTCAAAATGATGATGATAATTAAATATTATTAATGAATAGGTAATAATATGTTATAAATAAATAATTTATTGGATTATATTTATGGATATGGTTCTTTAATATATTTATATTAAAACCATATTTATTATATAGGAGTGTTGAATGCGTACAAAGCAATACAAAACTTGGGGTAAGGGTTTCTCATCTCACTTTTGTTTCAGTGATACATAAGCCATATTCACCACTTGTTTCTTTTATGTGGTGTATATATTTCCCCTTTGATATGATATATCATGAATATATTTATATTAATTATATTTAATGTTTCATATGAATTTATTTCTTTTATGGGGGCTATGACTCAAAATTTACCAGATCGGTAATGGATTTATGTTTCAATCTCATTTAATCGAGATTATTTATGCTTGACTTTACATTGAGAGAAATTATATGATACATATATATTAAACCCAATATTTTATATTACCCTTCAGTTATTTCTATAATTTTTAATTTTAGTACCATTTTCCTCTATTTGGTACTAAAAATTATTCAGAAAATGTTTTTAGGAAAACCAAAATTTATTTCCTCTTTAACTGGGAATATTTTTCTTCAATGTATAGATTTTCTTTAAAATGTTTTCAATAATGTTTTTACTATTATAAAATTATTATTTAATTTTTTTACCCGTGTTTTAATTTCTATAATTGTTTTATGTAGAATATTCTTGTTATTTATTGTATGAGGTACTTTTTATTGAAGGTGTGAACAAAATCTTTGTTTTTAAAGATTATGGAATTGAAAAAATTTACCGCCATAATGAACAATCAATAATTTAAAGATTACTTTAAAAATTTCCATGGTTCTTTTCAAATAAAAATTTTCCTTAATATTTTGTAATTTTTTATATTTTAAATAATCGATTTCAAAATGAAAATGGTATTTTCCTCAAGATATATCCCAGTGATCATTGAAAGGAAATTTTAATCTATAATAGCATACTTTGATGTTACTTATAATTTATGAGCACTATGGAAAAATGCGGATTTAGCAGCGATTTTTTTCCTTTTCATGTCGGTTTAAACCGCCGCTAAATCGATTAGCGGTGGTTTTAAAAAACCGCCGCTAAATTGTGCATCGGGAAACTATTCGCGGTGGTTTTAAAAACCACCGTAAAACGTTTCACGGCAATTTACCTTTCCATATTGACTATTCTCATTGATTCATTATGGATTCCGCTATATTTTTCCTTTACTGAGAATTTGAGCTCACACTTATTATGTTTCTTTCTCCAATAATCCAATAAGTGTACTATGAAAGATATGCATGAATATCCAAGATGAATTAGAGTTATCCTCAAAGATTTTTATTTTATTAGAAGAAAAAAATATGTTGTAATTAGTGTATCCATTTGTAATACAATTCTCATTTATGTATTTGGTTTACCAAGACTAATAAACTGATTGTTCCTTCAGGGCTTGATTCTTTATAATCATACCAATTTAATTGATAGTAAACATAGGCCCTGGGATTCTTGGGTCTGGGTCACTACAATATATATATATATATATATATATATATATATATATATATATATTATTCTTCAGTACCCACTCCTTGGGTTTTTTTTACTCTCCTTTTAAAAGAGGTGAAGACATGTGGGGTATTCCATGTGATTTCTGTTTCTAGATTCTCATGGTTGGATGAGTCTACTCTTCTACTATAGGCAATGAAGACTTGATGAGAAGTTCATATTCTCACTATATCGAGTTGCTTGTGATAGGAAGAGTTTATTTTCACTCTCTTGTTGGGTAGAGCTATACTCTTTAACTATACCTTGTTCTATCTAATGTTTCCTCTTCAATTATATCTCTTATTTCTACCCATTCACCATTTTGATTCATTCTACTGGGTATGTATATAATCACCCCTATACGAGATTTTTCTGCACACATCATGTTTTATGTAGACGACAAGTTGGTTAATCATGACTTCATAGGAGCTTAGGGATATGGGGATCTTAGACCACATATGGTGATCGTAGCTTGGGATCTAGGATATGGGCTCCCTTAGTTGTTTTACTTTTCCAGTTTTTTCTAATTTCAGACACATTTTTGGTTGGACATGTATTTTTTCCCTTTTCTTTTTAGTTTACACTACCATACTTCGTACTATTTAGAGGTCCATGAATTTTTGGTTTATTTATTGCAATGTTTCATCTTTTATTTCCCTTTGAAATTTTTCATTGAGTTGGATTTGTGTGTGTGTACAGGTACTTAGACAAAGGCCTCCCTGAGTTAGTTATTCCTTCGGCACTTGTCTCCACCCCTTGTCCCGTGGAGGTGGGTTTGGGGTAGTTGTAGCTTGAGCCCCAACTTGGGTCGGATAATGAAAGATTGGTATAAGAGAAAGTTCATTCCTTGGGATATTTTTCAGACATTTCCCCTTTATAGGATTGGTTGGTTTTAAGGAAATAATGTTAAAGTTTCTCGAGTACGGCTCTCAGGCCAAGGAGTCCAGTGATGGTACTCCTATGTCACATTAGGGCGTGTGTCCTCCATACTCATTATATAGATAGAGACAGTACTCTCCTATGGAACTAGGTAATGGGTCCTATATCCATAGATATAGTAGTCCCATGTCACATAAGGGTGTGAGTCCTCTATACTCATTGTGTAGATATAGACGATACTCCCTTATAGCACCATGACATGAGTCTTCTATCCATGGAGATGATACTCCCCCATCGCATCAGGGTGCAGGTCCTATCTACTCATTATATAGATAGAGATGGTACTCCCCTATCACACCAGGGAACATGTCCTCTATCCATAGAGGCGGTACCCCCCTTTCATACCAGGGAACATATCCTCCATACTTGTTGTAAAGACACAAATTGGAATCCCCCTATTAGTATATGGTGTGGGTCATCTACTTGGAAATTGTACCCCATTGAATGTGAAACATAGAGAAGATATGGGGTTTAACATACCTTTGGACTCATGAGAAAGAGGGAAACTTTCCCCATCGAGATGCATCCTTATGAAACTACCAAAAACTGTGCAGGAAAGTCAGTTCCACACAAAGAATATAGTATCAAGGTGTGTTGATTGAGTTACTTATAATTTTGGGTTTAGGGTAGATACATGAGGTACTGGGAATTGTAGATGGACCTTGGAACTGTTGGCTACTCTTCTTTTTGGGATGATCTGTGATATGGATATCCACTTACTCTCATTTGGGATTATTTGACTAATCACACACACACACATATATATTCTTTCTTCTAGATTCAAACCTTGGATTTGGATACTCTCCTTACTGGATATGAAAAGACATAAGGGGTATGCCACGTGCTTTTCATTTCTAGCTTCTCATGGCTGGACGAGTCTAATCTCCTGGTATAGGTGGAGAAGGATTAATGGGTAGTTTATATACTCACTGTGTTTAGCCCCTTGTTCTTGGATGAGCTTACTTTCACACTTAGTTGGGCAGAGTTGTACTCTTTCACTGTACCTTGTTCTATATATTGAATTCCTCTTCATTTTTATCTCTTATTTTCCCCCTCCACCCTTTTGGGGAATTTTACTGGGTATGCATATACTCACCCCTACATAGGAATCACCCACATGTGTCATGTCTTTTGCAGACGAGATACATGTCGACCATGAATTCAGAGGATCTTAGAGGTACTGGGGGCTTGGACCGCATAACACCTCTCTATACCCCCATAGCTAGAGTAGGTGCATGAAATCTTCTATGTGTCTTAGTTGAGGAGATATATTCATGAACCTATGCACATCATTGATTACAAAAATATGGACATCGAGGACGGAGCCACCTTTGTAGAGAACCTGGTGGTGATTGAGGAATAACAGAAGAAGACCTTGCATGGAGAGACCATCCCATTGGTCCGCGTGTTGGAGTAGCACAAAAACATATAGGAGAGTTTCTGGAAGTAGGAGAGCTAGATTCAGGCATAGTATCTGAGTTTTTTTCCAAGTTTTCTTTTCAAGGATGAAAATATTGAAGGATGGAATGATGTAAATACTTAGTTTTTTCCATGTAATACTTTGAAATATTTATAATTTTTTTTTCTAGAGTTAGGCACTAAGATGACATGTGATTCTGAGGCCCGATGTTCCTGAAATTAATTTTATAAAAATATTAAATATATATTATATTTTACACACATATATTCTTAAGGTAAATGAGATAAATCTTAAATGGTTTATCGGATTAGAAATCCAAGACCACAGTGAGTCCAGAACCCAGTGTTTACCCTAGGTTCGACATAAAATGAGTCGGCATGGGACGTTCAGACCCCTCTCTCATTGGCAGTGTGTTAAGTAGATTTATTTAATTAATTCATTTATTCATTTAACATAAAATAAATAGTTATAAAAATATCATTATGCCATTTTGGACAAGTTTGGTTTCATAAACCTAGAATCACCAGTGAGATCTCCCCTCCTCATTTCTATTGGTAAATCAAATCTAATGATGATGAAACTCTAGGATCGAGTAGATCAAGACACAATGAATACAGTGGATCCTACCAAATCATTGGAAAAAACATTCTTCATCAGTGATCAATCCAAAACTGAGTTAAGACTAGTTATTTGTGGTTTTATTCCCTTATAATTAAAATACTGAGCATGATCAATTCCCACTCTTTTAAGCTGCATTAATTTGAGCCTTTGCATGATCCCATGTTTTAAAATAAATTATATTTTCAATTTATTTCTTGCTATTCCATGTTTCTCATCCCTATTTTACCTGATATGAAATTATTGATCAAGAATATTGGGCCAATGGTGTTTATCACATTTGTTATTGGTGCTTTTATCCCACCATTCTTCTCGTTCTTCATCATTAGACCACTTGTTCATGATTCGACATTGCTGGGGTGGGTTCGAGTGTGATTGAATCCCTATATTTGTGGAAGTAGCATGAACGACATGCGAATAAATGATTTATGGATGGATTGATAAACGAGTGAGTTGGTGTTTTGTGAATAGACCAGATCAGAACTATGGGTGTGTGTTGGTGATCAAAGGTGGTTCTGGATCATGTAAATAATCTCCATTTTTCTAGTTGGCGTGCGGTGATGATGGGCGGTGCAGTGGGGTCAATTTTGAGTAGATGTTGTGCATATGATCTCATGGTGTAGGCTAATTGGTGTTGATGTGATAGTGGATGGACTCAGATCTATGCCAAGGTGGTCAAATCTGGTAAATACAACGAGCATTAATTATTATTATTATTATTATTATTATTGGTGGTTATTTGATGAAAATTAAATGAGTATTTGTTATTATTATTATGTTAAATAATAATAATATTGGTGGGATGAAAAATATGGTTGAATAATAAAATTTAATGGTTTTAATTTAATATTAGGAGAACCATCAGAAACTAATTTAGTAGAATTAAATTAGAATTATAATGAAGGGTGTTATTATTATTAATTTTTAATAATGAAGGGTGTTATTATTTTTAATTTTATTAATAATATATTTGAAGTGGGGAGGTGTGTGAACCATTAGGCATGAAGAAAGGAAACACACTTCTTATTATTATTATTGATAATAATGATAATAAAGTGAGTTATGATATTGATTACAAATAAATAAATAAAAAGTATGAATATTGGGGAGGTGCACCCCACATGCATGGAGGGAAAATGGGAGAGGTGTTAAGGAGCCTAATGAGAAGGGGGTGTGCGATTTTGAGGCCCGGTGTGCCCAAAATTATTATGTTTTTAAATATTAAATAAATTTTATACTGCACACACATGTTTAGTTAAAGAAAATTGGATAAATCTTAAATGAATAATCAGACCAGAAATCTGAGACCACGGTTGGGTCTAGAACACAGTGTTTTCCCTAGGCGGGACATAAAATGAGTCAGTGCGGGATGTTCAAACCCCTTGCTCATTGAAGGTGTGTTAAAGTGGATTAATTAATTAATTTAAATAATTAATTAATTAAACCTTTACCTAAAATGATGTTATAAATATATCTCTAAAGGAATTTGGCTAGGCATAACCCTCCACCAGGGTTGGGTAGTGGAGTTCCTTGATGAATTTCTGGGTGTGACCCTCCAGTAGGGCTGGGCAGTGGAGTTCCCTGATGAAATTCCTGAGTGTTAGCCTCTAGTCAGGATGGGTAGTGGATTTCCTCGGTGACTAATATAGTAGGACCCTTCCATCGTACCGAGGAACGAGATCATTTCCTAGAATTTGTGGCCCCTTAACAATACGGTATAATAATGAGACATGGTTTGATGTAGCCTTGGACTCATGAGAAAGAGGAACACTTTCTCCACCGAGACACATCCTCGTGATGCGACCTAAAACTATAAGGGTGAGTCAATACCGCCCAAAGAGGATAATATCAAGGTGCGATGATTGAGTTCCTTATACTTAAGTGTTCAGGGTAGACGATGGGAATGTTGACCATGAATTCATAGGATCTTATGGATACGAGGTGCTTGGACCACGTATGGTGGTCGTATCTTGAGATCCGAGAGTGTGGATCTCTCAACTATTTTACTTTTTCAGTTTTCCATTAGGTTGGGACATATTTCTGTTTGGGTGTGCATTTTTCCTCTTTACCTTTCAGTATACACCACCGTACTTTTGTACTATCTTGAGGTTCATGCATGGTTGGTTTATTTTATAGTAGTGTTGCATCTTTTCTTCTTTCCCTCTACACTTTTACATTGAGTTGGATGTGTGTGTGTGTGTAGGTTCTTAGGTAAAGGAATCCCCAAATTAGTTGTGCCTTCGATGCTTGTCGCCACCTCCTGGCCTATGGAGGTAGGCTTGGGTTATTTGCATCATGATTCCCAGCTTGGATTGGGTCGTGAAAGATTGGACCCATAGGTAGGAGGATCAAAACCTCCATCTGATACCATTTTTTAACATCCCAACCCAAATCATTGGTTCTAAGCTAGAATTCCACGTGACCTCATACACATCTCCCCATACACAAGAGACTTCCAACTAGTAGCTAGGGTTTGAGTCTGTTAGTGAGAAGACTATACCCTCAATATCATGTCATAGGATCAATAATCAACAATAAACATTATAATAAATAATCAGAGTAAACATGTGGAAACATAAAGATAACATACAAGTAATACAAATAAAGCATCTCCCGTAAGCAGTAATCATGTACAAAGGAAACAAACTAGATAAATTAAATAAATAAAAAAAGAGATCCTCTAGAGTCTATCTCGGTCTACTATTATCTCCACTCTCCTCTTCTCATCTATCCACCATAGGGCCATTTCCCTTCGCCAGATCCCTCATGAAATCTACAAGTTCCTCGAAATGCCCAAGTAGGGTGTGAGTACTAAACTCAGTAGGACACCACAAATGCATCCTTAACCTGATGTGCTCAAGTATACAAGTATATTTTTGGAAGGTTAATACCCTTACACAACACCAATTGTGTAAATGTTAGTAGGAAATAACCCTTACGCAACACATCACATATAGGTAATAACTTTACACATGCCCCTTGTGTAAATGTTATCTCCATTTTTTTATGTTGATTAAAGGTAAATATCAAGGACCTATATGAAGTAGCTCTGGTAGTTATACACATAAGGGTAAATTTTCAATAACTTTATGTAAATCCCTTATATAAGGGTAATAGCTTTATGCAATCCATTTGCATAAAGGTAATAAAGAGGTTACCCTTAAATAAACCTTTATGTGTAGGAATATGAATTTTATAAATCTATCTTGTGTAAGGTTATAACCTTTAGATAGCCTACCTATGTAAGGTTAAAATCTTTATGCATACTCCTCTCATAAGGTTAAATCATAAATACCTTTACACAACTCACGTAAAGGTCTACAACCTGCATCAGTTTTACTAAAAATGATGTTCTTTATTTTATAGTTATAGTTTTCCTAAACACTAGTGGTTTAAAAAGGATTAATTCTTGAAGAAAATACTTTTGATACCATTGATGTTATTTTTACTATCATTTTGAATGGAAGATAACCCAAAACACATAATATCTATATCCAAGAATTCAACGTGTAAATAACAATGTAAAATAGTGTACCTAGAAATCATAAATAACAACAACCATATTCTTATCTTTGAAATAGAATGATTCAAGGAGATCAAAATGAGCAGTGAACAAAATTAATCTATTGAACAACCCAAAAATTTAATTTAAAATAATACTATTCTTTAAATATTTCTTAATATGAAACACTGATCTTTAAGCAAATTGTGATATACTATAAAAATATTATTATTTAAATGTGACTGTTATAACCTAGCTGTTAAATTGAAAGATATGAATATGAATAACCAAATTATAAAAAATATGTATAAAGGTTTTATATAATGAAAATTTATTTAGTAATTCATAATAAATTAGTACTCAATCTTCCATAAAGTCATTTTATACTTCAAAAATATATTTTCTTCCAAAGTAGTTTTATTGCATTTTTTGCATGAATATTATAATTAATTTAAGAAAATTTTATAAATTTTATTTTTAAAAATGAATATCACTTTTTAAATCACCATTTCAAAATAGCCTTAGGATAATTTTTTGAATTTTTTATGAAAATATTTATTTTTAAGTGAATAGTGAAAACAAGTTTTTTGTAAAACTATCATTTATTTTCATTAAATCTAGTAATTTAAAAGTCCCATTATATTTTTAATTTGATATTAAATTAATATAAGTCTAATTTAATTATAAATAATATAATTAATTACATATGAATCATTATTATACTTGATTTTGGTATAAGTTTATTTTTGGGCTCGAAAACACATTTTTCTAAAATATGTTTTTCATCGCGTCTTAAAAATTTATACTAAAATTGATTCTTACCACTCATAGAGATATAATATTAAAAAATGGATTATATATTTGGAATTATGTATTTAAAATTTGGTTAATATTTACCCTTTATTTTTGGTCATTATGAATAGAAACCATGTTAACGAGTTGTCACCTCGGTAAGGTGAAAATAGGAAAAACAAGGTTAAAACTATGGGGTACGACTTTAAAATCTCTCTAAAAGTTTAATTTATCCTATTTTAAGTTTGTTTTTTGACCAAATAAAATTTTGAGAGGTTAAGTAATGTATTTTGAAAAATTATTTTGAATTTGAGAACCTATGCTTGATGTTTGTGAACATAAATTACATTCTATCCACATTAACAACTATTTTTGTGTCTTTGAATTTAATGGCATGTTTGGAAGGTTCTATTCGGCTTTATATTGATAAAAAAGTCTAAAAACATTATTTTTTTATTATTTAGAAAAAAAATTCATGGAAATAAAATTATTTCCTGATTTCAAGTTGAAATGATATTTATACTTAAATCGAGTATTTTCCTAAAAACAGTTTTTTATGGGTTTTGCGTATTTTTATTAAATGTAATTTATTATACCTATATATTTTGAATCTAGTAAAATTAATTAATATTTTTTAATTATCATGTATAATTTTTTTGATAATTACACTTTTATTTTTGGTCATATAATTATGTTATCATGGTAAAAATGTTATGTTTCCAGAGTTAAGGTTAAAATAGGTTTAAAATGGTTTAACTAGTAGATAAGGATTAAAATATTTTCAAAAATTATATAAATGTTATTGGTTGAGTGTGTTTATTCCCTATAGAATATTATCTTTAAATTTGGGGTAATTTGATTCCACTTGACATGATTATCATATATATTATATTTAAATCTTTTAAGCAATTCCAAGTGTTTCCTTTTCCTCACTTATAAAAGGAAACCTCCTCTTCCCCTTTATTCCAAAATTTTGAACACTATAGGTCAGAAAAATACTACTCTAATACCTTATTATATTAATTAAATATTTACTAGATATTTTTTACCTTCAACTAAGACCATCCTAATAAGTCTTAATGTGAAATCCAAAGGAGGTCTCTCAAAGAAGAGGTAATCGTCTTACCCAAACCTTTCAAAGTTTATTTCTTATTATACCACCTATAAATCGGTTTTATCCATCATAAAATGATTAATAAAGTTTCATAAATAAACTTATAAGTTATTATCATTACTATTATACAACTATTTTACATCTCCTTTCCATCAAATGACAAATGAAAGTATTTCTCATGCGTACGTGTGGACTATCACCTCCACGTAGCGATATGATTCATTTTCCACCGCTATATTTTATGGTTTGTTATTATGATGGATTTAATGTTTATATATGATATTTATTGAATAATTATTCTTATTTAATTATAATATATTATATACCCTATTTCCTTCATATCCTTTGGAAAATGATAACGTCACTCGTGCGTACGTGTGGACTACCACTTCCACGAAGCGATGTGATTCATTTTTCATCTATGATTTACATGGATGGTAATAAAGATATATTTAATGAATATATATGATATTTTTTATATAATAATTATTCTTTAAAGGTTATTTTTTATTTAAATTTCTTTCATCCCATCCATTGATAGGGGGAAATATCACTCGTGCGTATATACAGACTACCATCTCCACGAAGCAATGTAATTCATTTCTCATAACCAATTTAAATGAATGGTTATAAAAGTGTATATAATTATTAAATATGATAATTATTACATGAATAATATTATATATATGATGAAACCATGATTAAAGTGCAAGGACTATAACCACCGAACTGAAACATACATGAAAAACGAAGAAGTTAACACTCAAAATGATGATGATAATTAAATATTATTAATGAATGGGTAGTAATATGTTATAAATAAATAATTTATTGTATTATATTTATGGATATGGTTCTTTGTTATATTTATATTAAACCCATATTTATTATATAGTAGGGTTGAATGCGTACGAAGTAATACAAAACTTGGGGTATGGGTTTCTCATCTCACTTTTGTTTCGGTGATACATAAGCCATATTCACCACTTGTTTCTTTTATATGGTGTATATATTTCCCCTTTGATATGATATATCATGAATATATTTATATTAATTATATTTAATGTTTCATATGAATTTATTTCTTTTATGGGGGCTATGACTCAAAATTTACCAAATCGGTAATGGATTTATGTTTCAATCTCATTTAATCGAGATTATTTATGCTTGACTTTATATTGAGAGAAATTATATAATACATATATATTAAACCCAATATTTTTTATTACCCTTCAGTTATTTCTATAATTTTTAATTTTAGTACCATTTTCTTCTATTTGGTACTCAAAATTATTTAGAAAATGTTTTTAGGAAAACCAAAATTTATTTCCTCTTTGGATAGGAATATTTTTCTTCAATGTCTATATTTTCTCTAAAATGTTTTCAATATTGTTTTTAATATTCTAAAATTATTATTTAAATTTATTTTTACCCATGTTTTAATTTCTATAATTGTTTTATGTAGAATCTTCTTGTTATTTATTGGATGAGGTACTTTTTATCGGTGTGAACAAAATCTTTGTTTTTAAAGATTATGGCATAGACAAAATTTACCGCCATAATAAACACTAAATAATTTAAAGATTCCTTTAAAACTTTCAATGGTTCCTTTCAAATAAAAAGTTTCCATAATATTTTGTAATTTTTATATTTTAAATAATCGATTTCAAAATGAAAATGGTATTTTCCTAAAGATATATCCCAGTGATCATTTAAAAGAAATTTTAATCTATAATAGCATACTTTGATGTTGCTTATAATTTACTAGCACTACGGCAAAATGCGGATTTAATGGCGGTTTTTTTTCATTTCGCGGTGGTTTAAACCGCCGCTAAATCGATTGGCGGTGGTTTTGAAAAACCGCCGCTAAATTGTGTGTCATGAAACTATTCGCAGCGGTTTTCAAAACCATCGTAGAACGTTTTGCGGTGGTTTTTTAGCGGCGGTTTAAACCGCCCTTAAATGATTTAGCCGCAGTTTTTTGATTTTTTTTTAATTTTTTTTGAATTTTTTATGTTATTTATTTATTTTTTTAAATTATTTATTTATTTTATTTTTTTTAAATTATTTTTTTTAAATTAGTTTTTTAAATTATTTTTTAATTTTATTAATTTTATTTATTTCGTATTTATTTTATTTATTTATTTCGTATTTTATTAATTTATTCATATTTTATTTATTTGTTTCATATTTTATTTATTTGTTTCATATTTTATTTATTTATTTCGTATTTTATTTATTTATTTCGTATTTTATTTATTTATTTCTTATTTATTTTATTTATTTTATTTATTTCATTTAATTCGCATTACTTTATTTACTTTATCCATGCATGCATGCTCATGCCCATGCACATGCCCATGCGTTTTGTGAGATTTGAACCCCTAACCTCTTGCATATTTTCCAAAGACTTTACCACTCCACCAAGCTCGTCATGTGGTTAATAAACAGAATTTAATATACTTATATACACCAATTGAAAAAATAAATAATACATAACTAATAGATATAAACTCAATAATAATTAAACACTAAGAAAAAATCAATAATCAATAACCAATAATTAATAATTAATAATTAATAATTATTGATTTATTAGTTATTTATTGAGTTATTTATTATTATTTACAGCTTATTATAATAAATAACAAATAAATTATAATAATATTAACATAAATTATAAAATTATGAAAATAAAATAATAAAATAATAAAATTATGAAATTAAAAGAATAAAGAATAAATAATAAAGAATAAATAATAAATAATAAATAATAAATAAAAAATAAGAAATAAAAAATAAGAAATAAAAAACAATAAATAACAAACAATAAACGATAAACAATAAATAATAAATAATAAATAATAAATAATAATAAATAATAATAAAAAAATAATAAACAATAAATAATAAATAATAAATAATAAATAATAAATAATAATAAATAATAATAAATAAGAAATAAGAAATAAGAAACAATAAATAATAATAAATAATAATAAATAATAATAAATAATAAATAATAAATAATAAATAATAATAAACAAATAAAAAATAAAAAATAAAAAATAAAAAATAAAAAATAAAAAATAAAAAATAAAAAATAATAAAAAATAATAATAAATAATAAGAAATAATAAACAAAAAACTATAAATAATAATAAATAATAAATAATGAATAATAATAAATAATAAATAATAATAAATAAATATAAATAATAAATAAATATAAATAATAAATAATAAATAACCAGTAACAAATAATAAATAATAAATAAATTAAAGTATATTATAAATAATAAATAATAAATAATAAATGAAGCACATGAAAAATTATGAAGAGACGTGATAAGGGATGAAAAATTATGAAAATGCATGAAAACAGATGGAGAAGCATGAAGAAGGAAACATTAGAAAGCATGAGAACGCATGAAAACTCATGAAAACTCTGGAAAACCCCTTAAGAATTCAACATAATCATCATAATAACCCCCAAAAAACTATTGATAAAGATAAAAAGTCATGAAAACCCAAATAAACAGTAATAAATGGAGAAACCGTTAAAATCTGTCAAAACGGTCATAAAGTGACAAAAATATTGGACTCACATTAACGGAGATAACTTATGATACGAGAGTCCGTTCCAGATCCGCGACTAGTCAAATCAATGAAACTAAAATGGTCTTTGAGCTGATAGGAGAAAGAGACCGAATGGATCGGCGGATCAGAATTTATGACCATTTAAAAAAAACTGACGGGGAACGGGTGCTAGAAACGAGGCATCGAAAAACATAACAAACCTAATACCCACTAAAAAGGCCATAACTTATGATCCATGAGTCCATGTGGGTGCCGCGACCATTCAAACTGAAGCTCATAGAACGAACTACGATATGGAAGGTGGAGGAGTCCGAAATGACACACGGATCGAAAGTTAGGTCCGTTTGAAGACAAGTTCGACGGGACACTGGTGAGAAAAACGGGGTTTAGGAAGCTTTCTGAGGGGTTTTTGGGGTCAAAAAACACAACAGAAGCTTTCTTGTGTCAAATTGGTGTGTATCTCTCTTTGCTGGCTTTGATTTTATATGTGGTAGAGCCCAAACGGACACCCGGAGCAAAAGTTATGGCCATTTAAAGTTGGAGAACTTTTTTCAACTTTCTTATAACTCTCATATCTTCCTCACCTCAGAACGTCTCACGGTTTTGATTATACATACCTCTAGATCTCTTTATGAGATTCGATTTAACTGTTCATGACACTCCAACGGATGCCCAGATCAAAAGTTATGGTCGTTTTAGTGATTTTGGAGTTTCTCATGTTTTTTTATTTTTTTCCTTTCATTTCGTGGTGGTTTGTTAACCGTCGCGAAAAAACCGCCGCGAAACGACCATTTTCCTGTAGTGTAGGGATATAGTCTAATGTTACCATTCTTATTCTTTCTTTATATGTTTTATGATTATAATGATGAGATTTTTATGATACCCATTTATTTTCTATGGGATATAATACGATGATATGATTAATGTTTTATGATCTCATGCCACACATATGTATGATTTTCATATGTGATAGGTGGTTATGTTATAAATCAAGGACATGTGGTCATGTTATAATCCAACTATGTGTGGTTCTATAATAAACTAAGGATGAGTGGTTATGTTATAAACTAGATTTTTATGTTTCTGTTATATCCCTCAAATGCATTGGGTAATAATGGAGTTAAGAAAATTCTAAGATATGATGAAGTTAAGAAAATCCTAAGAGAAGGAGGAGTTACGAAATTTATAGAAGATAATAGAGTTGACTAAATATAATTTACTCCTAATATTATGTTGGAATTATCCTATTTAAGTTATTCCATGATGAATGTATGATGCCATAAGATATTATTATGATTTTCTATGCTTGTGATTGTGCGAGAAAATTTCTATGATACATTCCTATGTTTATGATATGATCTTATAGAACATGATTGATTATTGATAATTACACTCTTATGAATTTTATCTTTTATTTTGAAAAAACCTTATACCATGACTCATGATTAATGATATTTAATTGATTAGGTAGGATTTTATAATGTTATTATCAAGTTCTCATACCTTTATGTACACTTATGATCATTGATTGATATCTCCAATGTTTAAAATTATTGAGCATCTGAACTCACCCTTTCTTATGTTTCCATTTTCCACAGGCTATAAATAAAGGTTTTAAGTAGGTTATGTTTATGAAGAGTACTATAATAGAATAAATTTATGTGTGATATTGAAGATCCTTACAAAATAAGATGTTTATGTATCTAGTATCCAAAGACACTAAACCTTTATGGTCCTTGAGAATGTATATTTGTGATATGTATTGAATATTCTTCTAAAATGATGTAATATTTATATATGTTATGTTTGGGTCACCTCAGTTGGTATCAAATAGAGGTTTAGTTATTTTTTGAGATTATTATTAGAAAAATTTAGTGAGAACCCTTAGGAAAAGACTAGGTATAAGAGGAAATCCTAAGTTATGGTAAAGAATGGAATGTGGTTTTCCTAGAAAATACATACCTGTATGGATACTATAAAGTGATTTGTCTATGGACTATATTCATTAGGGTATAAAAACTCTGAAAGTGGAGGATTGGGTGTTTTCATCACCACTTGTGCACGATGAGTGGTCCTAAGACTACACACCTGGATAGACACTCCTAGGGGATATGCTTAGGTTAAGTCACATTCTCTTTATAAACCATTATAAAGAACTTTAATATATACTAACCATGTATGAAATAGGTTAAACTTAAGGTGTAATGATTTATACATCCCATTAATGATTTTCATGATTATATAACATCTTACTCTGATTATTATTTATCACATTTTTCATTTTGGTTTTAGTTAATGGCTAAAATTGGGAGGAACCAATTTAACAATGGGTGTAAAGGACACTATGATGGTTGTATGAATGAGAAACCAATCATGATAGAATTTGGAGTGAAAAATATCGTGGTTGTGCCTAACCAGCTATCTTGATTTATAATTAAAAACCTGAACCTAGGTGAGTTTCCTGACACACCTAATAATAGAAAAATTGACTTTTGTGAAGGTTAATGTGATAAATACTATAGAGGAAAGAATATTCACTTTATATTATGTCTAAAATATGGAAATAAGTACTCAGGGTAATATCTCAAAGGAATAATAAGATGTTTTATATATAGAAAAAGGGAATAAAATGGTTAATTTCTAAGGAAAAATGAAAAAGTTTGGTTACCCCGACGGATGAGAATAAGCGTTTCCATATGGTTCCATATACAGTTGAATGTTTTAAATATGGAAAGTATGGATAGTTAGAAATCCCAAAGGATTTATTTTTAATTTTTTAACAATTATATTTGTTAAAAATACTAGGATTGATGTTGGAGTTCTTGACAATAAGGATGGTTAATGTAAATAAGGTGTGTTGGAATATCAATGAATAAATTTGAATTTTTGGACAATAGAATTTTTGATAACACATGTTGAAGATGAAAAAAATGTTTTAAGTGTTTCTTGGGAGATTCGTTGATCCCAAAGATGGTGGCCAAGGTATGTTGTTGACAATAAGATTCATAGCTATAAATTTTGAAGTGTTAACAAAATGATGAGTGTTCAAGTATAAAATATATGGAAGTATACCATAAGTGAAGTTCATGGAGTGTGTTTCACAAGAGTGCAAGTTGGAAAAAATAAGAAATACCACATCATCATTGTGACCATGGTAGTCACCATGTCCACACCATATATATTTAGCTTTGCTGTAGAGAAGATGTTGGAGATATGCACATGCTGTAGTCATATTGGAAACTCTGTAAGGCAGTATAGAAGGGTGTAAAAAGATAGCCAAGCCTAGGTACCAAATAGATGATCCACTTGGTAGATATGGTTTATGTGAAGGAATAAGATGCATGAGGGTCATTTTGTGTATGGGAGAAGAAGTATTTCATGCCTTAGGGGTAGTTACAAAGATATAGTGGTATATTCCATAGGTCAATAATGTGGAGGAGTCTGAGAGTGGACCCCATTGCTCACTTTTGGCTAATCAAGGGAATGAAATTTATTATATACTATGAGAAATATAAAGGAGTTTCCAATTTGGGGTGAAGATTTTACAAGTTTTTCTACAACCATATAGACCATGATGTGGAGTGGTTTTATGAGGAGTTTCAATGCCACTATTTTTTTTGAGATTTCCATGCTATAGTAGAGAAGGTTGTGTCTCAGTCTCCTTGGAGAAGAGGAAGTCCATGATAGAGTCATGCCTTGCAATGTGAAGGGTCTGAATTTGATAGAAGAAAATATTTTGGCTCCCAATTCATATAATAGGGTATTTCATGGTAGAAATGGCTATACTATAGTTTCTTTAGAGAATAATATATCCATGTTGCAGTTGTGTGTTGTTCCATGGAGGGTCTAAATTCAACAAAAGTAAAAAAAAATCCAAAAAATCCAATCCTATAGGATCCCATGTTGTAATAATGTTTCCATACTACAAAAATTTTGGTGTGAGATATGGTTTGAGGAGATAATTCTTGAAATATTATGGGTGTTATAAAAAAGTTAATGTTTGAGTTTTGTAAATCTGGTAAAAAATAGAGGACCATTCTATAATACTCTAGACCAAACCACAATGAAGTCTGGGGAATTGAAGGATGTACCATGGTGGAGATGACCACACTATAGTATGTTAGAAAGTAAGATGCTACATTGTATAAAAATAGATGACACCATAGCTAGGTAGTTTCAGTCAACTAGAAGTTTTGGTCAGAAACTGAAATAAGGGGAGTTATTACTCAGATTTCTAGGTGATCAATTCAAGTTTAATGGCACATTATGATCCCATTAATTATGTATGGAGACTTGTAATGATACAAGGAAAATGAGAGTCAATATTAATAATTGGATTGAATTTAAAGAGAATAGTTCTCTATAAAACTACCTATATAAGTTCTAGAGAAAAAACTGAATTTTGTACATTCTTTAATATCTGAATTTTAGAGAATAAAGAGAGTTTTGTTTCAGGAAAGGGGATAGAAGCTCGAAGATATTAAAACCATTGAAAACTTTTTCAAGTGGATTTTGTGACTTCTATTTCTACAACAAGGAGAATATTTGTTCTAGACTATGTCTGGATAGTGAAAAAGAAGAAGTGTTACATCAACAATGTTTTCAAAGACATAAAGAATAATCCTAGAAAGGAATTTAATAGAGAATATATCTAGACAAAAAAATGCATCCCATGCTATTATTGTTGGAGAAATGACCTACATATCCATAAAATGTGTTTGAATCATTTCTATATCAGTGAGAAAAGGAAGTGTAAGAAGGAGATCCTTTCCACCAATAGTGTAATGTCCTGGCCTGGGTGCCACACAATGGTGCCTCAAGATGGTCAGTCACATGAACTCAAGCATGACTCCCCGTACACAAGTGAATTCTAATTAGTATCAAGGGTCTAATATTAGTCATGTGGAGACTATACACTCTTTTTCAGAGTAAAACACCTTCAATAAATAAATAAAAAACAACCAAAAATATAACCTTAAATAAACGTATTCCAATATCACATGATGACTAAAACTGGAAATACAATATCAAAAAAAAAATAATAGATACACCATACTAATGTACATTCCAAGTTTCAAAATGAAAACTCAAAAGTAAATACACTGAAAAATCTTAAGGGGTCCTAAACCACACCTGGTTCCCTCATCCATGCTCCATCCCAACTCAACCATCTAACATAGGGACTTTACCCTTATCTTTTCCTACAACCATGAAATATATTTGGGAACCAATCAGGAAGCCTGAGTAGGGTGTGATTACAAATCAGTAGGCCACCACCAACTGCATTTAAAATAATATCCATTCAATTAACAATGTATGCAGTTGTATAAAGAATAAATCAAAATGAATAAATAAATAGTTATCACATTATTAAACATTATTTATTTAACCACATAAACCCCCAAGTTCCCATAGACACCTGAATCTCAATTCATACTTCAGTCCATGTCAAAGTATGAACTATTATCATGTGATATCATATCTTTGAATTCCATAGTTACCATTATTTAATTCATACTTGAATACCCATGTTACCATTCATACTTCACAGAATTGAATGACTATGTTCCCATTCATATTTTAAACTTTAATGCCCATGTTACCATTCATACCTCACATAATTGAATGACCATGTTCTCATTCATAATTTCAAAACTAAATGACCATGTTACCATTCACGACTTCACAATCGAATGACCATGTTTCCATTCATAAACACATAATTAATTCCATAATTAATTATCCACATCAATTTCATTACTAATTAAACAATTAGTTAATCATAACAATCACACTAATTAACTCCCCAATTAATTAATCATCTCAATATCATTACTAATTCAACAATTAGTCATCACAAAATCCACCTTAATTAATTCCCCAATTAATTAAGCACACTAAAACCTTTAATTAACTCAAAAATTAATTAATCACTAACCCATAATTAATTCAATAATTAATTATCTCAATTCACAATTTCAATATCTCACAATTTATTCATTAATAAATTATCTCAAATCAAATATCTCAATATCTCATAATTAATTCATTAATTAATTATTTCAAATATATAATCTCAAATACCCTGAATTTTATATCTTGCTTAATTAATTAATTGATGAAATTAATTAATTGAATAAATAAATCAATTATTAAAAATCAAATAGAAATTATACAATTAAATAAAAATAATTGTAATCAATACTATGAGATTTGAATTATATACCACCTAACGCAATTTATTGACAATGATATCCAATGGAAGGACCCCAATTTTGATGGAATAATAACATAAAATGAAATCGAGATCTTAGTCCATAAATAAAGATTAAAGAAAAAAAGAGCCCTTAAATCTAGATCTAGATACACAATCCTATATCTAGATCCAAAAAACCAAATATAGATATAAATAAAATAGGAAGAAACAATACAACAATAAATAAGAGAAGAATGGGGGATCATTTAGGAAGAAACCACATACTCGAAAAGCTGCATATTTTCCAACCGGGCTTCGAATCACCAAGAACGAAGGTCAGAATGTCTTGGAATCCCTTCGGGAGGATCTGGAATTGAGAGAAAATGATTATAGGTATATCTAGGGTTTTAGAGGGTATTAGAAGGGGGTTTGGGAAAATTTTTAATCAATTTTAGGGGATTAAAATTCCATACACATGGTTTGCTTCTTAAGGAACACATTTTCTCCTAATCATGTGCCCTAACCATGCACCTCTTCTTGGGGGAACATAGTTTATCCTTTTAGGGTGAATTATTTGAAAAAACACATGTCAAACATGAAAAATAACTCTTTCTAAGGTTTCACAGTTTTCTGGGCCATGAATCATGGTTAAGGAAAACCGTGTGCCAACCGTGCACTGCCCACTTTCTTCGATTTTCTCAAAATTTCACCAAAATACACCCAAAGTTAAAACCCAAATGAAAATTGATCATTAATAAGAAAAAGTATAGTTGTAAATGATATTGATACATCTCTAGAAAAGTTCAGGATCTTATAATCTCCCAACCTTATAACAACTCATCCTCAAGTATTAATACCAAGCATCTCTAAAATTCCGAGTCAAAAAAATCGGGCCATTGATCCCTCATATACGATTCTCTCTCCCAAGTTTCTTCCTGCACATGCCAATATTTCCAAAATACACAAACTATCAAAATAGTCTTACCCCTCAACACTTTATTACTATGATCCAACACACATATCAAATTATCCTTAAAGGGAACATTTATCTCAAGCTCAACATCATCCACATCGATTACATGAGAAGGGTCGGGGTGATACTACCAAATTTGCGACACATGGAAAACATCATGTAAAGAACTGTATCTCTTTGGAAGAGAAAATTGATATGCCACCAACTTGATTCTCTACACAAACTCAAAAATTCTAATAAACCTAGGCACTAACTTTCAATTTTTTAGTATCTTTTGGTGACCCAACCTAGATGACACCTGAAGGAATACATGATCATCCTTTGTAAAATATAGGGGTCATCGACATCTATCAACATATGAATTCTGTCTACTTTGATCCATATCCATGACTTTCAGAATCAGTTATACCTACTTTGATGTCTCCTACACAAGACTAGGTCCTAAAAGCTGAGACTCACCATCCTCCATCCAACATAGAGGTGATCTTCCTGGCATACCATAAAGAGCCTCATATAGTTCCATCTATATAGTTTCTTGATAACTATTTTTATAGAAAAACTACACTAAAGCCAGGTGCTTCTCACAAGACTCACTAAATTCAAGGACACATTCTTAGAACATATCCTCGATCACCTATATAATATTCTTTGATTGCCTATATGTATGTGGGTGAAAAGTTGTACTCAAGAAAATATGTATACCAAGAACCTTCTATAAGACCTTCCAGAAGCACAAAGTAAAACATGACTCACGATATGAAACTATAGTCCATGGCACCCCATGTATATAGAATATCTCCCAAACATACAAATCTCCCAGCTGCTCTACTGATAAAGTCTCCCGTATAGGCAATAAATGAGTTAGCTTCATTAGTTTGTCCCAAAAAACCAAATAACTTCATTCTTCTAAGGAATCCTCAGGAGACCCACCATAATGTCCATAGTAAAATCACCCCACTTCTATTTCAGGATGGAAAATAACTATATTAAACCACCAGGTCGTTGATGCTCGACCTTCACCTACTGATAGGTGTAGCAATGTGTCACAAACCCTACTATATCATTTTTCATGCCCGACCACCAAAACTATCATCGTAGGTTATGATACATTTTTTTTCACACCTGGATGTACGACCCAATTTGAGGCATGAAACTCATACATAATCTTCTCCTATATTCTTGCAGGCACAACAACCCGATTCTTAACATAAATTATCTCATCCTCATCTATGGTCCAATCGAAAGGTGACTCCCTACCTTGAAGACTTTCCCTCAAGGCGAAACACTTCGAATCATCATATTGTATGTCCTTGATCCATCTCAAAAGTGCAGAATCAACTAAAACTGATACTAGAGTCATCTGATCTTGACTCTCTTGGACCACAACATGCATCTCATCCAATAAAGTCATCATCTTCCACTTATTACTAGACTTATGAACCGCTTGAGTTTGAGTTTTCCTACTCAAAGCATCAGCCGCACTATTTCCCTTTCTAAGTGTATATGGTAGTTCAAAATTAAATGACTACATATACTCAACCCATCTCCACTACCGAATATTCAAGTATCATTATGAAAATATATACCTTAAGCTCTTACGACTGGTATAAACTGTAAACTTCTCACCCAACAGATAATGCCAACAACACTCCAAATCATAAACCACTACTTCTAACTCGAGGTTATGTGTAGGGTAATTCCATTCATGTGGCCTCAACTCCTGAGACCCATTCACCACAACTCAATCCCCCCACATCAAAACTACTTCAAGTCCAATCCTAGAAGTGTCACAATACATTGTATACTCCTCACATTAATCCGGTAGGATAAAGATCAATGCTTATGTCCGACGCTTCTTTATCTCCTATAAGGAATTCTCACACACTTCTAACCATTCAAGATCTATACTCTTTTTAGTCATGCTCATAAGTGGTTTTTCCAATTGGGAAAAGTCCTTGATGAATCTTTGATAATATCCAACCATCCCCAGAAATCTATAAATATCGAAAAAATTCTTAGACCGCTCCCAAGAAACAACTACTTGTACTTTCCCTGATTCCATTAACACGCCTTTATCCATGATGATGTGACCCAATAATTGTATCTAATCAATCCAAAATTGACACTTATATAGATTTGTGTGTATTCAATTCTCTCTTAGTGTACTCAAGATGATGTCAAGTTGTTGGGCATGATCGTCATTTGTCTTAGATTACATCAGGATATCATCCACAAACACTACCAAAAATTGATCCAAGTATGGATGGAAGATTCTGTTCATCAAAGAGATAAACAATGTAGTGAGTTCATCAACACAAACGACTTTATGATGAACTCAAAAGGCTATAACTACTATTGGAAGTATTCCTAGGTATATAAAAATTTCAAACTCTCAACTGATGACACCCTGATCTCAAGTAAATCTTTGAGAAAACACAAGCTCCCCTAAACTGGTTAAATAGATCATCAATACGTGGAAGAGGATACCATTTCTTCAATATCATCCGGTTTAACTTCTGGTAATCAACACACAAGCATAGATTCCTACTATCCCTCTTAGAAAACAACACTAGTGAACCCCAAGGAGATATACTTGGATGGATAAACCCTTTATCCGCCAACTCCTCCTATAGAGTCTTGAGCTCTTGAAGCTCTATAGGTTCTATTATGTATGGTCGAATTGAGTCTGGATCATCCCCCAGCATGAGCTCAATGGTAAAATCCACACCTCTCTTAGGTGGATTCACTAATAAGTTTTTAGGAAAGGCATCATAAAACCTATCCACTACGTGTAGAAATACATATTTATTTATACCTCCATCATCCAATAATAGACTATAAACCTGGGTTGCGAGCTCTCTGAGTTGTTGATTAATTATCCTTGCTCATCCTACCTAGATATAAAACTCTCCATGGTGAATATACTTATCACCCTTAGGATACATAAAAGTCATTATCCTATGATAATAGTTTATGTGGTCTCGGTATTCTACTAACTTGTCTATACCCATAATTAGTTCAAAGCTCGACATGTCAAAGATGTAAAGATCCCATATAAAATGATAATATTTGACCTCTAGAGAATATACCTTGAACAAACAAATGTTTCTCGACCATACTCCCAATGTTGTTTCTATCATCAACACCCCACTCACGAACTCCACCACCAGGATCAAACTGTTCACAAAATTTGTATAAATAAAGGAATGATAGGAACTAGTATCAAATAGGTAACTAGATAGCATAAAGGCTACAAGAATAATACCTCTCATTGTCAATGGTTCTGCCTCAATATCCACAAGTGTAGGCTGGATGGAATGAAACTGTCCTAACCCTCTTCCCTGTAATGAAACCTGAGTCCCTAGTGCTACACCAATCTACTGATACGCGCACTCTTGTTCAGAAGCAACATGTCCACTAACTCTACCACCTTAGCTAGTAGAAATCCATCTTCCAGACAGATATGGTGTAGAAGACCCCCTTCCTACACCCTGGTTCTATCTAGATCCTCCATCACTACTCTTCAGTCACTGGGTCATTCAGAACTTCTGTAGATGTCCAATCTTGCTGAAAGACCAACACTCTACTAGTGGTTGGGGGAACTATCTTCAGAAGTGTCCAAACCCACCACACCGATGAAAGATCACTCATGTAATATCCTGAGAAACTAATCTATCTATCTGTGAAACTTTCTTCCCACCGCCATGACTAATACTGTCATAGTGATGCTTCCTACTCTTAGAATTCATACCTCTTGATCATCCAGTGGCAACTATCTGTCCTACATTGGAAGACTCCTTCAGGTTCCCCTTAGCTATGAGAGCCCGATCCACCACCCTAGCAAAATTATTTGACCAAAAGAGGTTAAATGGGACTTAATATAACATTTAATTCTATCATGTAAATGTCTCTCCATAGCCGTCTCATCCCCTAACAGCATTGTAGAAAAACACTATAAATCTTTAAAGCATCCTACATAGTCCATCACAGACATACTTCGTTGAGTTAACCACATGAACTCAACCTCTCTCTCTTGCCTCAACATCTCTGGATGAAAGTGATCAAATAACATCTCCAAGAATTCCTTCCATAACATACCATCATCCTATCCATTCTACAACTAAATGTCCCACTAGTGCTTTTATGATCCTTATAACATATAGGAATTCAACTTGAACCACCTCTTAGAAGGAGTCTCTAAATGTTCAAGATAGTCTCAATGGACTCAACCCAGAACTCAACTCCCTTAGATCCCCCTATCTAGTAAAAGTCATAGGGTGATACAATTGAAACTCCCATGTAATATGAGACATTATTTTAACAACCCTCCCTAGGTCTCTTTCCAGAAGCTGCATGAAGTGAGAAAATGTTTCTCAGAACTTCTCCCCTGCTTCCTCACCCGGCATAATCGGTGCCTCAAGTCCCACCAGTGTTAGATCATCTCCATCCATATCCACCTATTGTCCTATCAAAAAGCATCATAATGGATAAATATATCTATAATTCTAAACACATACATTAGGAAACATTTCAAAATATTAACACATTTACAAGAAACACATTTTGACACAATAAGCCATTTCCCCCAAACCCCACCACATAGTCAAAACTGAGGCACTATCACTACCCTTAACCATATTACTAATAGGTCATGGTTAACAACGGGTAAAATCATTATCATTTCTAGTTCCTCATTAGAAAATCATTTATTCACATCTTTCATCATTTCACAATTATCAATTTCATGTTACGAACCATTTTCATTTCAAGTTCACAAGAAAGGAAAGAAAGTTCAAGTTTTATAACTTACCCATAACACATTTTCCTGTGCATTCCTAAAATGATGCATGTAAAAAAAATAATTATGAGTGACTATAATGATGCATGAATACTCAACTCTCGTACCATATCAGGAAATGAGTTAATTATTATAAAATATTAGAAACAACAATCACATACCACAACAAGTGTGTCACCCAATGTGAAATAATATTCAACTATAAGCAATAACAACAATTCCAACCCCGAGTTCTTGGGTTCTCCTCCATACATGGGTTAGCTTCGCCCATGAATGAGATCATAATCAAGGCCCAACTCTTACTAGTATCCTCTCTACCTTTTCCAAATAGTATGATAAATAAAATAAATCTAGCCCCGATACCACTTTATAATGTCCTGGCCTAGGTGCCATACACTGGTGCCCTAATCCGGTTGGTCACATGAACTCAAACACACCTCCCTGTATGCCAGAGGATGTCGACTAGCAGTGAGAGTCTAATATCAGCCATGGGGAGATTATACCCTCTTTTTCAATGTAAAACACCAGCAGAAAATAAAAAAAAATAACCAAATATATAACCATAACCATGAGGATGCCAATATCACAAGATAAATAAAACTGGAAATACAATAACAAAACTGAACAATAGATATGCCATGCTAATGTACATGCCAAGTTTCAAAATAAAAACTCAAAAGTAAAGACACTGGAAGCTCCCAAGAGGGTCCTGAACCACATCCAGTTCCCTCATCCAAGCTCCATCCCAACTCATCCATCTAACATAGGGCCTTTTCCCTTATCCTATCCTGTAACCATGAAATATTTTCAGGCACCGATTAGTCAGCACGATTAGGTTGTGACTACAACTTAGTAGGTCACCACCAATGACATATAAAACAATATCTAGTCAATAAACAATGTATGTAGTTTTATAAATAATTAAGCATAATATATAAATAAACAGTTAACACATTATCAACTATTCTTTATTTAACTGCATGAACCCCTGAGTTCCCATAGGCACCTGAATTTCAATACCTACTTCATTCCATGATAGAGTCTAAAATATTACCATGTGATATAATATCTCCAAATTCTATAGTTACCATTCTTTAATTAATACTTGAATTCCCATGTTACCATTCATACTTCACAGAATTGAATGACCTTGTTCCAATTCACAATTCACACTTGAATGCCCATGCTACCATTCATACCTCAAACAATTGAATGACCATGTTACCATTTATAATTTTACAACAAAATGACCTTGTTACAATTCATAAATTCACAATCAAATGACCATGTTACCATTCATAAACACATAATTAATTCAAAAATTAATTACCCACACCAATTTCATTACTAATTCAAAAATTAGTTAATCATAACAATCACATTAATTAATTCCCAAATTAATTAATCATCTCAATATAATTACTAATTCAACAATTATTCATCACAAAATTATCCATAATTAATTCCCCAATTAATTAAGCACACCAAACCATTTAATTAACTCAAAAATTAATTAATCACTAACCCATAATTAATTTAACAATTAACTATCTCAATTCAAAATTTAAATATCTTATAATTAATTCATCTATTAATTATCTCAAATCAATTATCTCAATATCTCATAATTAATTCATCAATTAATTATTTCAAATCTATAATCTCAAATATCCCCAATTTCACATCTCCCTTAATTAAATAATTCAATCAAGAAAATAATTTCTAAACATAAAATAGAAATTATACAATTACATACACATAATTGAAATCAACATAAAGGGATTTGAATTATTAACCATTTACCTCAATTTGTTAACAATTCTTTCCAATCGAAGAATCCCCAATTTTTACAGAATAATGCTATAGAATGAGATCATGATCTTAGTCCCTAAATCAAGATCGAACAAAACAATATCCCTTAAATCTTGATCTAGATCCAAAAAACTAGATATAGATCTAAACAAAATAGGAAGGAATATGTCACCAAAATAATTGGAGAATAATGAGATATAATTTGGGAAGAAACCACACACCTAAAGAGGTACAGATATGCCAATTGGGCTTCAAATCTCCAATAATGTAGGTCAGAATGGCTTGGAATGTAACAACCCGAAATTTTTGAATGATATTTGTTTCCCAAAAATGATTGTAATGTTATTTTATGCACAAAAAACTATATAATTTTATAATGAAGTGAGTATAATTGAAATATAACTATTGAGTTTTGACCGTTATATGACCATTGGAAATAACACTCTTAATAAAAATTTTAATGTTATAATTAGTATTATAAATAGAAATGATAATGGTTAATTATTGTAGAAAGAAGAGTCGATAGACTCATACAGTAGAATAATTCCATACAAAGCATAATTTTCAAAGCTTGGGAAATAGGTATCATCTTTGGGAATCTCTCTTGACCAAGCCCAAGCTGGGCTTCAACATGTTAATCTTGAATGAAATCTCCTTCGGGAGTAGTTAAAGTTAGTGGAGATTACCACTCGGACGATGTTAGCTAAGCCACCCCATGAGTCTATCACCATTGAAAACCTTATCCTTAGGTCATATGTGGGTGTTATAATGGGTTATGTTTCAAGTCCTTAGTTACTTATTGTATAATTCCTTTGTATAAATAAATGTTTTCCATCATTTCCATTTTGAGTTTTGTTTTTCTTAAAAATATAATGAATTTGATAAAATGATTTTCGGACATAAATTATACTTTTAGAAATGATATAATTCTTACAATATAATAAGGTATTATGAATATTTTTTAATGAAATATTATGATTAAAACAATCTTATATAAATTTAAATGATAAAATATTTTTTTCAATTGTCAAAAATTCCACTATGAGTTCCACTATGCATTTTTTGTTAGAAATTATTTTTAAAAGTTAAATTTATCATAATTATAGAATTATTATTATAAGATAAATAAAAATTTTAAAATAATCATGTAAAAATTAGTTTAGGGTGAATTTATGAGAATTTTCTAAAATATTTTGTTTTTTGATGAATAGTAAAAATATAGTTTTGAATTTTCAATATGTTTAATGATATCATAATGATGTAATAAGTAATATAAAATTATGGTTGACTCTTTAAGATTAAAATATGATATTATTAATCACAATTGGCCAATAAAATGGGAAAATACCATGGGAAAGCCTATGGTTTTTCAAATACCAAAACTAAGGTGTTCAAGGAAATTAATAAAAATCTCCATCTCTTTTTCTATAAATACATACCCATTTATTCGTTTAATTTATTTAAAAATTCATTATACATTAAGATATGATAGTATTACCTCCCAATTAGTCCTCCAAATGTGTCATCAATCCCCCAAGGTCCTGATCTTTGAGTTTTAGGATACACTCTTCAAGGTAAGAGAAATCTCAACTTCTCTTTTCCTTTCAAGTTTCCTTTTTATGTGGTATGCATTTCAAATTTTATTTATTTGTTATTATATAAATTTTATTATATAAATTTACTGTATTAATATTATTTTATTAATTAGAGACACTTTACCCCTCTCTTTTTATTGTTTTCTAAAATCACGTTTCTTACCTGTTATGCAGCAGAATTTTCTTCACAAAATTTCCCTCTTTTTCTCAAAAAATTATTTTATTTTATTTTGTAAATATCAAATTTTTTTTATTATATAGGGTTATTCACATATATATCAAAATGATCTATTTTATTTTTTTATTAACATACATGAAACTTTCCTTCCTTTTCCATGGGTTTAAAATGGAAAAAGGAGCTTGTTTTTAGAAACTTTCTAAAACACCATGATTTTGATATGAAACCCGTTTCTTTTATTCTCCATGGGTTATTTATGAAATTCTTATTATGATATATTTATATCAAATTAATTAATAAATATTAATGATTCTCCCTAATATCACTCCAATTCATTGAGTAAATAATTTAATCTCTAGAGATGACAAGTTTTACGATACCTTGGTGAGTAACCTTGGTAATTTTTACGACACCTCAGTGAAAAACCTTGGTGATATGTTTAATAATGTATAATTTAATTTTTTTAGGAAAATTTCAAAGTTATTATTCATGTTATTATTATTATATTCCTCTTTCACATGCCTTTATGTATTTCTTTAAGTTCTTATTGATATTCCTCAAGAACAAAAGTAAACTATTTCCCTTATTTTCCCTTATTGGGCCTTTTGCTCACCCTTTCCTTTGATGTATGTCCACAGGTTATGATATGAAGTAATTAAACTTAGTATAAACTTAAGATGAATCCTTTCAAGTGTATTAGAATAATGTTTTATGTTTTCATGTATTATGTACTTTATTTCCAAGACACTAAACTTTAAAAGATCCTCTATTTGTGAAATGCTATGTAAAGTTATGTAATAAAAAGGAAGGATTCCATAGTTGGTATTAAAGAAAAGGAATGAATTTTATCCTTGGGAACTCTCACATGTGTGCATTGGAAGAATAATGAATCTCTTCCTAGGGGATTCATGAGGAAAGGGCTTCCATAGGGGATGGTTATGTGTCCCTCCCAAGACATGTAACCGCCCATGGAGTGCTTTGATAGGTATCAATTATAGTCCATTAAAAATATTTCCAAACCTCAATATGGAATCCCTTAGGGAGTATATTTAATTGAGATAAAATTATTATCGATCAATCTTGGGTTTTCAGGGGTATTAGACAGGTGTTTTAGATTTTGTTTAATAATATTCAGGGGATTAAAATAACATATGCACAGTTTGCTGCCCAGGGGGCATGATTTCTTCTAACTGTGCATCCTAAACATGCACTTCTTCTTAGGGGAACATATTTTCTACTTTTAGGTTGCATAATTTGACAAAATATGCACCAGATGTGAAAAAACCCTTTTTCTAGGGCTGCATGGTTTGCTAGGCTAGGGTGCACGATTAGGGAAAACCAATCACCAACTATGCACTACCCTTTTCTTCTATTTTTCTCAAAATTTCACCGAAACACACCCAAAGTTAAAAACCAAATTAAAAGTACTCAACAATAATTAAAATAGTACCTGAAATTGAGTTTGAGATATCTTCAGAAAAGGTCTGAATATTACATACATTGAGATAAATAAGTAATGTTCAAGGGAGTTACCCTTAATAAGCAGTGAGCTATTTATAAATCTATAAGCAATAGATCTTTTAAATAGGACTACCCTATACTAAAACTTTATAATTAGTTTGATTCATAGTGGATTTTAGTGCAAAACATAATTATGATGCATATTCCTTGTACTTAGCCTAGTGCGGGTGAACGAAGTAAACACTCATGTCCATATTTTATTTATGCTTTCACACCACAAGAGATCAAGAAATCCAAATAATATTTGGTTAAAGAGAATAAAAAGTGACCCTAAAGGTTGAGAGGACAAGGTCCTTAAGGTAAAGAGAGACTTAAAAGGAGTAATATTTTTAATTATAATATATATGTCATACCCTAATTCACCACATATCAGGGTAATCTCACTCTAATTCCATTATATTAGTCTAACATAGGCATTATGAAAATTTATGTCTTGGGAGAAAATCTTAAGAAGGGGATAAAAAAGGTTGAATGAGTAAAGGTTTTACTATTGATGATAGAAATAATATGAATGATATATGAAAGGTATGGATTATTTTAATCGTATTTATTATGTTAGATGTAATAAACATGATTAAATTTAGAGTTATGAATCTTAGTAAATGATTCGTATTCCATATTTTATTATGAAATAATTAAAGAATAATATGATGAGTGCTGGTGAATGGTTTAAGAATAAAGTGGAATGATTGAAGTGTTTATGTATGTGGTCTCAAGAATTATATTGTATAAGTGTTTTATTAGTTAAATTATGTTTATAAAAACCATAAAACATCTAATAATTATTCTGAAATAGTTTTTATTTAAGTATTTTCAAGTATATGTTGAATGATACTAATAACCTAGAAAAGTGGGAAGTTGATATTTTTGGAAAACACATGATTGGGGGATATGTAACCCTTAATATATTCTTGATATAGATATAATAATGTTTATTTGGGTTAAATAGTTGATTGATATTGATAAAGTAAATTGGATAGTATTTATGACCTTGAAATTGATTAGTTATTTGATGAAAATGTGATTTATGCTAAAGTTTATTTCATTTTTTGTTTTATAGAATATATTAGATAGTGTGTGTAGAGTAAAATTTTGGAAGCATTTAAGTTTTCATTGAGGATTTACAGAGATTCATGTTATTTTGGGTAAGTATTAGCATTTTTTAGGAGAATATATGATCATGGTAGTCATGTGTTTGGTATGTGACATTATAAGATAATTTTTATTGTTTGAGGATAAATTTTAAAGCTGGTCTTGAAAAAAATGTGATCAAATATTTTAGATTTTTGTGTTTTGGATTTGGTCAGATTTATTTTGTATGGGTATTAATTTTAACTATTTATGTAATGGTTTAAGTTGAACATTGGGTGTTATTTTTGAGGTTTTGTAGATTAATGTATTATTTCATCATATGAAGATTTATCCATGTTTGACAACTTGTGATAAACGTTTTGGTTTCGATAAATATCTAGTGATAGAAGGAATGACTTATAATAATTTTGTGGAACTTATGATCTATTAAAATTTAATTTTAGTTCTTTAGGAATGAAAAATTTATCTTTAATATTCATTTATTAGTGTAAGTGATTAGATAGAAGTGGAAATTGATCGGAGCACAACCAAAGAATGAAATTATACTTATGAAATGGAAATAAATAAAGTAATTATATTTTATCATTTTTTTCTATCTTGATAGTAAAATAATCTCTCAAATCTAGTAAAAGGATCTTGATATAAATATTTTATCCTTTTATATCCATTTCAGATGAATTTATGGTCTTCTTTATCCCTGATTTATTTATGGTTTTGTGGTCATTAATTTTATCATGATCATATTCTATATCACTATTTATTATTCCGAGGATGTTCTTTTTCTCATCTATGTCCATATTTTCAATTACCTATAATTTTTTCCTTATTTGGGAACTCGATTTTGTGTTATTTCAGATAACCTTAATGTTTCCCACTCCCCCTTTCAAAAGAAGTTTTATCATCACTTTTTACAATGTGGGTTTTCAAAAAAGGTATTTTTAAATATTAAACATTTGATTATAAAGATAAAAATGTAAAGGAAACGATTTATTCAAGGGGTGAGATTGTAACACCCCAAAAAGTTTGTTTAAAATAACACTATTTTTTGAGAACTTTCTTAATACACAACACCAATCTTTAAGCGAATTGCGATATAATATAAAAATATTATTATTTAAATGTGACTGTTATAACCTAGTTATTAAATTAGTATGCATGAATAGGAATAACCACATTATAAAAAATATATATAAAGGTTTGATATAATGAAAATTTATTGATTAATTCATAATAAATAGGTACACAATTTTATGTAAAGTCATTCTATACTTCAAAAAATATATTTTCTTCAAAAATGGGTTTTCTCACATTTTGTGCATGGACATTATAATTAATTTCAGACACTATTATAAATATTATTTGAAAAATTGGATATTATTTTTGAAATAATATTTTTATAATATTCTTAGGATTAAATTTTGGGATTTTTATATAAAAATATTTATTTTTATATGAATAGTGAAAAATATGATTTTTGTAAAACTGCCTTTTCTTTTCATTAAATAAAGTAATTTAAAAGTACCATTATGTTTTTAATTTCCTCTTAAATTTTAGTAAGTATCAATTAATTATAGATAATATTATTGATTACATATGAGTCAATATTATACTTGATTTTAGTATAATATTATTTTTGGTATTAAAAATGCATTTATCTAAATTTGTTTCATTACGTTTTATAAATTTATACTAAAATTGATTTTTACAACTTTTATAAATTTAATCTCTAGAAATGGATTCCATATTTTAATTATGATGTTCAAAATTTTTAAATTGTCCTTTTTATTTTTGGTCATTGTTAATAGTAACCGTGGTAAAGATTTATGACCTCGATAATTGTAAAATAAGTAAAACATTGTTAAAACTACATGGTAAGGATTTAAAATACCTCTAACACTTGACTTTATTCTATTTTATGAGTCATGTTTGACCATATATATGTTTAAAGAGTTAAATAATGTATTTTAAAACATTATTTTGAATTGGGAACCCATTATTGACTTTTTTGAACAAATATTATGTTCTATCCACATTAACAACTATTTTTTGTGTCTTTACATTTAATGGTATGGTTGGAAGTTTAAATTTGGATTTATATTGATACAAAATTATAAAAACATTAAGTTTTTGTTATTTAACTCAAAAAATTCATGTAAATGAATTTCTTACTTGATTTCATGGTGAAATGATTTTTCCACTTAAATTGAGTATTTTCCTAAAAATTATTTTTCATGTGTTTTTCATAATTATATTAAATGTAATTTCATTAACTTAAAGATTTTTAATTTAATAAAATGGATTAATTTTTTTTAACCATCATTTATAATTTTTTTAGAAGGCCCATTTTATTTTTGGTCATATAAATATGTTATCATGGTAAAAATTTAAGTTACTAGGGTTATGGTTAAAATAGGTTTAAAGTGGTTTAATAAGGAGATAAGGATTAAAATGTATTAAAAAAGTATAAATGTGATTTATTGGGTGAGTTTAAACCCTATAACATAAAATCTATGAATTTTGGGTTCTTTAGTTCCAATTTACATGATTATGATATATATTATATTTAAATCTTTTAAGTAATTCCTAGTGTGTCCTTCCCCTCACTTATAAAAGGGAACCTCATATTATCCTTTATTAACATATTTTAAGCACTATATATTGAAAAATACCTACCCTAATAACTTCATAGATTCTTTTAAAATTTCATATATCTTTTTTATTCTCTTAATACCGTCATAATAACGCTTAAGATGAAAGATAAATGAGGTCTCTTAAAGAAGAGGTAATTATCTTACCCGACTATTTAAAAGTTTATTCCTTATTATACTTCCTCTAAATCCATTTTATCCATACTAATATGATGAATAAATTATTATAAATATACTTAGGTGTTATTATGATTATTTTATAACCATTTTCCTTATCTTTTTCATCAAATTTTAAATTAAAATATCGCTCATGTGTATGTGTAGACTATCACCTCCACATAGTGTTATGATTCATTTTCCATCAAAATATTTCGTGGTTGGTTATTATGATGGATTTAATATTTATATATTATATTTATAACATAATTATGATGCTTTAATTATAATATCTTATCTATATTCTTACCTCCCCATCTGTTGGAAAATGATAACATCGCTCGTGAGTATGTGTGGACTACCACTTCCATGAACTGATGTGATTCGTTTTACATTTCTATTTTACATGGATAAAAATAAGGATGTATTTAATAAATATATATTATATTTATGATATAATAATTATTATGTAAATTTTATTTATTATTTACCATTATTTTGTTCCATCCATAAAAAATTAGAAACATCACTGATGTGCACGTACAGACTTCCATCTTCATGAAGTGATGTAATTAATTTTTCATCACAACTTTATATGAATGATTATAAAAGTGTATATAATTAAAAAATATTAAAATTATTAAATGATTAATATTTTTTATATGATTTCCATGATCAATTTCCAAGGACCATAACTACTAAACCAAAACTTACATGAAAAATGAAGTAGTTAACACCTGAAATGATGATGCTAATGAAATATTGTTAATGAATGAGAGTTAATATGTTATAAGTAAAAAAATGTATGGTATTATATGTATGAATATGTTTCTATAATATATTTATAATAAATATATATTTATTATACAAGAGGTTTGATTGTGTACGAAGTAAGATGAGACTTGAGGTAAGGGTTTCTCGTCTCACTTTTGTTTCTGTGAGATATATGCCATATTATCCACATGTTTCTATCATGTGTGGTATATAATACCCCCTTGGTATGATATATCATGTATATATTTATATTCATGTAATTTAATGTTTCATTTTAATTTATTTTTTTCATGATGGCTATGATTCAAAAGTCACCAATAAGGTAAGGGATTTATGTTTCAATCTCATCTAATTGGGATAATTTATACTTGAATTTATATTGAGAGAAATTATATGATACATGTATACTAAAACCCATATATTTTATTCTCATTTGGTGATTTCAAGAATATTTATGTTTTAGTACCATTTTTCTCTCTTTGTTACTCAAAATGGTCTAAAAAATGTTTTCTAGAAAATCAGACTTTATTTCCTATTTAGTTGGTAATTTTTTCTTCCATGTTTATATTTTATTTAAAATGTTTTCAATAATGTTTTTAATATTCCCTAATGATTTTTTAAATTCATTTTTACACATTTTTTTACTTTCTATAATTTTTTTAATAAAAATATTCTTATCATTTTATGAACAAGCTTCCTTTTACTGTAGGTGTAAACATAATATTTGTTTTTAATGAGCACATAATGAATGGAATTTCCTACCATCATGACCTCTCAATACTTTAAAGATTCCTTTAAAAGTTTCCATGTTTATTTTCAAAGAAAAAATTTTCCCTAATATTTTGGAAATTTTTTAGATTTTAAATAAGTGATTTCAAAATGAAAAGGTTATTTTCCTTAAGAAATATTTCATTTAAATTTTAAAGATATTTTTCATATATGATAACATCCTTTGATGTTTCTTATGATTTAATTGGGATATGATACAATGATACCATCCTTATTATTTCTATGGATGTTTTTTTATTATGGTGGGATGTTTAAAAAACTTGTTTATTTTCCATGAGTTATACTATGATGATATAATAAATGTTTTATGATCTTATAGAACAAATTTGTACGGTTTTCATTATGAAATGGGTGGTTATGTTATAAATCAAGGGTGGTTATATTATAAACCAGGGATGGGTAGTTCTATTATAAACCATGTATGGGTGGCTACTTTATAAAACATAGATGGGTGGGTCCTTTATAGTCCTCCAATTCATTTGGAAATGATGATAGTGTTATGAAACTCAAAATTGATATTGAAGTTTAGGTTCTCCTAAGAGACGATAGAGTTAAAAAACTCCTAATAGATAATGAAGTTAATAATATATAAGTTAATTCTTATAGAATGTTGTAATTATCATATTTAGGTGATTTCATGATGAAAGTATAATTCCCTAAGATATTATAATGATTGTATATACTTATGACCATATAAGACAATTCCTATGACACATTCTTGTTTTTATGACATGCTCACATGGATCATGATTGATTATTTATGATTCTATACTCTTATGAATTTTATCTTTTATTATGAAAAATTATTATGCCAGGACTCTTGATTAATGATATTTAATTAATTGAGAATGAATTTATTATGTTACATTCATGTTCTCATACCCTTATTATCACTTATTATCATTGATTAACATATCCTATGTTTATGCTTATTGAGTATCTGAGCTCACCCAATCTTATGTTTCCATTTTTCCAAGGTTATAAAGAATGGTTTTAAGTAGGGTATGTTTTAGAAGATTAATATGATAAAAATTTATGGAATATGTTAAATATTCCTATAAAATATAATGTTTATGTATCTAGTATTCAAAGACACAAAACCTTTACGTTTATTAAGAATATATATATTTTTGATATGTATTAAATAATCATATAAGTTGATTTAATATTTATGTATGTTATTCTTAGGTTTTCTTACTATACTTCAATGGGAATACACCAGCTGATGTATCCTTTATTATATCAAGATGACATCTAAAATCTAAATGGGTTCTAGTAACTTCATTGAGAATGATGAATAACCTTTCAGGAATAATAAAGGATCGATAGAGGTTCACAAGTATCGCCCACCAAATAGGAGAATATCTCATCCTCATATATAGATTTACTTAAAACTCTTTATGAAATGAATAACATCAGATATCTATTACAATGGATTGAGTTACATCTCACAGAACTCAAACATTACATCCTATTGAAGTCCATTAATTTAACTCCTTAAATGAATGTGCATGCCTTAAATGAACAAATTTTTGGTTCAAAACAAAAGAAAATCATTCGAGGAGAGATTAATAATATATATATATGTTATATTCATGCATCACACACATATATTAAATGTACACTATACATATAATATCATATATATATATATATACATATACTTCATGCATCATATTCATGTGTATATGCATCTCATGCATGTAAATTTTACTGTAAATCCAACAAATGATAACATTATGATGTAAAAATAAAATGCAGTATCCATGTGTCTCATGTAAGATTCCTTGTAAACCTCACTTTTTTATGTGGCTGAATAGGTAGTTGGGACTTCAACACATAGAATTTATTTTCATATCAATGTACTTTATGAAAATGAATATACTACTCTTGGAAATTCATGCCGGTAAGGACATGTTATTTATCTAGAATTGATTGTAGTGAACATGTGATATTAATATAATTTTTTTCTAAAAAATAAAATTGAAGTATATTAATACTTTTATCTTGATTTCCAGTTATTAGACATTATATATTTTTATTAATATTAAATGTATCCCCCTATTTTATCAAATTCTAGTAGCCCTAAACTACTTGATTCAAAATTATCAGTTTCTTAAGTATTCTAGTGCCAAGGATCCTTAAATCCTCTCCTCATATCCCAAGATATGTCTATAACACTATCCAAAGAGTTTCAAGGTAGGATTTTATCTTACTAACCACGTTAACTCATGGATCATTGATCTGTTGAGACGAGTCCCATATCTTATAAAGCATAACCTTTCATCACTCAACACTTTGCCTATAAAGTTGAAACAACCTAGATATAACTATTTATTTTCCACCAAATTTAATTAAGTTGACCAACCAATTTCATAAGAATTCACCAGTGGTAAGAGGAACCCTAATATAGGGATGAAAAACACCTCAAACATACAATATTGTTCAAAATCAAGTGATGAAAGGAATTTAAGGACTTAATATTTACTTTGTGGGATTTTAATTATTCTTAGTGAATGAAATATATTTTTTATTTTCACTTTATTTTTCTATGTGAATTCACTCATAATTGAACCATGATTTAAATAGAAAACATTCACCATGCATGTTCATTTTATGCATACTTGTTTATTAATCTATGTGATTATGTATATAAACACATTCAAAAAATTATAAAATATGAATAAATAAATAAAATTAATGACATGATCATGATCCAATTATAACTATTGGTCTATTGAGAGAATAAGAGATCAACCAAATTCCTAGGGGTAAATCCTTGTGCCACAACATGTCCGAATAAAATTGTAGCACTCACCCCATCTAATGTGCTGAACCCCTAGCTGGTGCATCACCATGTCTCAATGTGAACTGCATTACTTTTAAACCTCCTCATTATACAATAATATTTTTATAAAAGTGAAGGGATATAGATACTGTGTAATATAGATAAATTACTTTCATCATGGACATGCATAATCTTATATATATAATGAGGATAAATATGATACAAAAATAACCATTTATTAAATAATTATTAAAAATAAATTTATTTCAATAAAATAAATAAATAAATAAATAAATAAATAAATGAAAAAATAAACAAGAATTGGTCAGTCAAGGCTTATGACCAGTCAGTATGCATCAAACTTACTTAATAAAATTAAAATTGAAAATAATTAAACTTGAGGGTAATTTTTATGAATTTAAATAAATTAAACTAATTTTAATTCATAAAATATTTATCACAGGGTCTCGAAAATAATATTAATAAATTCCATTTTTTTAATATTTTAGGTTTTTTGGGGAAATTTTTGGACCTTCAAGGGCTTCACAATCACCTTAAAGGGGTTCTGAGTTTCAGGGTGACCCAAATGGGGCTGGTGGGTTAGGTAGTTCCTAACCTATCCCACTCGGGTCAGGCCAATAGAGCAGACCCATAGGTTCGGTAGGTAGAGAATCTATAGTAACCCATGCTTATCATACGTAGATATTATATCATTTTCTATGAATATTCACTACATCACAAAAAAAGTGCATGATGACTGTAATAGTTTATTGCCTTTGGAAACCTAGAAACATAAACACTGGTCCATAAGTGAGCTACTACATCTCCTACTATACTCTTAATAACTAGAACCCTTCTTAGAAATATCATTTAAAATACATTTCTTTATAAACTGGGGATGTGAAACATAAGAAATGGTGAGCTCAAATTCTTATTAAGGGTAAACAAGGGAGATATATAATAATAACATGAGAATAAGGGTATGAATACATGATCATAAAATTTGAAAACCATACCTTTAATATCAAATATCATAATATTGAATCATGGAATAAAGATTTGCTATTTATAAGACATGAATAATAAGATAATAAAAGAACATGAGCCTTGAGATCATAACATTGGAATAAGACATGGATTTTTGGTATACACATAGGAATAGAAAATCATTTCCATATTAATCAAGGCTCATTTATAAGGCTATCGTACACTACAAAAAATAGGATTCTAGCGATGGTTTTATTAAAACAACCCCTATTTTTTTGAGCAAATATTTTGGGGGTTTAAACCAACTCTATACACTGATACTTAAAAAAATATAGCTATAAAAACTAAAACCCTAGAAAATAAAAAACAATACCAATATCATATTATAACCATTAACATAATAATAAAATCAGAGTATCATGTGTCCACACATTGGACTTCCATCTATATAAAAATAAATAATTTTAGATATAAGTAGAAATGAAACAAGGCATAATATAATCTATATATATCCAAATTGAAAAAATAAAAATATCAAGATACATGAACAAAGGGTACATAAATACAAGAAACCAAAGAAAAGGATAAATTTATTTCAAATATTTAGTCTTTAATTAAAATGAAAACCCATTTGAAAATAAAATGAGGATAAAACTAAACCCTAAAAAATAAAAAAAATACTAAAAACTAACCAAATTATTAAACCAAGGAAAACATGACATAAATAAATAAATAATTTTAAAATATACAAGTAACATAATGAATTTAATATGAGAATAAATAAATATCCTTTATAAAGGAACAAAACTAATCAAAGAGTATATTCAATATAATTAAAATCATGGGAAATTAATATAACAATATAAATAAAGTTACCAAATATGTATTAAAAACTCAGAAATAATTAAAGAATGTCAAATTTTATATATCATGGTAAATACCATAGGTTCTAGTGATAAAATCCTAGACATACTCATGTGGAAGTATATTATGACCTATTTATGAAGTTCCTAAATGTTTTTAGTTTTTTTGCAGTGGTTTCCAATCATCTTAACATGTGGTCACTTTGTTCTACCACACGTTCACTCGAACCCTTCATGAAATCACTACGTTCCACTGTATGATCGCTCGACCCTTTATGTGGTCACACTCACTGGGTATGGTCTCACTCATTATAAGTCATGTGATCCATGCAGCTACCTTCTTCTTTATCTAAAACCATTATGATTCTTCTCAAACACTTTAAAAACTACTGAGGCTCAATCCTCGCGGTCTTAAAACTTCAATCATAAGAAGTATACATTGTTCCTTTAGCCAAAAACACTTTAAGGAATTCCTTTTGAAAATTTTCACATCAATCATTAGATATATTCTTTATATAAAATATAATATAAACTCAATCAATCTATAGACTCACATGGAAGGGTTGTTATTGATTTAAAAATATACATTCATATATACAACACACATAAACACACACACACACCAATGATCAGACATATATTTTCTTCCTATAAAGGATGTACATTTTTTATTCTCCTATTACTTCATAAACATGGATTTTGGGCATGGTTTTAAGATGGTTTCACTGGTTTATCTATAGAATATTATCATGATAGTAAGGAATTATTCATTGGGTGATTTGATATGATTAGAAGGCATGAATACCACTATTATTTATTATTTTAGTTAATGAATTAATTTCATATCATTATTGATTACCTATATTATATTGCTACTACATACACTTGAATTTATGATAAATGGATTGGGATTAGTTAGTGATATTTAATTAGATATGATATACTAATATCTCATAAATGTTTCCCTAGAATAAATATAGAACTTGTTATATATGATCCATGTAATGGTAAAAGAGACTTATATGAGGACTTATGAAGATAAAATCTATGTATTTGGGTGTTTTATACTAGATGATGATCATTTCATAAGGAAATTGTTTCTGATGCTTTATTTTTTCAAAGTTATATTTTGGTTATTCAGATATCATTTGATTCTCCAACTTTTCAAAGTTGGATATCCTATAAATCACCTTGGGTGATGAATATGGAATATATTTTTGATAAAAGGATCAAAGTTTCTCCCATATCACTAGGTATGTTCTTTCATAGTCCAAAACTCCCGTATGAATTTAAGGTTATTCACGAAATCCTTCCTAGCAACAATATAGGCTACCCTTTTCATAAATTCAATCGATTACTAATAATAATTTGTTATAATACTATATTTATAATAGGTTCATTAACATTAGTATTTGTTAATTATTCTATGATTTAAAGTTGTATAAATAGACACTGTAAAATTTATTGTCATCAAAGGACATGAAATATATTGTGGAGTTGGAATTAATCCAACTAAATATGACTTTTACATAACACTATAAGGGGAAAATAAACCATAGAACTCATTAATATTTAAAGATTCACACCATTATTTTTAAGGTTATGTGATAAGGACCATTGTGATACCTTTTTTGGCAGTGTAGTTATAATTAATTATTTTCATTTTAAGTTCATTTGTCTTGGACCGATTATGATCATTTTAATTCCATATAAAAAAATCTATTATGTTTTACACTTTAATTTCACATGACTAGGTCCTTTATGAATGAGTTTTTAGTATTTGTGTAGTGTGGGACTTACTTAAGAGCACCCCTTTCTGGTTTGGGCCAAAAATAGTTTAGGGGACCTTTTTTATTTTTCCTTTGTCTATTGGTAATAAGTTAGAGGGAAGGATGTCTTAATGCATTGGTGATGAGAATCAGTGGAGTAAAGTTTTGGGATTACACTAGATCAGTATCTCATTGTACCACTTATCCATTATTTGTCACAATAAGGCCGATAAAATGCTTGATAATTATGAAGATTAATTTAGATTATCCAGGATGAGAATCTTGAGTTATAAATGATTTCATGGGCTTCATAATAGTAGAGATCCTCATTATGAAAGGAATATCTAATTGATTATGTTTATAGAAAACTAATGGTTTGATTGGGGAACTAGATATGTTCTCATTATCAAAGGAATACATGATCGAAAGGTGGAAAATGAGTGACCATAGAGAAGCTATCACTTTTGTTGGGTGGTAGAAGAGAACGTTAAATGGAATACATGAATATTCCAAACCATTAGCAATTCCACCCAAATAAGTAATAAATTTAAAATTTTATATATCATGGTAAATAACATAGGTTCTAGTGAGACAATCATATACATAATCATGTGGAAGTATCTTATAACCTATTGGTGAAGTTCCTAATAAATAACCTCCTGAATTTCTAAAACCTAGACTCACTAGGTAGAACTCCCCATAATCCAATCTTTTTATTCACAATAGGATACTTGTAAAAGTCTTATCATGACTAGAATAACGTATTTTTATTAATCTCCCAGCTAGATACTAAGAGTTCTTATGAAACTAATTAATGGAAGTGAGAAAACATATCATAAGTCTTATCATATTACCCATAAAACACATTAAATCATATTACCCAACCCATATCAAATCACCCTTTGATAGAAATCCCATTAAATACAAAAAATATTATATAATCATTTATAAATAAAATATAAAATTGAAACATCACTTTGATTAAAAATTCTTAAAAAATATCCTCTTAGGAATTTTATCAAACATATAAACTGTACATGATTTTTTTTACATGTGTAAAAACTAGAAACCAATATAATACCATTTATGTAAAGATTAGAAAATGTAAGTACAATTTAAATTTAATTAACTTCATCAATATTGTAATATATAAGTTAATAATGAATAAAAGGCGGGTCTTAGAAAACTAATGTATCCATGGAATGTCAAATAAATAGAGTTGTATAAAAATACCAAACTCAAACCACAACATGAATTCTTGATCACCATGTCATTATGTTAGTTAGTCATGAATTTAGTTACACATAAACATTATCTAAACTCATCACTACCTAATGAACTAAGATTGACATCATCTCTATCTTCGTCTCCACTCCCTGCTACCGACACCTATATGAAAATTTTCCTGAAAATTAAGAAGTGATGTATATTTAAATTTAATGTTAAAACCTATAAAAGCATGTGTATTAAATGATTATGAATTTGTGTTAATTACCTACTTACTAAAACCATCCATCAATTCAATATCACTAGGGGTGCATCCATCCATCTTATGATATAAATCAACTAATGATCTCTACAAAGAAACAACCTTCACATCCTATATCTATACATGTGCCCCTATTGTTGGATTGTGCTCCTTATTCCTGAATTGTGTTTTGCATTACTATAAAATGCCTTTTAGAATATTAGGTTAGGGATTAAATACAACAAGGAGTAGATGAAACTGAAATCCTGATGATCTATCAAGGGCCTCAGATGGTACTAGTCCAGAACCCATCCCGTACATGCAATCATGATGCTCTTTTCCAAGGACTTGACCAACTTGATCATCTTGGGAGATCGAGAAGGACTGTGAGAGATTGGCATCCAATATTTCTTTTATTTTTACCTATAAATAAAATATCAATCATATTTAAATCCCTACATATTAACATAGTGACGACTATAAATAAGTTATTATAATGAAAATGGAATTCATGCCCCAACTTCTTTCGTAGGTTCATTCACGTAACTCCCATAAGATTTATTATAAACATCCAACCAAAGTTCCGTTTAGGATACTTGGTTCCCTAAATTCTTTTACTACATTAAAAAAAGATAAATAAAAAATTTAATATATGAAACAAATAATGTTATATTATAAATATTTAAGAAAATTAAAATATTACCATAGTCGATCTATTTGTTGAAAAATTCTTTGAATCAGTAGTGTGGGGGATGATTATTTTAGCTTTACATGATACAATTTTTCTTGAAACGTCCTAAAATAAATAACATGTAATTTAATAGTAATTTATGAAATGTCATCTCCTTATATATAAAATGTGATTAATATAATAATATATTTTTTAATACCATATTCTTATCATGGAGATGGCTATCAAAAATCACTGTTCACTACTCTCTAGGTACCCCTTCTGGTACCTTATCATACTAATTTTGAGTGTTCAATGATGTATCGTTGAATTCATTCAATAATCAATATTTAAATTCTTTCTATTTCTTACCCAAAATTTTTAACATCCATTTTTGTTCAATATGATAAACAATGGTAAAGTGGAATAACATATGTATAAAGATATTCATTTTTAAAATATTATAATTAAATTAACTAATGGCATTCAATTAAGCCATAATGTATTAAAATTACCTTTATCTGGAAATAAAATACTCCATTATTCCAAGATTGAAGCATATTTATTTACTTAGAATATGTAATCAGTGTTGAGTCAATAAGGTTTTCCTTATGACTTTTCCATTCCTTCTTGTTTTGAAAATCACAAACACCTTATCTTTAAGAAAATTTCTTTCTTAAGGAAAATCGCTTTTATAAGAAAAATTTCTTTCTTAAGGAAAATCTCTTTTATAAGAAAAATTTCTTTCTTAAGGAAAATCGTTTTTATAAGAAAAATTTCTTTCTTAAGGAAAATCGATTTTATAAGAAAAATTATCCTTATCATATTTTCATCCATATTTTTCTTAAGTATGAGTTTCGGATTCATTTTCTCGGAATCGTTGAAACTTTGATATAAAGCATTCTGTTTTAGGATTCGGATTCTGGACAAGAACTATAAGGAAGTTTCATTCCGAATTTCAGATATGAACTCTGACTAAGTTCTATTCCAGATTCAGGATACGAATTCTGAAGAAGAATTCTCATTACGAATTCCAATGAAGAATTCTCATTACGAGTTCTAATGAAGAAATCTCATTCCGAATTCCCATTACGAATTCTGATGAAGAATTCTCATTACGAATTCTGATGAAGAATTCTCATTACGAATTCTGACGACGAATTCTCATTACGAATTCTGACGACAAATTCTCATTACGAATTCTGATGATGAATTCTCATTACGAATTCTGATGACGAATTCTCATTACGAATTCTGATGACGAATTCTCATTACGAATTCTAATGAATAATTCTCATTAAGAATTCTGTTGATGAATTCTCATTACGATTTCTGATGACGAATTCCTATTCCGAATTGTCATTCCGAATTCACCTATTAAACAGAATTTGAGTATCTTTGTTTTATACACTCTGAATTTTTTAAGACTCTGAAAAATATCTTTGTTAGACTCCGAACTTTTATATTTCTTACACTTCTAAAAATTGTCTACTCTTTACTATTGTTTCTTACACTCCGAACCTTTACTCCGAAGTTTTCATTCCGAACTTTTATGTTAGAGTTTAAAACGATGTCGTACATTCTGTTACACTTGTTTTGTTATAAAACGATGTCGTCCATTTTGTTATAAACTAACCGTTGTCTAAGTGACACGTGTACAGGTCCCTCCGATCTTTAAGGAAAATATGACCGTTGGAGAAGGAGCCGACCTTACCTATAAATAGGAGCTCATTTGAAAGAGCTCGTAGGTGTTGAGAGCTGATAGCAGATGAAAGTGCTGAAAGGCTGAAAAATTTGCTTGAAGTGATTTCTAGAGAGAGAGGCTCTTATTAACTCTCAAAGCTTCGTGCGACTCCGAATGTTGGTGATTACATTCGAGGGATTCCGGGGATAGGAAGACAGAGGTGCCGACTACCTTAAAGTTCGAGGGCTTTCTTGCTGAGGAAGACAGAGGTTGCCAACTACCTTGAAGTTGAGGGCTTGCGGGGATAGCAAGACAGAGACTCCGATCTTCGTATCGAGGGCTTACCCTGGTGTGGGTAAGACAGACTTGCTTGAAAGTATAAATCAAGGGACCTTTATCCAAGGTTGTTGGATACCCTTCTCTTTGGGTTAAAAGACTATTATCTTGTTACTTGTAGTTTAACTACTTGTTTTATTTCCGCTGCAATTTGTATCTTAAGGAAAGTATAACTTTCTTATACTTCCTTATTTGTACTCTGATTCATTTAGATTCTATTCGCTTTAAGGTAGAATCTCATATTGTAATTGTTTGTTAAGTTTCAATCTCTGGAACCATATTTCCGGAACCTACTTTTGGAATCTCTTTCCAAGTTTAGTTTGGTGTTAGAGGTGTTGTGAATTTGCTTAGTTTAACTTTTTTAAACTTAGCCCTTTCCTTTTCTTAAGGAAACTATAGTTATTCAAAACTAACTTTAAAGGTTCCAAAGTAATTTTTAAAGTATACAATTCACCCCCCCTCTTGTATATTGAGCATCTCATACTATATTTCAATCCTACAATTGGTATCAGAGGTTGGAAACCTCTTACTCTATACCAATCTTACATTTGGTATCAGAGAAGGTCTCTAAAATACTCGTACTCACATACAAGTTTTTCTTGCTCACTTTTCATTCCGAACTTTGTCATTCTGAATTTGTCCATTCCGGACTTTCTCATTCCGAACTTTTTGATTACGAATCTTTGCTACTAACAAGTTTGTGTGCAAAGTTTTTTTTAGTATGGCAGGAATTAATGTTGGATCAATTGACAATCTGAATCCTACAAGACCACCTATATTTGATGGTAATGATTATGAATACTGGAGAGATCGTATGAAGACTTTTGTTATTAATACTGGAGTAGACAACTTTGTTATGCTTACTGGTGATTATAAGATTCCTGACAAGGAAGTCAGATCTTTTACTAACCAGGAAAAGAAAGAATATCAACTCAACTATAAGGTACGCAACACTTTATTATGTTCAATGACCAGAAATATATATATCCAAATTTATTCTTTTGAAGCAGCTAATTGTATATGGAAGAAGTTAGAGGTTACACAATTTGGGACTTCTAAAGTGATTGAGACTAGAAGAGCTATGCTTAGAGCTGAATATCATGGTTTCAATTTTCCTTATGGAGAACCTATCTGTAAAGTTCAACAAAGATTTATGACTATTGTCAATAGTCTACAATCTATGGGAGAGAAAGGTTTAGATGATGAAGCTCTTGTGGACAAGATAATTGACATTATGCCCAATGAGTGGGAATCCAAGAGAACAACTATAGATGAGAACAGGAAGGTTACTCAAATTACTCTTGATGAATTATTTGGAACTCTTCTACAACATGAGACTAGAATGAAGAGAGATGCTGACAACATCAAAAATAAGAATGGAAATGGTACTGTTGCTTTTACAACAACATCAAATCAGATGAAAGATAAGACTCCTGAAAGAGTAACCAGATCCAATTCTAAGAAAGTCATTTTCCAATCCGAATCTAGTGAGAGTGAAGTCTCAGAAAGTGAGTTAGCCAATATCGCTCGAAGGATGAACAAGATAGCTGGGCAAAGAAACTTTCAATCTAAGTATAAGAAAAAGGATAGGAAGGATAAGAAAGATGGAGAAGTTACTTGTTATGAATGTAAAAGAGCTGGACATATTAGAACAGATTGCCCTATGCTCAAAAAGAAAGAAATAAAAGAAAGACATTCAGACAGGAACAGGAAGAAGTTTTATAAATCCAAAGCTAAGAAAGTTCTGAAAGCTAATGACACCTGGAGTGCCAGTGGTGGTGACTCTTCAGATGAATCTTCTGATTATGAATCTTCAGGACAGAAGAATCTTGGTCTTATAGCCAGATTACCTATTGATAATCATTGTCTTATGGCTAAGGTACGAAATGCTGAATCATTGACCAATGTTTCTTTAAATTCTAATGATAGTAAATATTATAACTCTTCTGATGAAGAATCATCTTCTGATGAGGAAAATACATTACCTACTTATGAATAAGTCTCTAGGTTTGCTGAACTTCTTGAGATTGAGAATTCCAAACTCAACAAGAAACTTGATAAGTCAAATTCTAGGAATTCTATACTTACAAAAGAGATATCAGATCTTTCTAAAGATCTTGATAAGAAAAATGCTGATTTTGAAAATATTTCAAAAAATCTTGAGGAAGTAAGTTCTGAGAAGAACAAACTTTCTAAAGAATTAGAAAAAGTAATTTCAAAGAAAAATGTTTTCGAGCCTAACTCTAGTTCTAAAACTAATGATTTTGAGGATAAAAACTTGGTTGTAAAACTCAAGTCTGAAATTTTTTCCTTAAAGAAGTGTTTATCAAACTTTACCCATGGTAAAGAAAATTTTGATAAGATGTATTCCCAAATACGACATTTAAGAAATAAATCCGGATTTGGTTATACCCATGCAAAACCAATTTTCAGTAACAATTATTTTGTTCCTCAAAGTGCCCAATTTTTCACTAAATGTCAATGTGGTGGTCCCTGGGAAAAAAATTGTTCCTTAAACAAAACACAATCCTTAGGTTTTCATAAAGCTTATTTTTCTAAGAAAATGTGGGTTCCAAAAATTTTATTGTCTGGAAATCTCGGATCCAAGCAAGTTTGGATTCCAAAGGTCTAATTCTCTTCTTGATTTCAGGATAATAAAGAAAATACCAGCAACAATACATGGTACATGGATAGTGGATGTTCCCGTCACATGACTGGTAACAAAAGCTTTTTTGAAAAGATTATCAAAACGAAAGGAGGAAAGGTAACTTTTGGAGACAATGCTAAGGGAGAGATTGTTGGTATTGGTAATATTGTTCTTTTAGGTAAAACCTTGATTTCAAATGTTATTTTTTTTAAAGGTCTTAAGCACAACCTCATTAGCATAAGTCAGTTATGTGATGAAGGTTACCTTGTGAATTTTAGGAATGATAAGTGTTTAGTTCACAATTCCAAGGAAGAATTTATTCTCTCAGCCAATAGGAAAGAGAATGTTTACACTTTGAATCTAGAAGACCTCAGAAGCCAAGATTTACCTTGCCTAAGTGCAATGGAAGATCATTCTTGGTTATGGCATAGAAGACTAGGACACTGTAATATTAGAAACCTATGTAAACTCTCTAAGAAGAAACTTGTTAAGGATCTACCGGAGCTTAGATTTGATTCTTCTAAAGTTTGTGATCCTTGTCAACATGGAAAGCAACATAAATCTAGTTTTAAGTCAATCGGTGAAGTCTCAACAACTGATGCATTACAGTTAGTGCACATGGATCTTTTTGGTCCAACACAAACTGGAAGTATTGGAGGCAAATACTATGTGTTTGTTCTAGTTGATGATTACACTAGATTTACTTGGGTCTATTTTCTAGCAAAGAAATCTGAAGCTTGTTCCTATGTCAAAAGTTTTAGATCTCAAGTTAAAAATGAGAAAAGCCTTCCATTGAAAACTATTCATAGTGATCATGGAGGATAATTTCAAAATTCTGATTTTGAAACTTTTTGTAGTAAGAAAGGTATTACTCACAATTTTTCAGCACCTAGAACTCCTCAACAGAATGGTGTAGTTGAAAGAAGAAATAGAATTCTTCAAGAGATAACTAGAACCATGTTGAGTGAATATTCTATTGCTAGACATTTCTAGGATGAAGCTGTAAGTACTGCTTGCTATACTATAAATCGAGTTTTGATTAGACCTTTTCTTAATAAAACTCCTTATGAGTTATGGAATGGTAGAAAACCAAGACTATCCTACTTCAAGGTTTTTGGTTGCAAAGTATTCATTTTGAATACTAAAGATAACTGACATAAATTCGCACCAAAATATGATGAAGGAATTTTCTTAGGTTATTCCACAACTTCTAAGGCTTATAGAGTGTTTAATAAAAATACTTGTACTGTTGAAGAAACAGTACATGTAAAATTTGATGAATCAGATCCTTTTGTTTTTAAAACATCCCAACTTACATCTTCAGATGTGTTTTCAAAAACTGATTGTCAACCTTTGATAGAAGAACCTTCTGATAAGGAAATTGTTCTAGAAGATACTTCTGAAACATTTACCCCAGAAGACTTTCTACCCTATGTTGATGAACAAGTTTTACAAAACCCAAGTCAGGTGTTTCTTAAGAATCATCCCAGTGATAGTATCATTGGAGATGTAAATCAACCTGTAAGGACTAGAAGTTCCTTAAGAAATGAAGTAGAACATCTAGCATTTCTTTCCCAATTAGAACCTAAAAGCACAGATGAAGCTTTAGGTGATGATGATTGGATTAAAGCCATGCAAGATGAACTAAATGAATTCGAAAGGAATAAAGTCTGGACCTTGGTTGAAAGACCTAAGGAAACTTCTGTTATTGGAGTAAAATGGGTTTTCAGAAATAAATGTGATGAAAATGGAGTCATTGTTAGAAATAAAGCTAGACTTGTTGCTAAAGGCTATAATCAACAAGAAGGAATAGACTATGAAGAAACCTATGCTCCAGTAGCTAGACTTGAATCTATCCGTATTCTACTTGCCTTTGCAACATTCTTTAATTTCAAACTTTTCCAAATGGATGTGAAATGTGCTTTTCTTAACGGTTATGTTCAAGAGGAAGTTTTTGTTGAACAACCTCCTGGCTTTGAAGATACAAAACATCCAGATCATGTTTTTAGACTTACCAAAGCTTTGTATGGTCTTAAACAAGCCCCACGAGCATGGTATGATAGAATTACTGGATTTTTTCTTCAAAATAACTATGTTAAGGGAAATGCAGATCCAACCCTTTTTATAAAGAAAGATAAGAAAAATGTTTTGATTGTTCAAATTTATGTTGATGACATTATATTTGGTTCAACTTAGCAATATTTGACTGACTCTTTTGCAAGTCTAATGAAATATGAGTTTGAAATGAGTATGATGGGTGAGTTAACATTTTTCCTTGGTTTTCAAATTTCTCAAAAACCAGAAGGAACCTACATATCTCAACATAAGTATATTAAATATCTTCTTAAAAAGTATGGTTATGACAACACTAAGAGTATAAGTACTCCCATTGGTACATCAAACTCGTTAGATCTTGACGAAGCTGGGAAACCAGTAGATCAAACATCTTTTAGAGGTATGATTGGAAGTCTACTTTACTTAACAGCTAGTCGACCAGACTTAATGTTTTCAGTATGCTTATGTGCAAGATATCAATCCAATCCTAAGGAATCTCACTTAAAGGCGGTAAAAAGAATTTTTCGCTACCTTAAGGGAACCATGGATCTAGGATTATTTTATACTTCTGGAAATGATTTTGTTCTAAAAAGATTTTCTGATGCTGAATTTGGTGGATGTAGAATGGATAGAAAAAGTACATCCGGAACTTGTCATTTCTTAGGAGATTCACTAGTTTCTTGGTCCTGCAAGAAGCATCACTCTGTAGCACTTTCCACTGCTGAAGCTGAATATGTAGCAGCTGGAAGTTGTTGTGCACAAGTGTTGCGGATGCAACACACACTCACAGACTATGGCCTGAGTTTTACTAAAACTCAAATTTTGTGTGATAACACAAGTGCCATTTCCCTTATTAAAAACCCTGCACATCACTCTCGTGCAAAACACATAGATATTAGGCATCACTTTCTTAGGGATCACACACTAAAAGGAGATATTATTCTTCAGTTTATTGGAACGCAAGTTCAACTTGCTGATATATTCACAAAATCTTTGCCTTCTGATAGATTTGAATATATTAAATATAAGTTAGGAATGATAACCGTAAGGTAATCTTTCTTAATTAACTTTATGTTGAAAAAGTCTGCTTACAGTAATAAACTCCTTTTTATAGGGGGAGTACATTTGATTGTTTGGTTAACAAAGTTTTTTAAAATTTGTTTTCAAACTTTTCGGAACGAAGATTTCCGGAATGGAACTTCCGGAACTATAATTTTCCAGAATGGATATTTTCGTACAGAATACTTCTGGAATGGAAGTATTCGTATTGAAAATTTCCGGAATGGAAAACTTTCGTACTGGTACTTTCATAACCAGATTTTTGTACCAAGTTTTTTTTAGTATTAAATTTTTCACATTGAGTTTTTTGTATTTAGTTTTTCGTATTGAGTTTTTTCGTAGTCATCTTTATATTACCCATTACGAATAACTTTCCTAAGCTAATCCGAAAGGTATGATTTCCTTCCTCAAATTTTCGTAGTCATATTTTACTTGCTGGAATTTTCTTGTACTAAGTTTTCGGATTATGGTTTTCTTAATTCTTTACTTTAATAAAAACCTCAAAAAGATCGGATTCAAGTTATCAACCGTCAGATTTGATCTTAGTTCATTCTAAACCGTTAGATCAACCGTGGAAGGTGAACCGTCATCCCGTTGCCTATATAAAGGGGATCCAATTTCTCGTCCCACATCGGTTTCAAGATTTCGCGTGCTGATGTTCTGCCCCTCTGTTTTAAGGCCGTTCCTAACCGTAGTTTACTCCGTTCCGAATTTCTCAGAGGACTTCAGATCCGAATGTCTGCAGAGTTAGCTTCTCAAGAAATGTCTTCAACCAAGCCTATTTCTCAGTAGTTAGTATACAAAGAAAGGTTACTCCATCCGGATTTCTTCAACAATTATGATTCTCTTATCTCAAGAACATCAAGTTGAATGGCTGGGAGGATGTTGCGGTATCTAAAACCGGGAATCAAGATGAAGTATATTCTGATTTACTTGTCTAATTTTATGAATCAGTTTCTTTCTTTAAGGAAGATGATAGAGAGAAGTTTTCTTTCAAATCGTATGGCAAGACATATAAGCTTTCTTACACCAAGGCTGCAAGCTTGGTAGGGTTAACTTATGAAGGTGAAGCTGAGTTTATTTCTCACATATTGCCGGACTCTAAGGGTAGCTTCAACAAAGAGAAAGCCTTAGAAACTCTCGGACTGGCTGATGATAAGGCTCCGAAAATTGCAAGTCTATCTACAAATTTTCGGATCTGGAATTATGGGTGCAAGGACTTATCGTACCGAGAAAAGGTGATAAAGACAGCTTGAAGAAAAGTGAGATCTATATCTTAGATTTCCTGATAAATCTAAGGAAGTTTAACTTCATGAAGCATATTCTCATAACCATTGAGAATCTTAAGAAGGGAAATCTCAGAGCACAGATCGTGATGTACCCAGCAATTTTGTCAAAGTTGATAGTTCGGTGCCTTGAATCCTTCAAGGAAGCTTGCAGATCTAAACCAAGGGTGTGTAAAATCTTGTTGGTAAGTAATGATACTCTGAAAAGAATGAATTTAGCCTTTGACAAGAATTCTGGAATGTTTATTGATCTACCTGATCAAGAAGAAGTGGCTCCGAAAACTGCTGATCCGGAATCCTCTAAGCCGGTAAGGAAGAGAAAGCTGAAACAAGTGGAAGTAGAAGCAGAAGATCCTAAGTCTAAGAAAGTCCATTCCGCACCTCCAAAGCCTAAGAAGAAGAAAGCCTATACTGATGAGGTTGTTGCAAATTGGAGAGCAGATAAAGAAACAAGTAAAGAAGGGGATCCGCAGTTCGGATTGAACCCTGCGGAGGCTAAGGATTTGAAGGAGAAAACCGCTGATGAGCTTGAAAAGCAAGCAAAGGAGAAGAAGCTTAAGAAGAAGATGTCAAAAGCCGAGTCTGTTCAAGCGTTGTTAAAGTTCAATGAAATGGTTTCAGAAACAATTCCAGTTCCGAGATCTTTCTCCCTGGAATCTCTACCTGAGACTCCAGGAAGAAATCTCGTTGCTCCGGAACAAGCTGTTGCTACTAATACTGAGGAAGTAGAGCAAGTGGAACAAGTTGAAGAGGCTGCTGAAGGAAGTGGTGAGACAGGAGATGTGCTAAAACAAGTATATGAGTACAAGGGAACTCCTTCAGAACACTTATCGCTCCGAAATTCTAAAGCTGAATCTTCTAAGCTCGTTACTCCGACAATGGAAGAAGAGAAAGGTGAAGAAGAAGTTTCTTATCTGAGAGAAGAAGAACATCTTTTACTTAATGCTGCTCAGAAGGAAAATATAGAAGTTTCTGATGAGGAAGATAATATTGTTCAAGTCTCTAATAGTGAGAAGAGATCTCCGGAACAGGTTTCAATTCCGGAAAAAGATAAGGGAAAGAAAATTCTTATCGAGACTCCGAGCTCAGAAGTAAGAAAGAGGAAGGAAGCTGGTAGTTCTTCTAAAAGAAAGTTGGAGCTTATTGAGGAAGAAAATTCTCCTAGCAAAGTTTCGGATTCGGAGTCATCCTCTCTGGGGCATGACTTTGTTGTTCAGTCTTTGAAGAAGTTGGTAGGAACCATTCCGACCTTCTCTAGTATCGACTCTAGATGCCAGATGCTCCAACATGCGTTGAATCAGAAAACAGACTCCGTATCCATGGTTATGGATAAGTGCGTTGAGATTGAGGCACAGTTCAAAAACTTTTTTATTGGTTACGAAGATCATAAAATATCTTGCAAGAGGATGACAAGCTGGTCTAAGAAGACTGTGGAAGAGATGAGGCTTTTCGATGAGTTTCAAGATAATGTTAAGGATGCCTTTGAGACCGAGGACAAGAAGATTAATGAGCTGACTGCATCTTTTGAAGAGAAGTTGACAGAGGAAAAGAAATTTCGGATTCAGGAAGTGAGAGATCTAAATAGGAAGCTCAATTCCGTTTCTCAAAATTAGAAATTTGAAAGGGATCATCGGATCAATTTTGAAGAAAGGATGAAGGCTCAGGAAGAGAAGATGAAAGCTCACGAAGAAAAGTTAAAGGCTCAGGAAGAAATAATTGAAGCCCAATCCGAAAGAATATTTTCCTTAGAGAAGCAATCTGAAGAAGATCATAAAGACCTCAAGAAGATCAAGACTATTCTAAAGGGCCTCATGTCGAAGGAGAAAGATCCGAAATAACCCAATCCGATCTTTTTGTTGTAATTCTTTTGTTGCTGACATTTCAAATCTAATGAAAATTGTGCTTGTTGTTTCGTTTGTTATTATTACTAATATCTCAGGTACTTTGTTAAGTTTTTCCATTCCTTCCAATTCTTTTTAAAAATCACAAAGGGGGAGAAGGAAAAGATCCTTAAGAAAAAGAAGAACTCTAATAAGAGTTTATCAAAGATGGAGAAGAAAAAGATCTTTAAGAAAGAATCTAATAAGAGTTTGTTTAAGGGGGAGCCTTTTCATTAAAGAAGACATTATTTTTCACTCCGGAAATCTGAATACGATCCTTAGAGTTTCAAAGCCTAAGGGGGAGTTAGTCGTATTCATCTATATCCTTAAAGCAAGGGAGATAATCCTTAATGTTTTTTTTCTTCTTAGAATAGCTTTTTCGTAAGGATGTTTGTGCTTTCCAAAAAGGGGGAGATTGTTGAGTCAATAAGGTTTTCCTTATGACTTTTCCATTCCTTCTTGTTTTGAAAATCACAAACACCTTATCTTTAAGAAAATTGCTTTCTTAAGGAAAATCGCTTTTATAAGAAAAATTTCTTTCTTAAGGAAAATCGCTTTTATAAGAAAAATTATCCTTATCATATTTTCATCCATATTTTTCTTAAGTATGAGTTTCAGATTCATTTTCTCGAAATCATTGAAACTTTGATATAAAGTATTCTGTTTTAGGATTCGGATTCTGGACAAGAACTATAAGGAAGTTTCATTCCGAATTTCGGATATGAACTCTGACTAAGTTCTATTCCAGATTCAGGATACGAATTCTGAAGAAGAATTCTCATTACGAATTCTAATGAAGAATTCTCATTACGAGTTCTAATGAAGAAATCTCATTCCGAATTCCCATTACGAATTCTGATGAAGAATTCTCATTATGAATTCTGATGAAGAATTCTCATTACGAATTCTGACGATGAATTCTCATTACGAATTCTGATGACGAATTCTCATTACGAATTCTAATGACGAATTCTCATTACGAATTCTGATGACGAATTCTCATTACGAATTCTGATGACGAATTCTCATTACGAATTCTAATGAAGAATTATCATTACGAATTCTGTTGACGAATTCTCATTACGATTTCTGATGACGAATTCCTATTCCGAATTGCCATTCCGAATTCACCTATTAAACAGAATTTGAGTATCTTTGTTTTATACACTCTGAATTATTTAAGAATCCGAAAAATATCTTTGTTAGACTCCGAACTTTTATATTGCTTACACTTCTAAAAATTGTCTACTCTTTACTATTGTTTCTTACACTCCGAACCTTTACTCTAAAGTTTTCATTCCGAACTTTTATGTTAGAGTTTAAAACGATGTCGTACATTCTGTTACACTTGTTTTGTTATAAAATGATGTTGTCCATTTTGTTATAAACTAACCGTTGTCTAAGTGACACGTGTACAGGTCCCTCCGATCTTTAAGGAAAATATGACCGTTGGAGAAGGAGCCGACCTTACCTATAAATAGGAGCTCATTTGAAAGAGCTCGTAGGTGTTGAGAGCTGATAGCAGATGAAAGTGCTGAAAGGCTGAAAAATTTACTTGAAGTGATTTCTAGAGAGAGAGGCTCTTATTAACTCTCAAAGATTCGTGCGACTCCGAATGTTGGTGATTACATTCGAGGGCTTCCGGGGATAGGAAGACAGAGGTGCCGACTACCTTAAAGTTCGAGGGCTTTCTTACTGAGGAAGACAGAGGTTGCCAACTACCTTGAAGTTGAGGGCTTGCGGGGATAGCAAGACAGAGACTCCGATCTTCGTATCGGGGGTTACCCTGGTGTGGGTAAGACAGACTTGCTTGAAAGTATAAATCAAGGGACCTTTATCCAAGGTTGTTGGATACCCTTCTCTTTGGGTTAAAAGACTATTATCTTGTTACTTGTAGTTTAACTACTTGTTTTATTTCCACTGCAATTTGTATCTTAAGGAAAGTATAACTTTCTTATACTTCCTTATTTGTACTCTGATTCATTTAGATTCTATATGCTTTAAGGTAGAATCTCATATTGTAATTGTTTGTTAAGTTTCAATCTCCGGAACCATATTTCCGGAACCTACTTTTGGAATCTCTTTCCAAGTTTAGTTCGGTGTTAGAGGTGTTGGGAATTTGCTTAGTTTAACTTTGTTAAACTTAGCCCTTTCCTTTTCTTAAGGAAACTATAGTTATTCAAAACTAACTTTAAAGGTTCCAAAGGAATTTTTAAAGTATACAATTCACCCCCCCTCTTGTATATTGAGCATCTCATACTATATTTCGATCCTACAATCGGATGGGTAACTAGATCAGCCACCAAATGGCCCTGAATCTAGTCAAATAATCCCACAAGATCATATATGGGTACCCTATAAAAATCAATTGGGACAACTATATTCAATACGTTCAGATTACAAACATCTAAACTGGTTATATTTGTCTCGTTAACAACATTGTTTCTATATTTTATGAAAAAATAGTTATTAGAATAAAAAATTGAAAAAACTTTATTCACATTAAATTTTTTACCTATAAAAATCACCCACTAATATCCTTATGATAAAATAGGAGTAACCACATGTTCCCTTATCGTGGAGTCACCGCATAATGAACCTACTGAATCTAGAGGCAGTGTGCCAGATGATGATGGGACGGAGAAGGAGGGTGTGCCAAATTTTGGTGGTAGGGAGACGAAGGGTGTTCAAAATGATGATGTGGGGTAGATAGATGTAATCCTAGATATTTTAGGGAGGGATCCTGATGGATCATCAGGTGTCTGTGTGGTCAAGGGAATGTCATCAGTGAGTCAAAAAAGATCAATGAAAACACTTATTCCTTGGAATTCCTATCATTTAAACAAATTAAAATAGCTTCAAAACATATATTTCAAAAAATTCATTTAGATAAATAAAATTTCAAATTATAACATATGCATAGTACTGGAAAAAAATATACAAAGGTGTGATAATGAACGACTCCATATACAAACCAATATGACATTTACTTTTTCAAAATTAAATAAATCATTCATAAAAATCAATTTAAATTTGGTAATATTAACATGTTTCATTATTTTTATATTAAAAATATATTTATAAGATATTTGTAACGACCTAAAGTAAACTCTCAGCGTTAGACATGTCCCTTCTAAGCACAAAATCCATTTATAAATCCTTTATATCCTACAACGGATTATAAAATGCTTCTAAAATCATAATATATCATTTAAAATCATCCAAGAAATATGAACCATGAATTATAATGGAATTCCATATAAATTCCTACCTTATATAAAGAGAAACCATATAAAATAGGGATTAATGGGAGGAGGAGTTGGGGGAGTTAGGGGAGTAGGGGAGAATGTGGAGAAGAGGGAGAAGGTGGAGACATTATGGGGGCTAGCAGTGAGGGTGATGGCTCTAGCTTAGGGGGGTTCATGGGAGAGAATGGGGGGGGGGTCAGCGACTATGGCTTAGGGGAGAAGGTGGGGCTGATAGCAAGGGTGAGGGATTGGGATTAGGGGGCTCGAGGGCTCAGTATCGAGGGATATATACATATATCCTGTTGCACAAATTCACATATTCTCATGTGAATTTGAACAAAAAAATGTATACTTATGTATATATGTAGAACCAATATATATATATCTTAAAATACATTCTAAAAGAATATAACCTTAATAAAAAAATTAGAACAAGAGATAACCCAAATTTTAAAACCAAAACCTCTCTTAAAACATATAAACTTATTAATTAAAGGTTTTACACATTTAAAAAACATTTTGGGTGAAAATGAATTAAAGTAGGATTTTAAAAAACTATCTATTAGAGAAAAATCTTAGAATTGAAGTGGAAATCAAGTGAAACTTTATCTCCACATCAAATACCTTTTGAAATAATTTTTATTATAATTTGATATCCAAATGAAGGATTAAAAATAAAAGAAAGCAAGGTTCTAAAATTTAAAGACCCAAAATAAAGGGCCACCTACATGAAACTGACCGCCTTTGAAAATGGTGGCACTATCCCACCTCAATGACATCCAAGACACCCTAGAGAACAAATTGGGACCTAAAAATCAAGAATAACCTAATTAAAATCAATCCAAATTGGAAGAACAGACCAAAACACAACCTAGAATTAATGGAAATTCATCACCTTCAATGTTTGTAGTAAGGATTTACCTCAATCGGGGAATAAAAAACTTATAATCCAAGAATAAATAAATGGAACACCTAAAATCAGGTTAGGGTTTGGCTATATTATGTGAGTAGGGAAGGAGATGAGAAAAATTAACATTAAAAGAGAGAAATGGGCGGTGATGTGGGTTTTGGATGATGAGGGGGAATGGGAGTCGATGAGGGGGAGAAGTGGAGGGGTAATAAGGGGGAAGGGGTGGTAGAAAGGGATCAGTAGAAATATGGTTCGATAGTGAGGGATCAAGATTTGGGGAGGGGATCGAGGGAGAAAGTGGGGTTGATGATGAGGTCTTGGGTTCAGGGGAGAAGGGGGCCCAATGGCGATGGCTCGGGGGAGAAGGGGGTGGATGGAGGTGATGGATCATGCATGGGGTATTGAGGGAGAGTGGTGGTGGGTGGGGGGGGGGGGGTTGGGTGAATTTGAGGGAATAGGGGGTTTTAAAAAATGAACAAGATTTAGTGGTGTTTTTTTATAAATCTCTACTATTTTTTTCATTTTTTAGCAGTGTTTTAAAAAACCCACACTAAAAACTACTTCTAGATGCCTATTATATTATATGGATATTGGAATGGGTCCACTACCCAAACCATCATAGTAGTGAAGGTTCATTTCCAAGACCATTGTAGCAGAAAAAGTGCCTAACTGAACTGGGTTCACTTCCCACTCTAGTCCTATCTATCTCATGAGATATAAATCTTTACCCAATGCATTGAAGGAAGATATGGGTTCCAACCATCTCATGATAAAAACCATATTTATGTGTGCTACAAGATAATAAAACATATATCCCATGAAATAAAATGGTTTTCATAAAAATTTCATCATTTCATCATATCATAATCTATGGAAAAAGAAGCGGGTTTCATACGAATTTTATCAAGGTATAACCCATGGAAGAGAAACAAGTTTCATAAACATCATGCCATCAAAATTATAAATAATTCCGAGAAAGAAGAAAAATGGTATCCTTGGATAATATCCCTAATAAGGAACATGTAACATCAACGGATGTCATCTTAGATGAAAAATTATTTTTATCGAACATTTAAAATGTTTATTGAGGAAAATATCCTTTATGCTTTGAAAAAAAATATTTAAAATATAAAACATTTTGAAAATAACATTAAAAGATTATAATGGATGCTTTTAAAAATAAATTAAAACATTTATTGAGGATATTATCATTTTATATTTGAAAAATAATATTTAAAAAATCTTGAAAACTTTTTTAGGAAACATGGTTTTGGAAGAAAAAAAGTTTCTGAAAGAAAAGATATTTTTTCATAAAAATATTCTTTTTAAATCTTGAGTACCTAAAGAGAGAAAAATGAAGGGTAAAACATATATTCTCATGACTTAACCATAGTATAAGAAAATTTATGAGTTTATTGAGAGATGGATCATAAGATCTTATCATCAGAAACATAATCATAAATAATCATGATAAATAATGAGATTGTAACATAAAAAATTAACCACTTTGGTAACATTGAATCGTAAGCCCCATGAAGGAATAACATAAAATGAAAATTAAAATATCATGAGGGTGAATAAATTCAAGATATTACATATTAAATTGGTTGTATATACACACTAAAAAACAACATATTAACAACTATTTTTTAGAGGGGGTTATGCACAACCACCTTTAATAATCAAATTTATAAGGGTTCACAACCTCCTATAAATTTTTAGCATTATTTTTAATATTTGGTTGGATTTTAGAGGCAGTTATGTCAAAACCACTGCTAATTTAATAATTAATGGATCTATATGTTTGGTTGGATCTTAGAGATTCTATATATATATAATATTCATAGGATTTTAGAGGCTATATATATAATGGAATTTTTTTAAAGGAAATATTGGGGGTTCATAACTCCCTCTAAATCTTAAATTAGAGGGGGTTTGAACCCCCACTAATCTCTTTGATTAGAGGTTTTCATCCTCCTCTAATTTATGACATTAGAGAGGCTCATGAACCACCAATATTTTTTTTAAATAAATCTCATATAAATTAAAATTTTATAATATATATGTACACATGCACATGTGTGTGTATATATATATTACATAAACACATTATATAAAAGTATTTAAATACATTATAAACATATATATACAAACATTATATAAATACTTTAAATAATTACTTATACATAAAAACAAAAATGTACACATATATAAATATTGGTATACATAATATAAATATAATTATAAATATATTTATTCAAATATATAAAATGTATATATGGTTTTATAAGTACTATACATTTATATTATGATTTATATTATAGATATATTATATTAAATATATTTGTATTGTATATTCATGTATGAATACATTTATATTATATTATGTATACCAATATATATAATATATAAAAAATTAAATATAAATATATAAATATATAAATATAAATATAAATATAAATATAAATATAAATATTATATAATTATATTATATATATTATATTATAAATATTATACTATAAAATTTTTATTATATATGAATTTATATATATTATACAATATATATATATATATATATATATATATTATAGTATACCATATTAATTATAAATTAATTTTGTATATATATATATATCATTTAATTATATTATATATTTTCAATTATATGAATATATTTAATTTTGAATGTATATATATATGCGTATACATGATATAAATCATAAAATATATATAAATCCTAAATATATAATATAAATGTATTTAATATAATATATGTATAATATAAATCATAAAATATATAATGGTATAATATTTATAAAACTGACATATAATTTTTATAGTTTAAAAAATAGGTGTAATAATAATAATAATTAATAATATTATTTTCACACACACACACAAATGTAAAAACATATAAAAATAATTTTATATACATTATAATTATATTATATCTATAAATATTATATAAATACATAAATATACAAACATACAAATATAAATGTATTTATAAATATATGTATAAATATATATTTATATATGTAAATATAATTATTTGTATATATTATATATTCATAGATAATATATATATATATATATTATACATAAATATATATTATAAACAAATATACTATATATATATATATTATACACAAATATATTACATATATATATACATTATACACAAATATATTATATATATATATTATACACAAACATATGATATATATATTATACACAAATATATATATTATATTTTATACATAAATGTATATTATATATTATACAAAAAATATATTATATGTACACAAATATATTATATTATTTATATTTCTATATATATATATATATAATCTAATATTTATGTATCTAAATAAATATAATTTATTGTATATAATAAATATAAGATCATCTAGTATAGTGGTTAAGGTGCATAGAGTTCTTCCGACAACCTGAGTTCGAATCCAAGCAGAAGGATATTTTTTTCTTAAGTGAGGTGGAGGGGGGGGGGGGGATGATAGGCGCACTATGTGAGGTGGAGGGGGGGGGGGATGATAGGCGCACTATGTGCATGACTGTAGGGGGGGGGGGATGGATTCATTTGTGTTGGAGGTTTTTTGGGCCCACAAATAAAGGGGTGGTCCTAGGGGTGTCAGGGTGGGTTATCTCAGGGTTGTTTGGGGAGTCAGGGTGGGTTGTCCCGGGGTGTCTCGGGGTCTGGGGGTTGTTAGGCTGGGTTGTCCTGGGTTCTGGGGGGTTATTGGGGTGGGGTATCTTGGGGATTTCTGGGTGGTTGTTAGGGTGGGTTTGGGGGGGGGGGTGGTGGATTGTCCTAGGGTGGTGGGGTGGGTCCGAGAGGTGGTGTAAAAATAAAAAATAAAAAGGGGAAGTTTAGGGGAAGTTATAAGATAACCTCCCCTAAACTTGGTGTGTGAAATTTGTAAGGGTTGGTGTCCTCAGAACCAACTGTTTTGTACTTTGATTACATGAATGCTCACTTATTATATATTGTTCATTATTCTGCATGACTATAATATAATAATGTCCTGGAATATTTGTTTCATTAATAAGGTCATAGCAGATCCCCGCTATGATGAGAACTTTGAAATGCTATAAAAATATTCTTAAATAAAGTTCTGCGGTTGGATGACATACTATGATAGGACACATAGTATACAGACCGTCATGTGTGAGTACTCATAAGAAGACGAGACTCTCTCTCATGGAGTTCGCACTTGGTAATCTCCAAGATGGGAGATTATGAGAACAGACCCGCAAGTAGTAATTCTTCATGTATTTGTGTCATCAGATATTGCTATCTACGAGCGTGTGTAATGGTCCTTAGACAGGAAGATTATCATTAACTCATGTCATTACTCGTGCGCTTAGATTTAATGATGAAAATCGTCTCGCAGACAGTTGGCGGGAAGTAGGGTACGTTGGGTGCGTCACGAGTGACATTTTGTTAATGGATAAGTCGAGGAAGGATTTGTAACTTCCATTTATAGAAGTTGATATCTCGGCCCTTTGATTGAAATAGAACCGTTGCATTAAATTCCATGGCCATGGTGTGAACGACGAGTTTATTTCAGGTAGTCAAAGAATGATGGATCAAGAATATAGGTTTATGACACTACCATGAAACCTTCTTGATGATATATTGAGACAAAGGGATTAAATTTCACAGTAAGCGTTCGTATGAGGTGATACGTCAATGAGACGAAAACTTCTTTCTCTTAGGTGCCTTAACCCGTTACTAGACAGTAATCTTGGACTTTAGGCAAGCCCACCTAATGCCAATGAGAAAGAGGCCTAGAGGGTCACACACTAAGTGTATCCAAGCATCTCAAGTTGAATAAAGATTATTCTTGTATGTGGTTTAATAATTATTCAAGTAAGCCTAAGTTTTTTTAAATAATGGAGGAAAAATAAAATAAAACAAGTACACACTATGTATTAATAAATGTACACGCCGTGTAGTTTTATTTTGGAAAGGAAATGAATATATGAAAACAAGATATACATGCCGTGTACATTTAATGTACACGCCGTGTAGTTTTCAATGAAAAACAAGTACACACCGTGTATTTATTATTACATGCCGTGTAGTTTTTCCAGTCGGGATTTTGAGGATATAATATCATTTTATTAAATGATATTTATTATAATCAGCGTGAGCGCATGTCAAGGAATTAATTATTCGACATGGGGGTTTTCAATAAGAGTTAATGAAATAAATGAAATGCGTAACACGTTTATTTATTGTAATAACTCTACAACCTCAAACTTGATTATAAATATCCTCACAACCCCAAATCTTTTCTTACATAAGAGAATTGTTGTGCACAACATCTCTGGAGAATTATTTCAAGGCCGAAAGAACCTCTTCCTCCAAGAACTCTCTCAAGAACGAGAGATATCCTCTTCCATCAGATCAACACAATCTAAGGCGGACAATGCAAGCAAAGGCTTCTCCATTCTAGCACCCGAATAATCCTTTGGCGACATCCAGAGATATGAGGTACACGTGTGGATCACCGCTAGAGGGAGTCTACACTTGGATTCTGCTACGCAACGACGGATCACATCGACAACGTGATCAAGAACATCAATGAAGAAAGAACACCCAAAAGGTATTTCTTTATAATTAATTAAATTAATTATAATCAACCTGTAACGATCCTTGTTTGTGGTTCTGGGAAAAACCATCTTCTTTGTCTTTTTCTATGATTCGATCCATGGAGACTGACGTTTATCATCGTATTGATCCTGGATTGATCATTGCTAATGAAAAAAATCCAAGTGGGCACATCCACCCACGCGCTTCTGCTGCGCCCGAAACCTTCAAATAGTATCAGAGCGAGGTTGCAACTTTGATTATAGTTATTTAATTTTCGTTGATAATTTACGCATTTATATTTGATTCAATTCGAAATATATCATTCTATTAATCTGAATAAACTAGATATATTCTTCCTCCTTCATTTATCGATTCATATCACAGAAACGACCTTTAAATTTTAATTTTGATTAAAAATAAAAAACAAGGAACTCATCTGGAGGAGCCGCTCTTTCTGTTGGTACAACACGGGATTACACGGCGTGTACTTAAAACTACATGCCGTGTACTTAGGTTCAAAGAACTGGAACTGGTCTGCCAAACTACGCCATGTGAATTGATTATGCCTAAGTTTTAATCACACCGTGTTGACCAGAATTGAACGGCGCGTGGAAACCGGAATACATGGCGTTTATGTTGGAGCAACACACTGTGTAGTCCGTTCCAGCCCAGGTGAAACCGTGTATAAAGATAATCCACATACCGCGTACACGGGATCACCATGCCAGTTACCGCGTAAGAAGGAAGTACACACTGTGTATGATTCATCTACATGCCTTGTACTCCAAAAATTCCAAAGTAGAGAAAACACACCAAAGCCCCGGCGTGTACTTTGGATAAAGGGTGAAAATAAAAATACACACCATGTAATTATAAACTACATGCCCTGTACTTTCCAGAAATGGAATTTCACCAAGTTTCCTCCAATGTACAAAGACCCGTACAAGGAATATGGATGAGAAGAATCTAAAGGAAATTCAGAAAGGAATTTAAGATAAAGAATTGATTAATTATAAGATCATAATTAATTGAATTCGAGCTCATCTTATCTTAAATAAAAGAACGATTAAAATAATTTTAATTCTAAATATGCGTAAATGTTGTTGCATACTATGGATGATCATGATCTAGACCAAAGACCCTTTGTATGTGTATGGTTTCATTTAAATTTATTTAATTTAAATTTGTTGGCCTGCGAGCCTTCTTCCAATAAAATGTAGGTCCTGCATGCCCGTGGTTTCTTTAATGTAAACCCATGTAATGGAGGATCTCCCAAACCAGAGGAGACGGTTCAAATCCCGAAGCCGAGGCGAAACCGACACAAGAAGATACAAAGGTGGATAGGTGGGAGCTGAAAAACACGAACCAACAGGTTCAAGGTGTTTTCCCTAGGTCAGGGTTAGCTTAGCAAAACCACTTGATAATCTAACCAATAGAAGCTCATGATCATTCCATATTATTTTATTTCTGTGTGATTGCATGGTTTATTTATTATGTATGTGTTGTCGTGATCACATAATTAATAAAATGAACAAGCATGCAAAGATGGAATAAAATAAAAACCAGACTATGTGTAAACATTATCAGAACATGGTTAATCACTTAAGAAAGCATCACTTAATATTAACAAGCATGTGATAATGCGAAACTACGCATAAAGGAATAAAATCCCTCAATACCATATTAAGTCAGACCAAGCCTTCCGTTACCTGATTAAGGGAAAGACTCAATAAAACTATATGTTTGACCAACCCTTGTTGGGACACTTACTTTTATAAAGGAATCCCTTATGAAAGGTTTCAGGTTGACTTAACCATATTACATTAAGAGAAGTAGCCCTTTATAGACTTGGTGTAATATTGGAGGCAAGAGTTGAGGAAATCCAAGTCAGGATTTCAGGATTGGGGAGTCCACTCAACAGATCAAGGAACTGTATGCTCACAGTTGGTAAAGACCTGCCTACCTAAAAACCTTCAAATAGCTTGACCAACCCTTGTTGGGGTTATGCGAAGGGAAATATGGATCCTTTCCACTAGAATGTCAAAGCAACTAGACATTCTGAGTTCAATGGTGAGGGCCATTGGGACTTGATAAAATATTGGGAGAATTAATTAATTAATTCATTATTTCTCATAAATTGTAATCAAGAAAGTACTAATAAATCTGCTCTTTTAAATTGTAGATTCAAGATGACAAACTCATCAACCACATTTTCTCTGCGATCAATACTGGATAAAGAAAATATCCTCACCGGCAATAACTTTAAGGAATGGTTTAGGCGCCTTCGGGTTATCCTACGCCATGAAAGAAAGTTTTACGTGCTGGAGTCCTCACTTCCCGATTCTCCTTCCCCAGGGGTGAGTGATGAAGATTTCCTGGTCTATGATCAACATTTGAATGATGCTCTCGACGTTCAATGTTTGATGCTATCATCGATGTCTAGTGAGATCATGAAGTCTCATGAATACATGGATGCCTATAGCATGCTCGAGCACCTTGATGGTCTATACCAGGAGAGAGAAAGACATGAAAGGTTTGAGATCTCTAAGGCTCTATTTCAGAGCAAGCTTGGAGACGGTGCCCCAACCGGGCCTCATGTAGTCAATCTCATTGGCTACATTGAGTGCTTGGAGGTTCTAGGGTTTAAACTTCCTAAAGAACTCGGTACCGACCTCATTCTTGCATTACTCCCCCAGAGCTTCTCAAACTTTTTTGTGAAATTCAATATGAACAACATTGAGAAGTCTCTGTCTAATCTTCTCATCCTCATTCTCCAAGTGGACACTGACATGAAGCGTGAAAATCATTCTATCCTCATGGTGAATAAAAGGAAAGGGAATGCGAATAGATTTAAGCCCAAAGCTTCTTCAAGGCCTTCCAAGAAAAGGAAGATCAAAGGGGAGGCAAAGGAACATGATGCTGTTTGTTTTGCATGTGGCAAGAAGGGCAACTGGAAGAAAAACTGCACCCAGCCAAGGAAGCAAGGGGAAGCTTCAGGTGCATTTGTTATCGAATGTAATCTATCTGTTTCTACTAATTGGGTATTATATTCTTCTTGTGGTGCTCACATATGTATCCAAATATAGGAACCAAGTAGATTCAGGAAGATTGATCGAGGGGAGGTAGATCTACGAGCAGCCAACGGAGCCAGACTTGCTGCTGTAGCTGTCGGGGAAAACCACCTCACATTGCCTACGGGGATGGTCTTGGTTTTGAAAGGATGTTATTATGTACCCTCTATAACCAAAAAAATTATTTCAGTATCCAGATTAGATACTGATGGATTCATCTTCATGTTTGGAAGTGGATGTTGCTATTTTATAAAAATAGCATTTGTTTTGGTAGGGAACATTGATATAATGGCCTTTATGTGTTAGACTACACAAACCAAGTAATGGAAATCAATAACAAAGTTAATTAACATGACTCATACCACACCCAACTTTGGCATCACCGGCTAGGTCATGTCAATGAGAAACGTTTGACAAAATTACATCAAGATGGGATTTAGATTCTTTCGAACTAAAACCACTTGGTGTATGTCATGCGTGTCTACAAGGAAAAATGACCAAAGCCCCATTTAGTGGGAAAGGTGAAAGAGATAAAGAGATTCTAGAATTAGTTCACACATATGTGTGTAGAACATTTCCAGTTGAATCAAGGGGTGGTTTCTCATACTTCATAACTTTTACTGATGATTTTAGTAGATATGGATATATCTATTTAATGAGGTATAAGTCAGATTCTTTTGATCGGTTCAAAGAATACAAGAATGAAGTTGAGAAACATCTTGGTAAGAATATTAAGAAACTCCGCTCAGATAGAGGAGGAGAATATCTTAATCAGGACTTAATTGATTTCTTACGGAAGTTTGGGATTCTATCTCAACTCACTCCTCCTTACACACCGCAGTGGAATGGTGTAAGTGAAAGGAGGAACCACACCCTATTGGACATGGTGAGATCAATGATGAGTCATGCGAGTCTTCCATTATCCTTTTGGGGATATGCATTACAAATAGTAGTGAACATACTAAACCAAGTACCAACTAAATCGATAAATGGTATTCCATACGAGTTATGGAGTGGATGAAAAGCCATGTTATCGAATTTACATGTGTGGAGTAGCGAAGAATTTGTTAAGGCCTCTTCAGGTAACAAACTTACACCCGAGGCACAAAGTGTATATTTATAGGATATCCCAAGGAAACAAGGGGATATTACCTATACAACCCCTCAGAAAAAAAGGTTATAGTGGAAAGACACGCCATATTCCTTGAGAGGGAGCACATCTCCAAAAGAGATAGTGGGAGTGAGATAGAATTAAATGAAGTCGAGGCTCAAGATACACATGAGTTGGTACAAGAACATATTCCACAAATCCCTATGGAAGAAAAATATGTTCCAGAGACACAAGAACTACGTAGGAGCACGAGAGAGGTGAGAGAACCAGAACAATATGGTTTTCTTGTCACTGAGGATGGTGACTCATTATTGGTTGACAATGATGATCCTCTTACCTACAAGGAAGTAGTTGAAGGCATAGATGTTTCCAAGTAGAAAGAAGCCATGAATTCTAAAATGAATTCCATGTACCAAAACCAAGTCTAGATTTTGGTAGATCCTCTAGTTGATGTAAAGAATATTGGTAATAAATGGGTATTCAAGATAAAACTGGACATGGAAGGGCAATTCAGCACCTACAAGGCACGACTGGTTGCAAAAGGTTTTAGATAGCGTCAAGGAATTAGCTATGATGAAACCTTTTCACCGTTTGCGATGCTGAAATCCATCAGAATCCTATTGGCCATTGCTGCTTACCATGAATATGAAATTTGGAAAATGGATGTCAAAATATCTTTCCTTAACGGGAACCTCTAGGAAGATGTCTACATGAAACAACCTGAAGGGTTTGTGACTCCAAAGGATTCCAACAAGGTATGCAAGTTGCAGAAATCCATTTATGGATTAAATCAAGCATCAAGATCATGGAAAATTCGTTTTGATGAAGTTGTAACGGAATTTGGATTTGTTAAGATCGAATGTGAGCCTTGTGTCTACAAGAGGTTTAGTGGGAGTGCATTCGTTTTCCTAATAGTATATGTTGATGACATATTACTAATTGGAAACGAAGTACCTGTCTTACAGTCAGTTAAGGCATGGTTACATAAATGATTCTCCATGAAAGACTTGGGCGAGGCAGCATATATTCTTGGGATCAAGATCCATCATGATAGATCCAAGAGAATGCTGGGCCTGAGTCAAAGTACATACATACTGAAGAGATTCAGTATGGAACAATCTAAGAGGGGATTGTTGCCAGTGTCACATGGAATTCATCTTTCCAAGAAAATGTGTCCTCAGACACATGAGGAAAGAAAGAGAATGGCAAGGATCCCTTACGCATCCGAGATTGGGTCAGTCATGTATGCTATGCTATGTATGAGGCTAGATGATGCTTACACATTAAGTGCGGTAGGTAGATATCAAGATAATCTAGGAGACTGCATTTGGATGGCAGTCAAGACTATCCTTAAGTATCTGAGGCGTACTAAGGATATGTTCCTAGTTTATGGAGGAGATGAGGAACTAGTCATCAGAGGACATGTAGATGCTAGTTTCCAGACAGATCAAGATGACATGAAATTGCAGACTGGATACATCTTCAGTTCGAATGGAGGTGCAGTGAGCTGGAAGAGCTCAAAACAAAGTGTGGTGGCAGATTCTACAGTGGAGTCCGAGTATATTATAGCTTATGGGGTAGCTAAAGAAGCAGTATGGATGCGAAGCTTTGTCCAAGAGATGGATGTTGTACTGAGTATTAAAGATCCTATCACACTCTATTGTGATAATACTGCAGCGGTGGCACTTGCAAAAGAGCCAAGGTCACATCAGAAGACAAAGCACATACTTCGGAAGTATCATCTCTTGAGGGATTTTTCTCAGAGAGGTGAAGTTACAATGAGCAGTATTTCCACGAAAGACAACATGGAAGACGCATTGACTAAAGCCTTGACTCAGCAGAAACATGATAATCATGTGAGGTCTAGCGGACTAAAAGTCGTAGGCAGTTGGCTCTAGTCCAAGTGGGAGTTTGTAAGGGTTGGTGTCCTCAGAACCAACTGTTTTTTACTTTGATTACATGAATGTTCACTTATAATATATTGTTCATTATTCTGCATGACTTCTTATAATAATGTCCTGGAATATTTGTTGCATTAATAAGGTCATAGTAGATCCCCGCTATGATGAGAACTTTGAAATGATATAACAATATTATTAAATAAAGTTCTACGGTTGGATAACATACTATGATAGGACACATAGTATACAGACCATCATGTGCGAGTACTTGTAAGAAGACGAGACTCTCTATCATGGAGTTCGCACTTAGTAATCTCCAAGATGGGAGATTATGAGAACAGACCCGCAAGTAGTAATTCCGCATGTCTTGGTGTCATCAGATATTTCTATATACGAGCGTGTGTAATGGTCCTTAGACTTGAAGATTATCATTAACTCATGTCATGACTCACACACTTAGATTTACTGACGAAAACCGTCACGCAGACAGTTGGCGGGAAGTAGGTTACGTTGGGTGCGTCACGAGTGACATTTTGTTAATGGATAAGTCGAGGAAGGATTTGTCCCTTCCATTTATGGAAGTTGATATCTCGGCCCTTTGATTGAAATAGAACTGTCACATTAAATTCCATGTCCATGGTGTGAACGACGAGTTTATTTTAGGTAGTCAAAGAACGACAGATCAAACATATAGGTTTATGACACTGCCACGAAACCTGCTTGATGAGATATTGAGACAAAGGGATTAAATTTCACATTAAGCGTTCATATGAGGTGATACGTCAATGTGGCGTCAACTTCTTTCTCTTGGGTTCCTTGACCCATTTCTAGACAGTAATCTTGGACTTTAGGCAAGCCCGCCTAATGCCAATGAGAAAGAGGCCTAGAGGTTCACACACTAAGTGTATCCAAGTATCTCAAGTTGAATAAAGATTATTCCCGTAGGTGGTTTAATAATTATTCAAGGAAGCCTAATTTGTTTTAAATGATGGAGGAAAAATAAAATAAAACAAGTACACGCCGTGTATTATTAAATGTACATGTCGTGTAGTTTTATTTTGGAAAGGAAATGAATAAATGAAAACAAGATATACACGCCGTGTACATTTAATGTACACGCCGTTTAGTTTTCAATGAAAAACAAGTACACACCGTGTATTTATTATTACACGCTGTGTAGTTTTTCCAGTCGGGATTTTGAGGATATAATATCGTTTTATTAAATGATATTTATTATAATCAGCGTGAGCGCATGTTAAGGAATTAATTATTCGACATGGGGGTTTTCAATAAGAGTTAATGGAATAAATGAAACGCGTAACGAGTTTATTTATTGTCATAACTCTACAAACCTCAAACTCGATTATAAATATCCTCAAAACCCCAAATATTTTCCTACACAAGAGAATTGTTGTGCACAACATCTCTGGAGAATTCTTTCAAGGCTGAAAGAACCTCTTCCTCCAAGAACGCTCTCAAGACCGAGAGAGATCCTCTTCCATCGGATCAAGGCAATCTAAGGCGGACAACGCAAGCAAAGGATTCTCCACGCTAGCACCCAGAGAATCCTTTGGAGACATCTAGAGATACGAGGTACACATGTGGATCACCGCTAGAGGGAGTCTACACTTGGCTTCTGCGATGCAACGACGGATCAAATCGACAACGTGATCAAGAACATCAACGAAGAAAGAACACCCAAAAGGTATTTCTTTATAATTAATTAAATTAATTATAATCAACCAGTAACGATCCTTGTTTGTGGTTCCGAGACAAACCATCTTCTTTGTCTTTTTCTGTGATTCGATCCGTGGAGACTGGCGTTTATCGTCGTATTGATCCCGGATTGATCATTGCTAATGACAAAAAGCCAAGTGGGCACATCCACCCACGCGCTTCCGCTGCGCCCGGAACCTTCAAAATTAAATTAGGGGTGTTAATTCACCTAATCCATATGTATTTGTGGAATTTAAATTGAAATTATAGGGGGTTAAAACCTCCTTTAATTTAACCGCCGCTAAATACAATTCCATTTTACCAACGCTTAACAAAAACTTCCCCTAATCAGAGTAGGCATCCACTTTAGCAGTGGTTATGGGTAACCACTAATAAAGTGTTTAAAGGGGTTTATAACCCATTCTAAATTAAGAAATAACCCCACTCTAATCACTTTTTTTAGTGACACCTCATGAAAGAATGTAGGTTCATAACATAATGTATGTCTCAAAGAAGAAAAATTGAGACAAAAATCCCTTACCTTAAGTATTGAATTTCATTGTACTCATTCAAATGTATTGTATAATAAATATAAGTTTATTATAAATCTATCATAGAACCATATTCATATATATCATACCATATATGATTTTCTTATGATCTTTTATTACCTATTTATTAACAATTCCATGTTAAAGTCATGTTTCGAGCAATAACCACTTGGATTTTCATATATGTTTTGATTTGTTATTTTTTGTCCTCTTACTTTGATCATGGTTCCAAAACCTACATAATTTTAACCATGGTATAAATATAATATATATTCAATAAATATGTACTTAGAGTAATCTATAAAATTTAGTGATGGAAAATGAAACACACTATTCATAGAGACGGTAGGCCGTATGTATGCATGAACGTTGTTTCCATTTTTTTAGATTTAATGAAAGAAAGGAAAATGAAATATTAAATAATAATTTTTTTAATATATATTTCATATTTTTATTAAAACCATCCTTAATACATTCCATGTAAAGCGTGAATGAATTACATCTCTTTGTGAGGCAGTAGTCCACTGTACACACGAGCGACATTATCATATTCCCACAAAATGGAGAGTATGAAGGTATATGTGATATAATAATTCCAGAATTATAATAACATCATAAATATCATATATAAAAAATAAATTCATCATTATAACAAGCCTTGAGATGAGGTAATGGAAAAATGAATGACATCGGTTTGTGAGGTGGTAGTCCTATGTACACATGAACAATGATTTTGTAACCAATTTGATGAAAGTGAAGATGGATGATTATTATAAAATAAAAAAAATAATATCTCAGTAAATGGGATATAATTGTGTTATTATATTGTAAGTTTTAAGACAAAATTAAAGGTAGAAAAAGAAGAAAGAAAATGAAATAGCTTGTTAAGATAATTACCTTCTTTAAGAGAAATCTCCTTTGGATCTCCTCTTAAAGACCATAGGGATGGTCTTTTGGGAGGGAAAATAGATCTAGAATGTGAATAAATATACTGGGGAGATAATTAGATAGGTTTTGGTCAATAAAAAGCGTTTTTAGGTTTGAATAAGTGGAGGATGGTGGTGACCATTTATAAGTGGGGGAAAGGAACCCACTTGGAACCCACTTAAAATTTTCCCAAAAGACTCCAAAATAATAAAGTCATTACCAAGAAAAAAGATTCCAAATGGACCTAGATTCTAAATTGAATAGTATAAGGTGGAAATATGGCCATATAATAAGATTTTTAAAAGTTGTTAAGTCATTTTAACCCTTATATTCTTTTCTTAACTCCATGATAAACCCATTTTTACCTTAACCGCGGTAATTAATTTTTACTACATTAGCTATTCATTTTGGTCAAATATTAAGTTAAACTTATTAGATAATATAAATTATGATGATTCAAAATATGGAATCCATTTTTACAAATAAATTAATATAATTGGAAAATTTTAATTTAAAATTAGTCATGTAGACATGACAAGAAAGTGGGTCTTTAAGAAGAAATTTTTCAAAAGTTTACCAAGTTTTTACACCAAAATTTAATATTGAATTGATTAAAATGACCCAAATTGGATTACTTTAGGTATAATTTAACTAATTTAACATTAAAATAAATTTAAAATATAATTTAACTTTGTAAATAAATTAAACCAAAAGAAAAATTTCAATTAAAATTCAGTATTTTTCACTATTTATCAAAAAATAAAACTTTTCATAAAATCCTAAAAATTAACCCTAAGATAATTTGGTAATTATTATTTCGAAAAATACGTTTATTTTACCAAATTAATTTATTAGAAGTGTCAAAAATTAATTTTATTAATGTTCACCATGAGAAATAAAATGAAACGTTTTTGAGAAAATAGAAATCTCAAACCATCTAAAGTATTTATTGAAAAATTAAGTATTTCTATATAAATGTGTTTTCTTTATATAAAAAAATGATACATAATATTTAAAAATTATTTATTAATATTCATATTTTTGAGTTTAATGACTAGGTTATAAGGATCACATTTAATAATGATATTATTAGTATATCATGGTTCTATTAAAACTCAGTGTCATGTATAACACAAGTTAACCAAGTGTTACATGTAGTGAAAGATTAACTTGGTGTTTCATATAACACAATATAAAATTGATATTGAATGTAAATAAAAAAATGTAGAAAAAAATAAATTTATTTAAAAAAAATCACAAAATCTCAGGGTGTTACATTCTAACCCCCTTAAAATGAATTTCAACTTCAAAATTATTCACTCTGATATAAAAAAATGAGGATACTTCTACCTCATAATATCCTCAAGTTCACACACATATTCTATAAACTGATGGTTTCACCACAAAACTTTTACCAGGTGAGTGGTCATATTTTTTAAAACTTGCTTTGTATGATCTAAAATATTAATCGGTTGTTCCTCATAAGAAAGATCTTTATCCATTAGTATGAACTTTGAGTTTAGTACATGTGAAGGGCCGTGTATGTAATTTCTCAGGAGTGATACATAGAACACATCATGGGCTTGAGAGAGGTTTGATGGAATTTTGAAACAATAAGCTACGGTCCCTATACAATCAATAATTTCAAAGGGACCGATATACCTAGGGCTCAGTTTTCCCTTCTTTACAAATATCATTACCATTTTCCATGTAAAAGTTATTAGAAACACCTTGTCACAAAATTAAAATTATAAATTATGTCAGTTATTATCGGCATAACTTTTCTTCCAACTCTGAACAACCTTGATGTGTTGTTGAATATATTTAATCTTCTTTTCCATTTCTATAGTTATCTCAGTTTCCAAAATATTTATTTCTCTAACTCCATTCTAGTATATTGGAGAAACACACTTATTTCTATAGAGGGATTCATACAGATCCATATGATTTTTTGAGTCAAGGATATTGGTGTAAAAAAACTCAACTAAAGGAATTTATTGATCCCAACCACCTTTAAAATCCAAAGAACAAGATATCAACATATATTCTAGGGTTTGAATTATTCTTCTAGACTGGCCATCTATCTTAGAAAGATATTTAGTATTGAAACTCAACTTCTTAAGAAGACCTTGCTGAAAAATTCACCAGAACTTTGAGGTAAAAATCAACACCTAATCAGATATAATGGAATACGGTACTCTATAAAACCTTACCACTTAATTTATATTCTAGAAAGATGATCGAGAGGGAAATCTTCTCTGATAGTGATTAAGTGTGTTGAATTAGTAAGGTGGTTGACTAATACCTATATATTATAATACCCTTTTGAGGTTTTGGGGAGTCAGATGACAAAATCCATGGTTATGTTTTTCTATTTCCATTTTGGTATGAGTAATGGATTAAAAACCCCTTATAATTTTGTCTTTTAGCCATTAATTGTTGATATACCAAGTATCGAGGTATAAAATCTATGATATATCTCTTCATTCCATCCCATCATAAGTATTATTTAAAATATCTATACATCTTCATACCTCCAAGATGAATAAATAATGAAAAAATTTGAGGTTCCTATAATAACTCCATCTTCATGTTTGGTATGTATGGAACATATACATGGTTCCTGTACCTTATCATTCCATCATGATCGAGGTTAAACTCATGAAAATTTTTAACCTTACTTTATAACTCTACATCTTCCTTCCACGCCTCTTTAATTTTCACTTTAATAGATGGTTGAACATTCAATTGATAAAGATAATAATTTTCTACTTCCTTCAGTATTTCTAGATCCATACTTTTAAAATCCAGAAATATTTGATCTTTTTTGATCCTATTTATGGATAAGATAGAATTATCTTTTTGACTCAAAGAATCGACCACCTTGTTTGTTTTCCCAGGGTGGTAATGTATTGAGATGTAGAAATATTTAATCGGATCTAACCATTTTCTCTGGAGCATGTTTAACTCCTTCTATGTGAATATATAATTTAAAATTTTGTGATGAGTATATATATCACACTTTTATCCATAAAGATAATTACTTTATATCATTAATTCAAAAATTACCAAAGCTAACTTTAAATCACGAGTTGGGTAATTTTTCTAATGAATATTAAATTTTCCTTAGGAATAATACATTACCATGTTATTTTTCATAAGAACACATTACAATCCCTTATTAGATGCATCAATATAGATTACAAATACTTCTCTACTATAGGGAAATGTAAGAATATGTGTGATAACTAATATTCTCTATTGTTCCTTGAAATTTTCCTCACATTCATCTATATAGAAGAACTTAGATCCCTTCTGAGTCAACTTGGCCAGAGGATTAGACAATCATGAAAAATTCTCCACAAATAATTAATAATATCTAGATAAACCAATAAAACTATGGATCCCTATCACCATGGTTGGTTTGGTCCAACATTCAATGGCCTCCATCTTTGATGGATCTACTGACATACCCTATCATGAGATTACATGTCCCAAAAATGAAACCTTCTTCATCCAAAATTAACACATTGTAAATTTGAATATAGTTTCTACTTCATTGGGGTCTTCAATATAATTCTAAAATTAAATTCACGGTCTTCCTTTCTCTTTGAATAGATAAGAATATCATCTATAAAGACTGCCAAAAACTGATCAAGGTAATCTCTAAAGACTCTATTCCTTTAATGCATGAAGATAGGAGAGAAATTAGTAATACCGAAAGGAATCACTATACCTTCATAGTGTATATACCTTATATGGAATGATGTCTTGGGTATATCCTCCTTCCCACCCTCAATTGATGATATCCAAAAAAAAGGTCAATCTTGGAAAAGTATTTATCTCTAGGTAGGTGATCAAACAAGTCATTAATATGGGAAAAAATATACTTATTATTAATTTTTATCTTGTTCAACTCTCAATGATCAAGGAAGAGTCACATCGATCCATATTTTTTTAAAAATAGAATAAGTGAACCCCAAGGTGACAAACTTGGATGAATGAATCCATTGTCAATGTTTTCCTAGTGTTTCTTCTTTAGTTCATGTAACACAATCAAGGCCATTCTATAAGCAGTCTTTGAAATTGGTATGACACCATGTATGAGTTCTTTTGAGAACTCAACTTCACATTTTTGTGGAAGAATAGGAAATTATTCTGGAAAGATATCAATAAGTCGACACATAATAGGCATATCATTGATGTCAAGTTTCTCCCCAACCATATGAGATAAACACCCCTTATGAATGAAAATTAAGACCCATACGATGGATATAATCTCCATCTGAAGTTCATACTTATCATGAAATTGATAGAAAATCATAGGTTTTTTTGAAATATCAAAAATTAATCCCCTTCCTCAAGAATTGATGTGGGATTTATGTAGAGAAATACAATCCATGACTAAGATAACATTAAATTATGCCATAGGAAGAATGAAAAGATTTGTATGAAGTACATTCCCATTAACTTCATCTGGAGAGGAATTATATACTTGAGATGTAATAATCATAAAATTTTGGGTTTTAACTAATAATTATATATCTAATAATTTGGGTGGAATATTGATACACTTTGAAAATTCTTCAGATATGAAAGAATGGATATATCTAGAGTCAAATAAGAGATTAGTAGTTCTAGAGTGGATAATGAGTATAGCTTCCACCATGCTGTTAACACAACCCTCATAAAAAATAGCGATCAAATGAAATTTTACTTTATATATTGGCCTAAGAGGCTACTGACATCAATCATCATCATTAACCTCTGGATTTGGGCACTGGTTAGTATAGTGACCATCCTCCTTGTATTTGAAATAATGGAGTGTGTATGGTGCATTCTATATAGCTTTATCTCTATTAATATAATTAGATAACTTCTTCCAATCACTTTGGAAATAAATTACCCTTGTAACTTCCCTTACACACTTAAAACATTTATTAGTACCCTTAATACAATTTTCTCTATGCTTCTTTCCACACTTTGAGCATAAAATAAATCTCCTCTTCTTCTCTCCATGGTTTATAGATTTTCCTTTGAACTCCATATTTATTTTCTTGTAAAAACCATGAGATTGATACATAACTCCAATATATATTTCCACCTTTATATAATATTGAATAATATTTTCATATCTATTGAAGTCTCTTATGGTTAACACCCTTTGGTTACTTGGTTTTAATCCATCGAATAATCGATCAACCTTACTTTTAGGTTGAATGATAATACCAGAAACATACCTTTCAAGTTTTGTAAAATTTTCCTCATAAGTTCCAAATTATTCATCATGCTTTTTCTTTAACTCAACAAACATCTTCTACATTATTATATGAATAATATGAGGAAATTACTTGTTGAAAAATAAGTTCTTTAACTCATCCCAATCCATTGAGTAAATTTCATCATGTTGCCTCATATTCTTAATAGGATTCCAACATTGATATGATTCAACTTACAAACTATAATACCCAAATACTTTAAAAATATTTTTCTTTTAGAATATTTTTTTTCTATCTTTCTTTATCCGCAACACCATGTTAATCTTGCACTGCATGCAACACTGAGATTAATTGCTGAACAAAAAACACTAAGAGTAGAAGGGAATACAAGATCCTAAGACTTTAAGATATATTTTTACTATTTTAAATATATTAAATAAAATATTTTTATATTTATTTTATAGGTTTGATATTCATAATATAAGAACAAATCCAATTTTGAACATAAAAGATGTATTTTTCTAATGGCAGTTTTTCCACTTTTTAATGGCGTAGATATTTTAAAACTAAATTTTGAAACTTTTATAATTTTTATATAAAAAAATATAATTTTTATAATTTTAATGTAAAAATTATCTTAGGGTTAATTTTTGGTATTTTTCTGTGAATTTTCATTTTTTTATGAATAGTGAAAATACTTGATTTCAATTGAAAACTGTTTTTTCATATAAAAATTTATAAGGTTAAATTATATTTTGAATTGGTTTTAAAGTCACATTAATTCAATTTTATATGTATTAATTCAATTTATGTTATTGGAATCATTTTTATATTGAATTTAGGTATAAAAACTCAGGGAACTTTTGGACATTTTCACTTTAAAAACTCTCTTTCCTGTCACGTCAGTGAGATTAGATTTAAATTAATTTTATCCAATTCTATGAATTGAATTAAAAAAAGGTATAAATATTTGGAATTTTTATAATTTTTATATTCTAATAAGTTCAAATTAATTTTTTATCATAATGATTAATAAATGTATTTAACATTAATTACAGTGATTAAGGTTATAATGAGCTTACTTAATGATTAAACATAGAAAATAAGGCGTGTAAATAGCCCAAAACTTGTCCAACACCCATTGATTGAACATTTTTATAACCTCAAAACCTTTTCCTAAATTGTTATGATTTGTTATGATATTTTTCCATCAATGTGACCTATATAATAAGTTAAGTAAAGAAAAAAACAAAAAAGAAACCTTCATTTCCTTTAAAACTTATAAATCTTTGATATAGGGTAAACATCATATTTTAGGCTATAAATATTATCTTGAAAGGTAAATGATTTTTTATCATGATAATTGATTTTAATTCTTTTATAGATGATATAATTACATTAAACACTTAACAAACACCAACACATGAATTATTTAGTTAATAATAAAATAAAATAAATTATGCTACAAACATTAAAAGTAAAGTAAATTTAATGAATTATTATATTAAATTATCTTTTCATATGAATATATAATGTTAAATAGCTACAAAATAAATATATTTTGATTAAATATTTTTTTGATATTTTTCAATTAAAATTAAATAAATAATATCAAAATTAATATTAATGTTATTTTATAATAAATTATATTTTATTAAATGATTTAAAATTACTAAAAATCCTATCTTCATACAAGGGACTTTTAAGTGTTAATAAATATAAAATATGGTCCATTAATGGAACAATTTATCTTTTATAATTAACATATTGACCCCGAAATAGTAATTTTTTTCCAGTGTGGTTAGGATTAAAGCTATGTTTTTATGTGTTACGTACGCTTTTATTGAATTAATTTACAACACATATGGAAATTTTATATTATAAACTAGATGTAATATTTTAGAATAATTAGGTATAAATTATATAACAATTCTCACTTGAATTTAGTTTTAATGGATGAATTACATAGGTTATAAAACTAGTTACTGAAATTAAAAACCAAAATGAAAAAAATAAGAAAACTTAAATAATAAGAAAAAAATGATAAAAATGATTTTATTTTTGCATGTTGTGAGTGTGTATAGAACATAATTACAATTTAATACATTTTTTTCATTTTTAACGCACATGAGGTAAGGGACACCTCCCAATAGTGTTTACCTTTTGGTATTTACAAGAATGCCACTCCTCCTCCACTATAAAAAGGCATTCACTCTTCCCCTTAGTCAAAAATCTCAAGACCATTTGGATCATCAAAAACCTTCCCAAATAAGCTCCCAACATCCCTAAAATCATCACATAAGACTCAATTTGGTAATAAATAAAATCAAAGAAGTATTTTTGTATAAAAAATGGAGTTACCCGAAAAAGAAGTAATGTTATTCAAAAAACCTTTTTTTATTTCTTTATCTACCCATTAAATTATTATTATATCTTGTTTATATAATAAAATAAATATAATAAATATAATGAGATGTTTTTATGTTAATTTTATGACCTAAAAATTCACACACTTCCATTAAATGAGATACGCAATCATCATTCATCTGTACGGCGGACTACCACTTCATGAATTGATATCGTTCGTTCTTCCATGATCACCTTTCAAGGTTGGGAATATTGATGAATTTATATATTATATATGATATTTATAATTTATTTACAATTTTTTAAATATTATATAATACATAAATTCACTCTTTTCATTTTTTGGGAATGCGATAACATCATTTGTAGACGTGTGGACTATCGCCTCCTCAAAGCGATGTGATTCATTCCCACGTTAAATGGAATGCATTAAGGATGGTTGAAAAAAAAACTATGTGAATTATATGAAATAAATATGATAATTTAATTATAATATACATACATATATATATATATATATTACTTTTCATTCTTTTAATATGATAATAAAATGAAAATAGTGTTCATGCGTTCGTACGACCTACCTTCTCCAGGAACAATGTATTTCATTTCCTATCTCCAAATTTTATGTATAAATATAAATAAATATATAATGAATATATAAAATATTTAAATCATGTTTTACATTATTGAGATGATGAAATCATGATCAAACTAAAAGGAACAAAAAATAACAAGTCAAAACGTACTAAAAAAACACGGCAATTAACACCTCAAACAGTGAAAATAATAAAAAATTATTTACAAATGAGTAATAAGATATTATAAGAAGATAATATATGATATTATAAATATTAGTATGGATATTTTATAAGTTAATACCATGATTAAAACCATTATACATTAGGTTAAAAATAGTTCCATCAAAAGGAAGTGTAAGGTAAGAGATTTCATCTCAATTTATATTCAATTGAGACTTATATTTTATTATGAATCAATTAAATTTTATGCAGTTCATACACCTCACCTTTGACATGTAATATCATTAAAAATTTATTCTTCATGGTATTTTAAGTTTGAATTTGAATTATCTCATCCAAGGGCATTTGATTTAAAAATTACCAAGTGATCTAAGTTATTGAGAAATCTCACTTTCTTTTGCGATTGTTAAATTTCTCTTAAAACAATCACTTTATTGTAATAAAATTTCATTGGAACATTAAATTTATCCTAAATATAAATATCATTATCAGGGATAATTTCATTTTCTGAACCATTTACCATTTTTACATATGGTATTTACTTTGAAATTTAGTTGATTATATGAGGAAATATTGATAAATATATATTATTTATTAAATATGGATATTTGATAAGGGAAATTGTTCATTAATTAAATCAATTATTTGATATATGATGAATTATTTGGATATACAATGATAGGTGGGGAACAGACTTTATATAGCCTCTCAATGAATCGATAGGTTCTCATGAGACAAATTAGTTGGCCAAATTAAACAGGATTTTACCTATAGTTTTAGAATGTCTAGAGGATAGATCTTAATAGTAGAGGTTTTCATTTTCACGAGACATGAAATTCAACAATTAAAAATTTACTTCATTTCAGTTATCATTTTTGTCCATGATATTTTCACTATGATAAAATCTATGGATGCACTTCATTACCAGTTTATTGATTGAATGAAATGTATTTTTAGTTATTTATCTTTCCATTTTTTATTATGATTATTGATTCATTATTGCTTCCACTATACTTAAACCTTACCGAGCATTTGAGATTGCCCTTATTTTGTTTCCTTTCCCAAGGATATGAAGTTGAATTATTGGAACGAGTTTCAACGATGGAGTTTTTTAGATTTTTTTATGTATTTTATTTTATTTTATTTTATCAATATAAAATTGGTATCATATATGTAATCTGGTTCTCCAAAAATATCAAACTTTTCTTTCATCTAGTATTTGATTCCATGTAATCATGCTGATGTAATATTGTAAGGCACAAGCTCCAGGATTATGGGGTCGGGGCATTATAGTTGGTATCAAATGGAGGTTTAGTAGAAATCTTGGAAACTATATTTATAAAAAAATAAATTAGAGAACATAAACCTATGATAGGATTTTAGTATAATTATAGAATAATATCCCAAAGGAACTATGTTTATGATTATGAGTTTAGACATGCATAAATTTTCCAATTTATGATTAAGTATTGCACTAGTTTTGGGATTATACATTATGATTCATAATTTTATGATCTAATCTAGTGTATGTTGCTATTTAGAAATGGCACGTTGTAGAAGGAATGTGAGCCTCACCAATGCACATGACCCAAAGAGTAAGAAAGATCATATATTTTATGGTCTTAAGAAAGTATTACTAAAGGAAATAGTATCCAAAACATTTTCATCACATCAGGACATAGTATCACATGATAACGAGAAATAAAAAGAGTTATATAATTATTATGGCTTCAGAGGGAAGCACGAGAAGAAGAGGACAACTAGGGAAAATATGAATAAAGGGAAGAAGGTAAATAAGTATTTTCCTACATATGATAAATGTGGAAGGAATCACCTTGGGAAATTATTTAATGGATTGAGACTTTTTTATAAGTGAAGATAAAATGGTCACCAAGAAAAAGAATGTAATGGGAAGAAAAAAGAGACTACTATTTAGTGTTTCAACTGTAGTGAAATTGGGAACTATGCAAATAAATTCCCCAATCATCAAGAAAATATACCCTAGAAGAAGATAATAGATCATGGTTAAGCTTATATTATTACAAAAAATGAAGAGGAATGATTAATTTTGGTTATTTTTAGATTCAATAATTATTTCATTTGAGTATTTTATCAATGATGTATTGGTTATAAGAATTATATAATATATTAGGATTTTATTGTAGTACTTTTTAATTAAGGATTTGAAAGTGTATGTTTAATGCTAATGATGACCAAGAAAAATTATTGAGTGACAAGTGGAACTTCTTGGAAAACATATGGTTAAGGGAAATATAACCCTTAATATGTTTTTAATACGAAGATAATGATGTTGGAATAAAGAGATGATTGATTTGGATAAATTAAACTGGATAGTACTGACAACATTATAATTGATTAACGATTTATTGAAAAAGTGGTTTATACCATTATTGATAGAGTTTAAAATATTTTTGGATTTAAGGAATATATCTAATAATTCATGTTTTAGTTGAGTAAAAAGGAATCATGCATGTTTTAAATAAGGTTTTATGATGATTCAAGTTATTATAAAATTTCAAGAGAATACATGATTAAGGTATTCACATTTTTGGTATGTGATGATTAAGAGACACTTCATATTATTTGATAAGTTCATTTTGGAAATTTAATGACCTTACTTCTAAAGTGTTGGAGCATAATATTTTTTGGAAATTTTAACCATTTATGAAATGTTTTAATTTTATCTTTGGAAAATGTTTTAGATGTTAATGTATTGCTTCTCCATATGATCCAAATTGTGCTAAGAGATGAAGTAGAAATAGTTCAAGGAACAACCGAAGGATAGAATTATTCTTTAGAAATAAAAATGTATCAAGTAAGTATATTTATATATATTATTATAGAGTGAAATAATTATTTAAATCTAGGAAAATGATATTAAAATAAAAATTTTATCCTATTACTTTTATATCATATGGATTAGATGGTCCTTTAGATCATCACAAATTTATGGTTTTAAGGCCTTTAAATTTCCATTGATCACTCACTTTATTATGACCAATGAACATGGTTATTTATTATTTTCATCGATGTATATGTTTTCATTTTCCACGTATGTTCTCTTACTTTGTATCCTAGTTACATTACCTTATCACTTCCCAATATCTCTTATTACGAGGATATTTTAATAACCCTTTTACGATGTGGGTTTTCAACAATAATATTTTCAAATATCAAACCCTTGATTATCAAGATCATGTTTGAATTGAGATTATTAAATTTATTTAAGGTAAGGATAATGTAACACCCCAAGACTTTAAAATATTTTCCTTTTAAAATAAATTTAATTTTGTTTCTATTTTTCTTTATATGCAACACTAAGTTAAGCTTGCACAACACGCAAAAATGAGATTAGCTTGGAGAACATACAACACTAATCATAAAAGGTAATATAAGATCCTAAGAATTTTAGATATATATTTATTATTTTAAATATATTCAATCAATTTTTTTGACATTTATTCTATAGGTTTTATAGGCATAATATAAGAAAAAATCTAATTCTACACATAAAAGCTGTATTTTTCTAAAGGCAGTTTTTCCACCTTTTAATGGCACATATATTTTAAAACTAAATATTGACACTTTTATAATTTTTATATAAAAAAATAAAATTAATTTTTGTAATCATAATTTAAAAATTATCCTAGGGTGATTTTTTGGTATTTTTCTACAAAGTTTCATTTTTTTGATGAATAGTGAAAATACTGGATTTCAATTGAAAACTGCATTTTCATCTAAATAATTTATAAGATTAAATTATATTTTGAATTGGTTTTAATGTAAAATTAGTTCAATGTTACATAAATTAATCTAATTTATTTCATTAGAATCATTTCTATATTGAATTTAGATATAAAAACTTAGTGAACTTTTGGATATTTTCACTTTAAAAACCCGATTTTCCATCATGTCTACGCGATTAACTTTAAATTAATTTTAGCCAATTATATGAATTTAATTTTAAAAAATGGGTATAAATATTTGGAATCAGTATAATATTTATATTCTAATAATGTCAACTTAATTTTTGAATATAATTATTAGTGAATACATTTATAATTAATTACAATGATTATGGTAAGAACGAACTTACTTAATGGTTAAACTCTGGATATAAGGTGAGTAAATGGCCCAAAAATTTCGAAAAACCCATTTTATGAACATATTTTGACCATAAACACCTTAATTTATTAGGATACTATTCCATAAAAGTGACCTATGTAATAATTTAAGTAGGAAAAAATTAAAAAAGGAACCTTCCTTGACTTTAACACTTATAAAGCTTTGAGATAGGGAGGAAACATCATATTTTTAGATATAAATATTATTTTGAAAGGTAAATGGGTTTTTTATCATGATAATTTATTTTAATTTTTTTAGGGATGATGTAATTACATTAAATTCTTAACAAATTTCTACCCATGGATTATTTATTTAATAATAAAATAAAATAAATGATGCTAAAAGCATTAAAAGTAACGTAAATTTAATGAATTATGGTATTCCATTATTTTTATAGATGAATATATCATGTTAAATAGATATTAAATTCATATATTTTAATTTCAATATTTTTTTGATATTTTTAAATTAAATTAAATAAATAATGTCAAAATTGTCATTAATGTTATTTTACAATAAATAATATTTTATTAAATGATTTAAATTTACTAAAATTCATATATTCTACACAGTAATTTTTAAGTATTATCAAATATAAAATATATTCCACTCATAGACCAATTGATGTTTTATAATTAACATGTTGACCCCTAAATAGTAAAAACATTACTAGTGCAGTTAGGGTTAGGGTGGTGTTTTGCGTGTTACGTAAGCTTCTATTGAATCAATTTACAAAAATAATGGATTTTTGTATTATAAATTATATTTAATATTTTAGAATCAGTGGATATAAATTTTCTAGTTATTATCCCTTTAACTTAGTCTTAATGGATGAATTATATAGGTTAGAAAACTAGTTACCTAAAATAAAAAACAAAATAAAAAATAAGAAAACATAAAGAGTAAGGAAAAAAAATGATAAAATTGATTTTATTTTTATGTATTGTGAGTGTGGATTGACCATAATTACCATTTACTCCATTATTTTTCCATTTTGGAATCACATGAGGTAAGAGAGACCTCCAAATAGTGTTTACCTTTTGTTATTTACAAGAATGCCACTCCTCTCCCACTATAAAAAGGCATTCAATATTCCCCTTCCTCAAACCTCTCAAGACACTTTAGATCATAAAAAACCCACATAAATAGTATCCCAACATCCCTACCCTAAAACTATAATACTCACTTTGGGAATAAATCAAACCAAGGAATGATTTTGTTATAAACCAAAAGGAGTTACCCGAAAAAGAGGTAACGTTCTTCAAAAGGCACTTTTGTTTTCTTTATTTATACACCCATTAAATTATTCTTATATATTTTTTATATAATAACAAAAGGATCATAAATATAATTGTAAGTTTTTATGTTAAGATTAAAACATACAATTTCAAACACTTCTATCAAATGGGATACACAATCATCATTCATGTGTACGACAAACTACCATCTTGCGAAACAATGTCGTTCGTTTTTCCATTACCACCTTTCATGGTTGGAAATAATGATGGATTTATATATTATATATTAAATTTATAATTTATTTATGATTCTGTAAATTTTATATAATAAATACCTTTATGGTTTCCATTTTGTGGGAATACAATAACATCATTTGTGGACGTGTGGACTACTGCATCCTCAAAGTGGTGTGATTCATTCACACGTTATATGGAATGTATTAAGGATGATTTTAATAAAAATATGTGATTTATATTAAATAAATATTATAATATAATTATAATATACATATATATCATTTACTTTTCATTCTTTTAATACAATAAGAAAACAGAAACAACATTCATGTGTACGTACGACAAACCATTTCCATGAACAGTGTATTTCATTTCTAATCTCCAAATTGTATGGATAAATATAAATACATATATAATGAATATATATGATATTTAAATCATGTTTTACATTCTTAAGATGATTAAATCATGATTTAAGTTAAAGGAACAAAAAATAACAAGTCAAAACATACTAAAAAAACAAGACAATTAACACCAGAAACAATAAAAATAATGAAATATTATTAAAAAATGGGTAAAAAGATATTATAATAAGATAATATATGATATTATAAATATGATTATGGTTCTGGTATAAGTTAATAACATTCTTAAAACAATTTTATTGTATTTTAAAGATAGGTCCACCAAAAGGAAGTGTAAGGTAAGAGATTTCATCTGAATTTACATTATATTGAGACTTATATGCTATTATAAACCAATTCAATTTTATGTGGTGTATATACTCCACCCATGACAAGTAATATCCTGAATAATTTATTATTCATGGTATTTTAAGTTTCAATTTTAATTATATCATCCAAGGGGATTTTATTTGAAAATTACCAAGTGATGTAAGTTATTGTGAAATCTCACTTTCTTTTGTGATTGTTAACTTTCTCTTGAAATAATACATTTATTATAAATAAATTTTCATTGAAAAATTATATTCATCAAAATTATATATATCATTATCATTGATATTTTCATTTCCTATATCATATACCATTTCTACAGACAATGTTTACTTTGATAGTTAGTTGATTATCTAGGGAAATATTGATAATTCTGCATTCATTATTCAATATTGATATTTGATAAGGCACATTATTCATTAAATAAATAAATTATTTGATATATGAGGAATTATTTGAACATAAAGTGATGGGTGGGGACCTAATTTTATATTTCTTCTCAATGTATCGATATTTTCTCATGAGAAAAATTAGTTATCTAAATTAAATAGGCTTCTACCAGTAGTTTTAAACTGTCCAGAGGATAGATTTTGATAGTAGAGGTTTTCATGTTCCTGATACATGAAGTCTGATAATTTATCATTTCCTTCATTTCACTTATCATTATTTTCCATGAAATTTCACTATGATAAAATCTATGGATGCACATCATTCTCAGTTTATTTATTAAATGGAATGTGTTTTCAATTATTTACCTTTGCATGTTTATTATTATTATTGATTCATTATTACTTATATTGTACTTAAACCTTACTGATCATTTGAGATCACCCTTATTTTTCCCATTTACCCAGGATATGAAGATGAATTCTTGGAATAAGTTTCAATATTTTAGTTTACTATATTTTGTTATGTACTTTATTTCCTTTTCTTTTACCAATGTAAAATTGGTATCATGTATGTAATATGATTCTCCAAAACTACTAAAATTTTTAGTCCTTTTGGATTTGATTCCATGTAATCATGAAAATGTAATAAAGTAATACACCAACTTCAAGATTCTAGGGTTGGGACGTTACACAAATTATAGACAACTAAAATGAATTTTTCATGATTCAAACACTAGAGAACATAAAATATATTTTTATTGGTATTTATCCATTTCTTATAAACTAGCAGATCAGAAGATCCACAAAAGGAAGGTGGGCATTGCCTTATAAATGGATAAATATAATTTTGTACCCTCCTTTGTTCATTTGGAAGTCCATCATGATTCACAACTTGAGAAAGTTGAGTGAGCATATCAATAAGATTTTTCATTCCAAATCCTATAATATTTGGATTCTTAGGAGTATAATAATTTAATTTTACATTACACTCAACATTAACACAGTTTATTCAGGTTCTATCCATTGACTAAAACCAAAAATCATAGTGTAAGAAACAATAATCATAGTGGGTAACCACTTAATCATGAAAAAAAACTTATAAGATGTTTAAATTATGACACCTTATTTTTAATCTATGAAACCTTATATTTATCCTAGGTCATTAATGGACACCATCTATTTAAATCCTTTATGATGGTTTGTAAATAGTTTGTGAATTTCTAAAGAATATCCCTTGGGAGTGTCAAACCAGGCAAGTATCAAGGCCCATTATCATGCATAAGGTGACGATCGAGTCTAGAAAAATGATCCATTTGGAGTTATCACCCCTAGGTACCTTTATTCTAGATCCAAATCCACTTTTAGTATCCAGATAGGGATGTGATTTTTTAGAAACCACTCACCTTATCCTCTACCAAAATTCTCTGACATTTTCTTATACTTTGACTCATCCTTATACTTATACTTAGACATATCCTTAGGGACCTCACTAAGGGGTTTTGATACTAATTTCCAAAGGTTAAATAAACCTATCCTATGATACCAACTATATTTTCATAGGATTATCACACATATATATTACATCATTTTAGATGATTATTCATTGTATTACACAAACACATGCCATTGGACCATAAAAGGTTAGTGCCTTTGGAAACTTGGAAACTTGGAAACATAAACACTGGTCCATAAGTGATCTACATTATCTCCTGTCATGTTCTTAGTAACTAGATCCCTTCTTAGACATATCATACATAATAAATTTCTTCATAACCTTGGGAAAGAAAACATAAGAAAGGGTGATATCATATGCTCAGTAAATATAAAAAAGGGATATACATAAGCATAACATAAGCATAAGGTTATGTGGACATTATCATAACATTTGAAAACCATAACCTACATATCAAATATAATAATATAGAATCATGGAATAAACATTAGAATTTTATAATACATGAATCATAATATAATCAAAGAACATGATCCATGAGAGTATAAAATTTTCATAATACATGTATTTTTGGCATAGACATAAGCATAAAAAATCATTTCTATATTATTCAAGGCTCATTTCCAAGGATAAAATATTGGATTGGGTTCACTCCCCAAACCTTCATAATATTCAAGGTTTACTCCCAAAACCATCATAGATGAAAATGTCCCATACTGAACTAGGCTCACTCCCCATTATAGTCTAGTATTACTCATGGGATATAAATATTTGACCAATTTATTTAAGGGAGATATAGGTCCCACCTATATTATAATGATAATCATATTTTTATGTGTCATAAGATCATAAAACATTTTTCATATCATAAAAAATGAAATAAAATGGGTTTCATAAACATTTCATTATATCATAACCTATAAAATATAGGTTTCATAATCATTTCATCATTTTATCATAGTATAACCCATGCAAAAAAGAAGTGGGTTTCATAATAATTTTATTATGGTATAACCCATAGAATATAAACAGGTTTCATAAAAATCATACCATCATAAATATAAACCATTAAAAGAAATAATAAGAATGGAATCCTTGGATAATATCTCTAGTAAGGTATAGGTAAAATAATTGATGTCATATTATATGGGAAATTATTTTTATCGATCATTTAAAACATTTTTTGTAAAAAACATCCTTTCTTCTTTGAAAAACACTTTTTAAAATGTAAAATATTTTGAAAATAATTTTCTTTGAAAATAACCTTGAAATATTATATAGGAATATTTTAAAAATAATTTAAAACATTTATCGAGAAAATGATCATTTTCTCTTTGAAAAATAATTTAAAAAACATTTTTAAAAATATTTTTAAAAACATTTTTAGAAAACATGGTTTTGAAAAAAAAAGGTTCCAACCGAAAAGATAATTTTTCATAAAAACATTATTTTGAACTCTTGAGTAAATAGAGAGAGGAAAATTAAGGGGAAAAAATTTATCCTCATGAAATAAACAAAGGATAAAAAAATTCACGAGTTTATTGAGAGACAGATCATAATATTTTTTCATCAAAAATGTAATCATAAATAATCCCGATAAATGATGAGATTGTAACATGAAATCATTACCACTTTGGAAACCTCTAATCCTAAGAACCATGAAGGAATAAAATAAAATTAAAAATAAAATTAAAATATTATTAGTATTAATAAATTCATGAAATTATATGTTAAAGGGTCTGTATATACACCTCGTGAAATAATATTGGTTTATAATAGTACGTATGTCTCAAAAAGGAAAAATGGAGACAAAAATCCATTACTTTAAGTTTTTAATTCCATAGAAATCAATATAAAATCATGTATAATAAATATAAGTTTATTATAAATATATTAAATAACCATATTCATATATATAATACCATATATTATTTTATTATGACCTTTTATTACCCATTTATTAACAATTCCATGTTAAAGTCACGTTTCAGGTAATAATCAGTTTGGTTTTGGTATATGTTTTTATTTTTTATTTATGGTCTTATAAATTTTATAATGGTTCCATAATATATATAATTTTAACCATGGTATAAATATAATATATATTCATTATATATTTATTTAGATTAATCCATAAAAATTAGTGATGGAAAATGAAATACACCGTTTATAGAGACGGTAGGCTGTATGTACGCATGAATGCCATTTCCATTTTATTTTTGAATTAAAATAAATAAAGGTAAATGATATATATTATAATTATAAAATAATTTTTATTTCATATATATCATATATGTTTATTAAACCCATCCTTAATATATTCCATGTAAAGTGTGAACGAATCACATAGTTTTGTGAGGCAGTAGTTCACCGTACACATGAGCGCTGTTATTATATTCCCATAAAATGGAAATTATAAAGTTAAATGTGATATAATATTTCTATAATCATAATAAAATCATAAATATAGTATATAAATAATAAATCAATCATTATAACCAACTTTGAAGGGTGGTAATGGAAAAACTGATGACATCGGTTCATGAGGTGGTAGTCTGCCGTATACACAAACGATGATTTTGTAACCAATTTGATGGAAGTGGTTATGAATAATTATTATAAAATCAATATAATAATATATAATTATATGGTATATTCTATTGTTATTATATTTTAAGTTTTAATACACAATTTAAGTTGTAAAAATAAGAAATATAATGAAATATCTTGTTAAGATAATTACTTCTCTAAGAGAAAGCTCCTTTGGATCTCCTATTAAGGACCCTAGGGATGGTATTTTGGGAGGAAAATAAACTTTATAATGTGACTAAGTATGTTGCGGAGATAATTGGATAGGGTTTTGTTGATAAAAAGTTCTTTTGAGGTGTGAATAAGTGGAGGGCAATGGAAACATTTTATAAGTGGGGGAAAGGAACCCACTAGGAAACTACTTGGAAATTTCCCAAAAGACACCAAAATAATAAATTCATTACCAAGAAAAAATATTCCAAATGACCCTAGATAATAAATTTGTAAGTATAAGGTGTAAATATTTCTATACAATAATATTTTGAAAAGTTGGTATGTCATTTAAACCCTTATCTTCTTAGTAAAACCCCACACTAAACCCATTTTTACCATAACCACAAAAATTAATTTTTACTACATTCACTATTCATTTTGGTAAAAAATAGTTGCACTTATTAGATAATATAAATTATAATGATTAAAAATATTTAATCTATTTTGAAAGATTTAATTTATAGAAGTTGAAAATTTTCATTTAAAATTAATCCTGCAGATGTGATGAGAAAGTTGTGGTTTAAAGAGAAAATGTTAAAATGTTTACAAAGTTTTTTCATTAAATTTGGATATAAAATTGATTCTAATGACATAAATTGGATTAATGGATGTATAATTGTAATATTTTTACTTTAAAATTAATTTAAAATATAATCTAAATTTATAAATTAATTAAATGAAAATTTTATTTTCAATTAAAATTCAATATTTTTCACTATTCATCAAAAAATGAAACTTTCCAGAAAAAACCCAAAAATTAACCCTAAAGTAATTTTGAAATTTTAATTTTAAAATTAATTTTATTTTATAAAATAAATTTCCTAAAAGTTTCAAAAATTAACTTCATTAATGTTCAAAAGCATAAATAAAAATACAATTTTTGAGAAAATAATATTTTCAAAACATATAAAGACTTTATTGAAAAATAATGTATTTTTATATGAATGTGTTTTATTTATATAAAATTTTTATACATAATATTTAAAAATTAATTATAAATATTCATGTCACTGAGTTTAACGGAAAGGTTATAATAGTCATGTTTAAATAACAATATCAATAGTATATTGTGGTTTTGTTAAAACATCATGTCATGTATAATAAAAGATAACCCATTGTTGATTATATTTCAAGATTAAATTGGTGTTGTTTCTAAGAAAAGATAAAATCTATATTATGTGTAAATAAAAAATAAAGAAAAGACTATATTTATTTAATTTTTTTTTCAAAATCTTGGTGTGTTACATTCCCCCCCCCCCTTAAAATGAACCTCTCCCTCAAAATTTATCACACTAATGAAAATAAATGAGGATACTTATACCTCATAATATCCTAAAGTTCCCACATAGATTCCTCAAAATAGTGGTTTTACCACAAAACTTTGACCAGATGAGGGGTCTTGTTTTGTAGAACTTTCTCTGTATGATCCAAAATCTCCACCAGTTGTTCCTTATAAATAAGATGTTACTCTAGTTATATGATCTATCAGTTCAGTACATGTGAAGGTTCATGTATATAATTACCCAAGAGAGATACATGGAACATATCATGGGATTGAGATAGTTTTTTTTGGAAGCACCAAATGATAATCTACAGTCCTCATAGAATCAAGAATTTCTATGGGACCGATATACCTAGGGCTTAATTTTCCCTTCATTCCAAATCTCATTAAATTATTCCATGGAGAAATTATTAGAAAAACCTTATCACTAAGTTAAAATTATAGATCATGTTGATGATTATCAATATAAATTTTATATGAACTTTGATCTTCCTTGATATGTTGCTGAATAGATTTAACCTTATTTACCATCTCTTCAGTTATCTCATGTACCAATAGATTTCTTTCTATAACTTTATTCCATCAAGTTGGAGCTCTACAATTATTTCCTTAGAGGCATTCATAAGTTGGAATATTAATTATTGAGTGAAAGATGTTATTGTAAGAAAACTAAACTATATGATGGTATTGATCCTAACCACCTTTCAAATCCAATTAACAAGATCTCAACATATCCTCTATGTTTTGAATTATTCTTTCAGACTGACCATTTGTTTGGGGATGATATGGAGTTATGGGACTCAACTCTATATCAAGAGCTTACTAAAGACTTTTCCTAAAATTTAAGGTAAAATGAGTATCCTTATTAGATAAAATGGAATGTAGTAATCCTATAAAACTTATTACTTATTTAATATATATCTGGGAAAGCTGGTTTAGAGAGAAGTCTTCTTTGATAATAATGAAATGTGTTGAATTAGTAAGGTGATTGACTACCACCTATATAGCATTATTACCTTTATAGGTTTTGGGGTGTCCAACAAAAAAATCCATGGAGATATTTTCTTATTTCCATTATGGTATAGGTAATGGATGCAACATCCCATTATAATTTTGTTTTTCAGACTTAACTTGTTGATATACCAAGCACCGAGATACAAAATCCATGATATTTATCTTTATAACGTCCCACCAAAATTATTATTTCAAATATCTATGTATCTTCATACCTCTAGGATGAATAGATAATAAATAACTATGAGAATCCTCTAATAAATACTTATTCAGGTCCTTTATGGATGAAACACATACATGATTATTGAACCTTATCATTCCATCATGATCAAGGTTAAACTCAGGAACATTTTTAACCTTATTTTGAATCTCTACATATTCATTCTCCACCTCTTTAATCTTAACTTGGATTGATAATTGAAAATTTAATTGAGAAAGATAAGAATTTTACCCTTCTTTTAGTATTTCCTAACCCATCCTTTATAAATCGATATATATTGGATATTTTATGTTCCTCATCATGGATAAGCTAGTATGATCCTTTTGAATCAAAGAATCATCCACCTTGTTCATTTTTCTAGGGTGGTAATGTATTGAGTAGTCATAATATTTAATCATCTATAACCATCTTCTCTGGTGCATGTTCAACTCCTTATGCGTGAATATATACTTTAAACATTTGTGATTAGTATATATATCACACTTTTCTCCATAAAGATAATGCTTCCATATCTTTAATGAAAAAATACTGTAGCTAACTCCAAATCATGAGTTAGATAATTTTGGTCAATAATATTCTATTTTCTTGAGCCATAATCTATAACCATTTCATTCTCCAATAATAACACATCCTTCTCCCTTCCTAGATGCATCAATATATATTAGAAAACATTATCCACTACTAGGTAATGTAAGCACAAGTGTGCTGACTAATATTATATTTATTTATTTGAAATTTTCCTCACATTCATCCATCCAAAGGAACTTGTCTCCCTTCTGAGTCAACTTGGTCATAGGATTAGATATTTGTGGGAAATTATTTAAAAACCATCTATAATATCTAGCTAAACCAAGAACACTACATATCGTAGTCACCATGGTTGGTCTAAGCCAGTATTCAATAGCCTCTATCTTTGATGGATCTACTCATATACCCTCTCTTGAGATTATATAACCCAAAAATGAAACTTTTTGCATCCAAAATTAAAACTTTGTAATTTTTTTATATATTTTCTCCTCACTTAGGGTCTTTAGTTCAATTATCAAGTGATATTCATGATCTTACTTAATCTTTGAATATATAAAAATATCATCTATAAAGAATACCAAAAACTGATCAAGGTAATCTATAAAGACTCTATTCATTTAAATCCATCAATATAACAGGTGAATTAGTAAGACTGAAATGCATCACTATTGTTAGGTCCACTAGGTCAAATACCCTGAGAGGGCGAGGGGTGAATCAGGGTATAATAGATTAAAATTTCTTCCCCTTAGGATCTTTTTTTACTGTTAAATAAAACTACATTATTATCTCATTCCCCTTTCAAAGTATGAATAGAATTTAAATCAAGCATGATACACAATAATTTTTACTTGGTTCACCCTTACTGGGTTATGTCCAAGGAGCATACAATGATGATGTGTCGATGTACCAAATTCACTAAGGCTCACTGCCAAAAATGAGTACAATGTTCAGGCTAGATCTTTTATGCCTAGGCTCACTACCTTTACAAGATTTATGGTCTTCTCACTATATTCCCAAGGGTCACTTCCTATGCCTATTTCTCTGGCTCACTACCGGTGGAAAGGGTCACCATATTCCTCTTCCTTCACTCACTGCTCTTGGAAAAGAATCCACTCACAGTTTATAGAATTTTAGGTCGAACACAGTTTATGGACATATACATCCCTTCATTTTCATGAATTCATATATCCTAAAATTTAGTTAGATTATTTTTTTGAAGTCCCTTTTTCACCCACTGATGATGTCCCCCTTCCCAGGTACTGCTAGATACTGGAAAATACTTTCGAAAACTGACTTTAATCTTTCTCAAGCTTCCTTGAGTGTTCCAAAAACCACTTGCTCCTCCCAGATATTGTGTACCAAGTATAGTATGTGGAACGCCTCCTCTGTGTACCTCTTCCACTTTCATGAACCACCCTTTGTCCATGGAGTGCCTCTGCTATCACATACCTCCTCCACGTACTGACTCAATGAACATCCTCTACAAACTGCTGCTGCAAATAGTCTCTTCCAACTATCCTCTATCTGAGGAATTACTCTTCCTTCACTAACCACCTGTATAATTAATTAATTTACATACCAAATATTCCTCTTTCATACACCAAATTATTCTTCAGTGGGATGTTCTTCCTTTGCGGACTACAATTATCCCACAAAAACACTTTCGCGAACTATTTTGCGAACTTCTTCAGCCTTTGTAGAATCTCTTCCCACAAAACACTTTTTGAATTCACTAAATTCCTAGAGAAAAGATATTTTCTCTAATGATATTATCTTTCACTCTAATTGGTGGGATTAACGCTCCTTATATAGGCAAAAATGACCACAAAATCTGCTAATCCAAGATTTACCAAATATTCAATGCAACACCACCTTTACCGCATACCACTTCTCCTATCGCAAACTGCAAGACTTCCCATGAACCATTTTTACAAAAGTTTGCATAATGCATCTCTTCCTACATGGTGAACCCTTTTTCAAACCATCATGCCTGCCACATATCATAACTCATTCCTCAAAAATCCATTTTTAGTTTTGTGAACTGCTTCTGCATACCATTCCCAATGTTCGGTACATGACCACAAACCATTCTCGGGAATGATATACAGTCTATGTACTGGGCTCCGTGATTCTCTTCCTTTTCCAATTTCCTTCACCATTTTACATATCGTTCAATCCTATAAGGAATAGATTCCTTTTCCAAACACAAATTCCATATTTTGGGGCCTAAAATTTTGCAAACACTGGGAAACAACACATCCTTAAAAATTTGTCTTCAGTAAACACCAACCATACTCATTTGTGGTTATCTAGATTTGTCAAAAAACACAATCACACCCAAAACATACCAATAGTACACATTAAGGAGTTTTCCCCAACAATATCCCCTTTAGGTTTATTGATTACTCTTCTCATAACAATTCTTCGCATTTTGATACCATATTAAGGCTCTATCATTATTTAATGAACATTTACTTCATGCGATTAAGATATCAATCACATATATACTCAACACACAGTCTAATCCCACATGAGCCATTATCATCCCGAGAAACAATAGTATAATGAAAAGTTCATGAATGAATCACTTTATTCCTCCCAATAATTCATAAAACCAAACAACTTCTTTCATTATGAACCTCAGCTATCGTGATATGTCATATTTGATCGATCACTTCTAGAATCATCATATTTAATAATCCCTCTATGATACAACTCCTCTAAATAGATTTAGCTCAGCTTCAAATCCCCCTATCTCACTTCTCCACCAAACAGCTTCTCCCCATGCCTTTTCTCCCCCTGAACTAGTCACACTTTCTCCCCCTTTGTCAATGAACCTAAAGAGCACTTCAAGGTTATCTGCAATAGGGTAAAGAACACATATCATTACATTAGGGAAAAAAACATACCTCAGGGAGAGGGTGTCCCATATCCACACTTTTTCAAGTGAGGGGATTCTACTAGACTCCCAAATCCAGTTGATGCCTTTAAAATGATTCTTTGGGTAAGGCCTTCATAAGAATATCTACAAATTATTATTCTATTGGCATATACTACAACTTAACAAGCCCTTACTCTATCTTATCCTTGATAAAATGATATTTTATTTCAATGTTCTTTTTCCATGAGTGATGGACTATATTTTTGATAAGATTTATAGCACCTAAATTATCACAATGAATTCCGATCAAAGATTTCACTGAAACTCCCATATCCTCAAATAGCTACTTCATCCACAATTATTGTGTGCATTCTTGAGTAGACAAAATATACTCATCTTATGAAGTGATTAATTAAATTTACTCTTATTTATTTCTCAACCAATAAATACACAATCCACCAAGATAGAAAGCAGCTCTAGAAATTGATTTCCTATCATCTGCTGAACTGACCCAATCTGCAATCTGTATATCCCAATAACTTCTACCAAGATTGGTCATTGTATATAAAACCGAAATCCAAAGTTCCTTTGATATAAGAAAATATTCTTTTCACTAAAACCATGTGGATTTATTTAGGATTTCTTTGATATCACACTTCTTGGTATCTGGAAAAACAATATCAGGTCTTGTCGCTATTAGATATAATAAACTTCTAATAATTTTTCTATATTCTGTGATATTAACTGTCTTACCACCATCATCCTTTGATAATTTCATTCGAGTAGTGATTAGAGTATTTATCTCCTTGTAATTTTCCATTCCAAATATTCTCTGAAGCTCCTTAGAAAATTTAGATTGAGAAATGAAAGCGCCATTCCTTCTTTGTGTCACCTATAAACCAAGGAAAAATGTTAGCTCAACAATCATTGAAATTTCAAACTCACTTTGCATGAATTTAGAAAACTATCTGCATTTTGATTCATCTGATCTGATAAATATTATGTCATCGACATAAACCAATACCATCATTCTTTGATTACTATTGTTATTTGAATAGAGATTTTAATAAACTCCACCATGCTGAAAGATAATCTTATTCAAATACTGATCAAGTCTCAAATACCATACTCTCGGTGCTTTCTTCAACCCATATAGTTCCTTCTTCAACCAAAAAATTCTATTATCATCTTCATGAATGAGAAAACCATCTGGTTACTTGATATAGAATTATTCTTCCATAACTCGATTCAGAAATGCTGACTTGACATCCATATGTAAAACCTTGAACTTTCTTTGCACCACTATGGACAAGAATAATATAATTGTCTCTATCCTTGAAACATGTGAAAATGTCTCATCAACATTAATACCCTCTATCTTGGATTACCCTTTGCACACAAGTCATGCATTGTTTTGAATCGCAACACCATCATCATTCATTTTTTTTACAAAATACCCATATCATAACAATGGAATTCTTGTCTGTTGGTCTCGAAACAATCTCCCATAATTGATTATTTTCAATTTGTTCAATCACTTAATTTATAGCTTGAACCCAGTTCTCATCTCCAACTAATTCATCAAAACATTTAGGTTCCACCTGTGATAATTATGATTCTTATTATAGAGTATTTATTCTCATTTTTTGAACTAGTGTTGTTTGATCACCAATTATGTTCTGACTATCAATTTGAGCTCTTCTCTCTGGTCTCTAGGTAGACAATGATTTATTCTCATGATCTGAGTCTTCTTCTGAATCAACCTATGAAGCTGGAGCATCTTCTAACCTGATCATATATTCATCACTATCCTCCTATGTCTGATAATGTATTCGTTGAAGATTCTTTTCATTCTTTAATATATTCACATCATTAATTTCAACTATATTTCCTAGCTACCTATTGAAGAATTTATATTCTATTCTTTTCTTTGATTATCCCAGGAATATCCCTTCATCCCCAAGAGATTCATACTTCCTACATTTCTACTTATTGAGAATGAAACATTTAATTTCAAGGACTTGAAAATACTTCAATGGAGACTTCTTTCCACACCATAACTCATATAGAGTCTTATTCTCTTTTGGAAAAAGTAAATATATATTTTAAATGTAGACTTCTTTCATCACTGCTTCATTCCAAAATTTCTCTATAAGGTCTTTCTCAATGAGCATTGTTCTAGCCATATTGCTGAAAATATGATTTCTTATATCAAATACTCCATTCTGCTGTGGGGTTCTTACTACTGAAATTTGATGCCTTATCTCATGTTTCTTGAGATAATCCTCTACTTTTTTGTTTGTGAAATCTGTTCCGTTATTTGTTCGAATCGTCTGGATTTTCTGACCTAACATCTTTTCACATTCCCATCGATATATTATAATTCAACCGAACACTTTAGATTTGTGGGTGATGATTTAAACCCATGCCATTCTACTATAATCATTAATGAAAAGAACATAATATCTCCTCCCATCAATATCCCTTGGTGAAATTGGCCCACACACATCAATATGCACTAACTCAAGTAATATTTTTGACCTTTTCTCATTTGGATTATATGTCTTTTAAATGATCTTCCCTTGTTAGAAGGCATCAAACATATAGGTACAATCACATGATAATCTAGGGAGATTTCGAGCAGAATCATATTTCACCAGATCTTCCAAGGACATTTGGCTAATGTGGCTAAGACGCTTATGCCACAACTTATTTTCTTCTTCCTTAGACAAAAAGCACATATCTTTTTCTCCACTCATGAGGTAGAGATTCCCTTTTTTACATTTTCCCTATAATACAACATTACCATCATTTTCCATGATGAAAAATAATTTCTTGTAAAATATTATGGAATGCCCTGAGTCACATAATTGATTGACACTAAGCGAGTTGTGACTAAAACCTTCAATAACCAAGGCATTTTCTCATCTCATGTCTTTTCCTCCAAACTCTTATTTTAGTGAACCAATAATTTTTAGGCCCTCATCATTACCAAATCTTACTATACCTTCTTTATCATTCATGATTAAAATCACTAGATCCTTATTTCCCATCATATAAAAAGTGCATCCACTATCAATAATCCATATCCTAGTGTGATCTGATTCCTTGAATGCAATTTCTGAAACCACCACCTCTTCATCTATTTTCTATTTTAACCCATGTTTGTGACTTCATAACCAACATGGAATGATAATCCTAATCTTCCTTGTTATATGATGGAACAAATTCATTTTACAGAGCTTCAAATTGATTTTTCATTTTTAGATCACCTGATAATTCTTTTGGTTGCATCTTATTACCACATTCTATCAAATTAGGCACATTATTTTGTATTGTTGACAAGTAATATCTTGCCATATGTCCGATTCTTCAACATCTTAAATAGTGACAATCAAATAGTGACCTGGAATATTGAGCTTTGTGTGAATTCCATTGTCGGTGTTATTCCCTTTGATACCTATTTTATATGGAATAAAAATTTTGTGAATGACCCATCTTTCCACAACAATAGCATCTTATGAGAGGTATATTCCTATGTTCCACTACTGAACTACTAACTGCCCCTTGAGTTCTCTGGATCTTTTGATTCTACTTCGTACCCAAATCAATATTCAATCTCAAAGTTGGTGCTTGTGTTTTGACTTAGACCGTTACTGCCTTTTGTTTTTGACCAAACCCCACTCCAACCTTATCATTCAGATTTGACCGTTGCTTTTGTTATGCTAGTCCACTATTCTCAAAATTCATCATCTCTATTTCCTATATGATCCACTTTCTTGATTCCATACTAAGAGTCAACAATTTTTTTGATCCTTAACTCTCTATCGTAGACCAAAAAATTCCTATTCAAGTTATTCGATACGTTTGATTTGATATTTTCTAGTTTCAGTCAAACTATCGATTTCCATTTTCTATTCCTCAATTTTGATCTTGTATTCAAAAAACTCTTTTGAATTTTCTAGCATTGAAGACTTCAACTTTTCTATTTCTTTATTCAACTCAGACTTCTCTTCTTCTTACTGCTGTATATATAATTTGGCATCATGAACTACTTTGTTAACTTTCTTTTTTTTGTCTCTCCAAACATCTATTTCTTCAAGTGCATCTCCTAATTCAGCCTAAAGATCAATTCTTCCTTCAAATTCTTCTTCTTTATTGTTGCTTTCTTATTTTTTAAGGAATTTCTGACGACTGCCACCAAATAATCTTCTCCATGATCCCAATAGTCTTCCAACTCTCCTACCTTATATTCTTCAGAACTTTCATCTTCTTTTGAAAGAATATTATTCTTTTTGAAGAAATTTCTCTTATTAATTCACCTTACTTTCATGTTGGCTGAATATTTATTCTATGGATTTTATTCATTGTGTTCACCATCATCCTCAATCTTCTTATGACACTTTTCTGAAAAATGTCCAATCTTTCCACATCGAAAGCATGCAATTGAAAGCTTACCTTTGAACTTTCCTTTTCTTCTTTTCAAATTTGAGGAGAGAAATGACATGAAATTATTGAAATTGTCTTCCTCCTGGACGTCATCAACAGAGATATTTTTATGGAATTGAATGCCAGTTCTTTAGACTTCCCCTTTTCCACTTCATCATTATTATCGTTTCTCATTTCATTTGCTACAAGGGTACTATATAGGTTATCCAGTGTTATCTCTTTTAGGTATTTATCTTCCAATACTGAAACTTTAATATTGAACCATGATGGAAGTTTCCACAAGATATGTTTCACAATCTTTATATCTTCAATGAATTCTCTGAGACCCCACATGTCTTCCATGATAACATTTACCCTATCGAAGAATGTATCAACAGTCTCATTGGGGTTCATTCTGAGATCCACATAATTGTTCCACAGAACCTGAAAATTTTCTTTTTAGACTTTTTTGTCACCCTCGTAAATGTTCAACAATTTTTCCCACATAGCATGTGATGTTTTACAGGACATCAACTTCGTATAAATTGAATTCTATAGGGATACCCCTAATGAATTGATCCATTTTAACATCAGCATCCAATTCCCTTCTTTCATCTTCTGATAAAGAACCACTATTGATGTCAGCTGATATTTTATGGATAAATGATATGAAGACATCCATTCATAATGATCAGAAGTAGTGTTGCATTCAATTATTCTATAGTTGAAAATTATTTCTATTGAAGATCATAATTCCTTTATGATTGACCACAACTATTTATTCTTCTGATATAGAACCACCAAATTTTAACCTTTATCTATGATACTAATTATTAGCCCCCCTAGGTCGAATACCCTGAGAGGTAGGGGTGAATAAGGGTATGAAAGATTAAAATTTCTTCCCATTCAGATCTTGTTTCGTCATTAAACAAAACTCTCTTCTCTCTCCTTCCCATTGAAAATTATGAATAGAATTTAAATCACGCACGATGATTTTTTTATTTGGTTCACCCTCACTAGGATACATCCAAGGAGAATACAATGATGGTGTGCCGATGTACCAAATTCACTAAGGATCACTGCCAATAATGAGTACAATTTTCGGGCTAGATCTTCTATGCCCAAGATCACTGACTTTACAACATTTAGGGTCTATTCACATTATTCCCAAGGGCCACTCCCTATAACTCTTTCTCTGGATCACTTATAGTGGAAAGGGTCACCATCTTCCTCTTACTTCGATCACTACTCTTGGAAAGAAATCCAATCACAGTTTATAGACTTATAGGTCAGACACACTTTATGGACATGTAGGTCCCTTAATTTGCATGAATTCATACATCCTCAACTTTTGGTAGATGCTTTGTTAAAGTCCCTTTTTCACCCACATGTAATGTCCACCTTTTCGTGTACTGTTAGATATCAGAATAGACTTTCAAAAACTGATTTGAAGCTTTCTCAAGCTTCCTTGAGTGTTTTGGGAACCACTTGCTCCTTCTGTGTACTATGTACCTAGTGTGGTACACGGAACACCTCCTCTGTGTACTAATTGCACTTATGAGAACCTCTCTTAGTCTGCAGACTTCCTCCGCCTTCACTATCACATACCGCCTCTGTGTACTGACTTCACAAACCTCCTATATGGACTGCTTTTGTAAATGGTCTCTACAAACTATCCTCTATCTGCGAACTACCTATGCCTTCGTGAACCACTTGCAGACTTCATTCTTTCACATACTAAACATTCCTCATCCATGTACCACATTCTTCTTCTGCGGACTATTCTTCCTTTTCGTACTACAATCATCCCACAAAAACACTTTCATGAACTGTTCCACGAACTTATTTATCCTTTGCAAAATCGCTTCCAGCAAACCACTTTTGGACTTAACTGAATTACCAGAGCAAAGAGATGTTCTCTAATGATATTATCTCTGACTATAATTGGTGGGATTAATGCTCCTTACATAGGAAATAATATCCGCAAAATCTACAAATCCAAGATTTATCAAATCTTCAACGTAGCACCACCTTCACCGCATACCGCTTCTCCTACCACGAACTGCAAGCCTTCATGTGAATAATTTTTCATCGCGGTATGCGTACTGCATCTCTTCCTAGGTATTTTACCCTTTTGAAAACCATCATGCCTTCTGAATACCACAACATCTTCCACCAAGAACCATTTTTAGTTCCACAAACTTCTTCTGTGTACCATTCCTGCTACCTGGTACATGACCACGAACCATTCCAGGACATGGTACGTAGTACATGTCCCATGATCTGTGTTTCTCTTCCTTTTTCAATTTTACTTTGATGTTTCACATATCATTCTCTCCTATGAGGAATACCTTCCTTTTATAAACAAAAATTCCTGATTTTGAAGCCCAAAATTTTGGCAAACACTTGGAAACTGTGAAACTTTTAAAACCTATATTTGGAAAACATCAACCATAATCATTCGTGGTTATCTTTCTTTTTCAACAAACACAATCACACCCAAAAAATACCGAGAGGAAACATTGAGGGATTTTTCCCAATAACTATATATTTTTAGTGTCCATTACTTTTATAGAATGTTGTCCTGAGTATATCCTCCTTATTAGACCTCAATTAATGATATCTAGAATGAAATTCAATCTTGGAAAAGTATTGAGATCCACATAGATGATCAAACAAGTAATTTACACTACTGTAAATTAGATCTTTCCCAACACTTCTATACCAACGGTTTGCAAAAACCGTTGGTATAGGTCCCCTTTCCTAACGGTTTGTCCAAACCGTTGGGAAAGGCCCCCAAATTGGCCACTTTTCCCAACGGTTTGGCCAAACCGTTGGGAAAGGCCCCCAAATATGCCACCTTTCCCAACGGTTTGGCCAAACCGTTGGGAAAAGTGACCCAAAATTCAACATACTGCACAGACCTATACCAACGGTTTGAACAACCATTGGTATATGTACTTTCATTTTTTATCAGACCTTCGTACCGAGAACATTATATAAATCAAAATTTAAAATATTTATGAGAATACATATATATATTTATGTAATTATGATCACAAAAGTCATGTCAGGTTAGTGGTTGAGTCGTTCAATGATAAACGAGGGGTCCTGGGATCAAATCCTAGCAGATGTTTTATTTTTGGAATTTATATACCAATGGTTCCATTACCGTTGGTATAGATTTCATATTACCTATACCAACGATTTCCAAAACCGTTGGCATAGGTCTATACCAATGGTTTTTGGAAAACCGTTGGTATAGACCTATCCCAACGGCTTACTTGGCTACGGTTCTCCAAACCGTTGGTATAGGATATACCAATGGTTTGGAGGCCTATACCAACACTTCCAAACCATTGGTAAAGGTTAGTTTTCCAGTAGTGTTATATAGGAAAAAAGATACTTATTGTCAATTTTGATCTTATTAAACTATTGATAATTAATGAAGAGTCGTATCGATCCATATTTATTTTTTATAAAGAGAACTGGTGCACCCTAAGGTGAAACACCTGGCTAAATGAATCTATGATCAAGGTTTTCCTGAAGTTACTTCTTTATTTCCTACAACTCAATTTAGGCCATTCTATAGGGAGTATTTGAAATTTTTATGGAACTAGGTATGATTTCTATTGATAAATCAACTTCACATTTTGATTGAAGACTTGGAAATTATTATGAAAAGACATCAATTTTTTTTCATATAATAGGTATATCATCGATGTCAATTTTTCCCCAACCATATAAGATAAAAACCCCTTCTGAATGGGAATTAAGACCCATACAATGGATTTAATCTCCATAGTAAGTTTGAAATTATCATTACATTGATAGATAATCATAGGTTGGTTTGGAATATCAAAAATTACTTCCATTCCTTTACAATCGATGTAGGATTTATGTAGATAAAACTAATTCATGCCTAAGATAACATCAAATTCAACTAGAGAAGGAGTGACAAGATTTATATGATTTAAATTCCTATTAACGTTAACCAAAGTGGAATCATTGACTTGAGATGTAATCATCATACCATTAGGGGTTTTCACTACTAATTCTATATCGAATAGTTTGGGATAAATCTTTATACACTTAGTAAATTCTTTATATATGAATAAATGGGTAGATACATAGTCAAATAAGACATTAGAAGTTCTAGACTGGATTGTAAGTGTACATTTCACCATGATATTTCACTTTATCTCTTGGATTAAGAGGTTGATAACTTAGATCATCATCATTAACCTTTATATTTGGGGACCAGTTAGCATAGTGACCATACTCCTTGTATTTGAAAACTAGAGTGTGAATGGTGAATTATGTGCAGATTTTTCTCTATTCATATAGTTAGCTAACGTCTTCCCATCACTTCATAAATCAGTTGCCCAATGACCTGCCCTTCCAGAATTAACATATTTACTAGTACCCTTAAGAAAATTTCCTCAGTGCTTCTTCCTAAACTTTGAGAATAAAGGAAATATTATCTTCTTCTCTCCATGTTTATTAAATTTTCCTTTGAACTTTATCTTCTTTTTCTTGTTAAAACTATTAGATTGATATGTAACTCCAACCTCCAATTCCCCCTTGATAGCACATAAAAAAATATATTCATATCTATTAAATTATCTTATGGATAATTCCCTTCACAGACATGGTTTTAACCCACAAAATAATTGATCAAACTTACTTTAAGGTTGGATGATAATACTAGAAGCGTACCTCACAAGTCTTATAAAATTTTCCTCATAGGTACCAATAGATTCATCATCCTTTTTCTTTAAATCACGGAACTCCTTATCCATATACTTATTAAGAATACAAGGAAATTATTTATTGAAAAATAATTTCTTGAACTCATCCCAATCAATAGAGTCAATTTCATCCTATTGCCTCATATTATTTATAAGATTCCACCATTGATCTATTTCACCTTTCAAAAAATAGACAACCAAAATGAATTTTTCATGTTCTAAACAATGGATAATATAAAATATATTTTTAGTGGTACTGATCCATTATTTAGGAACCAGAAGATCAAGGGATCCACTTAAGGAAGGTGGATGTTTCCTCATAAAGGGCTCAATAAATTATTATTCCATCCTTTGCTCATTTGGAAGTCCAACATGATTCTTATCTTGAGAAATTTGTATGAGCATATCAATGAGATTTTTTATTCCAACTCCCATAAAATTTGGATTCTTAGGAGGAGAATAATTGAATTTTCCATCACACTCAACATTTACATGGTTCCTTCAGGTTCTGGACATCAAATAAAACCAAAATGCATAGTGTAAAAAAGAATAATCACAGCTGGGAACCACATAATCATGAAAAACAACTTGTTGAATGTGTAAATTATGACACATTCTTTTTAATCTACGAGACCTTAGGTTTATCCCAGGATATTCATATTCATTGTCTATTTAAATCCTTCATGATGGTTTGTAAGGAGTTTTTAAATTTTCAAAGAATATACCCTAGGAGTGTCAAACCAGGTGTGTAACAAGGCCCATTTTCGTGCACCAGGTGATGATCGAGTCCAGATCAATGTGCCCTTTTCAAAGTTATTACCCCTAGGAACCTATATTCCAAATAAAAATCTAATTTTAGTATCCAGATAGGGATGTAATTTCTTGGAAACCACTCACCTTATACTTTACCAAAATTCCAGGAAATTTTGCTATACTTTGACACATCCTTGTACTTATCCTTGGACATCTCCTTTGGGAATTTTCTATGGGTTTTTTCATCCTAGTTTATAAATATTAAATAAACCTATACTCTAATACAAACTATATAAACTCATGCTTATCATACATAGATATTACATCATTTTTTATGAATATTCATTACATTACAAAAATACATTCCTGAGGACCATAATAGGATAATGCCTTTGGAAACTTGGAAACATAACGCTGGTCCATAAGTGAGTTACATTGTATCCTACTACATTCTTCATAACTAGAACCCTTATTAGATATTTCATACACAATACATTTCTTTATAACCTGGTTAAAGTAAACATAAGAAAGGGTGAGGTTAGATTCTTAATAAGGGTAAACAAGGGAGATATATAAGTATAACATGAGCATAAGGGTATAAGGAAATGTGAATAACATTTGATAACCATAACCTATATATAAAATATCATAATCTAGAATCATGGATTAAATATTGGTAGTTCATAAGGAATGAATCATAAGATAATAATATAACATGATCCATGAGATCAAAACATTGGAATAATATATGGATTTGTGGAATACAAATAAGAATACAAAATCATTTCCATATTATTTAAGGATCATTTACAAGGATATAATATTATAATTGGTTCACTACCCAAACCATCATAATAGTCAAGGTTCACTCCCAAGACCATCATAGCAGAAAAATTCTCTTACTGAAGCAGGTTCACACCCCATTCTAGTTATGTATGTCTCATGAGATATATATATCTTTACCTAATTCACTGGAGGGATATATAGTTCATACCCATATCATAATAAAAACCATATTTATGTGTGGAACAAGATCATGAAACATTCAATATATCATAACCCATGAAATGAAATGGGTTTCATCAACATTAGATCATATCATAAGCTGTAGAAAAGATACAGGTTTCATAATCATTTCATCATTTCATCATAGAATAACCCATGAAAAAATAAGTAGGTTTCATAATAATTTTATCATGGTAAGAGAAATGGGTTTTGTAAAAATTATTCCTTAATAAATATAAACCATTCAGAGAAAGAATAACAATTGTATCCATGGATCATATCCCCAGTAAGGAATAATAAACATAAATAGATGTCATATTATATAGAAAATTATTTTGATCAATCATTTATAATGTTTCTTGAGGAAAATATCCTTTCCCATTTGAAAAAAACCTTTTAAAACAGAATTGTTTTAAAAATCATTTTTATGAAAATAAACTTGAAAGATTATATAGAAATATTTTAAAAATAATTTAAAACATCTATTGAGGAATGTATCATTTCCAATTTTTAAAATAATTTTCAAAAAAATTTTGAAAACATTTTTAAAAAACATGGTTTTGGAAGAAAAAGAGGTTCTGATCAAAAAGATGATTTTTCATAGAAACATTCTTTTGAAATATTGAGTACATAAAGAGAGAAAAATGAAGAGGAAAACATTTATTTCATAAAATAACCATAGGATAAAAAATTAATGAATTTATTGAGAGATATATCATAATATTTTATCATAAAAAACATAATCCTAAACAATCCTGATAAACGATGAGATTATAACATCAAATCTTTACCACTTTGGCAACCTTGAATCCTAATCCCCATGAAATAATAACATAAAATGAAACTTAAAATATCATAAGTATGAATAAATTCATGATATTACATGTCAAAGGGGTTGTATATACACCTCTTGAAAGAATATAGGTTCATAACATAACATATGTCTAAAAAAAGGAAAATTGAGACATATATCCCTTACCTTAAGTCTTGAATTCCTTAATGATAATTCTAAACTCCTATATAATAAATATAAGTTTATTATACATCTATTAAAGAACTATATTCATATACATCATGTCATATATGACTTTATTATGACATTTTATTTCCCATTTATTAATAATTCCATGCTAAAGTCACGTTTTAGGAAAAAATTGTTTTGATTTTGGTATATGTTTTGATTTATTATTTTTGGATCTCTTAATTTAATTATGGTTCTATAATATAAGGAATGGTATAAATATCATATATATTCTCCACATATTTATTTACAGTAATCCATAAAATTTAGTGATGAAAAGTAAAATACACCGTTTATAGAGATGGTGGGTCGTACATATACATGAACATTATTTCCATTTTATTTATAGATTGAAATAAATAAAGGTAAATGATATATATTATGATTAAATAATAATAGCTATATGTGAGGTGGTAGTCCTCCGTACACACGAGCGATGTTATCATATTCCCACAAAATGGAGAGTATGAAGCTTTATATGATATAATAATTCAAAAAATCATAATAACATTATAAATATCATATATAAATAATAAATACATCATTATAAGAATAATTGAGAGGTGGTAATGGTAAAAAATGACATCGGTTCGTGAGGTGGTAGTCCGTTGTACACACGAACAATGATTTCGTAACCCATTTGATGGAAGTGGAGATGAATAATTATTATGAAATCAACATAATAACATACCATTATATGATATATAATGGTGTTATCATATTTTATGTATTAATACATATTCTATGGTTAAAAATAATAAATAAAATGAAATATCTTGTTAAGATAATTACCTTCTTTAAGATAAACCTCCTTTGGATCTCCTCTTAAGAACCCTAGGGATGTTCTTTTGGGAGGACCATAAGCTCTATAATGTGAATAAGGATGTTAGGGATATAATTGGGTATATTTTGGTTGAGAAAAAGCGTTTGTGTGGTGTAAATAAGTGGAGGTTGGTGGTGTCTTTTTATAAATGTGGGAAAGGAACCCACTTGTAAACTACTTGGAAATTTCCCAAAAGACTCTAGAATAATAAAGTCATTACCATGAAAAAAGATTATAAATGACCATAGTTTCTAAGTAGGGAGTTATAAGGTGAAAATATGGTCATAAAATAATATTTTGACAAGTTGGTAATTCATTTTAATGCTTATCTTCATATTTTAACCCCATGATAAGCCTATTTTACCTTAATCGCAGTAATTAATTTTTACTGTATTCACTATTGATTTTAGTTAAAATTTAAGTTAAAATTATTATATAATATAAATTATGATGATTAAAAATAATTAATTCATTTTTATGAATTATATTCCTAGAATGGAAACATTTTAATTTAAAATTAATCCCACAAACACAACTAGAAAACATGGATTTAAAGAGAAAATGTTCAAAAGTTTTCAAAGTTTTTACATCAAGATTCAATATGAAATTGATTCCAATGACCTAAATTGGATTAATGGATGTATAATTTAACTAATTTAACATTAAAATAATTTTTAAACATAATTTAACATTTTAAATTAATTAAATGAAAAGATAGTTTTCAATTAAAATTTAGTATTTTTCACTATTCATCAAAAAATGAAACTTTTCAGAAAAAACCCAAAAATTCACCCTTAGATAATTTTGAAATTTTGATTTCAAAAAAGAAATTATTTTATCAAATTATTTTCATAAACTTGTGAAAATTTAATTTTTCTAATGTTCACAAAGAAAAATGAAAAGAATATTATTTTTGAGAAAATAATATTTTTAAAATATATAAAGACTTTATTGAAAAATTAAGTATTTTTATATCAATGTGTTCTCTTTATATATAAAAAATAAACATAATATTTAAAAAATAGTTATAAATATTTATATCTTTGAGTTTAACAGTTAAGTTATAATGGTCAAGTTTAAATTATATTATTATTAGTATATCATGGTTTTGTTAAATATCAGTGTCAAGTATAACACAAGATAACCCGTTTTGTTTGTAATATTAAATTGCTGTTTTGTATAAAAAAGATAAAATTGATATTTAATATAAATAAAAAATAGGTAAAATATTAAATTTATTTAAAAAAAATTTAAAAAAATCTGGGTGTTACATTCTACACCCCTTAAAATGAATTTCACCCTCAAAATTCATCACAATGATACAAAAAATGAGGATACATTTGAGTCATCATGTCCTAATGTTTCCATATCACTTACTCAAACTTGTGGTTTTACACAAAACTTTAACCAGGTGAGTGGTCTTGTTTCATAAAAATTTCTCTATATGATCTGAAATCTCCACCGATTATTCCACATATTAAATATCTTTCTCTAGTTGTGTAACCTATGAGTTTAGTACATGTGAAGGTAAAGTTCTATACTTCCTTTTATAGATACAAATAATAAATCATGGAATTGATAGAGTTTTTCTGGAAATGAAAAACTATGAGCTATAGTCCTGATATGATTATAAATTTCATAGGGACTAATATACCTAGGGCTTAGTTTTCCCTTATTTCCAAATATAATTACCTTCTTCCCTAGAGAAATTATTAGAAAAACCTTTTCACCAACTTCAAATTATAGATCACACTAGTGATTATTAGTATACATTTTTTGCAAAGTTTGAGCTGCCTTGATGTTTTTCTGAATGGATTTAGCATTCTCTTCTCTTTCTTCATCTATCTCTGGTCCCAATAACTTTCTTTCTCTAACTTCATTCCATAACATTGGATATATACACTTATTTCCATATAGATATTCATAAGTATTCATATGAATGATTGATTGAAATATATTATCATAATAAAACTCAACTAGAGGAAAGTGTTGATCTGAACCACCTTTGAAATTCAAATAAAAAGATATCAAAATATCTTATAGGGGTTTGATTATTCTTTTGAACCAACCATATGTATGAGGATGATATTAAGTGATAAAACTCAACTTCGTATCAGGATCTTGTTGAAGATTTAACTAAAACTTTTAGGTAAACCTTAGATCCCAATCAGATATAATGGAATACAGTACTCCATGAAACATGAACACTTACTTAATGTATATCCTAGAAATCTGATTTAAAGAGAAGTCTTATCTAATATTGATGAAGTGTACTGACATGGTAATGTGATCAACTACCACCCATATATCATTATTACCTTCATAGGTTTTGGGGAGTCCAACAAAAAAATCCATGCTGATGTTTTCCCATTACTATTCTTGTGTGGGTAGTGGATTCAATATCCCCTTAGACTTTTATCTTTAAACCTTAACTTGTTGAAATACCAAGAACCAAGATACAATATCTATTATATCTCTATTAATTCCATCCCACTATAAGTATTATTTCAAATATCTATACATCTTTATACCTCTAGAATGAATAGAGAATGAATAACTATGAGCTTTCTATAACAACTCCTTCTTAAAGTCTAGTATGGATGGAACATAAATAGGGTTTATATAACTTTTAATTCTATCATGATAAAGTTAAAAATGTGGAATATTTCCAACCTTATTTTGTAGATCTACATATTCCTTCTGCACCTCTTTAATATTCACTTGGATAGATGGTTGAACATTCAATTGAGTAAGATAATATTTTCCCCCTTCCATTATTAATTCCATATCCATACTTTTAAAATCCAAAAATATTGGATCTTTTGTGATCCTCATCATGGATAATCTAAAATAATTCTTTTGACTCAAAGCATCAACCACCTTGTTTGCTTTAATAGGGTGGTAATGTATTGAGTAGTCTTAATATTTAATCATATTTAACCATTTTATCTGGTGCATGTTCAAATCCTTATATGTGAATATGTACTTTAATTTTTTTGTTATTATATATATCACACTTTTATCCATAAATATAATGCATCCATATCTTTAATGAAAAAATTACCATAGCTAAATCCAAAACCCTATTTGGGTAATTTTGCTCATGAATATTCAATTATTGTGTGGCATAAGCTATAACTATATAATTCTTCATAATAAAACTTCCTAATCCCTTTTTGGATTCATCAATATAGATTACAAACCCTTATTCACTAAAAGGTAATGTAAGAATAGGTGTGATGACTAATATTCTCTTTAGTTCCTTCAAAATTTTCCTCACATTCATTTTTCTAGAGGAACTTGGCTCCCTTGTAAGTTAACTTGGTCAGAGGATTAGATAGTCATGAGAAATTCTCCAAAAACCGTTGATAATATCTAGATAAACTAATAAAAATATAGATCTCGGTCACCATGGTTGGTCTGGGACAACATTAAATAGCCTCCATCATTGATGTATCAACTGATATACACTATATTTAGATTATATGACCCAAAAAAGAAACCTTTTATAGCTAAAATTCACAATTTTTAAATTTTACATATAGTTTCTACTTCCTTAGGGTCTTTAGTATAATTATCAAGTGATATTCATGTGCTTACTTTATCTTTGAATAGATAATAATATCATAAATAAAAACTATCACAAAATGATCAAGGTAATATATAAAGACTATATTCATTAAATCCATGAAGATAGTAGGGGTATTAGTAAGTCCAAAAGGAATTACTATATATTCATAGTGTCCATATCTTTTATAGAAAGATATCTTGGTTATATCCTTCTTCTTGATCCTCAATTGATGATATCCATAACAAAGGTCAATCTTGGAAAAGTATTGAGCTCCATGCAGCTGATCAAACAAGTCATCAATACAGGGAAGATGATACTTGTTCTTAATTATGATCTTGTTTAACCCATCATAATTAATGCAGAGTAACATAATTTCATATTTTTCTTTAACAAAGAGATCAGATGAACCCCAAGGTGACACATTTGGTCAAATTAATACCTTTTCAAAGTTTGCCTATAGTTTCTTCTTTAATTCTTGCAACTCAATTGGGACCATTCTATAGGGAGTCTTTAAAATTGGTATAGAACTATGTATGATTTCTATTGAGAACTCAATGTCACATTTTGGTGTATGGATAAGAAATTATTCCATAAATACATTAAAAAATTCCCGCACAATAGGCATATCATCGATGTCAAGTTTCTCTCCAACCATCTAAGATAAAAACCCTCATGAATGGGAATTAAGTCCCATACAATGGATGTAATATCAAGTGGAATTTCTTACTTATCATTACATTTATATATAATCATAGGTTGGTTTGGAATATCAAATGTGAATTACCTTCCTTAATAATTTATGTTGGATTTATGTAGATAAATCTAATACATGCCTTAGATAACATCAAATTCAAGCAGATCAAGAATGTCATGATTTACAGGAAGTACATTCCAATCAATTTCAAATGAAGAGGAATCATAGACTTTATATGAGATCATCTTACTATCAGGGGTTTTCAATAAAAATACTATATCTAATAGTTTGGGTGGAATCTTGATACAATTAGAAAATTCTTCAGATATGAAATAATGGGTAGATTTAAAGTTAAATAAGACATTAAGAGTTCTAGAGTGGATGTTAAGTGTACCTTTCACCATGTTGTTATCCCACCCCTCATTAAAAATAGTGATCATATGGGATTTCTCTCTTTCTCACAACTTAATAGGGTTTTTATGTCAACCATCATCATTAACCTTCCGATTTGAGAATTGGTCAGCATAGTGACTACACTCCTTACATTTGAAACACTAAAGTGTGGGTGGTTTATTATGTGAAGCATTATCTCTATTTGTAATGTTATCTAAATTCTTCCCACAACTTCAATAATAAATTTCTCGATGACCTTCCATTACAAACTTAAAATATTTAATTTCCCCCTTAAGACAATTTCCTCCATGCTTCTTCCCACACATTGAGCATAATAGAAATCTCATCTTCCTCTCTCCATGGTTTTTATATTTTCCTTCGAAATCCATCTTCCTTTTCATGTCAAAACCATGAGATTGATACATATCTCTAACCTCTATTTCTACCTTGATATCACATCAAAAAATATCTTCATTTCTACTGAAGTCTATTATGGATAACTGCCTTTGGAGACTTGGTTTTAAGATAATAAATAATCGATCAACCTTACTTTTATGCTGGGTGATAATACCAGAAGCATACATCAAAATTCTTGTAAAATTTTCCTCATAATCACCAATGGATTCATCATCCTTTTTCTTTAACTCAAGGAACTACTTATCCAAATTCGTATGAATAATACAAGAGAATTACTTATCGAAAAACAATATCTTGAACTCGTCCCAATCCATGAAGTCAATTTTATCATATTTCCTTGTATTCTTGATAAGAGTCCACCATTGATCTACTTCACCTTCCAAATGGTATAAAAATGATTTTTTCATGCTTCAAGCAATGGAGAATGGAAAATATCTTTTTAGTTGTACTGATCCATTGATTGGAAACTAGAAGATTAGTGGACCCACCAAAGGAAGGTGGATGTTTCCTCATAAAGGATTCAATGTAATTTTTTTCTCTCCTTTGTTCATTTGGAAGTATAGCATGATTCATAGATTGAGAAAGTTATGGGAGCATAGAAATACAATTTTTCATGATATCTCCCATAATGTTTAGATTATTAGGAGGAAAATCATTGCATATTCCATCACAATAAACATTAACATGGTTCCTTTATGTTATATCCATTGTATTAAACCAAAAAGCATAGTATAAGAAATAATAATCAGAGTGGGGAACCACATAATCATGAAAAGAAACTTATATGATGTCTAAATTATAACACATTCTTGTTAATCTAAGAAACATTATATTTATATGAGGTCATTCATAGTCATCATCTATTTAAATCCTTCATGATGTTTCATAAAGAGTTTGTGAATTTCCTATGCATAACCCACATGAGTGTCAAACTAGGTGTGCAGCAAGGCCCGTTCTTGTGTACCATATGATGATCGAGTCTAGATAAATGTGACATTTTTAGATTTATGACCCCTAGTACCTATGTGCTAGATACACGTCCACTTAATGTATTTAGAAAATGATATGATTTCTTGGAAACCACTTTCCTTATCCTTTACCAAAATTCCAAGACATTTTCCTATACTTTGACTCATCCTTAGAATTATCGTTAAACATATCCTTAGTGGTACCAATAAGGTTTTCTCATCCTAGTTTCTAAAGGATAACTAAACCTATCCTTTGATACCAACTATAGTGACCCATATTTATTATATATAGATATTACATCTTTTTTATGAATATTGATTACATTATACAAACACACACATGGGGACCATAATAGTTTAGTTACTTTGTAAACATGGAAATATAAACAATGGGTAATAAGTGTTTCAAATGAAAAATTAGTCACCTGACATTTGATTGTAGGGGGGTGAATTTTTTTAAATCATTCACATCTGATTCACTATTTCCAAACGACTTCCTATAGGATTTCTTCATAGAGCCGGAAACACAAAATGTTTCTATATCCATGAGGGACTAGATTTATAAAGGAAGAATCCTATTGGGAATTTTGGAAAATTATAATTAAGAACTCACATTGGATGAGGGGATGGTTGTTCAAGCTCAATACACCCTTTTAGGGGGATTTTCTCTACCATGGGACTCTCTTATAGATTTAAGATATATTTCTGAATCCTTCATTAATTCGCAAGTATGATGTGGGTAACTCTTGAATTAATAATCAATTATTATCATGTATGGAATTTAGTATCATATATATATATCTGAGGTTCTTCATCAATGGAGATATTTGTATGTATCTGATGTTCTCCGTAAATGTTATCCTATTATGTACTGATTAGATATTTTTTGGTCGTTATTACGATGATGCTGATTTTCAGAAACACAGTGGGGTTCTTTGGAGTGTATCTTCATCCATGGATATGAGAGTTGTTTTTCTATTGGGATATAAAGAATGATATGGTATTCCTACCTATCACTGTGAAAGGAATCAGAACCCATGTAGCTCAGTTCCCCTTAATAGGGCACATCATACCTTTTAAGGTCATGTGATAAGGACCAAACCATTTAGTTTAGCATCATGTGACAAGGATGTTTGGGAAGAAGGTTCCTAGTCAAATTTTGGTGTGGAAATTATTCATAGGTGGAACATGGTACCTTGAAAGGCTATGGATTCCAAGGTTGAATAAGACTCTACTGGGAATGTGGTCTAGAGAGAATGTGGATGATTTGGGGTGATGGGTTTCGACTTAAGGGATGATTCCTACGTATCCCATTTGGATAGGAATCGAAGCCCACATAGTTTATTTGTGAGGACCCACACCTATAGAGGCCCTCAGGATTGTATCGCAAGGGAGTACGACCCTTTTAGAGGATTTATTTTGGGGCTTACTCGTAAGAAGGATGCCATGGTGATTTGAGATCTGATTGGGGATTATTCCCAAGGAGGATGACCAAGTGAATAAAGTTTGGTTGGGGATTACTCCTAGGAAGGATTACCTGGTGAATGAGTATGGTGATATGGATGGGGATTACTCCTAATAAGGATTCCATTTAGATATTTATGATTGGGTATTATACCAAATAGGAGGCCCATAGGTTCAATTGTGACTTACACTTGTAATTATTCTTAAAGGAGTCAGATCATATGAATGTCATGCTTTTCACCAACAGATATGCCCATGTGGGTCATACTCAATTTTAGAAACAAGAGGAAGTATTAGATATGAGAAAACACATGATCTTATTTTCCCTGAGGTTAGATACATGGCCTTGAGGATCCATGCCTATGGAGGCCCTCTGAAGGAAGGTTATAGGAAGATCTGAGAAAAGATTCCCTGCCAAAACATGCATCAAACCATGAAAATGTTTTTATAATATCTAACCTCTAAGACCACATGAGTCATTCTTAAATGTGATATGGAGGAAGTGGAAGATCCAGCAAACCACATGATCCCCATTCCACTGGTGGAAGAGGTTGGGGATACGAGAGAGGAAAAAAGGGATTTGATGTGCCTGTTCCCTCTCCCATTTCTTATAAAGGATATTAACATCAGAATACCCATCTGGGTATGAACCAGGGGGAAAATAGGAATAAGAGTAAAACCTCCTACAAGAAAGGATTGGGACTTACTCGAGGAGGGATTTTCTAAAATTGGTTACGGGAGGAGGATCTCATTCCCTATTGAAGGGAAAGGAAAGCATGATCCTCACCCTCCCTGCCTAGAACCTATAGTCTTGGGTATTAGAGACAACTGGGGAAGTACATGGTCCTAACCCTAGTACCCAAGACCAAGAGTTCCCTAACACCACCCCTAGGGTCGGGGTCCTCGTGACTAAGGGAGTATATACTAATATTGTAACACCCCAACCCTAAAAGCCTAGTTCCAGTGCATTATTTTACTAAATTGGAATGTTTACAAGGTATCAAATCATAAAGGACTGATTAGTTTATAATTTTTGGAAAAATATATTACATACATGATACCCATAATATATTGGGAAAATAAAATAAATCAAAACATAAGTAAAATATTGACATCCTTGAAAGCTCATTCAAAAATTTATTCTTAATATCCTTGGGAAAAGGGACATAATAAGTGTGAGATCAAATACTTGGTAAGGTTAAGTACAATGGAATAAATAAATATTCAATGAGAATAAATCTATATGGAAAGGTAAATAACTGATAACGCATTCCATTTAAATAACTGGATAAAGAAATTTTAATATTGAAAGGTGATAAATTGATAATACATTCCATTTACTCAATAAAATGAGAATAAAATACATCCATAGATATGTCAATGAAAAATAACATGAATAAATAATAACTTAAATGAAGGAAATTCTTAATTATTGGATTTCATGTAATAACATAAATACCTTTCACAAGATGGTTTAAGTCTGTGGGAAGAAACCCTTCTATTCTACTTGAAAATAAACTTGAATGGTTTGTCACCAACTAATTTCATCTCAAGAGACTATTGATGTGTCGATGTTATTTCATTAACCAGTCCCCAACCCATGTCATGCAAGTCCAAATCATTCCTCATATATCAAACCATCTATTTAAAAACATATTTTTAAATCAAAGTGTCCCATACCACTTTGAAATATTTAAATCATAATCCCCATAAAATTAAATAATTATAAAATGAAACATTGAATACCATAAAGACAAATAGATTCATGATATGATATATCAAAAGGGGCATTAGATACAACACACAAAATAATTAAGTGGTGAATATGACATTTATCTCACATATGTAAAAAGTGAGATGAAAATCCATTACCAATTTGTAATAATTTATTTTAAAGACTATGAATTTATGAAAGAAAATATTTTATTTGAAAAGAACCATGTAAAATTGTAAAGTAATATTCAAAAAATTAGGGTGTGATAATGGCATGAAATTCCATTCATACCGTATAAGTTAAAAAACATTCCTTTTACTTTTGTAATAAATGTCATAATGTTCCTTGTTTTGGAAAATGATAGGAAGATTCATTTTGAAGAATTTTGTAGAAAGTTAGAAAGGGGTAAATATGAAATTAAACAATAATTTTAGAATATTTAAAAAATTGAAAATATTTTTAGAAGAAATTGATATGGAAAATAAATATTCCCCAGTGGAGGCTTAAACACAAACAATCTTGGATAAAGATGAGATTGTGAAATAAATACTTATCACTTTATATTAAGTAGAATCATATGAATATGAAAGAAAGAAAATTATATGGATAGGAAAATACTATAATATTCATAAAATTACTCATAAAATACATTCATGGGTGGTATATACACCACATAAAATAAACAAGTAGTGTATAAGGAATGCGTCCCAAAAAATAAAAGTGAGTAAAAAATCCCTTACCTAACACTTCCTTTTTAGTTTTACATTCTTTAAACTCATGTATAATGGATTAAAACATTTTATTAATTTATATAATAAACTTATTCATATTTATGATATAATATATGATCTTATTATTTTATTTTATCACCAATTTGTTAATAATCATTAATACTTTTCAGTATTTCAAGTGTTAATTGCCTAGTTTCTAGAGTTTGTTTTGACTTGTTATTTGTTGTTACTATTGCATAGATCATTATTTAATCATCTCCAGAATGTAAAACACGATGTAAATATCATATATATTCTGTATATATATTTATAATAATCCTTAAAATTTGGATATAAGAAATGAAATGTTCCGTTCATGGAGACAGTAAGTCATACGTATGCACGAACACTACTTTCATTTATTTTATGTATTTAAAGAATGAAAATTAAATGATATATATTTATATTAAAATTCCAATATTATATATATTTGATATATACCAAATATTTATATTAAAACTATCCTTCATACAATCTATGTATAGTCTGAATGAATCACATCGCTTTGAGGAGGCGGCAGTCCGCACTTCTACAAATGATGTTATTGTATTTACAAAAAATTAAAAGAATGAAGGTATGTGTTATATAAAAATTAAATAAGTATGAATAAATAATAAATATAATATATAAAATATATAAATATAGTGTCCATCATAATGTCCAACCATGAAATGTGGTAAATTAAAAAATGAACAATCATTGTTTCGTGAGGCGGTAGATCGTCGTACACATAAACAATATGTTAATTACCCATTGGATGGAATTGTGTGTAATTTTAGGTATAAAACTTATCATAACAACATATTATTATATTTAGGATACTTTTTGTTATATAATCATGGAATAAGTATAGTTTAGGGGGTGGAGAATGGAAATAAAACTAAAGAGCTTGAGGAATGATGTTACCTCTTCTTTGGGTATTTACTTTTGGTTTGCACCAAAGGGATTCCTTGGATGGAGTTATGCCCAAATTTAGGATTCTAGTATTAGGTAAGTATAGATGTCATCTTATTTGGGTAGGGTTTTGTTTATATAGAAGTCTCTAAGTGGTGTGAGGAAGTGAGGGAGGAGGTTCCCTTTTATAATTAAGGTGAGGGGCACTTTTAGAAATCCTAAAAATATTAAAAATATAATAAGGCAATTCTTGAGACAAATAATTTAAAATAGCCAATAAATGAACATTTTAAGGAATTTTTGATCATATATTACCCCATTTGTGATTATTTAACATTTTTTTAATTTTTAAATAATATAATATTGTGTTAATTTAATAAAATATCATTTTTGTCAAATTTGACACTATTCTTTTAATTTGACTTTAAATACATCAAGAAAAAGTGGTAATTCAAATATAATTCTTTAAAAAATATATATTATATCCTATAGGTATATAAAATTAATTATACACCTTAAATCATCCCAAATATATCAAAATTAATAATTTTAAAGTCAATTATTTTATTTTTCTATTAATTAAATAAATACTGTTTTAGCATTGAAAAAAAATTCAAGGAAATTATATAATTTATAAAAATTAATAATAAAATTATATAATGAAAATAATTTCATTAAGATCAAAATATAAATTTATTTTCATTCATATCATGATTTTTCCCTATGTGAACACATAAAAGATATTAAATACCAAGGGAGTGACATTTTGTAATTATATTTGATTTAAATAATATATAAGTTATTTTAATAGAGAACTATCTATTAAACAACTATAATTAGATATTAATGTGATAATTTACTAATACTCTACATAAAATAATTTTTATACAAATTTAGGTTACATTATTACCCTTAACTTTTGGCATTAATCTTTAATTAATTCCTTTAACTCTTACCATGACAACATGTGTTTTTATTGGTTAAGGGTTAATATAGTTACTATAAAATCCCAAAAGAACCATAAATAGATAATTTATGATGTTATAAACTTTATAAAAATAAATTTTCCAAATTTTAGATTTTTATGAATTTTATATCAATTAATAAAATTTTATTTATTTTTAAAATATCGTTAATGTCAATTTAGACACTATTCATTACTTGACTTTTTATAAAAAAGAAATACATGATATAAATTCAAAAAAAAAATTAATACATCCCTAATATATCTATGTAATCTATAAATTTTTTTGATGACATTAATGACGTCAGATTATATTTATTTTAATATTTTTAATAACATTTATTTGATATGTCCATTAATTAAACAATTACTACATCATCATTGTGCTGACCTTTAATTTAATTATTTATTCCCTAAAAATTAAAAATAAATTATAATGTTTAATATAATCAATTTATATTTCCAATGACTATTTATAGTCAAATATATCCTCTTAATTACCAGAAATAAAAAATATAATACTTATTAGAAACACGAGTAAGACATATTGGACATTCCTTAGAATAAAATAATATAAAAGCATTGAACTCATCCATGTGAATCCAAGAGGCCATAAAATCGGCCCAAAAATATTTTTGTTCAAAAATAACTAATCTAATAAAATTATAATAAGTTTTAGGGTAATTTTACAATACTTATAATATTATTTTTACCCTTAATTACTTGATTTACCCTTAACAGTGGTAATTAAAATATAGCTAAATTTACTATTCATATACCCAAAAATAAAAGCAATCTATTTAAATAATTTGGACCCACTGATTCCAAATTTGAATTATTTTTTTAAAAATTAAAAACTTATAAGTTACAGTAATTAATTTAAAATTCATCCCATTGATGTAATGAGAAAACGAGTTTTTAAGGTGAAAACATTCAAAAGATTGAAATGTATATCCAAATTCAATGTGAAATTGATTAAAATGGACTAAATTAGATTAACTGAAAAAATTGATCTAATTAGACTTTTAAACCAATTAAAAATATAATTAAACACAATAAATTATTTAGATGAAAACGTTGTTTTCAATTAAAATGCAATATTTTATCACTATTCATCAAAACATAAAAATTATTAGAAAAATACCAAAAAATCAAAAAAAGTAAATTTTTATATTCTCATTTAAAATAATAAGTTTATTTTTTTATATAGAATATATAAAACTGTAAAAAATTGGATTTAAAATAGGTTATATATTAAAATGCGATAAAACTGCCTTTATAAAAATATAGGTTTTTATGTATAATATTGGGTTTGTTCCTTTATTATGCCTATTAAATATATTCTATGAATATAGAAAATATTTGATTGAATATATAAAATATATATTTCATTAATATCATTCACCAATATTAATTAATTTAATTTATTAGGATAAAATTCCTTTATGAGTATAAAAATAGTTTTTATAAAAACATTCTCATTATATTCAATTGGTTCTTATATTAATTTATAATAAATTAGTAACCAATGAATTTAACTATATATTTTCATAATTTATTTAATACTATTCATAACCTCCAACTTAATGACTAGATTATATCTTATTATATTAAATAATAATATTTTAATAATATATTGTAGTTCAGTAAAACTTGGGCTTGCATGTAATGCAAGCCAAATAATTATTGTGTGTAGCATAATCTTAACATGGAGTTATATATAAAAATGACTAGCAAAAAAATTAAATTTATTAAAAAATAAAAATATTTCAAAGTCTTGGGGTGTTACATTATCCCCACCTTAATTAAATTTAATCTTCATAATTTAAACTTAATCTTAGTAGTCTAGGGTTTGATATTTGAAAATAAACAATTGTTGAGAAACCCACATCATAATTAAATTTAATAACACATATTCTTAATAAGAGAGAAATGGAAATGTAAATGTTACCAAAAAACTACACTTTCAAATAGGATAAAATTAGTGGAAAGTGAAAACATGATAATGGAATAAAAATCTAACCATCAAGTTCTAATGGAGATTAATAGATTATATGGTCACAAAAAATTCTACCAACAAAAAACCATAAATATGTGATGGGTTAAAGAGGCTATTGATTTCTCAATAATAAAATTAAATGAATAGAATTTTTCATTCCAAATTATTTTCCTAGAGTTGAGGAATTATATTAATATCTATATAAGAACTTGTGAAAATAAATTTACTTTATTAATTTCCATGTCATAATCATAATATCATCCTTTGGTTATGCTTAAATATACATTCAATTAATCTCCTATTATAGGAAATGGATATTTAAGATGATTTTTTTTCCTTAAGCACTTTTAATGAATCATAAGATCCCTAATTTATTTCGATATTCTTTAAATATTTACTGAAACCAATATGGTTAACGAAAGTTATCCTATATGATGAATCATACTTTAACCTCAAATAATAACATCCAATGTTAATCTTAATCCATTCCAACCTTAAGACTTATCCAAAATATATATGTCCAAATTAACTGTAAAAAAAGGTCTATAAATTTTTAAAATCAATCTTAAATTATATTCTCCAAACAACATAATATAGATCTTTTTGTGACATACCAAATATTTGAATACCTTGAACACCATAAATCATTAATGAAAACATGCATTCTCCCAAATTCTTAATGAATAAGTACTGTAGTACAATCCTTATATATCTCATGATTCTTATAAACAGAGAATCATTGATGAAATAATTATTGAATCTAAATACACAAGAACTTTAACAAATCCACTTCATTCTTAAACCATTAACTCTACTTAATCATCTTATTATTTAATACCTCCTTCCTCTCATTTTTATTTTGTGGTCTATTCATCATCAGCAGTAAAACCATTACTTGTATAACCTTACTGATTCTAACCATTGACCAAAACCCAAAGCACAATGTGAGAAACATTAATTATAGTGATATATTCATATAATCATTTATGGGATGTCTAAATCCGAATATATTCTTCTTAATATATGAGTTCATATGTTTAACCTATATTATCAATTATCATTACCAAATCTATAGGATGTTATCCTATACTTGGACTTGTAATCAAGGTTAGTTATAAGGTTATGCCCCTAATATAAGTTTTTTAAATCTAGTTTCCAAGGTTTCTACTAAACTTCTTTTGATACCAACACTAACGCCCCAACCCTTGAAGCTCAAAGCTAATGCATTATTTTATTACATTGGAGTGATTACAAGGAATCAAATATAGAAGCACTGATCAGTTTTTCAGTTTTGTAAAACTATATTATATACAAGATACCCATAATACATTGAAAAATAAAATAAATCATAACATAAGTAAAATCTCTACATCCTTGAAAACTCATTCAAAAATTTATTCTTCATATCCTAGGGAAAGGAAACATAATAAGGGTAATCTAAAATTCTTAGTAAGGGTAAGTATAATAGAATAAATAATTATTCAATGATAATAAATCTATACTAAAAGGTAAATAACTGAGAACACATGCCATTTGAATAATTTGATAAGGCATAATCAATATAGAAAGGTAAGAAACTGAAAACACCTGAAATTTACTCAATACAATGAGAATAAAATGAATCCATAGATTTTTTGATACAAAATATCATGGATAAATAATAACTAAAATGATGTCAATACTTAATTATTGGATTTCATGTACTACCATAAAGACCTTTCATAGGATGGTTCATGTCTGTGAGTAGAAACCCATTTATTCTGATTGGAAACAAACTTGAAGGGTTTTTCACCAAATGATTTCATCTCAAGAGACTACCATTGCATTGAGGGGATTTCATTAATCAATATAAACCCAATAAGGATTTCATTAAATGGTCCCCAACCCATGTCATACTAGTCCAAATCATTTCTCATACATCAAACAATTGATTTATAAATATATTTTTAAATCAAAGTGTCCTATAGAACTTTTAAATATTTAAATAATAAGACCCATAAAAGTACATAATTATCAAATGAAACATTAAATACCATTAATATAAATAGATTCATGATATGAAATATCAAAAGGTTTAGTAGATACACCACACAAAATAAGTATGTGGTAAATATGAAATTTATCTCACATATGTAAAAAGTGAGATGAAAATATCTTACCACTTTGTAATAATTTATTTAAAATACCTTAAATTTATTAAAGAAAATACTTTCTTTAAAAATAAACTTTTAAACTATAAATTAATCTTAAAAACATTAGGGTGTCGTGATGATGTGAAATTCTGTTCATGTCGTATAAGTTAAAAGAACATTCCTTTTACTTTTGTAAGAAAAGTCATGAAGTGCCTTATTTTGGAGAACGATAAGTAGATTCATTTTTGATCATTTTGTATAAAGTCAAAAAGGGGTAAAAATGAATTTAACCAATAATTAGATAATATTAAAAACATTGTTAGAAATAATTAACATGGAAAAGAAATATTCCCCAGTGGAGACTTAAACATAAACAATCCCGAATAACGATGAGATTGTGAAATAAATATTAATCACTTTATAATTAGTAGAATCATATTCCCATGAAAGAAATAAAATTATATGGATATGATAATAACATAATATTTATAAAATTACTCATAAAATACATTCATATGTGGTATATACATCACACAAAATAAATAAGTAGTGTATAAGGCGTCTGTCCCACAAAAATAAAAGTGTGATAAAGATCCCTTACCTTACACTTATTTTTTAGTTGTACATGATTTAACCTATTGTGTAATGGTTTAAGTCATATTATTATTTTATATCATAACCATATTAATATTTATTATGTAATATATGATCTTATTATAATATTTTATCAGTCGTTTGTTAAAAATATTTCATCATTTTCACTATTTCGGGTGTTAATTGCATACTTTCTCAAGTATGTTTTGACCTGTTATTTGTTGTTCCTATTACATATATCATGATTTAATAATATAAAAAATTTAAAACATTATATAAATATCATAGATATTCAGTATATATATATTTATAATAATCTGTAAAATTTGGAGATAGAAAATTAAATGCACTGTTCATGGAGACGGTAAGCCATACGTACGTATGAACGTTACTTTCATTTCTTTTTCATATTAAAAGAATGAAAACTACATAATATATATTTATAATAAAATTTAGGTATCATATATATTTTATATTTATCACATATTTTTATTAAAACCATCCTTTATAAGTTCTATGTATGTATTAATGAATCACATCACTTTGAGGAGGTGGTAGTCCACACTTCCACCAATGATGTTATCATATTTTAAAAAATTTGAAAGAATGAAGGAATGTATTATATAAAAATTCAAGAAGTATGAATACATTATAAATATCATATATAACATATATAAACTGAGTTTCCATCATAATTTCCAAAAATGAAAGTTGGTAAAGGAAAAATGAATAATCATTGTTTCGTGAGGCAGAAGTTCACCACACATATAAACATTATGTTCATTACCCATTAGATGGAATTGTGTGTAAGTTTAGTTATAAAACCTAGAAAAAACTTAGTATATTGATTATATTGTAGTTTTTACATAAACATGGAATAATGAGATTTTATGGGGCGGATAATGGAAATAAAACTAGAGAGCATGAGGAAAGATGTTACCTCTTCTTTGGGAAATTCCATTTGGTTTGCACAAAAAGGCTTCCTTAGATGGATTTTTTCATAAATTGAGGGTTTTATAATTAGGGTTGTAAATTCTGGAGCTTATTTGGGAAGGTTTTGGTCTATTTAGAAGGCTCAAAGTGGTCTGAGGAAGTGAGGTAGGAGGTGCCCTTTTATAATTGAGGTGAGGGGCACTTTCGGAAATCCTCAAAATATTAAAGTATAATAAGGATATTATAGAGGCAAAGACATTTAAATGGACTATAAATGAATATTTTAAGACATTTTAGATCATATATTATCCTATTTGTGATTATTTAACAATTTTTGTGATTTTTAAATAATTTAATATTGTATTAATTTAATAAAATATCATTATTGTCAAATTTGATATTGTTCTTTTAATTTGACTTTAAATACATCAATAAAAAGTGGGAATTTAAATTTAACAGTTTAAAAAATATATATTATATTATATAGGTATATAAAATTCATTATACACATTAAATAATATCTAATATAACAAAATTAATACTTTTAAAATCAATTATTTTATTTTTCTCTTAATTAAATAAATATTTTTTTAGGATTGAAAAATAATTTAAGTTAATTATATAATTTATAAAAATTAAAATAAAATTTTATAATGAAACTAATTTCATTAAGACCAAAATATATATTTATGTTCATTCATATCATGATTTTTTCCCAATGTGAACACTTAAAAGATATTAAATGCAAAGAGAGTGACATTTTGTAATAATATTTAATTTAAATAATATATAAGTTATTTTTATAGAAAAATATCCATTAAAAAACTCTAATTATATATTAAGGTGATAAAGGACAAATAATATTCATCCAATAATTTTTATACATGTTTAGGTAACATTATTACACTTATCTTTTAGCTTTAATCCTTAATTAATCCCTTTAACTCTTACTATGACAACATGTGTTTTTATTTCTTAAGGGTTAATATAGTTACTATAAAATGCCAAAAAAATCATAAATGGATAATTTATGAAATTTAAAACTTTATCCCAATAATTTTTCAGAATTTTATATTTTTATGAATTTTATATAATTTAATAAAATATTATTTATTTTAAAATATCGTTAATGTCAATTTCGACACTATTCATTACATAACTTTTGAGAAAAAAGAAATACACAATATACCTTTTAAAAAACATTAATACATCCCTAATATTTCTAGGTCATCTATAAAATTATTTTATGACATTAATGAAATAAAATTATATATATTTTAATATTTTTAATAACATTTATTTGATATGTCCATTAATTAAACAATTACTACATCATCATTCTACTGTCCTTTAATTTAATTATTTATTTACTAAAAATTAAAAACAATTATCATGATGAATAAAAAAAATATTTATAGTGAATATTTATATTCAAATATATATTATTAATAACCATATATAAAATATGTAATACTTATTAGAAACATGTGTAAGACATATTGGACTTTCCTTAGAATAAAATATTATAAAAGCATTAAATTCATCCAAGTGGCTACAAGAGGCCATTAAACCGGTCCAAGGATTTTTTTAGTTGAAACACACTCATCCAATAAAATTAGTACAGGTTTTAGGGTAATTTTATAATACTTGTAATATTATTTTTACTCTTAATTACTTGATTTACACTTAACCGTGGTAATTAAAATATTACTAAATTTACTATTCATATGCCCAAAAATAGAAGAAAACTATTTACATAATTTGGAAACACTGATTCCAAATATTTAATCCATTTTTCAAAATAGAAAACATAGAATATGGAGTAATTAATTTAAAATTAATCTCATTGAAGGAATGCGAAAATGAGTTTTAAAGTGAAAACATTCAAAAGATCAAAATGTTTTTATATCAAAATTCAATGTAAATTTGATTCCAATGGCCTAAATTAGATTAACTAACAAAAAATTTATCTAGTTATAATTTAAAACCAATTAATAATATAATTTAACACTATAATATTTTTAGATGAAAAATTTATTTTCAATTAAAATACAATAATTTATCACTATTCATCAAAACATGAAACTTATCGAAAAAATACCAAAAATTCAAAAAAAGTAAATTTTTATATTAATATTTAAAATAATAAGTTTATTTTTTCTAATATAATATATAAAATTGTCAAAAATTGGATTTAAAATAGGTTTTCCATTAAAAGGTGGTAAAACTGCATTTATAAAAATATAGGTTTTTAGGTTTAATATTGGGTATGTTCCTTTCTTATGCCTATAAAATATATTCGATGAATGTCAAAAAAATTTTATTGAACATATAAAATATATCTTTCAATAATATCAATCACCAATAGTAATTAATTTAATTTATTAGGATAAAATGCCTTTATGAGTATAAAAATAGTTTTTTTTAAAACATTATCATTATATTTAATTGGTTCTTATATTCATTTAAAATTAATTGATAAATAACGAATTAAATAATATATTTTCATAATTTAGTTAATACTATTCATAACTTCCAACTTAATGTCTATGTTATATCTTATTATATGAAATAATAATATTTTAATAATATATTACAATACGGTAAAACTCAGACTTGTGTGTAACACAAGATGATACATTATTTTGTGTAGTGTAAACTTAATATGGTGTTTTGTATAAAGTAGTATAGAAAAAAAAATAAATTTATTCAAAATTTAAAATATTTTAAAGTCTTTGGGTGTTACAGATATACACCCCAAGGATCCTACCAGTTGGGTACGATAAGTATGAGATACCTTTGACAGAAGAAATGCATACCAAAATGGGGGACACATTAGCATGACCCTTTTCATGGTTTTGCAAGTCTGGAGGCTTCAGTGTAGGTTTTGATTTGGTACCTCTTAGAAAAGGGAGCCAAAATATGAGATACCTTGCCATTGGTTTCTTGGAAGTGGGCCTGAGAAGTGGCTCGCACAGGTCCTGTCTTGGTGAGAAAAGGTTCTTTGTGTAGTTCCTAGGAGGACATGGAACTGCTTTGTATAGGGGGAATATGCGTACACGAGTTGGATATACCTTGGTAAATTTAGCACTTGGGTAACAACACTTGGGATAGTCTTTATCCTAGGCACCACGGGTCTCCTCAGGTGTCCCTAGATGGGTCTTGGATAGGTCCTTGATTAGGAAAGGGTCCTCACGCAAGTGGTTTTCCACTATGGATAAATAGGTTCCTCATGTACAGGTCTTTTATTTTAGACCCTAGAGGGACTTTGATCCCACTATCCCCCTTAATTCCCTCTTTCATTGGACTATAGAGGGCTACTTGATGGGTTTTAGAGTACATGGGCTAAGAGGATGTATGACCAGAGCTTCAGGGCTTCTTTTAATTTTCTAATTGTTCAAATGGGGACCCCTTAGGTCCTATTTATAGGAAAATAGGAGTCCTTGTTTAAAGGAGTTACCTAAAAAAGGTATTTGGTATAGGTTCCCTATACAGGGGTGCAAAAAATTCTGGGCCATGCAGGTCAAAAGTGCAAGTGCTTTGTGCAAGTTCTGTGCACAGGGGTGGCTGCGCCTTCAGGGTTGCATAGGCTGGGCCTACAACAACCTCTTGGCGTGCGTAGTTCGTGCATGTAGGAACACCTGGATGAACACCCTGGGAGAACACCTTGTTCAAATCCTCTACTAAATACTGTAGGGGATTCTCCCTCGCACCCCTTCTAGGGATCAGTGCCTAGGTTCAGTATCGACCCTTCAGGTCGGTCCCTTCACTACCATCACCGAGCCCTATGAAAAATAGAGAGTTGCACCATAAAATTTTTGGACATGTTGAATGACATTTTGGGTCACCACATATAGAAATACAATCTGTTCCTTCATCCAGAATAAAGATTCATTTGTACTCAAACTCTACATTTGGTGTCTAAGTGAGGTTCATATCTTGAATTCTATGGAAAAGTACATAGAAAATAGTTCACAGTGTCAAAAAAATCCACCTGTTATAATTAGATTCATTCATAATGAAAGGAATATGGTTCTAATGTAAATGTATTACACTTTGAAGCACTCCAAAATCATTATGTGGGACTCAGATCTATCTCAATTTTGGGAGAATGCTCTATGTTTTTCATAAGTTATGCTACCTAGAGAGCGTAGTTCAACTGTTGTTAAGGTTATATGAACAAACTTAAAAACTTTTTGTCTTTTTATGTCATCAACCTAATTTTTTCATAAGTATAATATGAATATGGATTAGTGGGTGATGATTGGATTTTTCTTAGGCCACCCTTTACAGGTTTTCATCCTAAAAAGTTTTATGCCTTTTTATTTTCATTGCATAATTTTCCCTAAACCACATAGAGTGTGGGTCTAGCGAGTTGAGACTCCACTTTTTTACAGATTCCACTTTGTGGGTTTTCAACCTGGTGAGTACTGTGTCTCAATTTTGTAGGATGTTTAAAGTCTTCAAAATCGTATAAAATAGGCTAGTGTTTAAGATTGAATAGTTTTGATGATAAGTTTCTAAATAACAAAAAATCAAGTATTGTGGGATGAGAATGTTCCTAAATTATTCATATAATCAATGGGTAATTTTGAGCCATGATTTTGTGATTCCCAAATCTAAAACATGATATTCAGGAATAGAGGAGGTCTCTTCTAAGAATGAAGTTACCACTGGTTGAAAAAACATTTTTTGGGTGACTTTATGAAAATAAAACTGGGGTGTTCTACTTCATAGGCTGACAGGACCTGATTTGGTGGGTGACTTATGAAAATCTAACTAGGGAATGTTAGAGTATAGTCAGGAAAATGAGTTCTTAGAAATTCCAACATTATATTACTGATGGTGAAGGAAGTTTGTAGAGGTTTGGATTTCTAGAGACCATGATGGGTGGTTTTTCTAAGGGAAGATGTATGATAATGAAGAGATCATCTTTATTGGCATTGTATCTGAATGAGAGATTAATCCTACATGAATTTGGATTTTTTGAAGGAGGGTAAATTTGGTTAAATGATTGTGTTCAGGGGGGAAGGCACATTTCTAAAAAGGGTTGAAGAATCATGTAGTTTAACTCCATGCAATTAAGACATGTACTGTGCAGTTTGAAGTCTTATGGCGAGGAATGTTTTGTACATTTTAACATCTTGTGACTAGGATGTTATGTTATAGAGTTTAATGTCATACAATGAATATATTAGGGTGATGCAATTTAAGGTATTTATCTTTGAATGTAAGGTTAATAATTCTCTCTTTTCATAGTAATTTTTCCATGAATGTGCCATAACTTTTAGGTATGAGGAGGGTAATGTTGTAAGCTATAATATGGGGATCTCTAGATCCAAAAAGTGATATGAATAAAATGGATTATAGCGATGGAGAAGGTATCTCCTGAGGAAAAAGTTACCACTAGTTGACAAAACTGTTTTGTGGGATATTTTATGTAAATTCAACCAGGGAATGTTACAACATATTCAAATACTATAATCCTCTAGATGATAGTCCCATATTTAGGATACTTATACAAAGAAAACTATGTAGTGTTATAGCATATCTAGGAAAAGGAGTTCTTTAGAATTCTGAAATTCTATTGCTGATGGCCAATGGAAGTTTATGGAGATTTGAATTTCCTTGGACATAGAGTTTGGTTCGTGAAAGGAAAGTACCTGAATATAGGAGGATCATTTTAAGTCAATATTACCCATGAATTTTTGGAAAATGTTTCCTATATAGGTTTTACCCAAACACATGAAATGTGGTACCTGTAGTTTTTTAGGTCCTATGACTAGGACCATAACATTACGGAAATGAAAGGTGATATGTGGTCTACCAGACCAAGGTCATTCTAGCATACTTCGAACATGAGGGAGGAAATTGTAAACCAAGGTCTTGGGGTTTACCAGATAAGGAAAAAGGATATGGGACAAAATGAAAGGGATGACCATCGACTAATTCAAATCGTGGGTTCTAGTATAATGTCGTCAAATCTTACAATGATAGAAGAGGATTCTCCCGAGGTTAAGGTTACCATTGGTTAAAAAAACCATTTTGTGGGATACATTATACAAATCAAACTGGGGAATGTTATAACATAGTCAAATAGTGGCATCCTATAGATGATAAACCTATTTTGTGGATGAATTTATGCATATCCAACTGGGGTGTGTTGCTAAATAGTTAAGAAAAAGGAGTCCTCAGGTATCAAAAATTATATTACTAGAAGCTGGAGAATGATTATGAAGATATGAAAGTATCCAAGATTAGGAGTATGACCTGTAGAAGATATATATCCAAGCACAAAGAAATCATTTGGACCGATTTCCCATGAAGTGTAAGGTTCCTTTCATAAAGAAGGGGTACATCTCTATTTACTTGGTAGACCCTTGAATGAGGGGACCCAAATTAAGAGCTTCTACATAGATATTTGCATAAATCAGAGGGAGAATTTTTCCTTACCCCGTAACTATGAGTAAGGAATGAGGCCTAGGTGTCACTATGTGTCTCACTCAAATGAGAATCCAGCCACACATAGTTATTGAGGTACCATGGAGTTTAAATTCATATAGCCAGGATATTATCCATGTAGTTTAAAGTCATGTGATAAGGACAAAGGTGACTTAATGTGATTGTGGAATATTGAGGATGGACCAGGGTATAGGAACCACACATCACTACATATCTTTCTGGTAAAATAATCAATCCACACTTAGTTCTAGAACTGATTCCCCAAACTGATTGAATTCACGTGTTAAGAAAAAAGGTTTTTTTAAAATGGTCTCACACATGGGGTGAGACACAATATTGAATCCCCTTATATAGATCTAACTAATACATAGGAGATTGGGGAATTTCCCATATCATGTTGTGGTTGGGCCTAAGATTGCATATATGAACTTCACTACGCATCTCATTGGAATGAGAATCAAGCCACATGTAGTTCTTAAAGAATTTATACAGTTTAAAGTCATGCAGCAAATACATTTGGTGTGCCTTTTAAGGTCTTATAGCTATGACCATGATAACCATGATGTGAATTTATATGACTTACTAATGTAGGTAACTTCATTACCAAAACTCCTAATCCCACATGATCTATGCTCGGTGTGAGAAAAAAGGTGTGGAAAATGTTTCTTCCACCACACGAAGGCAATACAAGGGAAGGATATGGACATTTATATTTTGTAGTGGCTAGACCAGGATGTGAGATTTGTACATTGGTACATATCTCATATTATTGAGAATATAGCCTTATGTAGTTCTAAAATCCCATGCAGTTTAATTTCATACGGTGAGGAAGAATATGAACTGACGTAAAATAGGTGAAATGTTGTGGTTGGGCCCAATGATAGAAATTTGGGTATCACTACATATCATATGATAGAAGGAATCAATTCACATGTAGTTCTTGAAAAGATCATGTTGTTTATATTCATGCACTGAGTATGTCATCCATGTAGTTTATCATTTTGTGGTAAGGACGTGGGTCCCATGAAATGGAAAGGAATATTACTACTGAACCCGGGGATAAGACTCAGGCATCACTATGTATCTTTCATGGGAAAGAATTAATCCACACATAGTTCTTGAAAATTGTTCCCTGCATAAACCAGGATTTGATGTGGGGAAATGGAGATTAAATATTTTCTAGAAGGATGGCTGGGCCCAAGACATGAGGACTAGGCATCACTATGTATCGCATTGGAATGAGAGTCAAGATGTACGTAGTTCTGGAAAAGTTCCTTATGTGGGTATTATTCTTACATAAGGAAAGAGGGGGATTTTTTTATCCCGGCTAGAACTAGGATAGAAAGTCAAGGAGTCACTAAGTATCTCATTATATTGAGAATCAATACGTTCATAGTTCTTGAATAAAGGTGTGGTATGGGTACCAGAACTAAATATGACAATATGCTAAAATATGGATCAAAATGTTGTCAAATTTTATATCATGTAACGAGGATGTGAACAATACAGTTTGACATCATAAGGTCAAGACAATATAATTTTGGGACTTATTCCTATAAAGGGGGACCATGTTCTACTATAGAGTGGAAATGGTGTGAGTAGGGCATACACATGGGAGATTCCCAACCTTTCTTCCTCATGTCTGGCTACGAGGGTATCCCTAGCCCATTGAGGGGTTTGAGGGATGTGATTGGGACTTACTTCTGAGATGGAGGCCCATATTTAAGGTACCATAAGGAGTATCTCATCTCGTGTTATTTTAGGGGTTTCTTAACATTGAATGATCAGAGGTGGAACCTCTTGTTAAAGGCTCACACTATCTATTTTTGATAGACCTCCAAGTGATATATAGTATGCATTATTTTCTCATAAAGTAATTCTAGTTAATCCATTTGTTTCTTGGATTTCTCATCCATGGATAGACGGTTACAAATAACAATAAGAAATTATGGTAGTTGGACCTCAATGGGAAGGACTGCTTCTATTCCGTATAACAGTGAGTACGGGGTCGCCCGTGTGGAAGTATGGGTTATAGTCCAGTACGCCTATAAGGCATGCATGATTTTATCAGGTTAAAACTTCTTATATTTATCCACTATATTTTGGAGTATGTTTTAAAGGGCACTGTGAAAGTTCTCTATCTTTCCATTTGCTGCTTCATGATAGTGGGATGAATGGTTAGATTTGATATTGTACTCCTGATACAGTTTTTCCACCTCAATAGAATAGAAATTAGTTCCATTTTCCATCAGAATTATCTGAGGGACACTAAATATGGTAATGATGTTGGCCTTCATGAAGATGATAATGATTTTGTCCCTAAATTCTTTGAGGGGTATTTCCTTAGCCCATTTGGAGAAGAAATCGGTAGCAATTAAGATGTATTTGAATTGCTTGAAATAGATGGAGGGTATGACCCCACTGCATCCATTCCCCACATGTAAAATGAAAAGTAGTATTTGGATATATGTAGAAACTTTGAGGGTTGATGGATGATGTTGGAATGCACTTGAAAGAGATGTCATTTATTGGTGAATTCTATACAATCCTGTGTTGAATAGGACCAATAGTACCCAAGACTTTGTATTTGATTAGAATGTTTGAACCTTGACTGGTGGGAACCATAGTCTCTTGAGTTCACTTCTTTCATAACAGCTAAAATATATTCTCTATCGATACATCTGAGAAGGAATACATTAAATCCTTGTTTTAGAGGATTTTATGGCGATTTGGGCCATTATAAAGAGTGAATTTAATTTCTTGTCATCAGATTTTCTCTTTCCCAACTTTATTAAGTGGGAGTAATCCATCCCAAATATAGTCCATGATTGAAATCATTCAACCAATGGTAATACCATATTTCTACAAGATAATAATAGATCCATTAATTTCTTCCATTCTAACCTGAAAAAAGGTGAGACCATTTTTCGATGTTTGATACAGATGATAGTTTCTCTCCAGTTTGGATCCACCAAAGTTGTAGATATATTTTTCAACATATCTTCTTGAGAATTATAAAATTGTGAGATGTAAGAAAATGTTTTTTCTGAGGGGAACTCTTCCATTAACCCTTGTATATAACCAACAAGGGGAATTAGGTCTTATTTTATTATAGCATAATCCTCATTGCTTTGTTTGATTTATAACTCTCAGTTTCCTTTCACCTATAGGTGGTCCACTATCATTTAGAGTTCTAGTTCAAGGCCTTAAATGAATTCCTAATATTCCACCTCATTGTTTGTATTGCCTTCTAACAATAGGAATGAGTATTGTAAAAACGCCTTTACTGGGAAAATAAACACGATCCATAACCTAACTTTGTTGAGCTTAGGTTCTTCCATTCTCTTCCCTGTTGAGATACTAGAGGCACCTTAAAAATAAATTTCCCATGTTTAGGGTCCATCCTAAATGGAGAATATCTCACCATCCATAAATTCAGTACTTAACAACTTTGTTTCTGCAGATAGGTGTTCTGTAAGGAAATATGCTAGGGCCTGGACTTTCACTGCTTTCTGAGGCATGAATTATATATCAAACTTCTGTAGAATAACCATCCACTATTCCAGATTTTCTATCAACATAGGATGGATGATAATGTATTTTAGTGGGTTATTGTGAGAGACCAAATGGACCTCATGGTGCTGTAGGATGTGCCTCAATTTCTGAACTATAAAGATTAATGTTGGGTAGCTCTTCCTGATATTTGAATAACGAGTCTCAATATCAAGAATGGTTTGAATGAGATAATAAACACTATTTTTATTCCCAACATTGTTCTTTTTCACAAGGAAGGTGCCCAGTGATCACTCCATAACTGTGAAATATAGAATGAGTAGTTTTCCCTCAAAAGGTGGTAGTAATACTGGTGGGATAAAGATGCATTTCATGAGGTTTTCAAATGATTACTAATAGTCACTAGTCCACTGATATTTCATCCCATTATTTATTAGTTTGGTGAAGGGTAAACACTTTCCTATAGGGTTGGATATGAAGCACTGAATGTAGGCCATGTGTCCTTGAAGTCCTCTCAGCTCTTTAAGGTTTTGAGGAGGTGACATGCTAAGTATGAATTTTGTTTTCTCAAGGCCAACTTCAATTCCATGGTGGAATATGATGAAGCTAAGAAAATTTCTTGAGTTTTATGTCACCCACCTTTTTTATTAGATAAAATTTTCATTTACATGGTACAAATAGAGGATATTTTAAAGTTTAGTTTCTTGGAGATAAGTACATAATACATGAAAATCATAAAAAATTCTTCTAAAAAAATTGAAAATATTATTAATTGGTTCATACTAAGTAATTGTACTACATATCATAACCTAGGGACATACATTAAAGGAAAGTGTGAGTATAAGGCCCAGTAAGTAAAAGTAAGGGAAACAATTTACAAGTGATCTTGAGGAAGATTAATAAGAACATGAAGAATATAATTAAGGCATGAGAAAGGGAATATGAGGAATATAATAATATAAAGTACATTCATCATAACATTAAAATTTTTCCACTAAATTTAAATGATACATTCATAAGCAGATCACCAAGGTTTTTCACTAATGTGTCATAAAAATTACCAAGGTTATTCACCAATGTATCGTAAAACATGTTATCTCTAGAGATTAAATTATTTTCCCAATTCATTAGAGATCTAATAGGGAACAAACTTAATATGTATTAATTTTATCTGATCTACATATATCAGAATCAAACATTTCATAAATAACTCATGGAAGATAAAAGAAATGGGTTTCATATCAAAATCATGTCATTTCAAATGTGCTTAAAAACTTGATCATTATGTCATTTTAAACCCATAGAAAAGGAATGTGGGTTTTCTGTATGTTAATAACATAATAAAATACATAATTTTTACATCTATGAGAATAAACATAGAAAATAAATAGTTTTGGGTATTCTCAAAAATAAAATAAAATATAATTTCATAAGGATAAAATAGAAATTTTGAGAAGTAAATCTGACATCATAATAGGTATAAAACATGGTTTTAGAAAAGGGTAAAAAAAGAGGGGGAAGGGGTATCCCAATGATAAAAAATAATTTGGAAGTAATGGAATTAATTAAAAGTAAATATAATAGATTTACCATAACATTCATAAGGCATATAAAAAAATAGGTTCTTGAAATGAAGAGAAAAAAAGGATATTTCCCTTACCTTGAAGAGTTGTTCCTAAAACTTTAGGATTGGAACCTTAGGGGATTGAGGATAACTTGGAAGGAATCCTTGTAAGGTAAAACTACCATATATCCATATATTATGGATTTAGAGTAAAATTAAATGGAGAAATGGTTGTGTATTAATAGAAAAAGTAGAGGATTTGTTTATTAATTTCCCAATACAGGCCTTGAAAACCTTGGTTGTGTAAAATAAAAAACCATGGGATTTACCATGATATTTTCCCATGTTTTTGGACACTTAAGTCATATTATAAGTTATTTTAATCCAAAAGAGTCTATTATAATTTTATATTACTTCTTTTTTTAAGGTAAATTAATGTTTCTACAAAAATAAAATTTTAACTTTAAAGTTTCCATTTTAGACTTTGGAAAGTAAATTATAGGTTTGGAAATTGATTAAAATATATTAAAATACTTGAAATTAATTAAATAACTTATTTTAGGTATTTTATTGTAGTTAATTAGTTATTATATCATTATTACATAATTATGAAGTCATTAAAAATATAAAAAACTCAAATTTTTTTTTACTATTCATGAAAAAAAGTATTTTAGAAAATACTCATAATTTCACCATAACCTAATTTTTTCATGATAATTTCAAAAATGATATCTATTCTATTAGAATAATTATATATATGATAATTTTAACTTTTAAACAAAAAAAATTCTTATTTATTAAAAATAATAGCGGATTAAAAATTCATAGTAAAATTTATTACACTTGAAAAAAATTATTTTATCATTTATATTTAAATAAGAGTGTTTTTATCAAACTATTTAATAAAAATAAGTATTATTCATAACATATTATTTTATTTTAAATAATTATATATTTATAAGAAACTAAAATTTATGTTTGAAAAATCAATTTATTAAAATGCATCTCAATTTTATTAAGCAAAAATATTCTTAAAATGGAATTGATGGAATTACAATTTTATTTATACAATGTAATTAAATAATAAGTAATTAGGTCCTTGACATATATCCCATTATAACACCAACATATTACCTAAGGTTAAGGTGTGCGATAGTGATATATTCATGGTGAAGCTCAGCTAACATCACCCAAGTGGTAATTTTCACTAACTTGAACTTCTCCCAAATGTGATTTTGTTCAAACTTCACTTGTTAAACCTCGGCTTAGGCTTGGTCAAGAGAGAACCGCAGTGATGCTACCTCCCTACCAAGATCTGATAATTGGGATTCATACTACACTACTCTACTAGTTGAGGCCATCATTTATCCTTTCTGCATTAATTATTCATTATTATTTCTACTTATACATTATAACATAAAAAAATATTACCAAGATTATAGTTTCCAAAAACCACATTGACCAATGGTCATAATTAACCAACAACCATATAATGGTTGAATCCAGATAGTAAAATTTCCATTTATATTTGATTTATTATTAAATAGATATAGTTTTTTTGAGTTTAATATAATATAACACACATTTTATCAGGAAAAAAAATATCATTTAAAAAGTTAGGGTTGTTACATTATTCCCCCCTTAATAATTTTTTCCCCAAAATGTCAACTCATTCTATCAGTTTATAAAATGCGTGGGTACTTTTTCCTCATTATCTCTTATAGTTCCCACTTTTCTTCTTCATATTTATAGTTCCTCCCCAAAACTTTCATGAGGTGGGTAGTCTTGTTGCGTATAACGTTGTCTCTATAGTACAAGATCTCCACCTACTGCTCCTCATAAGAGAGGCCATGTTCCAGTTGTACCCCTTCTAGATTTGGTAAATGTAAATGGTTGGTTATACACTTCATCAAGAGAGATATGTAGAATACATCATGAACTTGAGCTAGATTTGGGGGAGGTTCTATCTGATAGGATACTACTCCTATGAAAAAAAGGATTTCATAGGGGCTAATGTACTTGGAGATAAGTTTCCATTTCTTCCCAAACTACATGGCTCTATTCCATGGTGATATTCAAATGAACACTTTGTCTCCAATATCAAACTCAAATTCCATTTGACGGTTGTCAGTATAGATCTTCTGTTTACTCTGAGAAGACTTTACGTGGTGTTAGATGGTAAGAACCTTTTTTGTCATCTCTTGCACAAGATCATCCCAAGAATCTTTCTCTCACCAAATTAATCCCAATTAGTATGGGTTCTACATCACTTTCCATATAGATATTCATAGGGTTCTATTTGAACACTCGAATAAAAGTAATTGGTGTATGATAACTCAACTAATGGGATATGTCGATCCCATCCACCTTTAAATTCCAGTGATCATGTTCTTAGTATGTCCTAAAGTGTCTAAAAATTCATTTGAGATAGGCTATTAGTTTGGGGGTGATATTCCATACAGAAATTCAATTTGGTACTCAAAGCATATTGAATAATTATCCAAAATTTTTATGTACATGTTAAATCACGATCAGAAATGATATTAAGTGGCACCCCATGCAACCTCGCATTTACTTTACATAAATCATGGAAAATTGGTCAAGAAAGAAATATTCCTGAATAGTGATGAAATGGGTAGTCTTGGTGAGACAATCCACTATAAACCATATCAATTTTTTTTTTACTTTGGATGTTATCGGGATGCAAGTGAAAAATTAAATAGTGATATTGTACCACTTCCATGTTGGTATGAGTAATGGTTGTAATACCCCTTTAGGAAGTTGATTGTTTTCCTTCACTTGTTGACACACCAAGTAGCTTATAGTGTAGTTAGAAAAATACCCTTTCATGTAATCCCACAAATAATGATAAAAAATGTCCTTATAAATTATAGTGCTTCCATGATATATAGAGAATATTGAGATATGAGATTCATACATCCACACCTTATTTATTTATAGAATATATAGAACATATAAAACTACATAAAATTTCAATACACTTTCTTGATCAATATTAAACTCAGGGAACTTCCGATTATTTACATCCTTTAAATTCTTCAATAACAAAGGATATTCTCTTTGATATTTCTTGATCTTATCTATTAATGATGGTTGATAAATAATTTGGTATAGGGTTGAAGATGTACCTTTCCTCATGATTTCCATTTCAAAACTTACTAGTTCCTTGATCAATGGATATCCTTGAATCCTCATCATTTCCAAAACTATAGGTTATTTCCTACTTAATGCATCAACAAAATTATTTTCTCTTTCAGGGTGATAATGAATTGAACAATCACAGTCATTAAGAACTTCCAACTATCTCCTCTATCTCATGTTTAATTCATTTTGTGTGAATATATACTTTAAACTTTGGTGGTATGTGTTTATATCAAATTTATCCCTATAAAGATAGTGCCTCCATATATTTAGAGGAAAAGAAACCATAGCTAGGTCTAGGCCATGTGTAAGATAACTATGCTCATGAGGCTTCAACTATCGAGATGCATAAGCAATCACCTTGTCATTTTTCATGAGAATGCACCCAATCCATTTCAGAGATTCATCTCTAAAAATAATGAGTCCTTCTCTGATATAGGGCAGAGTTAACATAGGTGCAGTAACCAATCTATTATTTAGCTCTTGGAAACATTATTCACACACCTTTATCTAAATTAACTTATCCACTTTTTTAGTTAACATGGTTAGTCAATTAGAAATTCATGAATTTTTTTTCAAAAACCTCCTATAATATCCTTCTAAACCAAGGAAACCAAAAATCTCAGTTATTATTGTAGGGTGAGTCCACTCCTCCACAATCTTTGTCTTGGCAAGGTCAACTAAGATTCCTTCACTAGTTACAATGTGCCCCAAAAAAGCAACATGTTTTCACCAAAATTCACATTTGATGAAATTTAAAAAAAGCCTATCCTTACATAGAGTTTTCAATATAACCCTGAGATGATCCTCATGCTCTTTACAGCATTTGTAATATATCAGAATACAATTAATAAAAACTACCACAAAGTTATAAAGGAAATTCTTACAGAATCTATTCATAAAATACATAAACATAATAGGAGAATTAGTCAAGCCAAAGGGAATAACAACCAACTCATAATGACCATATATTGATCAGAAGGTGGTTTTTGTAACATCATATTTATTTAACCTTAATTTATGATAACACGATCAAAGATCAATCTTGGAGGAGAATTTACCCCCATAAAGATGGTCAAATAAATCATCAATCCTTGGATGAGGGTACTTGTTCTTCACTGTGATCCTATTATGTTCTCTATAATTAATGCATACCATCATTGATCCATCCTTCTTCTTCACAAAGTGAATAGGTTCTAACCAAGGATACACACTAAGTTGAATAAACCCCTTCTCTAAAAGATCTTGGAGTTATTTCTTTAATTCCTCAATCTCCACATTTTTCATTCTATATAGGGTCTTTGATATCAAATTGGATCTAGGTATGAGTTCAATGTAAAACCCTACCTCTCTTTATAGGGTAGGTCTAGGAAACTCTTTAGGAAATTCATCAATGTATTTCTATATGATGGGTACATTTTCTATTTGTGTAATTTATTTTCCTTCTTCATCTTCACTAATCATTTCCATAAAGAAGGCTATGGGAGGTGCTTCTAGACAAAGTTCAGGTCGAGATATCTCTCCATTGAGAACAACTATAGGTTTTCCATTCAATAATACTAAGATTTACTTTCTACTAAAGTTGATATTAGTATTATACTTTGAGATCCAGTCCATCCCTAGTATAGTGTCAAATTGTAGCATTAGAATGAATAATATACTTGCTATGAGATTGTGCTATCCAAAGTGAATACTAGAGTTTCTATACACTGTTGATGTTTGGATAATCCCTCTAGGAGTCTTCACTAATAAACTTATTATTAGAAGTTCAGGTATTGATTCTATATTATTTGAAAACTAGGAAGAAATAAAGGAATGAATAGTACCAAAATCAAACAAAGTGCTTGGTAGATTTGAGAGAACAATGATAGTACCTGCTACCACATCATTTGAAGCTTTAACTCTAGCTGTCATGAGATAAAATTCATATCCTTGATCTCTTAGCCTATGATGAGTTTGATGACGTTTCCCCTCCATTAACTTTTTATTTGAATAGTGACTGAAAAAGTGCCCAAGCTGTCCACACTTATAGAATTGAACTTCATGATGGGCCTCCACCATCTTCCCTTCGTCATTAGTGTTGAGAATTTGAGGCTTCACCTCAGTATGATAGTTCTGAGAAATATATCCATATCTTCCAGACTTACAACATTTCTTTCTTCTCAGAAAGATGTTCCCCGAATGCTTCTTCCCACATTTGTTGTATATGGGAAGTTGAACTTTATTTCCTCCTCTTCCATGATCAAATTTCCTTCTTAAGCTTGCCTCTATTGATCTATTATTTTAATTCTATCTATGGGACCACTGTGACTCTCCAAACTCCAGTTCAACCTTCATAGCACTATCCACTATCTTTTCATAGCTATCATAGTCTCTATTAGATAGATTATTTCATAGATGGGGTCTTAACACACTAATTAATCATTCAAAATTTATATTAGGATCCATGAAAAAGGTATAGGTGTAATGAGAAAGTCTTGTAAAGTCTATCTCATAGCTTCCCATAGATTCAATTTCCTTATGCTTCATCTCTAGGAATTCCTTCTCCATTTTCATTCAAATATAATGGGGGAAATATTTTTTAAATAAGGTTCCCCTAAAATCATAACACACCATATTATCGATATCTATTTTTATATTTGTGTTTTTAATAAGTTTCCACCACTGATCATCTTCTCCCTCTAAGTGGTACACAACCAGGGTGACTTTCTATTATTCTAAACGATGGAGTACAAAAAAATAACTTTTCTATAGAGCTTATACATTGTTTAGTAATTCGTGGGTTAGTAGATCCACTGAAAGAAGGTGATCCTTAATGCATAAAGGACTCAATATAAAGTTATTACCTTTAATTTGAATATGATATATCAGTTTGAATCAAGTTATTTCTCATAACTCGAGTGAGTTGATTCATTATTCTCATGACATTTTCCATTCTAGATTCCATCAAAGGGCTGTCAGTGCATGGCCTGTTACGCTTACCATTTATGTGGTTCCTCCTATTTCCCACCATTTTCTAAAAGAATAAAACTTTAGTGATAAATATATTTATTTTAATAATCTTATAATTATGAAGGAATTTATATATCTTAAAACATCATGATTAAATATATTATTCTTTTACAACAATTACATTTTCTATAATCCTTCATAATGGTTTATAAAAAGCTTGAGATTAACCAAATATATCCCCTAGGAGTCTCAAACTAGGAGTGCAGTATGGCTCATTATCATTCACCAGTTCCCATTCGAGTCGAGCTCAAAGAAGTGATTTTGGGTGTTACCCCAAGATACATCTGTTTTAGTGCCACATCCACTTGTTCGTATCTAGATATAGATTTATTTTCTTAGAAACCACTTACTTAATATTTCTCCAAAATACCAGGATGTTTTCCTATATTTAAAATTTTCTCTAGGGTTCTTCCTAAAGTTTCAAAATCCTAATTTCCATAAATTCTAAATCTTCCTTTGATACCAAATATAGAATCCCACCTTTTTATTATATAAACGTTTCATTTACATGGTACAAATAGAGGATCTCTTAAAGTTTAGTTTCTTGGAAATAAGGTACATAATACATAAAAATATAAAAAATTATTCTAAAAAATTGATATTATTCTTTATTTGTTCATCCAAAGTACTTTTTATTCATCTCATAACCTAGGGGTATACATAAAAGGAATGCGTGAACATAAGTCCTAATAAAGGAAAGTTAGGGAAATAATTTACTAGTGATCTTGAGAAATATCAATAAGAACATGAGGAATATCATTAAGGCATGAGAAAAGGGGACATGAGGAATATAATAATAAAAATTAAATTAATAATTGCATTAAAATGTGGCTATAAAATTTAAATGAGACATTAATATTCATATCACCAAGGTTTTTTCTCACCGAGAAGTCATAAAAATTACCAAGGTTACTCACCAAGGTATTGTAAAACATGTCATATCTAGAGATTAAATTATTTACCCAATGCATTGGACCTCTATTAGAGATAACCCATAATATGTATTAATTTAATGTTATATACATATATAATATTAAAAAAGTTCATAAATAACCCATAGAGAATAAAATAAGTGGGTATCATATCAGAATCACGTCGTTTCAAAAGTGCTTAAAAACTTGATCATTATGTCATTTTCAGCCCACAAAAAAGGAATGTGGGTTTTATGTATGTTAATCCTAGAATAGAATAAATAATTTTAAAATATATTTGAATAAATATATAAAATAAAGAGGTTTGGGTATTCAAGAAAATAAAATATAATATAATTTCGTGAGGAGAAAAGAGAAATTTTGAGACGTAAATCTGACAGCATAATGAGTATAAAATATAGTTTTAGAAAAGGATAAAAAGAAAGGGGCCAGGGGTATACCATTGATAAAAAATAATTTTTTAGTAAGGTAATTAATAAAAAGGAAATAATATATAGTTACCATAACATTCGGAAGACATATACAAAAAAGGTTCTTGAAATGAAGAGAAAAGAAGGATATTTCCATTACATTGAAGAGTTGTTCCTAAAACTTCAGGATTGGGACCTTGGGGGCTTGAGGACACCATGTTAGGAATTATTGGTAGGTAAAACTTTCATATATTCATGTATTATGGATTTTTCTTGAAAATAAATGGATAAATGGGGGGTATTTATCGCAAAATCGGAGTATTTGTTTATTAATTTCCAAATATAGGCCTTAAAAACCCAGGTTGTAGAAAATAAAAAAATGGACTTTACCATGGTATTTTCACATTGTTTTGGAAACTTGGGTCATATTTTATGTTATTTTAATCCATAAGAGTCGATAATTATTTCATATTACTTCTTTTGTCTTGTAAAAGTAAAGTTTCCACAAAAATAATGTTTTCAATGTCTTAGTTTCCATTTTAGGATTTGGAAAGTAAATTATAGGTTTGTAAATTGATTAAAATCTATTAAAATAATTGATATTAATAAAATCAATTATTTTAGGTCGTGTATTTTGGTTAATTATTCATTAAATATTTATTACATAATTCTGAAGTCATTAAACATACCGAAAAACTCAAACTATATTTTTACTATTCATAAAAGAATGAAGTATTTTAAAATATTCTCATAAATTAATCCTAACCTAATTTTGGAAGGATGATTTAAAAAATGATATATATTTTGTTAGAATAATTCTTTAAATATGATAATTATTACTTTTAAATATAAAAACCCTTATTTATTAAAAATAATAGCGTATTGAAAATGCAGAGTAAAATTTATGAAACTTGAAAAAATAAAATTATTTTATAATTTCTATTAAAATATGAGTGTTTTTATAAAACAATTTCATTAAAATAATTATTATTCATAATATATTTGTTTATTATAAATATTTATATCTTTCTCATAAAGTACTATTTTTGTTTGAAAAATCAATTTATCAAATTTTATATCAATTTTGTTTAAGAAAAAATATTCTTAAAACCAAATTGATGGAATTAAAATTTTATTTATACAATGGAATTACACTTTAAGTAACTAGTTCCTCAAAACATAACACCTTATAAAACCCACATACAACCTAAGGGTAAGGTGTGTGATGATGATATATTCATGAGGCGGCTTAGTTAACATCACCTGAGTGGTAATTTCTACTAACTTGAATATCTCCCATAGGATATTTCGTTCAAGATTCACTTATTGAAGCTTATATTGGGCTTGGTCAAGAGAGAACCCAAGTGATGCTTCCTACCCCCCAAGCTCTAATAAATGGTCTTTATATAACAATACTCTACTGGTTGAGGCCATCATGTCTCCTTTCTATATTAATTATTCATTATCATTTCTAATTACAAATTATAACATAAAACATTATTACCAAGAGTATAGTTTCCAATAGTCACATTTACTAATGGTCATAATTTTCCAATGGTAAAATAACAATCAAACCCAGATATTCAAATTTCTCTTTATATTTTCTTCATTATTAAAAAGATATAATTTTATTGATTTTAACATAATCTATCATATATTTTATCAGGAAAATAAATATCATTAAAAAATTTCGTTTCATTACAGGGTTACCCCGAAATCACATTTTATGGGGTTCATCTTTACGATATGTTGTTGTAGATTATTAAATTTGGTCTTTAGGTTATCCAGGTGGTCAGATCATTGTTGGTACTTAACTAATAGATCATCAATGTAGCATTCAACAAACATCCACAAGAAGGGTTTGAAGATGCGATTTGTGGCACATTGGTATGTGGCACTGACATTATTAAAACCAAAGGGCATTACCCAATAGAATAATACTCCCTATGTGGCCTTGAAGGTAGTGGATTATTCATCTTATGGGGTCATACAAATTTTATTGTACCCTGAATATCCATCCATGAATGAGAGGGATTGATAACTATCCATCACATCATTCAGGTGTTCTATGACTAGAACCTAGATATCATCTTTCTAATAGTTCCAGTTGAGATCTCTAAAGTCGATGCATACCCTGATTTGACTATTTTTCATCTTTACTAGGGCGATATTGGCTAGCCATCTCAGATTATTAACTACCCAAATAAATTTATCCTTGTTGAGTTTTTCCACTTTAGCCTCAATTTTCTAGGCTTGAGTTGGGTGTGTCCATTTGGATGCCTATATATATATATCCTCAATGGTCTTCTGGAAAGACTAAGTGATGGGTGACCTCCTCAGGTTTGAGGCTTGGTATCTCTGTATAATTCCAGGAAAACACATACCAGTATTTCTTAGATAAGGAAGTATATACCTCATATTCTTTAGAATTCATGGTCACACTGATCAACTTTGTAATGACCTGAACTTTTTGAATGATAATTGTTTTTTTGAAAATTTGTATTATATTATCTTATACATAACAAAACTATATATCTTTAATAATGAAGTAAGTATATTTTGAAATGTATCCATTAGGTTTTGAATATTATATGATCATTGTTCAATTATGATCTTTGGTCAATATGAATGTTTGAAACTATACTCTTAATAATAATTTTGACATTATAATTATTATTTATGAGTATAAATTACAAAGGAAAATTAATGTAGAAAGAAGAGTCGATGGCCTCATTTAGTAGAGTCATGACATATGAATCCCATTTTTTAGAAATTTGGAGGGAGGTATCATCCTTGGTTTTCACTATTGACCAAGCCCAAGACGAGATTCAATAAATGAGGTTCCTATGAGAAAAGTTCAAATTAGTGGAGATTACCACTCAGGAGATGTTAGGAAAGACACCCCATGAGTCTATAACCATAACACACCTCAACATTAGGTCATATTAGGGTGTTAAAAGGGATTATGTATCAATGCCTTAGTTACTTAATGTATAATCTCTTTTCATAAATAATTTTTTTATTCCATCAATTTAGTTTTGAGAATAGTTTTTCTTAAAAATAAGATGAATTTGATCAATTGATTTTTCAAACAAAAATTGTAATGTTCAGAATTTATATAATTATTATAAAAAATTAACTTATTGTTAATAATTATTATTTTAATGAAATAGTATTATTAAAACACTCCGTTTAAATATAAATGATAAAATAATTTTTTTTCAAGTGTCAGAAATTTCACAATGCATTTTCTATCCGATAATATTTTTAATAACTAAGGATTTTAATATTTAAAAGTTAAAATTATCATATTTAAATAATTATTATGATAAAATAAATATCATTTTTTGAAATCAGAACATAAAAATTAGTTTATGGTGAATTTATTGAATTTTATAAAATACTTTTGTTTTTCGTGAATAATAAAAATACAGTTTGAGTTTTTTGATATGTTTAATGAAATCATAATGATGTAATATTTGATATAAAATTATGGTCAAATATTATAGATTAAAATAACATAATATGTGTCTTAAGTTGTCAATAACATGGGTAAGACCATGGTTTTTAATTTACCACTACTTAGGTGTCTAAAGAAATTAATAAACAAATCCTCCTCTTTTGCTATAAATACCCACCCATTTATCCATTTAATTTAACATAAAATTGTTCCTCTAAAAATATATGATAGTTTTACCTACCAAGGAGTCTTTAAATGGTGTCCTAAAGCACCCAAGGTCCCAATAGTTTAGTTTTAGGAGTTACACTTCAAGGTAAGGGAAATCTTAACTTCTCTTTTTCTTTCAAGTCCACTTTTTATGCGGTATGTCTTTCAAATTTCAATACTATGTTCTTATATACATTTTATTCTATAAATTTACTATATTGAGATTATTTTATTAATGTGATAACCTTTTCATTTATCTTTTTAATGTTTTCTAATACCATGTTTCATACCCGTTATGCTACAAAATTGTTTTTTCTCAAAATTTCTCTCTCTTTATTAAGAAATTCTCTTATTTTCTTTTGTGAATACCCAAACCTCATTATTATTCAGGGGTATTAACCTAGGTGTCAAAATTATCTATTTTATTCTGGGATTTACATACATTAAACCCACATTCCTTTTTCATGGGTTAATAATGACATAAAGATCTTTTATATAAGTAATTTTTTAAAAACGTCATGATTTTGAGATGAAAACCGTATCTTTTATTCTCAGAAAGTTATTTATAAAATTATTTATTATGATATATTTTTATCACATTGATTAATACATGGGTAGGGTTCACCCTAAAATCCCTCCAATGCATCGACTAAAGATTTTAATCTCTAGAGATGACATGTTTTATAATACCTTGGTGAATAACCTTGGTACTTTTTATGACACCTCAATGACAAAGCTTGGTGATATGATTATGAATGACTCAATTTAATGTTTTAGAAACATTTAAAAGTTATAATTCATATTATTGTTATTATTATTATATTCCTTTTTATCATTCCTTTATGTGTTTTATCAAGTTCTTTTTAATATTCCTCAATATCACAAGTAAATTATTTCCCTTGTTTTCCCTTACTGGGCCTTATGCTCACCCTTTCATTTGATGTATGTACCCCAGACATGAGATGAAGTAAAAGTACTTAATATGAAACAATAAAGAATCATTTCATGTTGTTTGGGATAATATTTTATGTTTTCATGTATTATATACTTTTTTTACAAGAAACTAAACATTAAAAGATCATCAATTTATACAATGTAATGTAAAGTTATGTAATAAAAAGGTAGGATTCCATAATTAGTATCAAAGTATAGTTTAGTTATTTTTGGAAATTAGGATTTGAAAACATTAGGAATAACCTTAGAGAAAAGTTTAAATATATGAAAATATCATGGTATTTTGGTGAAGTATTAAGTGGTTTCTAAGAAAATAAATCCATGTCTGGATACAAACAAGTGGATATGGTTATGGAATAGATGTACCTAGGGGTGACAACACCTACAAGGTGAGTCGGTTCTGGCTTGGTGTAACTAGTACATGACAACAATCCTTACTATGCACCTAGTTTGACACTCCTAGGGGATATGTTTGGTTAATCATAAGATTTTTATAAACCATTATGAATGTTTTATAGAAAAATGTATTTGTTGTTAAAAGAATAACATATTGAAGCATGATATTTAAATTCATGAAATTAATTTATAATTATAATATTATTAAATAAAAACCATTTATCACTAAGGTTTTCTTCTTTTATAGAATAGAGTGAAATAGGATAAACCACATAAATGGCGAGTGCAACAGACCAGGCACCGAAAACCTTCGAATGGAATCCACAATGAAAAAGTTCATGATAATGATGAATCAATTAACTCAAATTATGAACAATAACTTGAATAAAGCTGAGAGACCAGATTCACCTCGAAGGAAACAACCTTCCATTAAGTACTTTATGTGTCAATGACCACCTTCTTTCAGTGGATCTATAGACCCATTGATTACTAGACAATGGATAAGATCTATAGAAAAGATCTTTTCTATACTCTGTTGTTCATAAAAAGAAAAAGTCGCCATGGATGTATAACACTTAGTGGGAGAAGATGATCAGTGGTGGACGTTGGTTAAAAACATGAAGACAAGAGTGGAGATTGATTCAATGTATTTTTAAGAGTTTAGGGGAACACTTTTCAAAAAATATTTCCCCCATTCAATGTGAACAAAAATAGAGAAGGAATTCCTAGATTGAAGAAGAAGGAAAATGAATCTATGGGAAGCAATGAGATGAACTTCACAAGACTTTTCCATTACACCTCTATATTTTTCATGTATCATAATGGGAAGGTTTATAGATTATTTGGTGGACTAATACCCCATCTATGAAAGAATATAGCCAATCGAGACTATGAAAACTATGAAGAGATTGTGAGGAGTGTTATAAGATTTGAACTAGAGTTCAAAGAGATATAGTGGTCCAATAGATCGAATGAAAAGAAGAGATCTTCATAGACATACATGGGGTGGATATTTAATCAGGGAAGAGGAAGAAATCAAGTTAAACTTTCCACATGCAACAAATTTGGGAAGAATCATTCAGGGAATGGATTTCTTGGGAGCAGGAAATGTTAAAAGTGTGTAAGTGAAGGCCATATTTCTCAAAACCATTGTAGTGAATTGAAGCCTCAACTTATTAACACTAAAAACAAATGGATGATGGTGCAAGCCCAACTTGAATTCCAATTCTTCAAGTGTGGATAACTTGGTCACTTTTCCAATAATTTTCCAAATCTGAAGTTATTGGAGGTGAATCACCATCAACCTCAACATAGGCCAAGGGAGAACAAATAGATTTTTATATCATTAAAACTAAATTTTAAGCTTCAATTGATGTGGTAGAAGGTTATCTAATTGTTCTATCAAAGAAATCAAGTACTTGATTTGATTATGGTTCTAAACAATCCTTTATTTCCTCTAAGTTTACAAAAAATATAGAATCAATCTATGAACTTCTATAAGTAAAGTTATATTTCTAGAATACTAGAGGGACTATCCAAGTATAAATAGTGTATAAAAACTCTAATATTAAACTTGGAGATAATAATATCATCAAAAATATAGAATTCATTCACATTTTGGAATTCAACATTGTACTAAGCATGGATTGGCTCTCAAAGTATAATGTTAAAATCAATTGTAGAAGGAAATATCAATAGTCTAGAATGTAAAACCTACAGCTGTTTTCAAAGGAGAGATATCTCAACATGATCTTTGTCTAGAAGAACCTCCTATATGATTATTTATGGAAATGACCTATGAAGATGAATAAGGAAATGAAATTATACAAATAGAGAATGTCGACATCATTTAGGAATACATTGATGTATTTTCTAAGGAGTTACCTGGACCCCCCTAGAAAGATAGGTAGAGTTCTCCATTGAACTCATGCTTGGATCCAAGCCGATATCAAATACCCCATATAGAATGGAAAATGTGGAGCAGAAGGAATTAAATAAAAAACTCCAAGATATTTTAGAGAAGGGGTTTCTATGACCAAGTGTGTCTCCTTATGGAGAACCAATTCTCTTTGTGAAGAAGAATTATGGATCAATGCTTCTATGCATTGATTATAGAGAACTTAATGGGATCATAGGGAAGAACAAGTATCCTCTTCCAAGAATTGATGATTTATTTGACCAGCTTCATAGGGCTCAATTCGTCTCAAAGATTGATCTTCAATTTGGTTATCATTAATTGAGGGTGAAGAAAGAAGACATTTTAAAGTTTTCCTTCCATTCAAGATATGAAAATTATGAGTTTGTTGTTATGACCTTTGTATTGACTAATTCAACTGTTATATTTATGGATGTGATGAATAAATACTTTAAGGACTACCATGATAACTTTGTGGTAGTTTTTATTGATGATATTATGATATATTCCAAAAGTTGTGACGATCATGAGGATTATCCAAGGGTTATATTGAGAAATATGAGGAAGCAAAGTCTATTTAGAAAATTTATAAAATGTAAATTTTGGTTACAACATGTTACTTTCTTGGGGAACATTGTAACAACTAAAGGAATATCAGTTGATCCTGCCAAGAAAAATGTTGTGGAGGATTTGCCTCATCATAAAATAGTAACTAAGATTCATAGTTTCCTTGGTTTACCAGGATATTATAGGTGGTTTTTGAAATAAAATTCCTGAATTTCTAATCGAATAACAAATTTTAATAAAAAAGGGTCTAAGTTCATCTGGACAAAAGAGTGTGAAGAAAGTTTCCAAGAGCTAAAGAATAAATTGGTTACTGTACTCACGTTAACTCTTCCCTATATCAGAGAAAGATTTTTTATTTTTAGTGATACAACTATTAAAGGAATTGGGTGTGTAATCATACAAAATGAGTAAGTGATTACTTATGCATCTCGACATTTGAAGCCTCTTGAACCGAAATATCCTACGAAAGACCTAGAGATGGTTGTAGTTGTATTTTCTCTAAAGATATGGAGGAACTATCTTTATGGGATGAAATATGATATATACACAGGCCATCAAAGTTTGAAGTATATTTTCATGAAAATGTAATTGAACAATAGACATAGGAGATGGTTGGAACTTCATAAAGACTGTGATTGTTCAATTCATTATCACCCCAGAAAATCAAACAAATTGGCTGATGCATTAAGTAGGAAAGACCCTATTGTGCTTGAAATGATGAGGATTCAAGGAGACCCTTTGATCAAAGACCTAGTAAAACTGGACATGTGAATCACAAGGGAAGGGACATCATAAACCCTATCCCAAATGAATCATCAAACATTATTACTAGATAATATAATGAAATCTCAAATAGAAGATCCTTTGTTATAGAAGAAGATAGAGGCTATGAATAATGGGAAGTTTCATAAGTTAAATGTTGATCAAGATGGTGTACTAAAATTTTGTACAGGGATATGTGTTCCATATATTCCAAAAATAAATAAGGATTTGATGGATAAAGCTTATTTATCTACATTCTCTATATATCCTAGAAGCACTAAAATGTATAGGGACCTTTATGATCATTATTTATGGGATAACATGAAAAGGAAGATTGTTGACTACACTATAAGGTGTTTGGTGTGTCAAAAAGTAAAGGCAAAGAGACTTCTTCCTAAAGGGGTATTACAACCACTACCCATACCAGCATGGATGTAGGACAATATCACTATGGACTTTGTCATAGGTCTCCCAAAATAATCCATAGGAAACAATGCGATATGTGTTATAGTGGTCTGTCTCCCCAAGACTGCCCATTTTATCTCTATTCAGGAAGATTTCTCTCTTGACCAACTCGCCAATATATATGAAAAGGAATTGGTAAGGCTATATGGAGTTCCACTTTCTATCATTTTTTATCATGATCCAAGGTTCACATCAAAATTATAGTGAAGTATTCAATATTCGATGAGTTCTAAATTTAATTTTAATATGGATTATCATCCTCAAACTGATGGACAATTTGAAAGGATTATTCAGACACTCGAGTACATATTGATAACATGTTTAATAGAATTTAAAGGTGGATGGGATCAACATCTCCCATTAGTTGAGTTCTTATACAACAACATCTTCCATTAAAGTATTCAAATGTTACCCTATGAAGCTATATATGGGAAGATATGTATAACTCATACTTGTTTGGATGAAGTTGCTGAGGGAAAGATTCTTGGCCCTAATCTTGTGCAAGATATGGCAGAAACGATTCATGTCATCTAGAAAAACATAAAGGAAACTCAGAGTGGGAAGAGGATATATACTGAAAACCATCGAAGGGACTTGGAGTTTGATGTTGGTGATAAAATCTTCCTTTAAATTTCACCTTGGAAGAGATTCATGTGGTTTTGGAAGAAAGGGAAGCTCATCCCCAGGTATATTGGCCCTTATGAAACCCTTGATTGCATAGGACCAGTGGAATATCAGCTATCACTTCCACCAAACCTAGATCAAGTTCATGATGTTTTCTACATATCTATATTGATGAAGTCAATACCTAACCCTTCACATGTACTAAATCCCGAGGTGGTACAATTGTAACATGACCTCTCTTATGAGGATTAGTCGACGAAGATATTGGACCATAGAGACAAGGTTCTCTACCATAAGACTACCCACCTTGTTAAAGTGTTGTGTAGGAACCAAAAATATGAATAATTCATATAGGAACCAGAGGAAATGATGAGGAAGAAGTACCCACACCTTTTCTCAACTGAGGTAACAAGATTAAATTTCAGGGAAAAAATTTATTAAGGGGTGAAGAATGTAACAACCCAAACTTTTTGAATGACAATTGTTTCATGAAAAAGTGTGTAATATTATATTATACATAATAAAACAATATCTCTCTAATAATGAAGTAAGTATATTTTGAAATGTGACCATTATATTTTGACTATTATATGATCATTGGTCAATTATGACTGTTGGTCAATTATGACCGTTGGTCAATATGACTATTGGACATTATACTCTTAATAATAATTTTAATGTTATAATTATTATTTATAAGTAGAAATGACAATGGAAAATTAATACAAAATAAAGAGTCGATGGACTCAAACAGTAGAGTCATTCCATATGAATCCCATTTGTTAGAACTTGGAGGGGAGGTAGCACCCTCGAGCTTCACTCTTGACCAACAACAAGCCTAGATTCAACCAATGTGGATTAAATTAAATTTCCTATGGGAGAATTTCAAATTAATGGAGATTACCACTCAAGTGATGTTAGATGAGCCACCCCATAAGTCTATCACCATCGAACACCTCAACCTTAGGTCGTATGAGGGTGTTATAAGGTGTTATGTATCGAGACCTTAGTTACTTAATTTATAATTTATTTTTATAAGTAAAAATTTTATTCCATCAATTCCATTTTGAGAATAGTTTTTCTAAAAAATATGATGAATTTGATAAATAGATTTTTCAGACAGAAATTATAATTTTCATAAATGATATAATTATTATAATATAATAAGGTGTTATGAATAATTATCATTTTAATGAAATATTCTGATTAAAACACTCCTTTTTAAATATAAATGATAAATAATTTTTTTTTCAAGTGTTATAAATTTCACTATGCAATCTCACTATGCATTTTCAATCTGCTAATATTTTTAATAACTAAATATTTTTATAATTGAAAGTTAAAATTATCAAATTTAGAAAATTTTTATGATTAAAATAAATATCATTTTTGAAATCATCATGTTGAAATTAGGTTAGGGTGAATTTATGAAAATTTTCTAAAATACTTTAGTTTTTTTGTGAATTTTAAAAATACAGTTTGAGTTTTTCGATATGTTTAATGATATGGCGTCCCGGACCCGACCGCCCCTCAACTCGAGCCTCAAGCCCAGTTGGCCACATGACCCCTGGCTCATCTCCCCATAGGCTAGGGGCTGCCGACTAGCAGCGGGGGTGTAATGGTAAGTTAGTGGGGATACTGTACCCCCATGTCAGAGTACACAGTGGTATAACAGCAAAGTAATAAAAATAGAGGAAGCACAACCAATGGTAAACAGGAGAAAAAGGGAAACATACAAACCAAACAACAGAAGTAAGGAAAACCCTGATAGATATAAAAAATCCACATAGGCAGTGTATGATACAAAATGGATGTATGGAATGTTGATACAGTAATACAAAAAGAGAACAAAAGTAGTCCATGAGCATCTCTAGCCAACGTCGGTCCTCTGCTCTGGACTCCATCTAGAACATACATGTATCAACAACCTAAAGATGGGACTTTTCCCCTACTAGTACCTGCCGTAGTAAAGTCTACATGGGTGCCAAGGAGGCTGCCCAGGTAGGGTGTGAGACAAATCTCAGTAGGCCACCACCAACGGGGTCTACATGTAATCCAAATAGGTGTTCGCAAAATAAACAGTGTGTAGTAAACTACAAGTAAGTAAAATAAAGTAATAAACAACCCTCCCGCTCAGGTTTCAGAAGGACACCTGGGGGGTCTACCTGCTTTAGGTCATGGCTGGTATTCTGAACAAACACCAGGGGTATAAGTACATAGCTATAGGTTATCACTGGCACGAGGTAAGCATGCCCCTTGTCCACAAGCACTGTAACAGGCACGAGGTAAGAATGAATCCCGCCCACACACGGAGATTTATCTGTCACGGGGTAAGAATGCCTCCTGCCCACACACAGAGATTCATCTGGAACAGGGTAAGAATGCCTCCTGCCCACACACGAAGATTAATCTGGAACGGGGTAAGAATGTCTCCCGCCCATATATGAAGATTCATCTGGAACGGGATAATAATGCCTCCCGCCCACACACGGAGATTCATCTAGCACAGGGTAAGAATACCTCCTGCCCAAACATGAAGATTCATCTGGCACGGGGTAATAATGCCTCCCGCCCACACACGGAGATTAATCTGGCACGGGGTAAGAATGCTTCCCGCCCACACATGGGTTATCACAAGCATGTCAACATAGCAATGCATAACCATTCACATCACAATATATAAGTCAATCCATCTTATATAATATCATATTAACAAGGCATGACATTTCCCAATCACATTATAAGGAAATCATACATCTCAATTCATTAAAGGGTTCAGGCTATCTCATCCTAGCCAACCTCTAACCAAAACATCTCATTTTCCTAACATGGAAAATGCCTTTCAAGACATATCATTAAGGTCCAAAGGTGAAAAGGGCCAAATCTCAAGGCATATCACCTATGGTTGACCACTCCCGGTCCACACCTCATCTAAACACCCCAATAAGGTTAGATTCATCACTCTCATACCACATGGGTCATCTAGATATGAAGAAGTCAATATAAATATGGGTTTTGATGAAATAAAAACCATGAAACGACGACAATAACTCAAAAAAAACCCAAAATGAAAACCATGTGACCACCTACCTTAGAGATGTAGGCATAGGCTCGCTTGATATAGACCTCAGATTCATAGTAGGTTGGAAGAGATCTGAGTTCCAGTCCAATTACCTGGAAATAGAGCATATGAGCCTACATCAAAATAGCAAAAAGAATACCAAGATTCACTAAGGAAGGAAGCTTTGGTGTGGTTAGCCTTACCTTGGGTGATACAACGCCTTCGACGGATCAAAGAATGGTCGCTGGATGAAGAAATGACAAGAGATTGAGAGAGGAGAGGGTTTGGAGCTCAAAAGATGGCTCCCCTCTGTTCTGTCCGTGGGAAGGATGATGAAAGAAACAGATTAGTCTTAAATAGAATTTAAGGTCAAAATGGTAATTTTTACCCAGGACAGGGTCGCATGGTTTAGGCGCACGGTTTACCAAACCGTGTGCAAACCGTGCGCACCTCACTACCTCCCGACCAAGGGCCGCACGGTTTAGGCTCACGGTTTACCCAAACCGTGCGCAACCCGTGCGCACCTCCCTTCCTCCAGACTAAAGGCCGTACGGTTTGTCTAAAACCATGCGTAGGCCGTGCTCCATTGTCTGCAAGCCCATTTCTCAAACTCCCGGGATCCGAAACAACCCCGTACACTCCCCGGACCTTCCTTAGGATGTTACCCACATTAAAAAGATTAAAGGAAAGATTTGAAAGAAAAACTAACGATCCGTACCTTTTCTAAAGAGTTGGGTCGTTACAACCTCACCTCCTTAAAGAAACTCATCCCTGAGTTGGCCTTCTGAGGGTACTGAGGTGTCATCAATGAAAAGCTCTAGCCATTGAGAACGTATATCAGCCTCCCACTCCCAAGTCTCGTCCTATACCCGGTCATGCCGCCACCGCACCCGTACTAGAGGAACATACCTGTCACAGAGTGTCTTCACACTCCGGTCAACAATTCGCATCGGATACTCCTCGAAGAAAGAATCCATATCCAGTTCAACCTCATCAGGCTGAAAAACATGAGTTAGATCTGAAAAGTAGCGGCATAGTTGAGATACATGAAAAACATCATGCATGGACTGGTATCTCTACGGAAGTGCAAGCTGATAAGCTACTGGTCCAATCCACTTCATCACCTCAAAGGGTCCTACGAACCTTGATGAAATCTTACCCTTCTTCCGTATACGTCTTTGCCCCAACCTGGGTGAGACCTTCAAGAAAACCCAGTTCCCAACCTCGAACTCAAGAGGTCACTGGTGCTTGTTAGCATAGGACTACTGTCTAGACTGAGCTATCGGTATACGCTTCCTAACAAGATGTATCTGCTCTGTAGTCTCCTGCACAAGACGTGGTCCTAGAACAACTACCTCCCCTTCTTCAATCCAACACAAAGGTGAGAGACAAGGCCTACTATATAAAGCTTCATAGGGAGCCATCTCAATGGTAGCCTGGAAGATATTGTTATAAATAACCTTGACAAGAGGAATGTGTTTCTCCCATGAACCTCCAAAATCGAGCACACATGCACGTAACATATCCTCTAGTACCTGTATAGTCTTCTTGGTCTATCCGTCAGTCTGCGAGTGATATGTCGTGCTCAAAAGTACCTGCGTACCCAAAGCCTTCTATAAACCCTACCAGAACCGAGATGTAAAACAAGGATCTCTATCTGAGACAACATAACGAGGTGATCCATGAAGGAGCACCATTTCATTGACATACATTCTTCCCAAGTCATCAATCGTGAAGGTCTCCCGCACAGGTAATAAATGCACGACCTTCCTCAGACGGTCAATGATAACTCATACTGCATCATTGCCATGAGGTGACCTGGGTAAACTGGTTACAAAGTCCATAGAAACATCGTACCATTTCTACTCCGGAATGGAAAACGGATGCAAAAGCCCTACCAGATGCTGATTTTCTACCTTCACCTGCTGACAGGTGGAACAATGCATGATAAAACCGGCTATCTCCCGCTTCATGCTAGGCCACCAGTACTATCGTTGCAAATCATGATACATTTTGGTGATGTCTGGGTGAACAACCAATAATGAGGCATGGAAATCCCTCATCATCTCCTCTCGGATGTCTTCTATGACCCATACATGCCCACAGAACAATAAATTATCACCTTTATCCATGGTCCAATCTGTAGAGGAATCATCAGAGACACTTTCTCATAGAACAAGGCCTTCCGAATCTGATAACTTTCTTGCCCTGACCCGTTCCAAAAGAGTAGATGTCACCGCTAAGGTTGAGAGAACCATTTTGACCCTGACCCTCCTAAACCTCAACGTGCATCTCCGAAAATAGGGCCATCAGCTTCCACTCCAAATTAGATTCCTGAACCACTTGTGACTGAGTTTTCCCACTCAGCGCATCAGCTACTAAATTTCTTTTCCCAGGAGTGTAGGCCTGTTCGAAATCAAAGGATTGCAGGTACTTGACCCACCTGCATTGCCTGAGATTTAGATCCCGCTAAGTGAATATATATTTGAGTATTTTGTTGTCAGTGAATACCACAAAATTCTCTCCCAAGAAATAGTTTCTCCAACAATGCAAGGCATGTACAAATGCTGTGAGCTCGAGGTCATGTGTTGGATAATTCCATTCATGAGCCTTTAACTGATGAGAATCATACGCAACGACTCGCTCATCTTGCATCAAGAAAGCTCCAAGGCTGATACCTAATGCATCACAATAGAATGTATAAGCTCTGCCTGGATTCGGAAAGATCAGTATCGGTGCTGAAGTTAGTCTGCCCTTCAGTTCCTAAAAAACTACTTCACAAGGTTCTGACCAATTGAATCTCACCCCCTTTTTGGTCAAAGCTGTAAGCGGTGCTGATAGGCATGAAAAGTCCTGAATGAACCACCTATAATATCCAGAAATCCCTAAGAAACTCCTGATATCAAAGACGTTCTTGGGATGCTCCTAAGAAATTACAGCACTCACCTTCTCAAGGTCAACTGAAACTCCAGACTGAGAGATAATGTGACCCGGGAAGTGAACCTTATTTATCCAAAAGTGTCATTTATTAAGCTTATCATAAAGATGATGCTCTCTTAGCGTATTCATCATGATCTCAAGATGGGTTTCATGGTCATGTCTTGAGCGTGAATAGACTAAGATATCATCCACAAATACAACCACAAAATAATCAAGGTAAGGGTGAAAAATACGATTCATAAGAGCCATAAAAACTACAGGTGCATTCGTAAGCCCAAACGACATGACTAGGTACTCATAGAGACCATACCTTCTCCTGAACTCCATGCGAGGTATGTACGAAGTCTTAACATGCACCTGGTGATAGCCCGACCACAAATCAATCCTTGAAAACACCTTCACTCCTCAGAGCTAATCGAAGAGGTCATCAATCCGAGGTAAAGGATACCGATTCTTAATAGTGAGCTGAATTAACTTACGATAATCCACTAAAAGACAAAGGGTACCATATGACTTCTTGGTAAAGAGAACTGATGATCCCCAAGGAGAAGTATTGGGATGTATAAAGCCTTTTTCTTCTAGGTCCTCCAACTGAATCTTGAGCTCCAAAAGTTCCTTAGGTTCCATCCTATAAGGAGGAATGGTCACTGGTGCTGCTCCTGGTATAAGCTCAATAGTAAACTCCATCTCTTGCACTAGAGGTAGACCAAAAAAATCATCAGGAAATACATCACTGAAAAGCTCCACCACCGTAGGATAAATAGAGGGTTGTAACCCTTGTTTATCAAGATAAAGATTGACAACCTGTGTCGTGACAACACCTAAACTCTGGTGTTTCGGTCCTACTCGTGTCGTACTAAGATCCCATTCTCCCTTATGAATATGCGTGCCGCCCTCTGGTGACGTAAATGCCACCCTCTAACTATAGTAGTCAATCCAGGCTCTATAGGGAACTAACCAGTCCATCCCGATTGTTACATCAAAACCTGTAATATCCAGAACATACAGGTTCCACACGAGAAGGTAACCACCCACCTCGAGGGGACAATTCTGAAAACGACGAATGCACTCTGAACGGATACCTAATGGTTTATCTAACGTGATCATGCCCTGATATAACTCAACGTCAAGGCCCAAAATTCTGATAATCGCCTCCGATATAAAAGAGTGAGAAGAGCCTGTATCAAACAAAGCCGATAATAATGTAGAGGCAACTAGAATCGTACCTCGTATAGTATATGGTCTGGCGTACTGCTCCTGTGGTGTAGGCTCGACTGCATACAACTGGCCAGTACCACGACCCTAAGTCACAACCTGGTTACCTTGAGAAGACCTGCTCTACTGGTGATGAGATTCATACACCTGATTACCTCTACCTCGACTGCCACCACGGCCTGATCGGCCGGTGGTATTCTAGCCGCATGACTGACGTGATCCTGCCGATCCAGCACCAGATCGTGGAGTAGGTACAGATCCCTGCTCACTAGGCCCTGGGGGAAAAGTCCTATAGAAACGGTGGAGATGAACTAACCTACCACAACCTATGCAATCCACTAGATTTCACGTACACTACCTCCTCAAATGTCATGGAACCCCACGTTGGTGACAGATAGGAGTAACACTTGAGAAAAGGGTCTGAACACCACTAACACCACGAGAGTCCTCAAAATGCCGCTTCTTCTCAAAAGAAGATCCACTGGAACCCTTAGGTGCCGAACCACCCTGGTTCACACTATCTGATTCTCACAAATTCCTCTCTGTGATCAAATCCTGATTGAAAATCTCTAAAATGGTCGTCAGCCTAAACACGTTAACTTGCGACCGGATGACATAACACAACTCATCCTCAAAATGCCTAGTGGCTGTAAGATCATCAATAGCTAGTTTAGGGGAAAAACACTGTAACTCAGTTAAACGGGACGAATATTCCATGACTGTCATGGTACCTTGTTGCAAATTCATAAACTCCCTAGCTCTGTCAGCCCTCAAAGTCTGGGGAAAGAAATAATCATAGAAGACGGTCTGGAAATCGGTCTAGATCATATCTCTCTACTGTCCCGACTGGGTGATGACATCCCACCACCTCCTGGCTGAACCACATAGCATATAAGCTGTGAGATTTACCCTCTGCTCTGGAGGCATATCAAGGTGCTCAAAGATGGTCAGAATATCTTCCAACCAGGACTCCGTAGAAAGTGGTCCGCCATCTCTCGTAAATGTAAGAGGATGCTGCGACTAAAACTCGCGGGTCAACTCTTCCATACTCGGGGCAGGTCGCACTCCACCTTGCATACTTTTCATCATAAACAAGAATCTCTCACAAAACTGGGCATCGACGCCCATATCAGGAATAACAAAAGGATCCACGGGTGGCTCGACAGGAAGATAAACTGGCAGCTCAGGGTCCGCCACCTCAAGAACGTGATCATTGCCGCCTTCAGCGCGCACGACTCGAGGACGTCTCGAAGGCATAACACTACAATGCCAAACGAACATCTCAAAAGAAGAAAACAAAAAATTAAAGGTTGAACTCTAGAATATAGGACATGTACTAAGCCTTCCTACCCCTAATATCACCTATCCACACCCATAAGAATTCTTAGTAAAACCTGCAACTGCTCCAATTTAACTTAATGTAGTGACATGGCATTTCCCAGCTCATAAGGGCCCATACTCCTCATGAACTGAAATATGACACACACATGGATGCCATTTCTCATTTACCTGTGCTAATTAAGTATTTTAATTTCCTTTAAGGAAAATGTTTGGTTTAGTTGGAATGTCATTTTCCGATCCATAAGGGCCCATACACCTTATGAACCAAAAATTGACACCCACCAAAACAACATCTGTAGAGGCCCAAAGCCTAACATACATGGACATTACAATACTTTTACGGAATGCTTAATACATAACAAAAACCAACACTCAAGGATAGTAATAGTTTAGTATCTTTGGAAACTCGGAACATAATCTTCTAATCATGGTGAAAGATCTTCAACACCTCCCATAAAGATCTTCCCCTTTTATTTTCTTACCTAAAACCTTTCTTTATATCCTGGGGAAAAAAATATAAAAAGGGTGAGCTCAGATGCTCAGTAAGGGTAAACATAGAGAACATAAAACAATCCATAAACATTTGAATGTAAAAACATGAGCATAAAATCTAAACATCAAAATCTTGAGCAATGACATAAAACAATGCATTACATAAGGAATATATCATAAAAGAACATTAATCATGATAAAATAGCATGGGAATAAAACTTTTAATTGTAGAAAAACATTAAGCACATGATATGATTTCCATAGTAGCCAAGTCATTTATGCCAAGACCATCTTAGTGGACAAAGTCCCTTACTGAACCAGGTTTACTTGTCGTTCCAGCCCTGTATTACTAAACCAGATTTACTTGTTGTTCCAGCCATGCCAATATCATGGGATATAAATCTTTACCCAATTCATTGGAGGGAGATATAGGTCCCACCCATCTCATAATGAAATCATTCTTACTTGTGCCACAATATAAACATAAATCATTCATCATAACCCAGAGAATAAAATGGGTTTCATAAACATCATCCCATCATAACATAATCCATATAAAAAAAATAGATATCATTTCATCATAATAAAAATGAAACCATGTAAATCATAGAGACATTATACTTGAAACATAATCATACTAAATAATTTCATCTTAGATGGAAATTAGTTTTGACAAAACACTAGAAATGAATTCTTGGGGAAAATATCCTTTCTTCTTCAAAATCATTTTCTTTTCACCAAATGCCATGAAATTTTGAAATAAAAGGATTTTTTGAAAATAATCATGAAATATTATAGAGTAATCTTCTTGAAAATAAGGTGTTATGAAACCGTAAAAATCCATTCATGCTGTATAAGATAAAAAAACATTCTTCTCGTACTTTTTCCAGAAAAGTCAAAAAGTACCTTATATGGTTAACAAAAAAATAATCCTTAAATACCATGTAGTAAAAGTAAAAAATGGGTAAAAAGGACTTTAAACATACATGAAACCATTTTTAGAAAACCGGGACATGGATGAGAAATATTACCCCAGTAAATACTTACGAATAAACAATCTCAGATAAGAATGAGATTGCAATAATTATCCCTTACCTTAGGTCTAATATGCTTCGTACGTATCTGAACCTCCTATATAATGATTTAAATAATGTCATTGAATTATTACTGAATCATATTCGTTGTTATGATATTATATATGGTTCAATTATGACTTTATATTACCTGTTCTTTTGTAAATTCCATGTTAAAGCAGCGTTTTGGGTAAAATCGTTTTATTTATTGTACGTATTTCGACTTGTTATTATTGATATTATTACTTATATCCCGATTTACTTAATTACAGAATGTAAAAAATGATTTATATATAATATATATTCATCATATACATATATATATGTTATATCTATAAATGGAATGAAATACACCGTTCATGGAGACGGTAGGCCGTACGTACGTATGAACGCTGTTTTCGTTTCCTTATTGAATTGAATGGAATTAAGTAGATGAAATAAATATATAAATACATAAATCCAGTATCATTATTATGTAATATATTTCATTATTATTAATTATATATACTTTATAATCATTCATGAATGGTTAACATGGAGAATGAATCTCATCGCGTCGTGGAGACAGTAGTCCGTACGTACGCACGAGCGATGATATCATTATCATGATCATGGAATTGTATTTATGTGTATGTATAATATTTCATAATCAATATCAATTTACAATAATAAAATATAGTTATTTATTTACACCATTATACCCATCCAAGTAAGGTGGTGGTCGAAAACAGATTACACCACGACGTGGAGACGGTATTCTGTACGTACGCACGTGCGGTGATTTCATTTTCCATAGGATGGATAGAAGTTGAAATAGGGTTGTTTCATATTTATAATAACATATTAGTATATAATTAATACTGATGTTATTACTTTATAATGATACAACTAAAGAAGAAGAAGTAGAAGAAGAAAGAAACTTGAGAGAATCGGAAGAAGAGATTACCTCTTCTTCGACGCACCTCCTTTAAGATTCCTCTTATGGAAGTAGAGTTGGTCTTTTGAGAAGACCAGAACCTCCAGAATGTTTCTATGGAAGTGGATAATAGAAATGGGCAGGGGTTGGCTGAGATTCAAGGCTCAAAAGGGTGTTAATAGAAGAGGTACGAGGTTCCCTTTTTATAAGGGAGGAGAGGGGCACCTTTGAAAAAACTTAAAATATTATTTTATAATAAAGTCATATTCGGTTTTTAATAGCTCCAAATTGATTTATTTAAAAGATAAAGTGAGGATGGGTCGAAATAATCTCAACCAATAGGTTTTATTTAGGTTAATATTGTAACCTTATCTTTTAGATTTAACTCTAAGTTAAATAATTTAACTTTTACCGTGTCCTCTTGTTTTCTTACACTATATGGTTAATAAACTTACTATAAAAAGCCAAAAGAACCCCAATTAGTTCATTATTAATATATATAACCTTATCTAAGTCATTTTCCCGAACCTTATATTTTTATGAATATAATATCAATTAATAATATAATATTTGTTTTAAAAACTATTTTATGTCAATTTTGACACTATTTGGTAATTGATTTTTGTGAAAATCATAACAGCATGATTAGTTATAAAAAAGTTAATTAAATCAATAATAACATGTCATATTAACCTATAAAATTAGTGGAATTCATAAAAAGTCTCAAATTACATTTATTTGAGTATTTATAATATCAATTATTTTAATATTTCATTATTTAGGTAATTACTGCATCACCGTTGTGTCATATGTAACTTAAATTATTTAATGCCTAAAAATTATAAATAAAATTCCATAAGGTAGTAAATATTTTTAGATTTCTAATGAATATTTATAGTCGAATTTATATAATTTATAACCCTGTATGAAAAATTATTTATTTATTAAACTTTGATTTTAACTATTTTAACTATTCTTTAAATAAAATAATATTAAATGTCCTAATCTAATCCAAGTGGACCTAAATGGTCATATTTTATTTCTAAGGCGGTTTTTGGTCAAATTAAACTTATCCAATAGAATTAGGACATGTGTTATGGTAATAATAATATCATTTTTACCCTTAATTACCCTATTTACTTTTAACCGTGGTAAATAAAAGTAAAAAGTTACTATTCAAAAAAAAATTATTTTTATCTTATTGAACCAAATTTTACTCCTTGATCTTAACCATGTCTCTCAGATTTTTTAAATTCCACTCAGAGAAGCAGTAAAATTAAATTTTATGTAAATTTTCAAATTCTCCTAGGAGGTGGGTAAAAGACGGTGAAAAGTTCAATAAAATTTTAATATATCTAAAATTATTATAAAATGACTCAAATGAATTACATTGAACTTATATAGGTATTATGTATCAATTTTTACCTAAAATAAATTTAAATAAAATAAATAATTATTTAAATAAAAAATTAGTTTTTTAAATAGCAACCCAGTGTTTTCACTATTCATAAAAAATCAAAGTTTTCAGAAAAATACCAAAAATCCACCCTAGGATAATTTCGATATTCCAAATCCAAAAATGAAGTCCATTTTGAAAGATAAAAATTAAAAAATTTCAAAAAGTGGGTATTAATATTCATAACGACTATTTTATAATAATATCTCGTTTAGTGAAACTTGGTATTGCGTATAACACACGCTATCATGGAAGGTCACAGTTGCGTGTAATGAAATCCAAGTCAGGGTTGCGTGTAGAGAAAGATTCATTTTATTTGCGTATAATAGAATCCAACCATATTTCATTTATACATTGAATATATATATATACACTCAATGTTGCGTAAAATAACTTCTATCAAACGAACTTGAAATTGTGTGTAACACGATCCAAGATTAGTGTTGTGTATATTTCAAGCTAATAAGGTGTTGTGTTTAGAAAAATCTAATTTTGGTGTCGCGTACAACACAAGACATCAATGAAATTAAAAACAATAATTCTCATAAAATCTCGGGTTGTTACATTCTACCTCCCTTAAAATGAATTTCACCCTCGAAATTCGTTGGGGGTTATAAATCGTTTAGTACTTGAAATTTTATTTAATAGAAACCCATATTGTAAAAAGGAATACTGAAGCTTAATTTTAAAAATTAATGTATGAAATGTAATGGTTACCCAAATTAACTTATCCCTGGGTTTCCACATAGGATAACATAGGTGAAAATATGGATATGGAAGTGAAATCTAACTGTCAAGTTATGATGGAGAGTGGTAGAGAACATGGCTATAAAAAATCCAACAATCACAAAGCCATAAATTTGTGATGATCTAAGGTAATATCTGATTCATCAGATATGAGAGTACTAGAACAACATTTTTGGTTTCCAAGATCATTTCCCTAACATTGATGAACTTTTACATAAGGATAAATACTTACTTTATTTTAGTGTAATATCATTGTTGGTCATTCCATGAACAATTTCCACTTCATCTCTATTTAAAGAAATGAAGTTGAATTTTTCATTCATGAAGTGTTAGCAGATCATGCGATAGAATGATAAGTCATCCCATCTGTTTCTATCACAAAAAGGTTAGAATAAGTTATTAAATATACATAAGTCCATCTATGGTGAGATTAATCATATATGATTCCAAAAATGGACTTATACTTTATCTATCATACTGCTTAATAAAATAAAACTAGTTTCTACTAACCAAGGACTTTTTGTAGGCTAGTGATATGCGATAAAGTCTTGTCACACTTCAGTTGTGGGTTCGATTCCCATAGCCTTGTCCGACGCGATGGGTTGTCGCCCATCCTGAAGGTTTTCCTTTTTCTAAAACTTCATTATTATAACATTCCATAAATAAAATCGAAAAAAGTTCTAGCCTTAAACAATTCTATCTGATGTCCAACTTAATCCATTCCAACCTTTGGGATTATCGAAAATACTTTTGTCCAATCTTATAGTATAAAGAAAATGATTACTAGAAATGTCATCAACCAAGCATGTGAATACCATCATTTATCCCCCATATATCATAAGATATATCTTGTTGATTTCATTCCAAACATGTGAATACTTTAATCAAGTATTCTCTTGAAACATAAATTATCATAGAACTATAGTGAAAAAATGAATTTTGCCACAAGGTAACTCTTTCCACATACCAAAATACCAAGAATTCTATATACTCAAACCATGATATCTCTTTTTCCTTATATCAGTCATGAGCTCATTAATACTATCAAACATTTCATTATCTCCTTCTCCCTTCTTTATGCACATGTTAGGTTCTTTTCAAAAATATTTGAATAACCTTTCCTTTTTACCAGTACCATTCAATATATACTTTAAAAAACATAAGGAAAAACAATAGTGTAACAATCCTTAGATGTCTCTTCATTCCATAGTACCATGAGATTACTTATACAACATTACTCTTGATAAACATGTAATCATTCCACTACCTTCTTAAACCATTAACCGATCTTGAAAAATTCTTTTATCTCACATATCATTTGTAGTCTCTTCATCATCATCAACATAAATACTACCCATACAACCATGCTGATTCTCTTCATGATACTTTCCCTTAGGGCATTGGTTTTCATAATGCCCGTACATTCCACATTTAAAACATTTAACCATTGTTGATGTCTTAGAAATACCATTATCCTTATTCATGGTGTTAACTGAACCTTTTCCTTTACAATTACTGGCTTTGTGTCCTTATTTTCCACACCCAAAGAATCTTCCAGTTCCTTTGAAACATTCTCCCTGATGCCTCTTCCCACATGATTTACATGGGGGAAATTGGACTTTCTTTCCTCTATGATCATCATGAAAATCCATCTTTATCTTATTAGATGAGTCGGGAAACTTACCTAAGTTGAGATTATTGATCATATTATGAGGTTGATGATTAGACATAATAATTATATGTAGACCTCCAAATCCAATTTCATTTGGTTACTCATGAATAATATCATTCCATTGTCTATCATATCCTCCATTATCGTGAATCTTCATGTTTCCAGCCATTTTCTAAAACCAAAAAAAAATAGTGTGAGAGGAAAAAATCATAATCAATGGAGAGTACCTTCAATATCTAACATCTTAGGTTTAATTCTAATATTGTTACCATAATTCTAGGACTATAACCTCTACTTATAATTAACCTTAGAGACATCCCTAGACATACCTTAGAAATATCTCTAGGGATTTCACTAAAGTTTTCGCATCCTAGTTTCCAAAGGTTGACTAAACCTTTCCTCTGATACCAACTGTAGAGGCCGAAATCCTGACGTACATGGACATTATAATACTTTTGCGGAATAATTAATACATAACAAAAACCAACACTCAAGGATCGTAATAGTTTAGTGTCTTTGGAAACTCGGAACACAATCTTCTAATCATGGTGAAAGATCTTCAAAATCTACCATAAAGATCTTACACTTTTTTTTCTTACCTAAAACATTTCTTTATATCCTAGGGAAAAGAAAACATAAAAAGGGTGAGCTCATATGCTCAGTAATGGTAAACATAGAGAACATAAAACAATCCATAAACATTTGAATGTAAAAACATGAGCATAAAATCAAAACATCAAAATCTTGAGAAATGGCATAAAACATTGCAGTACATAAGGCATAGATCATAAAAGAACATTAATCATGATAAAATAGCATGGTAATAAAACTTTTAATTGTGGAAAAACATTAAGCACATGATATGATTTCCATAGTAGCTAAGGCATTGCTGCTAAGACCATCTTAGTGGACAAAGTACCTTACTGAACCGGGTTTACTTACCGTTCCAGCCCTGTATTAGTAAACCATATTTACTTGTTGTTCCAGCCATGTCTATATAATGATATATAAATCTTTACCCAATGCATTTTAGGGATATATAGGTCCCACCCATCTCATAATGAAATCATTCTTACTTGTGCCACAACATAAACATAAATCATTCATCATAACCCAAAGAATAAAATGGGTTTCATAAACATCATTCCATCATAACATAATCCATATAAAACAAATGGATATCATTTCATCATAAGAAAAATGAAACCATGTAAATCATAGAGACATTATACTTGAGACATAACCATACTAAATAATGTCATCTTAGATGGAAATTAGTTTTGACAAAACACTTGAAATGAATTCATGAGGAAAATATCCTTTATTCTTCAAAATAATTTTATTTTCAGCAAATGCCATGAAATTTTAAAAGAAAAGGATTTTTTGGAAAATAATCATGAAATCTTGTAGAGTAATCTTCTTGAAAATAAGGCGTTATGAAACCGTAAAAATCCGTTCATGCCGTATACGGTAAAAAAACATTCTTCATGTACTTTTTCCAGAAAAGTCAAAAAGTACCTTATATGGTAAACAAAATAAATAATCCTTAAATACCATGTAGTAAAAGTAAAAAATGGATAAAAAGGACTTTAAACATACATGAAACCATTTTTATAAAATAGGGACATGGATGATAAATATTACCCTAGTAAATACTTATGAATAAACAATCTCGGTTAAGAATGAGATTGCAATAATTATCCCTTACCCTAGGTCTGATATGCTTCGTACGTATCTGAACCTCCTGTATAATGATTTAAATAATTTCATTGACTTATTAAATAATCATATTCATTGTTATGATATCATATATGGTTTAATTATGACTTTATATTATCCGTTATTTTGTAAATTCCATGTTAAAGCAACGTTTTGGGTAAAATCATTTTATTTATTGTACTTGTTTCGACTTGTTGTTCTTGATATTATTACTTACATCCTGATTTAATTAATTCTAAAATTTAAAACATGATTTATATATAATATATATTCATCATATACATATATATATATGATATATCTATAAATGGAATGAAATACACTGTTCATGGAGACGGTAGGCCGTACGTATGCATGAACTCTATTTTCATTTCCTTATTTAATTGAAGGGAATTAAGTAGATGGAATACATATATATATATATATATAAATAAATTCAGTATCATTATTATGTCATATATTTCATTATTATTCATTATATATACTTTATAATCATTCATGAATAGTTAACATGGAAAATGAATCTCATCGCGCCGTGGAGACGGTAGTCCATACGTACGCACGAGTGATGATATCATTATCATGATCATGGAATTGTATTTAAGTGTATGTATAATATTTAATAATCAATATCAATTTATAATAATCATTTATAGTTATTTATTTACACCATTATACCCATCCAAGTATGGTGGTGGTCGAAAACATATTACACCACGGCGTGGAGACGGTATTCCGTACGTACACATGCGCGGTGATTTCGTTTTCCGTAGGATGGATAGAAGGTGAAATACGGTTGTTTAATATTTATAATAACATATAATTATATAAGTAATACTGATGTTTTTACTTTATAATGAGAAAACTAAAGAAGAAGAAGTAGAAGAAGAAAGAAACTTGAGAGAATCGGAAGAAGAGATTACCTCTTTTTCGACGCACCTCCTTTAAGATTCCTCTTAAGGAAGTAGAGTTGGTCTTTTGAGAAGACCAGAAACTCCAGAATGTTGTTAGGAAAGTGGATAAGATAAATGGTCAGGGGTTGGTCGATATTAAAGGCTCAAAAGGGTGTGAAGAGAAGAGGGAAGGGGTGCCCTTTTTATAAGGGAGGAGAGGGGCACCTTTGGAAAAACTTAAAATAGTATTTTATAATAAAGTCATATTCGGTTTATAATAGCTCCAAATTAATTTATTTCGAAGATAAAGTGAGGATGGGTTGAAATACTCTCAAAAAATAGGTTTTAGAAAAGTTTAGGTTACTATTTTAACCTTATCTTTTAGATTTAACTCTAAGTTAAATAATTTAACTTTTACCGCGTCTTCTTGTTTTCTTACACTATATGGTTAATAAACTTACTATAACCAGCCAAACGAACCCCAAGTGGTTTATTATTAATATATATAACCTTATATAATTAATTTGTCCTAAACTTAGTTTTTTAGGAATATAATAACAATTAATAATATAATATTTGTTTTAAAAACTATTTTATGTCAATTTTGACACTATTTGGTAATTGATTTTTGTGAAAATCATAACAGCATGATTAGTTCAAATAAAGTTAATTAAATGAATAATAACATGTCATATTAACCTATAGTATTAGTGTAATTAATAAAAAGGCTCAAATTACATTTATTTGGGTATTTATAATATCAATTATTTTAATATTTCATTATTTAGGTAATTACAACATCACCATTGTGTCATAAATAACTTAAATTATTTAATATCTAAAAATTATAAATAAATTACCATTAGGTAGGAAATAGTTTTATCTTTCTAATTAATATTTATAGTCTAATTTATCTTATTTATAACCCTATATTAAAAATGTTTTAGTTATTAAACATTGATTTTAACTATTTTAACTATTCTTTAAATAAAATAATATTAAATGTCCTAATCTAATCCAAGTGTACATAAATGTTCATATTTTATTCCTAATGTTGTTTTTGGTCGAATTAAACTTATCCAATAGAATTAGGACATGTGTTAGTGTAATAATAATATCATTTTTACCCTTAATTACCCTATTTACTTTTAACCGTGGTAAATAAAAGTAAAAAGTTACTATTCACAAAAAATTATTTTTATCTTATTGAACCACATTTTACTCTTTTATATTAACCATGTCTCTCGGATTTTTGAAATTCCACTTAGAGAAGCGGTAAAATTATGTTTTATGTAAATTTTCAAATTCTCCAAGGAGGTGGGTAAAAGACAGTGAAAAGTTCAATAAAATTTTAATATATCTAAAATTATTATAAAATGACTCAAATGAATTACATTGAACTTATATAGGTATTATGTATCAATTTTGACCTAAAATAAATTTAAATAAAATAAATAATTATTTAAATAAAAATTCGGTTTTTAAATAGTAACCTAGTGTTTTCACTATTCATCAAAAATTGAATGTTTTCAGAAAAATTCCAAAAATTCACCCTAAGAAAATTTCGATATTCTGAATCCAAAAATGAAGTCCATTTTGAAAGATAAAATTTAAAAAATTTCAAAAAGTGGGTATTACTATTCATAACGGCTAGTTCATAATAATATTATAATAATATCTCGTTTAGTGAAACTTGGTATTGCGTATAACACACACTATCGTGGAAGGTCGCGGTTGCGTGTAATGAAATCCCAGTCAGGGTTGCATGTAGTACAAGATTCATTTGTAGTTGCGTATAATAGAATCCAACCATATTTCATTTATACATTGGATATATATATATACACTCAATGTTGCGTAAAATAACTTCTATCAAACGAACTTGAAACTGTGTGTAACACGTTCCAAGATTAGTGTTGTGTATACTGCAAGCTAATAAGGTGTTGCGTATAGAACAAACTAATTTTTGTGTCGCGTACAACACAAGACATCAATGAAATTAAAAATAATAATTCTCATAAAATCTCGGGTTGTTACAAAATCATTCCTCAATTCACAACCTGCAAGAAGGGTTAGCACAGTTGCGCACATATTAAAAAGGCATGGAAATAAACAACAAGAAATTCTCGCTGAAAATTTAAACGTGGCATGGAAAGATTCATAGCCTAATCATATTGTGCCTATCGTGATGCATGTTCTAATGCATAACCCTCATTTCATCGGTTCAAACCATGAAGTCCAAATTCCAACATTGCAAATCTCAATAGCATCACAAAACATGTGAAGCACCCAACAGTGAAACAATATCAACAGTAAATAGAAGAATCAATAATATCATAAAATAGGAAACTTCGCCCATACCCCGTACATGGGTTCACGATTCCCAAGAATGACTCATGGTTAAGCCCCTAAGGGTTCTCACTCTCCAAGTCTATCATCACTAAATAGTAAAGAAAGAAAGAAAGAAACCTCTGATACCACTTTGTGGCATCCCGAACTCGGCTGCCCCTCAACCCGAGCCCCGGGCCCGGTTGGCCACATGACCCCTGGCTTGTCTCCCCATAGGCCAGGGGCTACCGACTAGCAGTGGGGGTGTAATGGTAAGTCAGTGGAGAGATTGTACCCCCAAGTCAGACTACACAGCAGTATAACAGCAAAGTAGTAAAAATAGCGGAAGCACAAGCAATGGTAAATAGGAGAAAAAGGGAAACATACAAACCAAACAACAGAAGTAAGGAAAACCCTGATAGATATACAAAAGCCACATAGGCAGTGTCTGATACAAAATGGATGTATGGAATGCTGATACAGTAATACAAAAATGGAACAAAAGTTGTCCACGAGCATCTCTAGCCAAGCTCGGTCCTCTGCTCTAAACTCTAGCTAGAACATACATGTATCAAAAACCTGAAGCTGGGCCTTTTCCCCTACTAGTACCTGCAGCAGTTAAGTCTACACGGGTTCCAAGGAGGCCGCCCAGGTAGGGTGTGAGACAAGTATCAGTAGGCCACCACCAACGGGGTCTACGTGTAATCCAAATAGGTTTTCGCAAAATAAATAGTGTGTAGTAAACTGCAAGTTAGTAAAGCAAAGTAATAAACAACCCTCTCACTCAGGTTCTGGAAGGACACCTGGCGGGTCTACCTACTTCAGCTCATGGCTAGTATTCTGAACAAACACCAGGGGTATAAGTACATAACTATAGGTTATCACCGGAACGAGGTAAGCATGCCTCTCATCCACAAGCACTGTAACTGGAACGTGGTAAGAATGCCTCCCGCCCACACACGAAGATTTATCTGGCACGGGGTATGAATGCCTCCCTCCCACACACGGAGATTCATCTAGCACGGGGTAAAAATGCCTCCCTCCCACACACAGAGATTCATCTGGCACGGGGTAAGAATGCCTCCCGCCCACACATGAAGATTCATCTGGCATGAGGTAATAATGCCTCCTACCCACACATGTAGATTCATCTGGAACGGGGTAAGAATGCCTCCCACACACACACAGAGATTCATTTGGCACCAGGTAAGAATGCCTCCCACCCACACATGGAGATTAATCTGGCACGGGGTAATAATGCTTCCTTCCCACACACAGGTTATCACAATCATGTAAACATAGCATGGCATAACCATTCACATCACAATATATAAGGCAATCCATCTTATATCATATCATATTAAAAGGAATGACATTTCCCAATCACATTATAAGGAAAACATACATCTCAATTCATTAAAGGTTTCAAGCTATCTCATCCTAGCCAACCTCTAACCAAACCATCTCATTTTCCTAAATTAGAAAATGCCTTTCAAGACATATCGTTAATGTCCAAAGGTGAAAAAGGGCCAAATCTCAAGGCATATATCACCTATGGTTGACCTCTCCCGGTCCACACCTCATATAAACACCCCAACAATGTTAGATTCACCACTTTCATACCACACAGGTCATCTAGATATGAAGCAGTTAATATAAATACGGGTTGTGATGAAAGACAAACCACGACACGACGATAATAACTCAAAAAGGAGAAAACCCAAAATGTAAACCATGTGACCACCTACCTTAGGGCTGTAGGCATAGGCTCACTTGATATCGACCTTAGATTCACAGTAGGTTGGAAGAGATCTGAGTTCCAGTCCAATGCCCTGGAAATAGGGCATATGAGCCTACATCAAAATAGCTAAAAGAATACCAAGATTCACTGAGGAAGGAAGATTAGGTGTGGTTAGCCTTACCTTGGGTGATCCAATGCCTTTGACGGATCGAAGAATGGTCATCGGATGAAGAAACGACAATAGATTGAGAGAGGAGAGGGTTTGCAACTCAAAAGATGGCTCCCCTCTATTCTGTCCGCAGGAAGGAGGAAGAAAGAAAAGGATTAGTCTTAAATAGAATTTAAGGAAAAAATGGTAATTTTTACCCAGGACAGGGTCACACGGTTTAGGCGCACAGTTTACCAAACCATGCGCAAACCGTGCGCACATCACTGCCTCCCGAACAAGGGCCGCATTGTTTAGGCACACGGTTTACCCAAACCATGCGCAACCCGTGAGCACCTCCCTGACTCCTGACTAAAGGCCGCACAGTTTGTCTAAAACCATGCGCAGGCCGTGCGTAGGCCGTGCACCATTGTATGCAAGCCCATTTCTTAAACTCCCAGGCTCCGAACCAACCCCGAACACTCCCTGGACCTTCCTTAGGATGTTACCCACATTAAACAAGCTTAAAGGAAATATTTGAAAGAAAAAATAACAATCTGTACCTTTTCCAAAGAGTCGGGTTGTTACAAATGACATCATAATGATGTAATATATAATATAAAATTCTTGTTGACTATTTTGGATTAGGCTTCCTATGTGGCCAATACCATGGGAAAATACCATGGTCAAGCCCATGGTTTTGAATTTACCACTACCTAGGTGTCCACAAAAATTAATAAACCAATCTTCATCTTTTGCTATAAATTCCCACCCATATATCCATTTAATTTCACTTAAAATTCATACTCCCTGAATATATGATATTTTTACCTCCCAATGAGTCCTCCCAAGTTTTCCTAAATCTCCCAAGGTCCCAATCTTTGAGTTTTAGGAGTTACTCTTCAAGTTAAGGGAAATATCAACTTCTCTTTTTTCCTTTAAAGTTCCTTTTTTATATGGCATGTCTTTAAATTTTTCATATGATGTTCTTATGTCCATTTTATTATACCCATTTACTATATTAATAGTATTTTTATTAATAGGAGACCCTTTTCCCCTCTCTTTTTAATGTTTTTTAAAACCATGTTTCATACCCGTTATGGTGTAGAATTTTCTTCTCAAAATTTATCTCTTTTTCTCAATAAATTATCTTATTTTATTTTGTGAATACCCAAACCTAATTATTTTCCAGGGGTATTCATCTAGGTGTCAAAATTATATATTTTATTTTGGGATTAACATACATTAAACCCACCTTCCTTTTTCGTGGGTTAATAATGACATAAAGATCTTGTATTTAAGCACTTTTTAAAAACATCATGATTTTGATATGAAACCCATTTCTTTTATTCTATATATGTTATTTCTAAAATGTTTTATTATGATATATGTGGATATAATTAATTAAGACATATTTAGGGTGTTCCCTTATAGTTCTATAATTCATTGTGTAAAGAATTTAATCTCTAGAGATGACATGCTTTACAATACCTTAGGAAATAACCTTGGTAATTTTTATGACACCTTGGTGATAAACCTTGGAGATATGATTTTGAATGAATTAATTAAATATTTTATCCACATTTCCAAGTTATTATTTATGTTCCTAATATTATTATATGCCTCTTTCTCATGCCTTTATATATTTTCTCATGTTCTTATTGATATTCCTCAAGATCACGAGTAAACTCTTTCCCTTATTTTCCCTTACTGGGCCTTATGCACACCCTTTCCATTGATATATGTCCTTAGGATATAAGATGTAGTAAAAGTACTTAAGATGAACCAATGAATAATCCTTTCAAGTTGTTTAGAATAATTATTTACATTTTCCTATATTATGTACCTTTTTCCCAAGAAACTAAACTTTTAAAGATCCTCTGTTTGTAGAATGTAATGTAAATTTATGTAATAAAAAGGAAGGATTCCATAAAAGTGGGTCATGGATCTTCATCCATACCAAGATTTATTTCTCTGAATTCATCAATAGTGGTAGAGATACCTTACTCAAATGTTGGAGGGGCATCCCCAAGGTCTTCCTCTTATTCCCCTTTATCACGCTTTACCTCTTACACCTCTTATGAGGAAGTAGGTGATGAATCATGTTTCTCAGAGTTGGGAGACGATTCAAAATTTAGACATTCAGGAGATGAAGGAACCATTTCTGGCTCAGTTTGTGGGGTGAGGCCTCTTTGGAGCTCCAAAGGGGAGATGAGGGACTAAGAATGACCATCTTCATTTTCTCTTATTGGCATGACAACTTCTTCCATCCTAGCTAACAAAACATGGATTTTTCGAAACTTAAGGGATGGAATGAGGACATATTCATTCATGATTTCATTATTAATTAGAGAGTTTGAAAATTCTACAATACTAATGGGTTTAGTTGTTATGACTAACATCATTGAATTCGCTGATTATGTTCTCAAATTTAGACCAAGCTCTTTTATTTGGTTGATGGGGAGTACATACTCGACACTGAGATTTTTAGAAGGGTTGGATGGAATCATCTCTATACCAATCAGGGAATTTATTTGAGAAACATCATCATCCATGTACTATTTCCCTTATTATGATATAATCTTACGTTAATGTATTATGATTCACATGATTTGAATGAGGTTTTCTCACCATGAAATATCCAAATTTTTCCATTGATACAAAATTTAATCCATTGGTGGTCTAACAAGAGGATTGCCTCATGATGATGTATCCAAGGTCTTCCTAGAAGAATGTTGAAGGTTGTATCCTGCCCAACAACCATGAATTTTGAGTTAGAGACGATATCTCTAAACTGAGTCCTGATTTTGAGTTTTCCAAGAGTATTTTTCTTAATGTTTTCATAAATCTGTAACATTAAATTAGAGGGGGACAAGTGAGATTCATTGAAACCAATTTGAGGAAGTGTTTAGATTGGAAATTGGTTGAATCCTGAACCATTTTCAATGAAATCTCATCAGATATCAAGGTCATTTATCATTCCATATATATGAAAGGGTGTGTCGTGTCCCTGTATAATGGCATCCTTATTTTGGTCTGTGAAAGAGATGGTCATGTGGAATTATTTAGGATCATTCTCTTCATGGTACACTTCAAAAATAGAAACCTCAACTTCAAATTTACGAGGACTTGATAAGGCCTCTATGAGTTTCTCTTGAAGGTCTTTTGGTATACTCAGAGAATCCAGGATTGAAAACATTTCCAACACTTGTGATAATTGATTTAAAAAATCATAATTTGGATCAAAAAATATGTGTTTCCTAGTTTGGGGATTCACTTTTTCAAGTGATGTAGGAACACAAATACTTGATGTGGACGAATCAACCCTTGGAACATGAGTTGTTGGTGCTTTTGATATTAGTGTATTAGGTCGACCATGTCTGCTTTCACACCAAAGTTGATTAGGCGATGACACATCCACTAGATGATCTTCTAGGATGATTATGTCATGGAAAACCATGTCATGTGTGGGGGAAAATATTTACTCCTTCTGTGATCATTGGATAGTTCTCCAATGAGTTTCAACAACGTAGACGATTCAAATAGGTATGTGGTTAGGGTAGTGAATTATAGCACTACCACATCTTCCCCATGGAGTCTGCTAAAGTCAAAGAAAAAATTGGCCTTGGAATAGGTTCATCTTCCTGTGTTTTCTTCTTGATCTTCTGGCTATGTCATTTTTTAGAAGACTGGATTTCAGAGGACAGAGCTACCGATGGAGTTTTCTGAGTTTTAGTGGAAGTGGTTGAGGGAACAATTGGCTATTTTAACTATTCTAAAAGGATATCATGAGTCTGATTGATCATATATCTATCCATCCAATCAATAAACTTATACTTACCCTTGCTGTTAACTTCCTTCCATTAATTCTCCTACTTTGGATTGGTGGTAGATACACATTCTACTTGAGTAGGCCGTCTTCCCAACTTCACTTTCCCGAAGTCCACCATATTTTTAGGTTGTCTTTGAAAACAAAACACTCCTAGATGTTGTTCCACGATACTTGATGTAAGGGGGAATATTTTGGTTGATCTTAATTTCCATCCTTCCTAGGTTTCTTAGGCTTTTACAACTTGATCAAGTTTTTTCCATTACTAATATAAAGTAGCCAGTGACTTGGTCATTTAAAAAAGAATAGACTTTTTTTTCATCCCACCAAACTGTTTTTACCTTTTCTCTCTTTGATAATTCTAACAAGGCATACATTATTGCTGACTCTCAAGAGATAGAACCGCATGATACAATGTAGGATTTGGAGCGGGAGTGGGTATAGGGGCCTGTTTAAGTGTAACAATGATAATATCTACTTTCCCCATTATATTTCCCTGAGTTAATTGATTTAATTAGGACTAAGCTTTCGTCAGTTTGAGGGAGTCTTCCACTCTTTTAAAAATCATGAAAAGGTCCCAAAACCCTCCTGTATATTTCATAGATATAAGTGGAATTCACAAATCATCATGAGGATTCTCTATATAAATTAGAAACTAGTATTCTTAAGGGAGTATTAGGTTTAAGGAGTATTTCAATCCTTTCAACTAAGCAATGAAATCTGAGACCCTTTAATTATCCCAATTTTTTAGTTTAAAAGGTTAAGGACTGATTTCTTCTACATCATCGATTTGAACTGAAAGAGAAACTTCTAATAGAGGTCTTCTCACCCTATAATCGACCAATCCAGTAGGCTAGTATACCATAAAAGGATGGTCCCTATAGTTATTGTACAAAGAACCTGAGTTTCACTACCTCTTTCTATTCCGGGGGTCCCCATCATGGGATCACAGTGAGAGGAAAAATGCATCAAATGGTACTCCGGGTCTCCCAAGCCATTAAAAATAAGAAATATAGGGTTCCTAAAGTTTGGTGGTGGGGGGATTCATATTTACCCATTCAAGGAAAGGATTATTTTCTAGTTCTATCAATTCACACCATTCCTCTATATATTCCAATCGATCCATTAGCGACTCAATAGTGTTTATGAGCCCACGGTGAATGTCTTGTTGACCCAGAGCTTGAACATGTGTAGTGGATTGTAGGTCATGTGGTGGAACTGATGGTATCTACTATGGGTATCCTATAGGGGAATTCATATAAGGGTTTTCTTGTACCTATTTTGGTTGTGCATCCAACAGAGGGAATTAACGATATTCTGTTGTGGGATCCAATTATATTGGTTGTTGGTATCTCAAATTGAGAAGATGTTCCAGATCCACTTCAGTTGCTATGATTAATTCTCTTTGATGAGGTATACCGGTTGGGAGTGTGAGTTGAGGATTTTATTGTAGAAAATATCCAGCAAGAAGGCTGCCTTAGAGTAGTTCTATATTGAGTATCCTTAATTATTTCATTTCTTCTTCTTGTTGAGAAAATATTTCCTCAAGTGAAAGGGGATTAACTTCTCCAATATTTAGGTGAAACAAAATCTTACCCTTAACCTTTTCCTTTTTGGATTCCTTTCTATGAGTTAATGGTAGAGTGATTTAGGGAACACCTAGATTCAAGGTGGTTCTTTGGTTCTAGGTACAGAAACCTCCTTCAACCATTTCAGTGTGTACCATATTTTGAATCGAAACTTCCTGCTTTATTTCCTCTTCTAAATTGTTCTCACATTTTTTTGGGTATGTAGGGATAGTATTAATTGTATTCAATTATGCATAATTTATTGAATAAATTCTATCAGGTTCCTTGTGATATTAACTTTTCTTATGCCATGTATGAGGCTTTTTCCTCTCCTTTGCTGATTATCTGGGAGTTGTTTGATGGATGGTAATCCAGAGTGTAACGCCCCGACCCCAGCTACCCAGAGTCGGTGCATTAATTACATAACATTGGCATGATCACGAGAAAGATCAAGTCTCGAAAGACCGATTAGTTTAGTAGCCTTGGAATAACTAGATACATCCATAAATTTTTACATTACATCATAAAAAAAAACATCTTGTCTTCATATCCCCTCATACTATCCCTGCAGGTCATTCATAAATTACTTCTTCATAATCCTGGGAAAAAAAAATAAAACATTGAAAGGGGTGAGCTCGGATGCTCAGTAAGGATAACATTATAGCAGAAGCTTTCATAAATGATCATAAACGCTTAAGGCAATTTATAACTAAAACAAAAGCCTTTTAAACTTGAACTTCAGCATAAAATGGAAAAGGTAAAATGAAATAATGCCATTTACTTACTCACATGGATATTCTACTAGTCGAATGATCACATGCAATATCAATAACCACTTTCATAATGATGGAATGCATAATGCCAGACTATCATAACCACATAGCCAAGGCCTCGTGCCAAGACTACAAATAAGATTTTCCAAGGCCTTGTGCCAAGACACTAGTTTGTCTCATGAGACCTACCGATGCATCGAGGAGCTATAGCGGGCTCCACCCGTCACTTATTAAGTCCAATGCATTCCTCATATGAATAGGTTTAAGCATAAAATAAACATTCGTATTAAAACTAGCATACGAAATGTCAATACTTTAACCACAAACCATGAATGGTATAAAAATAGAACATCCACAGTCAAATATAACTCATTTGATACAATATGGAAGATTGTATTGTATCACATTAACCTCAATCATGAATAATGAAGGATGTTGACATAGATGAAAATAATCATCAAAACTATTTGAGAGAAATATCCCCCTTTTCTTGAAAACATTTAAAAGTCACACTATTTGTCAAGAAGCCATTTAAAAATATATTTTTGAATCAAAGTGTCCCATACCACTTTGAAACTTTTAAAAGGATTTTTAAATTTAAAACTTTAATGTCCATAAAAATAAATCCTTAAAACCATTTTTAAAATATGGACATTAATGAGAATGATTTAGAAGAATAATTCTTTAAAACATTTTAAAATGGTATTTTGGTTAGAGTTTCTAACCAAAAGAGAGACACTTGAATACAAATAATTGAGGTAATCAAAACATTGTAATATCATGAGAATAAAGGAATTCATGATATACTATGTCAAAGTACATTATATACACCACATAAAAGTGATTTGGTGTATATCATCAAAGAAGTCTCAATGGAATGTAAATTGAGATGAAATCTCTCATAAAGGTTGTATCCTTAGGTTAAGGATAAATCAATGACATAATTATGTGTGACAAATATAAATACACTAAATATGATTGGATATTCAGTGTAAAACAATCAAAGTACATTCACACATATTCTTGTAAAAACAATACCAACGAATTGGATGTTTAACTCAACAAATGGAGAATGAGTTAAAATTACTCTTATCAAATTCATATCAATGACTTGAGAATTACCAATGGAGTGATTATGTGTATCAAACTTCTATCCACAGGAAGGGGAGTGGAAATTATGACATAATCAAATGAATAGTGATTCCACACATAATCTTGGGGTAATATAATCAATGAAATATGTGTAAAGCCAAATGAGTGGAAATTGAAATCTCAAATTCCCTTATCGATTAGGTAACTTACGAAACATACACCCATGAAAGAAGTATCATACCATGATGATGTAAATACCCATAAATTAAAGTATATTACACAATGAATACGATCATGGGCAGTACACATACACCACATGCAATAATTAAGTGGTGATCAATGGAATTCTCACGGAATTAAAAGTGAGATAAGAAAACCCTTACATTGTACTTTTTCCTTGGTCGATGGTAGGTTTACCTCCTGTATAATTGTGAAATAATTGTTATTGAATAATAAAAGAATCATTTACTTTAATATGATATCATATATGATCTTTTATCATTGATTTGTTAATAATATTTTAGAATTATCGTCATTTCGGGTGTTAACGGGTTCATTTTACTTTATATTCTTTGTTATGTGAGACATATTCGTTATTAATGGGATGTATATTATTCATATCCAGAATGGTATCAAGTTCTTAAACATCATTTTTAAATCATCAAATTATACGATGAAGAATGAATCTCATCGCGTTCGTGGAGACGGTAGTCCGTACGTACGCACGAACGCTACTTCCATTTAATTTTTATTTTAAAAGAATCGAATCCAAATTATACATAGGTATATTACTATTCCAGTATAATATAATATTTTATATATGTTACTTAAGTTCATTTACACCATCCTTTATACGTTCCATGTGTGGTATGAACGAGTCATATCATTTTAAGGGGGCGGTAGTCCGCACTTCCTCAAATGAAATTATCGTATGTATATACAACATGAAACGAATAATGGTATGAAATAAAATGGAATTACAGAAGCTTATATATAAAATATATATATAATTAATATCATATTTAATTACAGTTCCATCCTAATGGCCACCATGAGAGGCGGTAAGATGTATTTGAACAATCATCGTTTCGTGAGGCGTTAGTTTGTCATCCACAGAAACATTATGTTCATCATCCATTAGATGGATTTGTGTGAATGTGTATTTTGAATCCTTCTTATAACAACATCCTAGTATATTGAGGATACTGGTGTTGTTATAAAATAAAGGAAATAAAAAGATTTTGGGGGTTGGAGAAGCAAAATAAATGAAAGTACTTTAAGAGAAATTGTTACCTTTAATTTAGGTAACTCACTTTGGTTGGAACCAAAGGACTTCTTGAAATGCTTTCTGCCTAAGGGGAAGCTTCAAGGAAGAGGAGAGGGATGTTGGGAGCTTAGTTGGGCAGAGTTTGGACGAGCCAAGTGGCTTGAGAGGTGTGAGGAAATGAGAAGGAGGAGTGCCCTTTTATAAGAGGGGTGAGGGGCACCTTTGGAAAAGCTAGAAATATTAATTTATAATAAATTCATATTCGGTTTCCAAAGGCTCCAAAGTTGACTATTCAAAATATGAGGTGGGGATAGGTCGAAAACAACTCATCCAATATAATTTAGACAGGTTTGGGTACTTATATTAACCTTATCTTTAAGTATTAACTCTAAGTTAATTAGTTTCACTTTTACAATGTCTCTTTGTATTTTTATATAATATGGTTAATAAACTTACTATATACATCCAAGCGACCCCCAAGTGGTCCATTAATGATTAACCTATCATAATATAAGTCTCTTGGACGAACCTTAGATTTTTAGGAATTTAATATCAATTAATAATATAATATTTGTTTTAAGAACTCTTTTATGTCAATTTTGACACTATTCAATAGTTGATTTTTGTGAAACTCATAACAGATTGATTACTTCGAACAAAGTCAATTAAATCAATCCTAATATATCATATTATCCTAGAAAATTAGTTTAATTCATTAAAAGTTTCATATTATATTTATTTGGGTGTTTATAATATCAATTATTTTAATTTTTCACTATTATAGTAATTACTGCATCATCATTGTGTCATAAATAAAATAAATTATTTAATGTCTAAAAATTATAAATAAAATATCATTATGTAGAAAATCTTTTTAGGTTTCTAATTAATATTTATAATCTAAAATCCAACATATATAACCCTATGTAACAATTGTTGTTCTAAAATATATATGCTTGTGTCATTTTTGTATTCATTTTAACTAAATTAATATAAAGTGTCATTATCACTTACAAGTGGATCCATGGGGTCCCAAAATTGACCCAAAGATGCCCATGGTCGACCATGTATCAACCAATAGGGTTAAGACACATTTTAGGGCAATTTAGTATTATTATAATATTATTTTGTTTAACCCTTATTTACCGGATTTACCCTTAACCATGGTAAATAAAATATTTACCGCAGTAATTATTCAAAATGTCTAAAAATAAAAGTTACCTATTTACACAATTTGGACATCCTGATTCCAAATATGGAATCCATTTTTCTAAATTCAAAACACAGAAGTGGCAGAAATTAATTTAAAATTAATTCCCGCTGTCAAAACAAAAAGCGTGTTTTTAAGAGATAATAACTATCAAAAGATTGACACTTGTTTATGTTCGGTTTAATTGTAAAATTATGTCCAATGACCAACATTATATTAAATGGTAAAAATATATTCTAAATATACTTTAAAACCACTCAAATTCACAATTTATCACTATTAATTATTTTGATTAAAAAAGTTGTTTTTAATTAAAATTTAGTAATTTTCACTATTCATCAAAATATGAAAGTTATCCGAAAAGTACCAAAATTTCACCTTAGGCTAAATTCGATATTCCGAATCCAAAAATGAAGTCCATTTTGAAATATAAAATATATATAATTTCAAAAAGTAGGTATTACTATTCATAACGGCTAGTTTGATTGGTTGTGGTGTGTTAAAATCTCGAAGTTGCGTACAATGCACGTCATTGCATTATTCGAAAGGAAACATACCGAGGAAGCTTGGGGTGTTACACAGAGGGGATCTCCAGATAGTTTAGTTGCATGCATTCCAAGTGAGTGTACTAGATCATGGGATGGGAAGAAATGGTAGTATCCATTCTACACAATTTCCCCTAATTGGGAGAACAATTATTTTCATTTAGGAGAAGGTTTCTAAGGTGAAAAATCTCATAGCTCTAAGGGCCATGGTTGTTCCCATTCCACTTTCACAACTCTTCGGGCCTAGTTTGAGGACCTTGAAGTTTAGGTTAAAAAATACTCCATCCCTACAGGATGGGTTTACTCCTAAACTATCATGGATGCTACTTCCATGGCTTCACTTATGATTTTGTGGATTTTTTTTTGAATTTGGCCCGGATGCATCATTTGTTATTCCCCTGAATCACACGCTTTCAAAGATCATTACTCTATTTCTGAAATTTTCGATATATGAAAAATGAATTCACATATGCAGGAGGCTTGATCAATATTTTTAGAAGCTTCACACAAAAGTATTTCAATATCCTTCTCACTTATGGCCTAACAGTGGTGATATTCAGTTAGGGCCTATTTTTGTTGAGCGTATCATTAAGTGTGAACAAAGTCCGTTTGTTGAACCCATCCTAAAGCTATGAAATTTCATGATACCACCTATGATGGTATTTGTTGGTTGGGGATTATGGTGATATTTAACACTATTTGGTCGCCCTCCCTCTTATATGAACACTAGATGGGACATCTTTGATCATCTTTGAAAATATTTTTAATGTGTTGATGCATGTGAATTTAAGGGATCCCTATTGTTTCTCATAGATTGTATGTCATGTGGATATGAGATTCACCAAGTTAATTTAGTGTTTAATCCCTTATCTTACCTTAATATTACTCTAATAATCATCATAGGGTAATAATTTATCTCTCAAGTGAAAAATAGTTTTTCATATATTGAGGTGTATGTGTGCACACAATATTCTAACAATACCTCTTGAATGATTTATTAATGGGTGGATAAAGGACAAAACATGATTGGTATGTCATCTTTATCTATATATTTCCTAATGTTTAACACCTTATCTTTATATTTTGTTAAAAGATCCTTAATTTGGTCTGACCAGATTGGACACTTTGTTTCCTCTTTATCATAAGCAACGCGATTGGTGGGGACTTCCTCTATTATATTAGAAGACAAGCTATCCAAGGGTGGTTTGGAGAGTGACTGTCACCTCAGGATGTCTTCCAACTGATAAAGGATTTCACTTGTCAATTACAAGGCATCATATATGATTGGACTTATTTTACCAAGTGCCCTGCAGTAGGAGGTATTTCTCATTACTACATCTTCAAGGGGAGGGCCCTCTTGATGATGTGAAATACTATAATGAAGATAATTTTCATAGTTAATTCCATCACATAAGGACTACCATGGTGGATTATAGAAAGGGGAAGACCCTATTTCTCTTTGATATTTTGGTCACATGGAGGGATACCATAACTCTCATTGGGAGATGGGCTCTCAATATCGATCCAATTTTGGACAAGAAGCAAGAATTCATAGTGAAGTGTCTGGAGAGGACCTTTAGAATTACTCCAAATTCTCCCATAACTTGGTAAAAAGAGAGTAAGATCTTGAGTTTCCATAGATAAGAATCTAAGGGATTCAGGAACTCCAATATTAAGTAGAGTGATAATGTATATCAACTCTTAATTCTTTAGTTATCTATGGTGAGAATTCTTTTTGGATTTATTCTTTTGAGTGACTGGGGCCACTTGTTGGGGGAAGTGATTTTTAGGTATGGAATATTTCTTAAATGACTCCCATGTTGCTACTAGAATTTTTTAATAGCCTTATAGAATCTTTATAGGGGTTTATACCTACCTTGGACTGGCCATTGGAGTAGAATGATACCCTCCTATTGGAACAATCATATGTTTCTAATTAATTTGTCTATATATCATAGGGGAGCTTTCCCCACTTCCCTCCTTGATGGGAGAAACGATATGTGTCTAATCTAGGGTGACATGCTGGTGAGCCACCCCATTTGTTGGGATGGTGCTATGTATTCATCCTTCTGTCATTATTGATGTATACATTATGATGTACTAGTGGGTTTATAAGATATGGGAAGTGATTTTTATCTTCCCTATCACCATTTTTAGGATATGATTGGTGACTTAAGTAACTAGAACAATGATATATGTCTATTCCAAATCTAGAGTAAGGGTATGTGCCTAATCATATCCTCCATTTAATAGTACTAGATACTAATATAATTTAGATGTGGGTATAGGGGTTTGATTCTAACCCATATTCATCGTCGGGAATTTCTGGATGATCTCCCCAGATGTTGCTAGACAAAACTACTGACAGACTTGATGAATGAAGGATGGTGTGTGTGCCAACTTTCAGTTTTCCTCTTAACTTGGATGAAGATCTTCTTTAAACATTTTTAGGGGAGGTTGTTGGTAGTCTTAATGGATGTGGGAAGGGATTTTCACCTTCTTACAGGTTTCCTCCAAATTCGACTAGCGAGTTTTCTAGGTGTGGGTAGGTGTTTCCTCCTGCTTGTTGTGTGCCACCGTATTTGGTTGGAAGACTTCTATGGGTTCTTTTAGAAGAGTCATCTAGCTCGCTAAATTGGGGAAGGTGGGTGTATGTTCCCACTTACAATTGGCCACCAAATTGGTTTGGTGGGATTCTCCATAGGGGACATAGGTGTGGCCCTGCTCCCTCCATCCCCAATGGGCCATCTTGCACACATGGGTCTGGAAGACCTAGTTCGGACTACCGTGGAAAGTACCCTCATCATGCTGAAGGTTCACTACTACATGACATTGGTAGTGGTGAATGCTGGAAGGATCTCTTTGGAATGAATCCCATGTCTTCTAGACGAGGTTGTTTATGGCCTCTTGATTCACCTCTCTAAGATAAGAGAGGGACTGGTTGTTGAATTCTAGGGATAAGATACTGAAATAGTTAAAGAAAATAGTTGATGTCATCTACTTATAGACCATCGGTCCTTTCTGACTAGATTATTAATATGGATTTGTGAACTAGAGGGCATATCGGGAAGCCTTTATGCTTGGGATAGTACCTTTCGGATGATACACCTAAACTAGTTTGTTCGAGACCCAACATTTAAGATGCTGGGTTTGTGATGGAGTCCTTTTCTTGGATGAATACCCATCATTAATGGTAGTCAGGGCGTTCATTTGTGGGATTTGGTATGACACTATTTAGATTAAAGGGATATCCTATTGGAAGTGCATGAAATATAGGAAACAAACACAAACAATAAACCCCCATCAAATTAGCATCTCTTTAAATGAATACATGCATGATTGATTGTCTTTTTATTACCTCTTTCATATTGAGAAAATAGAGGGGCCTAATAGATGGGTGACACCATCATCCTGGTTAAGGATTCATGCCTGGTTCATGATATTTTTTTTCTGATGAAAAACTTTTTTTTCGATGGTTGATTGCAGGGGGTTGAATTTTGTGAAATCATTCACATCAGGTTCACTATTTTCGAACAGATTCCAGTTGGATTTTTTTTGTAGATCTAGAAACAACCAATAATTCTATATCCATGCAGGACCTTCCTTACAAAGGAAGGAACTCACTGGAAGGTTTTTCTAATGATACTTAAGAACTCACATTGGTTTAGAGGATAGGAGGTCAGGCTCATCACACTATTTTAGGGGCAATTGTTTCCTACTACGGCACTCTCTTATAGATTTAAGATATATTCATGAATTCTTCATTAATTCCCAAGTACGATGGTGGTCACCCTTGAATTAAAAATCAATTATTAGCATGTATGGAACTTATAATTATCTATATTCATATGGGGATCTTCATAAATGAATATATATGTATGTATCTGAGGTTGTCCATCGATGGTATCCTATTATATATTGATTAGAGGTTCTTTGTTCATTATTATGATGATGCTAGTTTTTATCCACACAGTGGGGTTCTCTAGAGTGTATTGTAATCTAGGGATATGGCAGTTATTTTGATGTTGGGATCAAAGTCATGGGATGGGATTCCAATACATCCCTTTGAAAGTAATTAAAACCCAAGTAGTTTGATGACACTTAGTGGGGCACATAATACCTTTTAAGGTCATGTGATAAGGACCAAACCATGCAGTTTAGTGTCATGCGACAATGACGTCTAGGTGGAAGGTTCATAGTCAAAGTTTGGTGTGGGACTTGTGCTGAGGCATCCCATGGTACATGGAAAGGATACGTATTCCTAGGTTGAATAATAATCTACTGGGAATATGGCCCAAAGAGAATAGGGTTGATTTGGGGTGTTGGGTTTGGACCTTTGGGAGGCTTCTATGTATCTAGTTTGGATAGAAATCAAAGACCACATAGTTCGATTGTGAGGACCCATGCCTATGGAGGAACTTAGGTTTTTCATGTAGGTGAGTATTAACCTTTTATAGGATTGAGTATGGGGATTACTATTAAGGAGGATGCCACCATGATTTGATATTTGACTGGGGCTTACTCTTAAAGAGGATTCCTTGGTGAATGAGATTTTTTGGGGACTTACTCCTAATAAGGATTCTCTATTGAATGAGTATGGTGATATAATTGGGGTTTACTTCTAAGAAGTATGCCCATTGGATAGTTATGATGGGGGATTATACTAAATAGGAGGCCCACGGGTTCAATTGGGACTTACACTTAGAATAATGTAAAAAGGAGGTGGATCATATAGATGTTATGATCTTCTCCAACCTCTAAGACCATGTGAGTAATTATTAGTGTGAGAAACAAGTGGAAGAAATAGATTCAAGAAATCAAATGATCTAATTTGTCATGAGGTCAGATATATGGACTTGTGGACCCATTCTTACGGAGGCCCTCTGAAGGAAGTTGAGAGGAAGATCCAAGAAAGGATTATCTAAAAAAACATTCCTTAGACCATGCATAAGTCATGATCATAGCCAAAATATTAGCCCACACAAGGCTTGAATGTGATAAAGAGGAAGTAGAATATCCAAAAAACCACACAATCCCCCTTCCACTATTGGAAGAGGTTGGGGATATGGGAGAGGAAGAAGAGGATTTTATGTGCCCATTCCCTCTCCCGTTTCATATCATGGATATTCACATTAGATTAACCATCCAGGTATGACCTAGGAGGTGAAGAGAAGAAAGAGTGAAACATCCTACAAGAAATACTATGGGATTACTCTAGGAGGGATTCCCTAAAATTGGCTTTGAGAGGAGGATCTCATTCCCTGTTAAAGGGTAAGGAAAGTGTGATCCTCACCCTCCTCATCTAGAATCCAAGGTCTTATGTCTTAGATAAAACTAGGGAAAGACATTGTACTAACCCTAGTACCTGATACTGGGAGTTTTATAACACCACCCCTAGGGTTGGGGTCCTCATGACTGAGGGAATTCATACTCACATGAACCCTGATGATCCTACCCATTAAGTAGGACAAGTGTGGGATACCACTAACCGAAGGAATGCATACCCATATGGTAGACACACTGGTGTGCCCCTTTCCATGGTTTTTCAAGTCTGCAGGATTTTTTGGAGGTTTGAATTTGGTCCCTATCAGATAAGTGAGACAAAAGAAGATATGACATACCATTGGTGGCTTGGAAGAGGGACCAAGAAGTGGTTTGTGCATGTACTATCTTGGTGAGAAAAGGTACTTCACGTATGTAATGGCCCAAGGTTTTGGGGTCCATTACTTGGTGAAAATCTGATGTTGGGTGTTCTGGGTAGTCTGGGAAAGTCATCGAGGCTTCTCGGTGAAGCTTAAGACCCCTAACGATAGCCTTAGCCTACCGGTAGCAGGCCTACCAGTGGCTCGGCCTACTGGTAGCTTGGCCTACCGGTCGCTCGGACTACCGGTAGCTTGGCCTACCGGTAGGTCGGCCTACCGGTAGCTCAGCCTGCTAGTAGCACGGCCTACCGATATCTCGACCTACCGGTAGCCAGCCTACCGGTAGCTCGACATACCGGTAAGATGCCTATTGGTAGCTCGGCCTACCAGTAGCCACAACCTACTGGTAGCTCAGCCTACTGGTAGCCGCAGCCTACCGGTAGCTCGGCCTACCGGTAGCTCGGTCTACTAGTAGCCACAACCTACCGGTAGCCGCGACCTACCGGTAGCCACCACCTATAGGTAGACGTGGCCTACCGGTAGCTCATTCTACCGATAGCCATAGCCTACCGGTAGCTCGGCCTATCAGTTGCTCAGCCAACCGGTAGCACGACCTACCGGTAGTGCGATCTACCTGTAGCCGTAGCCTACCGGTAGACGCAGCCTACCGGTAGCTCTTCCTACTAGTAGCCTCGGCCGACCGGTAGCCCTAGTATACTGGTGACCATGGGTTTTCCCAGTGGCAACTCTTTTTGCGCAAATTGGCTTTTAAGCCACGTTTTGACCCCCTTTAAGCCATTAATGGGTTTTAATTAAATGTTGGTGAGGTGTGAGTCCGTTTTAACAACCCCAAAGGGTGGGGACTTTTAAGTTGGACGTGTGGGGTGGCCCAACCACATGGTTAACCCACGATCCCGCTCCTTCCACGGTTGCGAGTTTTTCTCCGTATCTTAACCATCCGAGGGCGCTGTATCTCAGCCCTTATAGCCTAAAGGCTAATGTTATCCCTACGTTTCTTCTTTCTCGATCACCCTACACTTAGAATACCCTTCCTCCTGGTGATTCGTACCTCACCCCACGAAGTTTTCCTGGGTCACGTTCCATGGAGCTCCTGCTACCCCTGTTTCGAGTTTCCACGGGAGGACTTAAACGAAGATCCTTGATCCACCAGGTAGGGAATTTTCTCCTTCGTCTCTCCTTTCTATGTATCATGTGGGGTGGTAATGCTTCTATCTCTGCGGAAATTTTATGAAACCAACTTAATAAAGATAATGAATGGACCTTTAAAAAATGAAAGGGGGGGTGTGATCATTGTTCTTCTATGATCTTTCATGTTGATATATGTTGTGAATTTCTCTCTAAAAATCACGACAATTGGTGGCCTTTCTCTATGCACTAATGAACCACTGTTCTCCTGGATGTTGAATAACCGTAACATGGAATTGGTTAAATTACGTATACTCGGTTAAATAAATTGAAACCACCAGGATGACCCCTGTTATGTGATGACCCTAGTTAAAACATAGTGGAATTGAAATCATGGAGTGTGTTAAATCTTTTAAATCTGAAAAATACCTTCTTGGGTCTGATTTGTGTTGGTGGTATTGGTTTTTCTTCCTTCACAGGACGATTGCGGGTGACCTTATGGTTTTCTTGGATGGGGGATTGGTTACTGGGGTGATTTGGGTGGAGATGGGATCCCCTGTTGTTATACTTTGTCCGGTTGTGAATCTGAGGCTGTGTGGTTACTCTGTTTATATCACAAATTGGGGTGGAATCCTCTATTGTTGAGGAACCTTAGGCTTCTAGAGTTTGGGTACATGGGGTTGTGTCTCGGGGTTGCTTTGTTTCTAGTACTTTGAGGGATCTCACTTGATCCCTAGTTATTATGACTTCACAAGAAAACTGGGTGTGAATGTTTAATTTACTTGATGTTTTTCCTTTCTGCCATTTTTGTTGTTCCATCTGTGAATGTGCATGTTAGTTTCCCAGTAGTGAAGGGATTAACTCATACTGAACCGTTATGAATGATAACTTGAACAAGGGAACTGTGAACTGTTTGTTGTGTGCCTATTTTTTGAGGTAGTAGTGCTTGTGTACCTACTTGTATCTGGTTGAGGAGCCATAGGGTGGGATGTGTGTTGTTATATATATATGTAACTGTATGTTTTATGTTTAGTCACACCCCACCCATGTTGGGCACTTAGTGTCGGACACCCCATTCCATGGGGAAGGGTTTTCCCCTAGTTACTCTCCTTCCTGCTCCCTCTTCCCTCGGCTGTGATGGCTGGAGGCGACCTTACACCCAAGATTCTTCAGGTAGGTTTCGTTTGGTGGGTTGTTAGCCCAAAACTCTTCGGGCATGTTGTTTTCCCAGGTGTCTTTGGGATGAGGCCCAGGTGTGTGCAGGCAGGGATGGATGGTTGTGAGGCCCAGGTGTGTGCGGGCAGGGATGGATGGATATGAGGCCCAGGTGTGTGCGGGCAGGAAGAGCATGGTAGCGTCAGGACATTTTCCATTAGGGAGGAGAAACTAGCTTGTGGGAGAATGGTGGTGCGGGGTACCCAAATATGTTTTGTGCTTTACTATTACCTTACTTCTTGTGTTATTTGGTGAGTATGGATAGTGAGGTGGGATGTATAGAATCCTTAATAGTGTTTGGTTTTCTGATTCTTATGAGACTTTAGTATGTCTCCCCACTTGTGCACGAGAGATTTAGGTTTTTCCTACTGGGTATACTTTGTATGCTCACCCTACGTTTACTTTCAGGTTGTCAGGAGGACTTCAGAGGCCATGCGGGACCTTACTAGGCAGGACGTTGGAGTTTCTGTTGGTGGCTGTTGATTCTGTTTATCTTTGTCCCTTCCTGTATGGTTTTGTCCTTTGGAGTTACTGTATTTTTTTGCTTAGTTTTATTATTTAAACATGCATGTAGTTTGTTTCACTTTTAGTTTCTGGTGGTGTTTGGTGCTGACTCCTTCTTTCTCCCAATCCTGGTTAACAAAAAAAAGGGTAATGCCTCCCATATTGTGAAATGTTACACCATTGGTTATCTCGTCTTCGGCTTGAAGAAGGAAGGGAGGTGGAGACCTTTGCCACCCCTTCCCTCGTCTTGCCGAAGGTGGGTCATGAAAAAATGGTATCAGAGGTCGAGGTTGGGGGATAGGATGGAGTCGGAGTTCAGTACAGTGAGGATTTCATAGGATGGTAGGACAACAATTTTAGGCGACCTTGGTTCATGAAATAGACCAGGGAGGACCGGCTAGGACACGAGATTTTAGCCCCCCCCCCATGATCCGATGCAAGGACTCTGAGCCTATCAAACGACCAAGAGAGACTACATGTATTGTAGGGTAGAGACCCTAGGGAAGGTACATGCATCATACAGATTGTGTTTTTACTTGATTTGGGGAACCTTGGGGAGGAAAATTTAATAATAATAATAATAATAATAATTCCCTTGCTACTCGGGCTTAGGCATTCTTTGTTTACCTTGTAGCTATGGCACCCAGACGTTATCCACGAGCGAATCGGGCGGTTGAGGTCCAGCGGATCAAGGCAGTTGACCAGCAAAGGGTTGAACGAGATGAGGAGGACGACTTATGGCATAGGACCCTGCGCCCCTTCCAGTGACAAACTCTTGTGAAGTATGAGGGAAACATTTCTAACTCAGTGACGGAGGGATGGCTCGAGGAGCTAGCCATTACCTTCTCTTTGATCCGTGCTCTGAGGGAATACTGGGTTCCGTTGGCCGTCAGTCAGCTGAGAGGAGTAGTGCATCAGTGGTGGATGCTTTTCCTAGGAGAGAAGAAAAAGGCAGAGGTTCCATGGGCCAGTTTCGAGAAGGAATTTCATGAGGAGTTCATCTCCTCTACGACAAAGGCTGAAAAGAGGCATGAGTTTCTCTCCCTTCCGCAGGGAAGCATGTCAGTGAGGGAACTGGGGATCAAGTTCAAAGATATCTTTCACTTTTCCCCAGATCTCTTTCCAGATGAGGAGTCTCGGGCAAGACATTTTGAGGAGGCACTCCGTCCTTCTCTTCAGTACGCAGTCACTCCCTTCACTCTTCTGACGTACCTGGAAGTACAAAAGAAGTCTGAGATTGTAGATAGGATGTAATCGAGGGCACACCATGATAAGGGAACCAACTGGGTTCATCAAAGGGGAAGGTGGTCAACAGTAAGTCTCCAGCGACAGGGACTTCCAGGTTTCGACCAGCGGGGAGTAGGCCTCATCAGTTCTAGTTCTGAGCTTCTGTCCCTCGCCCCTTTTCCACAGGGCCAGGATCAAAGTGTTTCTCTTTCGGAGTTTTCAGACACATCTAGAGCAGGTGTCTGACTCGAGCCCCACCTAGTGGAGGTGGGTAGTTTCAGCACCCGCCTCAACAGCATCTGTTGCTGGCGAGGCCTTTCCAGTAGCAGCAGCAGCAGGCCCCTGGCCCTCAGAGGGACGACTTTGCGGGAGGAGATCGACACCAAGGTGCTCCTCAGGGACCTCGACCAGGGCGTGGTCAGGGAGGTAGTCGACAAAAATGAGGCAGAGGAGGTGGGTGTGGACAGTTTCATGCCACAGAGTTAGTAGTTATGACGGGACCAGAGTTTGTTCGAGGTACGATCAGTTTGTTCAGCACTCTTGTTTCTGCCTTGTTTGATTTGGGAGCTTCTCACTCCTTCATTACGACCGAGTTATCCCATTCTCTAGGTCTGGATTCTGAGAGAATTTTTGTTCCCCTAGTGTTGAGAACACCAGTTGGGAGTCAGACCAGCGTATCTTACTTTTTTTGGGGATTTAGACTGATGTTGAGACTGCATCAATCCAATGGAGACCTTCTTTCTTTAGAGATGTATCAGTACGATGTCATTCTGGGCATCGACTGGTTATTCTCCACACATTCCATCATCGACTGCTATCGTAGAAGGATTTAATTCTCTGAAGAGGATGGACGGCATGTGGCTTTTGTTGGGGAGTGGAGTTATCAGGAGGGGAGTCGACATGTGGAGCCACTCATTTCTATACAGAACGGGGTGTCAGTGGAGTTGGCAGATGCAGGAATGATGGATGTCATAGAGGTCGTAAGAGAGTTCCCTGATGTCTTTCCCGATGAGGTTTTGACCCTCCCCCCTCAACGTGATGTTGAGTTTGGGATAGACTTAAAGCCTGACGCCCGCCCGATCTCGATGGCTCCTTATCAGATGGAACCTTCTGAGTTGCGGGAGTTGCAAATTCAGATTGATGATCTGATGGAGAAGGGCTTTGTTCGACCCAGCGTGTCTCCGTGGGGTGCTCCAGTTTTGTTCATAAATAAGGCGGATGGTAGTCTAAGACTCTGTATAGACTACCGGAGGTTGAATCAGGTTACAATCAAGAATCTTTACCCCCTCCCGAGGATAGACGATTTTTCAATCAGCTGAGGGGAGCAGGTTGGTTCTCTAAGATCGATCTGCGGTCTGGATACCACCAATTGAGAGTGAAGGAAGGTGATATCCCGAAGATGGATTTCAGGTGCAGATATGGTCACTTTTAGTTCTTGTTCATGCCTTTCGGCGTTAAAAACTCACCAAATACGTTCATGAACCTCATGAACTCTGTTTTCTGAGAGTTTCTAGACCAGTTCGTTGTGGTGTTCATCGACGAAATCCTTGTCTACTCAAGGTCAGAGGAGGAGCATGTTGAACATCTTAGGGCAGTTTTGGGAGTCCTTAGACACCACCATCTTTATGGGAAACTGTCTAAGTGCACATTCTTAATGCGGGAGGTACATTTCCTTGGATACATAGTGTCTCAGAAGGAAATAGTGGTGGAAACATTGAAGGTCGAGGCAGTTGGTTCTTAGAAAGCACCCAAGAATGTGGCGGAAGTCCGTCGTTTCCTGGGTTTGGCAGGATATTACTGGAGGTTTTTTCCCAAATTCTCTCGAGTTTCAGTGCCATTGATAGATTTAACTAGGAAGGACCAGGCCTTCGTGTGGAGTGACCAGTGCCAGACATCTTTTGGATACCTAAAGGAGAAGCTGGTCAGTGCTCCAGTGCTCCAGTGCTCAGAATACCAGAGGAAGGGGTGTTGTTTGAGGTTTTCTGTGATGTTTCTGGCCTTGGGTTGTGATGTGTGTTGATTCAGCAGTGAGGATTGATCTCTTATGGGTCTAGGCAGTTACGTCCTCATGAACGTAACTATTCCACCCACGATCTGGAGCTTGCGGCCGTAGTGTTCGCATTGAAATTGTGGTGGCGTTATCTCATCGGAGAGCACTTTGTGGTCTTCTCAGATCACAAGAGCTTGTATTATGTATTTTCCTAGCGAGATATGAACTTGTGACAGAAGATATGGGTTGAGTTCCTCCAAGATTAAGACTTCTAGATCTATTATACTGAGGGAAAGGGCAATGTTGTGGCTGATGAACTGAGCAGGAAGTCATCGAAGGAAGTAGTTCGGGAGTCTGTAGATGCTTGGAGAGCGATAGAAGAGTTAGCGGCCTTGCATTTGGATGCAAGGGTGGAAGGTGGAAGAGGTTGTCTGTTTTAGATGACTGTATTTCCCTCTTTAGTGGTGCAGGTGGAGGAGTCTTAGTGGGGGGACTCAGAGGTGGAAGTGATGCGAGATCGTGTTTATTAGGGAAATGCTCCTGAGGGATGGTCGGAGGATGGTCCACATCAGATGCTTTTCCGTGGAAAGATTTTTGTTCAAGAGGTGATGCGTGAAGGTGTTCTCCGTGAGTTCCATGGATCAGATTTAGCGGTGCATCCAGGGGTCTCAAAGATGTACCAAGGCCTGAGGGGACAGTTTTGGTGGCCCGGGGTAAAGCGGGCAGTGGCAGAGTTCGTGGCTAAGTTCCTGGTGTGTCAGCAAGTGAAGGCTGAATACCGTTTTCCTAGAGGGTTGTTATAGCCGTTAGATGTTCCTGAGTGGAAGTGGGATGACATCTTGACGGACTTCATCATAGGGATACCTAGGGCTCAGGGAGGCTATGATTCCATCTGGGTAGTGGTGGATCAGTTGACGAAATTGGCACAGTTCATGGAGATTAAGGAGTCCAGCCCGGTAAGCGCCTTATCCCAGAGGTACTTTGATGAGGTAGTGTGGTTGCACGGGATTCCGAGGTCTATTGTCTCCGATCGAGACACTAGGTTTAACTCACGAGTATGGAGGGGATTACAGAATGCCTTTGGCACCCAACTACACCTTAGCACTGCTTTCCACCCTAACACAGATGGGAAAACAGAACGAACGATCCAGACGTTGGAAGACATGATGTGGGCATGTGTTTTGGATTTTGGGGGATCATGGGTATGACACTTGCCTCTAGTGGAATTTTCTTATAACAACATATTCCACTCCACTATTAGTATGACACTGTTTGAGGCCATTTATGGAAGGTTGTGTCGTTCACCTATTTTCTGGACCGAGGTTGGAGAAGCAGCTGTTCTTGGTCCAGAAGTGGTGCAGGGTACCACTGAGAAGGTTCAGCTCGTGCGCGAAAGGATGAAGGTAGCCCAGGACCAACAGAAGTCATATGCCGATCATAGGAGGAGTCCCTTAGAGTTCGAGGTTGGGAATCATGTGTTCATGAAGGTTTTACCTCGACATGGGCAGCGAAGTTTTGGGAAGGGGGGTAAGCTCTCCCCTAGGTTCATCGGACCTTTCGAGGTGTTGGGATGAGTTGGTGAGGTGGCGTATTAGCTGGTGCTGCCACCTCAATTAGAGAGAGTTCACAACATCTTTCACGTCTCCCAGCTTCGTCGATATCTACATGACGACTCCCACTTCATCGATTGCGGAGAATTAGATGTGGAAGAAGATGCAATTTTATAGAATGACCAATCAAGATTGAGGATCGTAAGGAGAAAGTGATTCATGGATGAACCATCCCCTTGTTTCATGTGTTGTGGAGGCATGGTGTCCTGGAAGAGAGCACTTGGGAGCGGGAGGCCCAGTTACACGCCCAGTACCTAGAGCTGTTTTGATTTCCTTGTTGTTTTGTTTTGAGTTTTGTTAAGATGTTTCACCTTGTGCTTCAATATAGTAAATGCTTGTTTTGATTAACCATGAGATGATCTGTTTCATGTTCCCTCTATGTGTTTACAGATGTGTGATGATGGGAAAACCTGACTACTAATCAGGACACATTAATGCGGATGCGATTAAACCCGTGCGGGCGAGTCAGTGCCGCCCAAAGCGGATAATATCCTGACATGTAAGAATGGACTCCCTGACTCAGGTGTTGGGCAGTGATAATCCTTGTGCTTGTTATGAATGTTGTGGTTGATAACTTGGGTGAGTATTCCTAGATGTATGAGGGGTTCTGTCCCATCTTTGGGACAACTCAGGGGTTTCCCCTGATAAGTATCTTAAGAGGGTGGTTGTTCGGACCCCACTCTTCTCCTTTCTGGTTTGTTCTTATATTCTCGGGGACGATAATAGTTTGAGAAGTATCTAATGTAATGGACTGGGTTTTTGGGGTCCATTACTTGGTGAAAATCTGATGTTGGGTGTTCTGGGTAGTCTGGGAAAGTTATCTAGGCTTCTCCGTGAAGCTGAAGACCCCTAACTGTATCCTTAGCCTACTGGTAGCAGGCCTACCGGTAGCCTTAGCCTACCGGTAGCAGGCCTACCGGTAGACTTAGCCTACCGATAGCAGGCCTACCGGTGGCTCGTCCTATCGGTCGCTTGGCCTACCGGTCGCTCGGCCTACCGGTCACTCGGCCTACCAGTAGCTTGGCCTACCAGTAGCTGGGCCTACCAGTAGCTGGGCCTACCGGTAGCTGCAGCCTACCGGTAGCTCGGCCTACCGGTAGCTCAGCCTACTCATAGCTCAGCCTACCTATAGCTCATCCTACTAGTAGCTGCAGCCTACCGGTAGCTTGGCCTACCGGTAGCTCGGTCTACCGGTATCTCAGGTTACCGGTAGCCGAAGCCTACCGGTAGCTCGGACTACCGGTAGCCCGGCCTACCGGTAGCTCGGCCTACCGGTAGCTCGGCCTACCAGTAGCTCAGGCTACTGGTAGCCACAGCCTACCAGTATCCGCGGCCTACCGGTAGCTCGGCCTACCGGTATCTGCAGCCTACCTGTAGCTCGACCTACCGGTAGCTCCGCCTACCGGTAGCCTCAGCCAACCGGTAGACCTAGCCTACTGGTGACCAAGAGTTTTCCCAGTGGTGACTCTTTTATCACAAATTGGCTTTTAAGCCGCGTTTTGACCCCCTTTAAAGCCATTAATGGGTTTTAATTAAATTTTGGTGAGGTGTGAGTCCGTTTTAACCGCCCCAAAGGGTGGGGACTTTTAAGTTGGATGTGTGGGGTGGCCCAACCGCGTGGTCAACCCACGATCCCGCTCCTTCTACAGTTCCGAGTTTTTCTCTGTATCTTAACCGTCCAAGGGCGCTATATCTCAGCCCTTATAGCCTAAAGGCTAATCTTCTCCATACGTTTCTTCTTTCTCGATAACCCTTCTCTCAGAATACCCTTCCTCCTGGTGAGTCATACCTCACCCCATGAAGTTTTCCTAGGTCGCGTTCCGTGGAGCTCCTGCTACCCCTGTTTCCAGTTTCCACGGGAGGACTTAAACAACAATCCTTGATCCATCAAGTAGGGACTTTTCTCCTTCGTCTCTCCTTTATGTGTATCATGTGGGGTGGGCATGCTTATGTCTCTGTGGAAATTTGATGAAACTAACTTAATAAAGATAATGAATGGACCTTTAACGAATTACGGGGGGGGGGGGGGGTGATCATTGTTCTACTGTGATATTTCATGTTGATATATGTTGTGAATTTCTTGCTGAAAATCACGGTCGTTGGTGTCCTTTCCCTGCGCACTAATGAACCATTGTGCTCCTGGATGTTGAATAACCATAACATAGAATTGGTTAAAATACATATACTCGGTTAAATAAATTGAAAGCACCAGGATCACCCCTGTTATGTGATAAACCCAGTTAAAACACAGTGTAATTGAAATCATGAGTGTGTTAAATCTTTTAAATCTGAAAAATACCTTCTTGGGCCTGCTTTGTGTTGGTGGTATTGGTTGTTCTTCCTTCGCGGGCCGATTGCGGGTGACCTTATGGTTTTCTTGGATGGGGGCTTGGTTGTTGGGGAGATTTGGGTGGGGATGGGATCCCCTGTTGTTATACTTTGGCCGGTTGTGAATCTGAGGCTGTGTGGTTACTCTGTTTATATCACGAATTGGGGTGGAATCCTCTATTGTCGAGGAACCTTTGGCTTCTGGAGTTTGGGGACATGTGGATATGTCTCGGGGTTGCTTTGGTTCTAGTACTTTGAGGGATCTCACTTGATCCCTAGTTGTTGTGACTTCACAAGAGAACCAGGTATGAATGTTTAATTTACCTGATGTTTTTCCTTTCTGCCGTTTTTGTTGTTCCATCTATGAATGTGCCTGTTAGTTGCCCAGTAGTGAAGGGATTAACTCATAATGAACCGTTATGGATGACAACTTGAACAAGGGAACTGGGAACTGTTTGTTGTGTGCCTGTTTTATGAGGCAGTAGTGCTTGTGTACCTGCTTGTATCTGGTTGAGGAGCCATAGGTTGAGCTGAATGTTGGTATATATATATATATGTAACTGTATGTTTTGTGTATAGTCACACCCCACCCATGTTGGGAACTTAGTTTCAGACACCCCATTCCATGGGGAAGGGTTTTCCCCTAGTTACTCTTCTTCCTACTCCCTCTTCCCTCGGCTGTGATGGCTGGAGGCGACCTTACACCCAAGATTCTTCAGGTAGGTTTTGTTTGGTGGGTTTTTTTCCCAAAACTCTTCGGGCAGGTTATCTTCCTTGGTGTCTTTGGGATGTGGCCCAGGTGTGTGTGGGTAGGGATGGATGGTTGTGAGCCCCAGGTGTGTGCGGGCAGAGATGGATGGATATGAGGCCCAGGTGTGTCTGGGCAGGAAGAGCGTGGTAGCTTCAGGACGTTTTCCGTGAGGGAGGAGTAGCTAGCTAGTGGGGGAATAGTGGTGCGAGGTACCCAAATATGTTTTGTGCTTTACTATTACCTTACTTCTTGTGTTATTTGGTGAGTGTGGCTAGTGAGGTGGGATGGATAGACTCCATGATAGTGTTTGCTTGTCTGCTTCTCACCGGACTTTAGTATGTCTCCCAACTTGTGCACGAGAGCTTTAGGTTTTTACTACTAGGTATACTTTGTATGCTTACCCTAAGTTTACTTTTAGGTTGTCAGGAGGACTTCGTAGGCAGTGTGGGACCTTACTAGGCTGGACGTTAGAGTTGCTATTTGTGGCTGTTGATTCTGTTTAGCTTTTTCCCTTCCTATATGGTTTTTTACTTTGGAGTTCTTGTATTTTTTTGTTTAGTTTTATTATTAAAACATGCATGTAGTTTTTTTCACTTCGAGTTCCTAGTGGTGTTTGGTGTTGACTTTTTTCTCCCAATCCTGGTTAACAAAAAGAAGGGTAATGCCTCCCATATTGTGAAATGTTACACCCTTGGTGCTAGTCGCCACCCCGAGGCCTACTAGAGGAGGGACTCGGGGGGTCATTATCTCGTCTTCTACTTGAATAAGGAAGGGTGGCAGAGACCTTTTCCACCCCTTCCCTCGTCTTTCCGAAGGCGGGCCGTGACAGCAAAGGTCTTAGAACGAGCTAGAAATGATTCATGCAGGGGGAATATGACTAAAATATCTAGATATTACTTATAAAATAGACCACCTAGGAAACAAAAATTTGGTGAGGGTTTATCCTAGGCACCACATGTCTCCTCATGTGTCACTCGATGTACCTCACATAGGTCCCTGATTAAGGAAGGGGCCTCGCACAAGTGGCTATCTAGTAGGGGAAATAGGGTCCTCACATAGGTGTCTTGTATTTCAGACTGTAGAGGGAATTTGATCCCACTATCCCTAAAAATTCCCTGTTTTCTTAGGTTGAAGAGGGCTACTTGATGGATCTTGGAGGGCTTGGGTGAAGGGTATGTGTTACCAGAGCTTCAGGGATTCTTCTGATTTTTCAATTATTCATATAAGGAGCCCTTGGGTCCTATTTATAGTCAAACTAGATACCCTAGTTTAAGAAGATAACCTGCTTAGGTCCTTGGTATAGGTACACGATGTAGGTTTCTCATGAAAGAGTTGGAAAAATTCTGGGTTGCATAGGTTAAAATCACAAGGGCTTTATGTAGGTGTCATGCATAGGGGTGGCTGCACCATGGTTGTGCATGATGGGACTATGTAAGCCTCTTGGCATATAGGGTTGGTGCACTCAAGACCACCTGGACGAACACCCTGGATGAACACCTTGGGCATACCCACTACTCCATACCATGGGGGATATGCCCCCACACCCTGACTTGGGATCAGTGTCAGGCTTCGGTCATGTCCTTTCAGGTCCATCACTTCTTTACCATCACTAACACCCTGAAAAATAGAGAGTCTCTCTACAAAATTTTTGAACCTAGTCGAGGAATTTTTGGGTCTTCACACATGGGAATCCAATCTTATCCTTCATTCGGTATAAAGATGAACTTCTACTCAAACTCAACATTTGGTTTCTAAGTGAGGTTCACATCTTGAATTTTATGGAAAATTACATGGAACACATTTCACAGTGTAAAAAATAAGTGAGCTACATTTTATACTACTACATTCTTCATAACTATCAACCTTCTTAGACATATCATAAATAATACATTTCTTCATTACCTGGGGAAAGGAAACCTAAGAAAGGGTGAGATCAATTGCTCATCAAGGGTAAAAAAGGGAGATATATAAACATAATATGAGCATAAGGGTACGAGGACATGAAAATAATATTTGAAAACCGTACCCTACATATCAAAGATCAAAATCATGAATCATGGAATAAATATTGGCTATTAAAAAGACATGAATCATAAGATAATCATGGAACATGATCCATGAGAGTATAAAATTGAAATATGACATTGATTTTTGGCATACACATAAACATATAAAATCATTTCCATATTATTCAAGGCTCATTTCAAGGCTATCATATTATAATAGGTTCACTCCTAAGACCATCATAACAGACAAATTCCCTTACTGAACTAAGTTTACTCCCCACTGTAGTTCTATCTATCTCATGAGATTTAAGTCTTTACCCAATTAATTAGAGGTATATATAGGTCCCATCCATCTCATAATGAAAAACATATTTATGTGTGACACAAGATCAAAAAATATTCATCATATCATAAAACATGAAATGAAAAGGGTATCATAAAAATTTAATCATATAATAACCTTTACAAAGAATAAAAGTTTCAAAATCATTTCATCATAGAATAACTCATATAAATGGAAGTTAGTTTCATAAATAATTTATCATGGTATAACCCGTGGAAGGGAACCAAGTTTCATAAATATCATGCCATAAAAAATATAAACCATTCAGAGAATTAATAAGAATGGTATCCTTAGATCATATCCCCAGTAAGTTATAGATAACATAAAAATATGTCATCTTATATGGAAAATAATTTTTATTTATCTTTTAAAACGTTTTTTAGGAAAATATCCTTTATACTTTGAAAAATGTTTTTTTAAAATCAATTAAATTTTGAAAATAAATTTCTATGAAAAGAAACTTGAAAGATTATAAATGAATCTTTTAAAAATAATTTAAATCATTTATTGTGGAAATTATCCTTTTTTATTTGAAAAATACTTTTTAAAATGTTTTTTATTTTTTTATAAAACATAGGTTTAGAAAAAGAGTTTCTGATCGAAAAGATGATTTTTCATAAAAAATTCATTTAAACTCTTGAGTACATAAAGAGAAGAAAATGATAGGTAAAACATGTATTATCATGAAATAACCATAGGATTATAAAATTTATGAGTATCTTTATATATGGATCATAATATTTTATCATAAAAAACATTATCATAAAATATTCTGATAAACGATGAGATTGTCATATAAAATATTCAACACTTTGGAAACCTTGAATCATAATTCCCATGAAAGAATAACATAAAATGAAACTTAAAATGTCATGATTATGAATAAATTCATGATATTACATGTAAAAGGGGTTGTATATACACCATGATAAGGTATATAAGTGTATAACATAATGTATGTGTCAATGAAGGACAATTGAGACGAAAATCCCTTATGTTATGTTTTGAATTCCATCATACTCATTAAAAAATTCTATATAATACAAATAAGTTTCTTATAAATATAATATAGAAATATATTAATATATATATATCATACCGTATATTATTTTCTTATTACCTTTTATTACCCATTTATTAACAATTCCATATTAGAGTCACAATTCAGGAAATATCCACTTTTCTTTTCTTATATGTTTTAATTTGTTATTTTTGGTCCTATTAGTTTGATCATGTTTCCATAATATCCAAAATGTTAAACATGGTATAAATATCATATATATTCATTATATATGTATTTATATTAATCCCTAAAATTTATTTACGGAAAATGAAATACACTGTTCATGGAGATGATAGGTCGTACGTATGCATGAATGCTATTTCCATTTTATTTTTAGATTTAAAGAAAGAAATGTAAATGATATATATTTTAATTATTGAATAATTTCTATTTCATATATATTATATATGTTTATTAAATACATACTTAATACATTTCATGTAAAGCATGAATGAATCACATCACTTCATGAGTCGACAGTCCGACGTACATAAGAGTGACATTATCGTATTCCCAAAAAATGGATAGTATGAAGGTATTTGTGATATAATAATTCAATAATCATAATAATATCATAATATCATATATTAATAATAACTAAATCTTTATAACCATATTTGAGATGTGTTAATGAAAAAACAAATGACATCAGTTTGTGAGGCGGTAGTCCGCCATACACACGAATGATGATTTCACAACCCTTTTGATGGAAGTGGAGATGAATAATTATCATGACATAAACATAATATAATATAAGTATATGGTATATACTGGTGTTATTATATTTTAAGTGTTAATAAATAACTGAATGTGGAAAAAATAAAGAAAATGAAATAAATTGTTAAGATAATTACCTTATCTAAGGGAAAACTCCTTTAGATCTCCTCTTAAGGACCCTAGGGATGGAATTTTGGGAGGAAAAACAGACCTGTAATGTGAATAAATATTTTTGGGAGAGAATTGGGTATGGGTTAGTCAATTCAAAATTCTTGGGAAGGGTGAATAAGTGGAGGTTGGAAATGGCCTTTTATAAGTGGGGAAAAGGAACCCACTTTGAATCTACTTGAAAATTTCCCAAAAGACTCCAAAATAATAGTCATTACCAAGAAACATTATTCAAAATGACCCTAAGTTATAAATTGGGAATTATAAGGTGAAAATATGGCCATAAAATAATATTTTTACAAGTTTTTAATTTCTTTTAAACCATATCATCTTAGTCTAACCCCACAGTAATCCCATTTCTACCTTAACTGTGATAATTTCTTTTTGTTGAATTCACTATTCATATTAGTAAAAAATTAAGTTTACCTTATTAGATAATATACATTATGATTATTAAAAATATGTAATCCATTCTTCAAAATTCCATTCACAACAATGGAAAAATTTAATTTAAAATTAGTCACACAAACGCAATAAGAAATAAGGTTTTTAAAGAGAAAATGATTAAAAGTTTACAATGTTTCTACATAAAAAATAAATATGAAATCGATTACAATGAACTAAATTAGATTAATGGATTTATAATTAATCTAATTTAACTTTAAAATCAATTTAAAATACAATTTTACTTTATAAATAAATTAAAGAAAAAGGTAGTTTTCAATTAAAATTCAGTATTTTCACTATTAATCATAAACTGAATTTTTTTTGAAAAAAACCCAAAAATTAACCCTAAGATAATTTGGAAACTATGATTTAAGAAATTAATTTTATTTTAGAAAATTAATTTCCTCAACATTTTAAAAATTAATTTTATTAATATTAACAAATATAAATAAGAAAGAATAGTTTCTGAGAAAATAGTATTTTCAAAACATATAAAGAATTTAATAAAAAATTAATTATTTTTATATCATTGTGTTTTCTTTATATAAAACCATTATACATAATATTTTAAAAATAGTTGTTAATATTCATATTATTTAGTTTAATAGTCAGGTTGTAATGGTCGTGTTTAAATAATAATATTAATTATATATCATGGTTTTGTTAAAAATAAGTGTCCTATATAATGCATGATAACCCAATGTTACGTATAGAAAAAGATTAACTTGGTGTTGTGTGTAATACAAGATAAACTTTATATTTCATGTAAATAAAAAAATAGATAAAATATTAAATTTATTTAAAAAAAATTCACACAATCTCAGGGTGTTACAGACACCCCTCACCTACAGGGGGAGGGGGAAGACATAAAATTATATATGCCACATGATATTACACACACACACACACACCTGATGGAATGCGTTCCTTTAAAGGGAATCACTCCAATGATTAGGGAAACTAAATTCAATGTGGGTGACTAATTTTCTAGCGACCCTATTATTTTTCCCACTCTCACGTGGAATGTGGGATCCCCCAATTGTTTTCCAATGTTTATCCTACCACATAAGTAGGAGACTTCATAATATTTTTTTATTAATAAAATACGTGCTGACTGCTAACTACATTCCCAACATCCTGTAGGTGGCCATACATTCCTGTGTTGGAATCAATTCCCCCTCACCAATCTAGTGATATATATATATATATATATATATATATCATTTTTTAAATTTTAAGCTAAAAAATACGGTTTCGATACAATTTCAAACTTTGGATGACCATAACTCATCCACCTAACATCAGATTTACATTCCATTGAATTAGTTGATACTATTTCAACACACTCTACTTGAATTCATGAAAAAATAATTTTAATTTGGCTCAATTAAAGACACATTTTCTCTAATACCACTTGTTGGTACCAAGTCATAGTAGAATCATGAAATATAGGGAAAATTAAAAAATTTCACACCATGATTGATGTAGTAACTTCATCAACGGTGTTTTATAAATCATTAATCACCCAAGGATCCTGTGTAATTTAAATTAAGTATGAAAATTTAAATTGAAACTATACCTTGGGAACTTTCAGTAAGAAATGTGTTTTGATCATAATTAGTGATATTTTCTTGAATGAATCAAAGTTGGTTCCATCTAGACCATCCACACATTCTCCAAAATCTTTCTAAATTATCTATATTCATAATCCTATTTCTAGAATGAAGAAACAAAGCCCTTCTGATGTCGACACAATCACATGAACCACATATTTTCAATCCAGGAGGTATGCAACGAACCGAAATTTTGAATAAATCTTGTTTCCTAATTTTGTGTGTTATTTTATTTTTTATATACTCAACAAAAATATTTCATTTGATAACATGAGTATAATTAAAATGAGACCGTTGGGTTTTTGACTGTTATATGACCATTGGTCAATATGACCGCTGGAAACTAAACATTTTGATTATTGTCTCTAAATACAAGTAATATTGGTTAATTAATATAGAAAGAAGATTAGATGGCCTCACCCAGTAGTCTTGGACCAATCGAAGCCCATCTAATAGAACTTGGGAAGGAGGTAGCACCACTGGGCTTTGCTCTGGACCAAACCCAAGCTGAACTTCATCGTGTGAACCTAGAATGGGATCACCTTCGTGAGAAGTTCAAACTGATAGAAATTACTACTCGTGCGATGTTGGCCGAGCCTACCTCAGATTCTCTCAGCTTAGCACACCTTACACTTAGGTCCTATGCTGGTGTGATAAGGGGCTATGTATGGAGACCGTAACTGCCTTGTGTTATCCTTTGTTTTAAATAAAAATTGGGATTTCTTCTTATGATGATGTTTATGACTTTTTAAATGTCCGGATAAATATAGTATGCATATTTTTGGTGAATTTTAGAGAAAGGATATTTTAAAAAAATGTTTATGTAAACCTTAAATAATTAAAAATGTGTAATGATTTTCAAAAAATGGTCTTCTACAATTATGTTCAGTATGAAATTTAGAGTCTAATAAGATCAACTTAATTTTTGATGAATAGTAAATTATGAATAGTGATTTTATGCTTAGGATTAGTAATGTGCCCAAATAGATTAATAATCTAACTTAAATAAAGTATTAATATAATATAGGCACCTTGATTAAGTAATGTGATTCAATAAAATGGTTAAATAACGGTTTCATAAATTATTATTCAAGTATTAGTTTTTTCAGGTGAATAGTGTTTTTTAATTAAAAATTAAATTAAAAATATTTAGAAAATAATTTTTATAAAATGGATTTCATTTTTGAACTCAAAGCATCGATATTATGTTAAGGTAAATTTTGGGGTTTTTTTCTGAAAAAAATGAATTTTTGGTGAATAGTGTATTTATTTAAAAATTAAATTACAAATATTTAGAAAATTAGTTTTATAAAATGGAGTTCATTTTTGAAATAAGAGCATTGATATTTGGTTAAGGTGAAATTTTGGGATTTTTCTGAGAAAGTTGAATTTTCAGTGAATAGTAAAAATACAGTTTTAGGGTTTCAGTATGTTTAATGACATCATAACTGTGTCATGATGATGTCATGAGATATTTTATGGGTTGTCTAACCAAAGGTGATGAATTATTGTATTGGGGGCCCCATGTGGCCTAACTTCATGGGAAATATCTTGGGAGAGCACATGGTTTTGAGAAACCCACTTATGAGGTGTCCCTTGGCCATTAATGTCTTGTCCCCTCACTTTCCCTATAAATACCAAGCCATTCTCTCATCCTTTGGACTCCAAAATCATTCTCAACGAAGTTATGGTCTCCTTACCTCCCAAGGAGTCCTCCCAAGGTTCCCCCAAGCCCTCAAGGTCGAAACCTTTGAGTTTTAAGAGTTATGTTTTAAGGTAAGGGATCCGACCTCTCTCTTTCTTTTCAAGTAATCTCTTTTATGTCATTTATTTTATACTCCATGTTCTTATGTTGAAGGATGTTATTCTATATTCATATTACTGCCCTTTTTATGTTCATATGATGAGAGACCCCTCTTACTCTCATCATTTCATTTTATGAAAGTTTAAGTGGCGCCGTTAGGCTGCCGAAATTTTTGTAATGGATTCTTTCACCCTTCTCGTTTTAAAAGTTCTAATTTCCATGTCATGTCTTTCAAGTTCTTTTTTATTATTTTGGGGTATGATATCTAAATATATCATACTAATCTTTTATGATCATATGATGAGATACCCCATTTTATCTCTTCAATTTAGTATTTTGAAGTTTTAAGTGGCGCCGTTAGGCTGCCAAATTTTTAAGTGGTTCTTTCACCTTTCTTTTTTTTCAAAGTTCTAATTCCATTTCAAGTCTTGAAAGTTCCTTTTTATTATGTTGGTTTATGATCTCTATATATATCATACTGATATCTTACGTTCATATGACGAGAGACCCTATTTTATCTCATCAATTCATTTTTGGTTGAAGTTTATGTGACGCTGTTAGGCTGCCGAATTTTCATAAGAGAAATCTTATTTTTGTCTTCCTTTCATGTTCTTCATTTCATATGGTATATTTTCAAATTTCATTACCATGTTCTTGAATCCTTATATTCTGTCCCTCTACTGTTTTATGGGTCATTTATGAATGCTCGACCCGTGTCCCCTCTCTTTTCAATGTTTTCTAAAACCCCGAAGCATAGCCGTTATGCTGCAGAATTTTCGTCTCAAAATGCCTCTCTCTTTTCTCAAAATTATTTTATGTTATAATGTGAATACTCAATGCTCTTATTTCTATAGGGGTATTCACATATATATCAGAATGTTCTATTTTAAATTCTGGGATTTACATACATGAGACCCGCTCTCCCCTTCCGTGGGTTTAAAGTGACGTAAAGATCATGTCTTTAAAGCAGTTTTTAAAACGTTATGATTATGAAATGAAACCCATTTATTTTATGTTATATGGGTTATTTATGAAATGTTTGATGATTATATATGTGTATCACATGATAATAAAGGCAAATTTAAGGGTGCGCCCTGATAGCGCTCCAATGCATTGGGTAATGATGTAACCACTAGAGATTACAATTTTCACGATATCTTGGTGAATTACCTTGGTAATTTTCAAATGACACCTTTGGGATGGACCTTGGTGATATGTTCATGATTGTCTATGTTAAATGATGTAGCCACATCTTAAAGTTATGAAAAATGTTATTTTTATTATGATATTCCACATGATTTCTTTCTCATGCCTTAAAGTTCATTTTCATGACATAGTTGATGTATCTCAAGTTCACATGTTAAATGTTTCTCTTGTTCCCTTAATGGGCCTTCTGCTCACCCTTTCTTTTGATGTATGTCCCTAGGTTATGAGATGGAGTAATGAACCTAGTATGAACTTAATGAGAATCCTTTCAAGTGTTTAAGAAGAATGTTTTATGTTGTTTTCATGTATTATGTTCCTGGTTTCTGAGACACTAAACCTTAAAGATCCTCAGTTTTGTGTAATGTAATGAAAGTTTATGTTATAAAAAGTTAGGATTATATAAGGTAGTTCTTGGATTAGGGTTCCCCAAATGGTCATTTATCTCTCTATAAATTGAGATAGAATGGATAGAGCTTACTAAATTCATGGGAGTGAATAGTCCCATGAATTGGGAAAATTTAGGGTTTTATAATTAGATTTAAACTAATTAAAATTGTACTTAAGTTAACCCTTCTAAAAACCACACATATAATACTTATAACCTCAAAAACATGTCATAATTGTCATAAATATTTTATTATACCCATGAAAAATCTAAACTATGTTACATGATAGAATCCAAGTCCTTAACTTGACTCACATGTACCATACAAATTAAATGAATCTTCAATATTAAATATTAAATATTTGTTTTTTTTTTCTATATTCACTTTATAACTTTTTAAAAACACAGGTAAATAAACTCAACCCACATTATTCTAAAGTATAATAATAATTAATTAATTTATATCTTGTGATCAATTATACTTAGGCATATCTCAACCCTTTATTTGGGGTCCACTATGTCCTAAACTCAAATTCATTAGAATTGGAGAAGATTTTGAATATGCTTTGTGTGTAACCCTATAGGGCCTTATCTCAATAGTAGTGATTGATAACCAAAGACTATGAGTATATAATAGAAACCCATCAAAGCCTCTAATGTGACATCATTGGCCCAGTTCATTGACAAGTAATCGAACTAGTGTGCCATAAGGCCTCAAGCGTGCCTCCCTATACATCAGAGTCCGCCGAATAGAAGTGGGATTGTATGACGATATAATGAGGATACTATACCCTATATTTCAAAGTGAAATACAATGGAAATAAATACAACACAATGCATCTAGATAATATGTAAAAGAAACATAAGGTAGTAAAACAACACTATATATAGATGATATCATGGTAGTGAAAAAATATAATTCAAGCGTGTCAAGGAAGCGGTCATATAATCAGTACTAAGATAAGAAAAAGAAAAAAAAGACTAGAAAATGATAATCTATATGATAATCTTGAGTCTCATATCCATCCTCTACTCTCATACTCCCAACCTAAGACAAAAACCAATCATCCATAGTAGTGAACTTAAATTTTTCCTTTGTTTCCTCCATGAAATATGCTCGGGTAATAAGTGGTTACCCAAAAAACAAGTGATAACAACTCAATAGTAAACTACCGAAATGGTGTGTGGATATAGTAATTATAAATTAGTAATGTAAGAAAAAACCTGTTGAGATCGAGCTCCTTGTGGGATACCTGAATGACCCTACCTTCTTCAGTCTAAGTTGGATGTCTATGATCATGTGAACTTTTAATCATTCGGGGACCCAAGGCATGTAGCCAAGGAATCCAAGAATAAGTATAAATAAGGAATCTACAAAAATATTCTAGGAATTATTACACAATGCACCCATTTCAAATCCATAGAATACCCATGGAATTTTTATTTTTTAGTTTTTGAGCCAACTTATGGTGATCAATACATGATGTTTAGCACTTGGTTTTTGAGTGGAATCCAAGAGATGAAACCTTGACATTATACTCTAAAGAGTTTCTAGATGAACCAATGAAATATATCCATTCATTTTGGGGTAGTTCTCGATTGGAATCCAAGGGTCTGACCTAAGGAGTTTCTTATTCGAATATATCAAGCTAAACCCAAGAAATCATCCTGAGAATTCTAGTCTTTTTAGAGATTCTGATGAGTCCTTGATGACTAGTCATGGAACTCATGAGAGTAAGACACATACAAATTCAAAGGCGATTTTACCACTTATCATTCATATCAATGAATAGGGTGACATCCTATGAGTTCACTCAGGGAATTCCAAAGATTGAATATAAGGATTTCATAGTTTATGATTTGATATTTATGAAACCCATCGGTTTTTATGGGTCATGATATGATGAAATCTTTATTATCATGTGAAACATGTATATATGATTTTATTATGAGATGGGTGAGACCCATATCTTCCTACAATGAATTGGGTAAAGATTTATATCTCCTGAGATAATGATGAAAATCAAGTAAACGTACTTGATCCACTATGGAAGATTAGGAAACCCAATCCATTACAAGGAAAAGACTATGACTGGGGATGGTGGTGTGTCCTACCTAGTAGGTGTAATCCCCATAAAGATGGGAAGATGGGTAAACTTAATCCACTATGGGAAGATGGTGAAACTCTATAACTTATAAGGAAATGATTGTGACTAGGGATGGTTGTGTGTCCCACTCAGTAGGTGTAGTCCCCATGAAGTTCCTTGATAAGTTCTAGAAATATGTCTTAACTTATCGAGAATGATGTTACATGTTTATGAGTATACCAAAATTTCATGTCTTACTCCCATGTTATGCTTTCAAGGATTATACTCTTTATTTCATTATGATTTATGCCTTAATAACTGCTAATATTTATTCCATGAATCAGTTTTATGATCTTTGATATACAAGGTATGATCTTTTAATGTCATGATCACATTCTCATACCCTTATGATCATGTTTATGCTTACATATCTCCCTTGTTTACCCTTATTAAAGATCTGATCTCACCACTTTTTATGTTTCCTTCCATAGGTTATGAAAATATATTTTATATATAATGTTTCTAAGAGGGGTTCTAGTCTTTGAGAACTTAGTGAGAGATGATGTAGCTCACTCATGTACCAACATTTACATTTCCATGTTTCCAAAGGAACTAAATGGATACAGTATTTGGGAATCTATTTGTGAAATGTTTTAATTATTCTGAAAAAATGATGTAATGTGTATATATGTTAATATTGGGTTATTATAGTTGGTATCAGAGTGAATGTTTAGTCAACCATTGGAAAATAGGATGAGAAAACTTTAGTGATATACCTGGGGATATTTATAAGGATACATGTAGGGGTGTTGCTAAGGATAAGTCTAAGGATGATTTAATGTTTAGGAAAATATCTTGGAATTTTGGTAGAGGATAGAGCGAGTCATTTCCTCGCAATACATCCCTGTATGGATACTACAAGTGGATGTTGTTCTAGAACATATGTACCTAGGAGTAACAAATCTGACATGGTGCATCGTGCCTAACTCGAGAATGTATATGACAACAGGCCTTACTGCGCACCTGTTTTGAAACTCCTGGGGGATATTCTTTAGGAATTCACAAAATCTTAATGATCGATCATGAAGGATTTAAAAATGAGTTCGCTATGAATAATCTAGTATAAACCTAAGGTGTCATAGATTAAATAAGGTGTCATAATTTAGACATACTATAAGTGTTTATTCATGATTATGTGGTTCCTCACTATGAAAACTATGTTTTATTCTATGATTTTTGGTTTAAGTGGATGGTAGGAACTAGAAAAAGATGGGTTAACAATGAATGTGATGGAAAGCTTGCTGATGGGTAGAAAAATGGGATGATCACTATAGGAAAGGATATTGTGATAATGCATAATCATTTTTCACAAAACATGAACATGTACCTTAAGCAACTCTTGGACTCACTAAAGAAGAGAATGAAGGAGTTCACTGAGATTTGGGTAGTGGAGACCATGGAGTAAAAAAGATTCAGTTCCCTATATGTTGAGAATATGGAAAGAACCACCCAAGTAAATTTATTATAGGAACAAGAAGATGTTTTGACTCTAGAAAAGAAGGACACAAAGCATGTAACTGTAAATGGAAAATAGAAAGTTCAATTAATGTAATAGATGTAAATATTGGCCTCCATAAGGAATTATCAAAATTTTAATGTTTTATGTGTGTAATGAGTGGGAATCATGAAAACTAATCTCATATGAGGAAATATCTCAAAGGAAATCAACATGGTGGTTTAAGTAATAGTTTTTCTACCAAATATGAAGAGAACAAAAACAACATATGAAAGTTATGTGTGATTATAATATTATTATTTATAATCATGATTAAATTGAGTTTGATAAATGTTAAGACATGATTCATATTTAATATTTTATGAAATGGAATTAATGAATAAGATGAAGAAGCTTAGTAAATTGTTTGAGAAGAAGATAGATGAATGAAGTATTAATGTTTTAGAATTTAAAGATTATGTTATATGAATCATGAAATATATAAGTATTTTTAGTATTGATTTTTAATTAAGGATTGAAAAGGATATGTTGAATGGTGATGAAGACTTAGAAAATTGATTTAATGTAATGGTAATATTTTTTAATTAGGGGAAAGTAACCCTTAATGTCTCCCCGATGTTGATAAATTTTGTTTTGATTGTATAAAGAGATGATTGTTAAGGATAATGTAAATTTGATGGTACTGATTACCATGGAACTGATTTTTGATTTTTTGACAATTTATTCTATGTTACCATAGATGAAGTTCACAAAGTACTAGATTTAAGGAATATATCCAGTAATCTTTGGAATAAGGTAGAATGAATGTTTTCGAAGAGGATTTATTGAAATTCAGGTTATTACCATGTTTCAAGAGAATATACGATGAGGGTATTCAAATGTTTGGAATTTGACATCAAAGAGATACTTTATGATATATGAGGGATTAATATTAAGATGATTTAATGACCTTGTTTCTAAAGTTTTAGATTTTCATTTTCTCGAAGGGTTATAAGGTTAACAATATATGGAATGGTTTATGTTAAAATTCAGATGAGGTTTTAGAGATTAAAGTATTATCTCACTATATGTGGATTTATTCATATTTTATAACTTGTGATAACCTTTTTGTTGTGATATATGGAATGAACTATCATTCTATTTATAGATCACATAATATGCCAATGCTTTGGGAATGAGAAATTAACCTTCATTACCTGAAGTAAGAGATGAAGTGGAAATTGATCAAGGCACAAATAAAGGGTGATATTGTGCATATGATATGGAATAAAATCAAGTATGTATATCTTCTTGTGAATGTTCTTAAACTTTAGTAAAAATGACCTTGAAACCAAAAATTTTATCCATGTACCTTCATTTATAATGAATCAAATGGACCCTTAGAGCACTTTAGATTTATGGATTCATGATTTTTAACTTTCTAATAACTATGTTCTATATCACTCTCCATCATATATTGATATTTATATTTCTATTCCATGTCTATGTCTTCACTTCCCACCTATTGTCACCTATGTGGGAAACTAGTTATGAGTTACTTTGGGTGATCATTATGGTTCTGAATTTCCTTTTTTAAAGGAAGTTTTAGAATTATTTTTTACAATGTGGGTTTTTATGAAATGAAATTTTATGTATTAAACCTTTGATAACCAAGAAAAATTTCAAGGGTGAAATTCATTTTAAGGGGGGTAGAATGTAACACCCTAAGATTTTTGTGATTTATTTTTTTCGAATTAATTTAATCTTTATGATATTTTTCATTTCATGAAACACTGAAAATAGTTATTATTATTATTATTATTAAATAAATAATTTTTAATTTCATTATATGAAACACAAAGTTAATCATGCACTACCCACGACATAAATTTTATCTTTTACTACACTCAATACCAACTCGGCTTGCGTTACACACAACATTGAATTTCTATGAAACATTATTTTATTATTATAATTATTTAAATGGGATAGTTATAAAATTGAAATTAAACTTAGAAATATGAATACTAATAAATAATTTTTAAATATAATTACAAGGGTAAATCATACTGATAATAAGACATAAATTTTTTTGTAATGTTATTTGTTTGAAAATACTATTTTCTTAAATGAATTGATTTTTATGTCCTTCTGTGAACAATAATAAAATTAATTTTAGAAACATTTAGAAATTTAATTTTATAAAATAAACTTCATTTTATAATTTATAATTTCAAAATTATCTTATGGTTATTTTTTTGGATTTTTCCGAGAAACTTTATTTTTGAATGAATATTAAAAAAATTCAGAATTTTAATTCAAAGCTGACTTTTTTGTCAAATTTATTTATATAGTTAAATTATATTTTAAGTTGGTTTTAAAGACAATATAGATAAATTATACACATTTTAATACAATGTAAGTCATTTGAATCATTTTTATATTGAATATAGATATAAAAACTTAATGAACTTTTGAACATTCTCACTTTAAAAACTCAATTTCTCGCTACATCTGTGGGATTAACATTATACTTCATTTTGAAAATTATGAAAAATTAATTTTAAAAAATGTACATAATTTTTTTAATCTGTATATTTATTATATTACAATAAAATCAACTTAATTTCTTACCAAAAATATTAGTGAAAGTGATTAAAATTAGTTACAACGATTAAGGAAAAATTAAGCTTAACAAGGGACTAAACCTTAAACTTAAGGGGAAAATGCCATAGAAATGTGTCCAAAGCCCTTTTTATGGACATATTTAGTCCATAAACATTATATTATTGAGTGTTTTTGGTTTTTATGACTTATTTTATGTAAAAACGTGGGTACACTGAACTTTTTTAAAAAAAATGCCAATTGTGTCCCCTCCCTCAATATAAAAGGCCACCACCTCCCCCCTTATTCAAACCTCTAAAAACACTTGTGTTTGGAAAATATATACCCAATAAAATTCAAAAAATCCATTAATTACTACTTGAATCATATCTTTGGTAATAAATCCAATCAAGGAAGCCCTTTAGTGCAAACCAAAAGGAGTTACCCAAAGAAGAGGTAACGTCCTTCCTCAAGATCCTTTCCTTTATTTTCTTTCTCCACCACCTATATTATTTTTCCTCCATGATTGAATAATAAACTAAGTATAATAAATATAATTATATATTTTTATATTAATGGTTTTACCTTCACTTACACACACTTACATCTAATGGGTAATGAACTTACCGTTTTTGTGTATGGTGAACTACCGCCTAAAAAAATGATATTGTTCATTTTTTCATTAACCACCTATCATGGTTGATAATTATGATGGAAAATATATTTTTATATGATATTTATTATTTCTGTATTCTTATGTAATTATTATATAAAACATGCCTTCATGCTTTCCATTTTTTTTAAATATGATAACTTTATTTGTGGAAGTGTGGACTACCGCATCCTCAAAGCGATGTGATTCGTTCACACTTTACATGAAATATATTGAGGATGGGTTTAGTAAAAATATATTATATATATGAGATAAAAATTATATTGGAGTTATATTATATATATATACACACATATATGTCATTTAATTTTTTTCCTTTCAATACGACAATAAAACGGAAAGAGCATTCATGAGTACGTACGACCGACCATCTCCATGAATGATATATTTTGTTTAATATTTATATGTTTTATAGATTAATTTAAATATTTATATACTGAATATATATGATATATATATATATATATATCATTTTATACATTATTTAAATAACTAAATCTTGATCTAAGTTAAAGGATCTAGAATAACGAGTCAAAACACATACAATAAACAAAGCACTTATTTCTCGAAATGTTACTTTAACACGGAATTGTTAATAAACAGGTAATATAAAGTCATAAGTGAGTCATATATGGTATTAGATATAATAATATGGTTATTTTTTAGTTTTATAATAATATTATATTTATTATATAGGAGGATTAAACATGTACAAATAAATTCAAGATTTAAGGTAAGGGAATTTCATCTCACTTTTTTATTTATGTAAGATACATGTATTATTCACCACTCATTTATTATATGTTGTGTGTATAATAACAATGGATGTATTCTATGATTATTATAATTAAATTTATTGGTATTTACTTATTGATTTTATGATCTTTATTTCATAGGGTTTATGTTTCAAAAGTTAACAAACCGGTAAAGTAATTTTGTCTCAATTTGCCTTCTTTGAGACACATGACATATTATGCACCTATATTTTTATATGAGGTGTATATACTAACTTTGAAATGTTATATCATGAATTTATTTATTTTCATGATATGTAATGCTTCATGTAATATTTTTCTTTTCATTTTATTATGATTCAATGTCACCAAAGTTGTAATGGTTTATAACTACAATCTCATCATTTATCAAGATTGCTTATGATTACTATTCTATTAAAAAAAATCTTATGTTCCATATCTGAAGAACTATCATGATTTTTTTTACCCTATGGTTATTCAGGTTCTATCCAAGTAATGGTACCATTTTCCCACTCTTTGTTACTTAATAAAATTAATAATTTTTTTATGAAAACCTGACATTATTTTTCGTTTCGGTAAAAAATATATGTTATTTCAAAATCATGTTTTATAAAAAGGTTTTCAAAAATGTTTTACTATTATACTATTTTTTAAAGGACATGTTTTACACATGTTTTACCATTTAAAATTTTTTTTAAAAAAAATATTCTTCTCATTTTTCTATCAAGGAACTTTTATAAAATTTTATGGTGAAAAATAAATGTTTGGAATTTATGAACTTACCATACATCATGACCATCATTTAATTGATTCTTCCTTTGTATGTTTACAAGGTTATTATTTTTTTAAATAATTTTTTTCCTAATATTCTGGATTTTTTATTTTAAAATGGTTTTCAAAGAAATATGGTTTTAAAAAAATGTTTTATGTTTAAAAAGTGTGTAAAATGTTTTCAAGATTATTTTATATGTTTTCATGGAAAATGGTATCCAAAATGATTTCATGATTCATTTATATGTTTTCATGGAAAATGGTTTTCAATTTTTTTGAATTTCTTTTATAACTTCTGAAGGAAAATTATTTTTAAATTGATTTCAATCATTATTTTTAGTTTTCAAATTATTTTCAAAGAAAAAGTTTTTCAAAATGATTTATGTTTTAAGAATAATTTTTCAAAGAGAGAAATATATTTTCCTTAAGAAATTTTTTAAATGAAATAGAAAAGCTTTATTTATAAGAAAAGGATTTTTGAAATGGTTTTATGAAAAGGATTTTCAAAGAAATACTATTTAACTTAAGAAATGTTCCGCATGATCTTTACAAATCCTTATCCATATAAGATGACATACTTTGTTATAGTTAATTATTTATTGGTTATATGACCCAATAATACCATTAATATTATTTATTGAATGGTTTATGTTTTGATAGAATGATGTTTATGACATGCATTTCTCTTCCATGAGTTATATACTTTGCAAACCTGCATCTTTTCACGGGTAATGATTTGATGAAATGATTATGAGACCTATATTTTTTCAATAGGAAATGATATGATGGAATGTTTATAATACCCGTTTCATTTCATGGGTTACGATATGATGTTTTTGAAACCCATATATTTTTATGGGTCATGATATGATGCAAGTTTATTATCTTATGGAACATGTATGTATGATTTTATTATGAGATGTGTAGGACCAATATCTAGAATGCATTGGATAAAGATTTATATCTCATGATATAATGATGGGAATCAAGTCGATGGGCTTGATCCACTATGGAAATATCAGGAAACCTGATCTCTTATAAAGAAATAACTATAAATGGGGATGATGGTGTGTCCCACCTCGTAGGCATATTCCCCATGAATATAGGAAGATGGGGAAACACGATCCACTATGGGAAGATAAGAAAAATTGATCCACTATGAGAAGATAGGGAAACCCAATCCCTTAAAAGTAAATTATAGTGACTAGGGATGATGGTGTGTCCCGCCCAGTAAGTTTAGTCCCCATAAAGATCCCAGATAAGTTATATCAATGTGTCTTGAATTATAGGGAATGATGTTACATGTTTATGTGTATGAAACAATATCATGTCTTACTCATATGTTATTCTTTCATGGATTATGATTTTTATTTCCTTATGATTCATTCCTTATGAACTTTTAATCTTTATGCTATGATTATTTTTATAATATTTTATATGAAGGGTGTGATCTTTTAATGTTATGATAATATTCTAAAACTCTTATACTCACGATTATAAATAAATATCTCCCTTGTTTACCCATATTGAGGATATGATGTCACCCATTTTTATGTTCCCTTACCTAGGTTATGATGATATATTTTATGTATGATGTATCTAAGAGGGGTTCTATTCTTGGAGAACCTACTGGGAGATACTGTATCTCACTCATGTACCGATGTTTATGTTTCCATGTTTCCAAAGGAATAAAATAATACAGTATTTGGGAATCTTTTTGTGTAATGTTTTAATTATTCATCAAAAAATATGTAATATCTATGTACGTTAAGACTGGTTTGTTATAAAATCACCTCAGGTACCAAGCGGTGGCTTGAACAGGGTGTGATTAAAAATCAGTAGGCTACCTCAAATAATATGTAATTAAAATAAAATATGTGAATATCAAATGAAATGGTTAGTATATAAATTAATTTTACATAAGTAAATTAAAAAAAACCCTATCGAGATTAGGCACCTTATAGGAAACCCGACTGACCCTACCTATGTCATGACCCGTCCTCGGGGCCCATGTCGTGACTACCCCAAGCCCGCCTTCCATAGGCCAGTGGCTGGCGACTAGCACCAAAGGCGTAAATCCCGATAAAAGGGAAGTAATTGCCTTTATAAAAGAAAAAAAACACCACCGAGTACGCAAAATAAAGTAAACTGTATACACTTGTAAGTGCTGGAAAGTAAATGGGCCAGTATACAAACCCAACTGAAAGTGCAGTACAACTAAAAGTAAAGTACAAAAAATGAAAGACAAAGGAGCTACCGCCAGGATGTCCTCTAGGTACTCCCACCTGAAGGGTGTGTACAGTGAGTCTCGTTGGCTCCTCGAGTCCAGCCATCCACTCCGTGTATGTACCACCTGATAGACCACCTCCGGGTACCGTCCTGCTTCTCAAGCCTCAACCACGATCAGCGCTGTCCGTTGTCTGCAACCAACACAACGTAGTGTGGGCATATCCCATGCAGGGGTGAGTATACGATACTCATTAGGGACCCCGAGACTCCCTAAGGTCTCCCAGAATCCACTAAGGATAAACCACAAAGGAAAGATACAAAACTAAGTAACAACTAACTCTACTTAGGTATATGCCCATACATATAGCCAAGTCATCAATTCCAGTTCTGCTCCAACTCACGAGCTAAAGTACAACTCATTCCACACAGGAAAATGTAAACTCAAATCCACACAGGAAAGCACAACCCAATCCACACAGGATAGCAAGTCAATCATATCGAAGATAATGATTGGAAGTGAAGACTCAGCTCACACAGGTATACTACTTCTGAAGAGAGGTGGAGATGATTTATGTAGCCTCTGAATCATCTCCTCTGCCGAACCCACGTAGGATCCAAGTACAGATGTTATCGCTGCCGAACCCACGTAGGATCCAAGTATAGTAACCTTCGCTGCTGAACCCACGTAGGATCCAAGTACAGTCGTCATCACTGTCGAACCCACAGAGGATCCAAGCACAGTCGTCCTCGCTGCCGAAGGGGGGGGGGGGGCTTGTTTTGAATGGCGGCCCCCTTTTGGTGGGGCCCGCCCTTGCTAGCTTTTGGGGGTTATAACCCTCGGACTTCCCAAAAAACGGTCGGCTGTAATGGCCGTCCGGGGAGCCTCCGCGGTACCCGCCGGTCCCGCATCCTGAAGCGTCGGCAGCTGGAAGTCCGAACGCCCCCTTGCTGAACCGTCGCGGCTTGGCCGCAGCCCCTATCCGACCTGCGGGGCGTGACGGCGCCGCGGCTCGCCACGACCGTGGCCTCCTGGAACTCCGGCGCGGCGCGACGACGCTGCGCTCCTCCACCGCGGCCCGCTCTGGCCGCGGTTCTCTCGACCTCGCATGGTGCAATGACACCACCTCCGTTTCAAGCCACACAGAAAATCAACAACAAAAAAGGGGAGGAGGTTCGGCCGTGTTTGTGCGGCCTGACCTCCTCTGTTATATTGATAACAAGCGGCCAAAAACACAACATGATCAACGATAGAAAAAGAAAAAATTTAATTGATTAAATTTGAACACAACCCCTACCTCTAATCAAGAAGATTGATTGCTTGACAAAGGAAGGAAAAGATTCATTGTTCCGTTGACGTTGCCGCGGGATGACGACATCGCTTCGTCAACGTCAAGAAAAAGGAAGCCGAGGTTGGCGCCGACATTCTTCCCATTCTCCAACGAAGAAGATGGAGTTCTTTCTCCAAGGAAGAAGAGCTCTCCCTTTCTCAACACAACAAGCTCCAACCCAAATAAAATAATACACCACTTATTTTATTACTCAAGCCATGCATTTCTAAAACCCTAATTCAAAACCAAACACACTTAATTAATTAACCTTAAGTTGTCATATTAATTAGGTGTTTAGTTGGCATGCATTAAAGTGGGAGGTGAGGAGGGGAGGAGTCACTTAATTAAAAAGGGGTTTAGAGGAGTTAGGGAATTTGAAAAGGCGGGGGATCGTGTGGGCCCCACCTCACCTTTAATCCTCTCATTGGAAGTTAACGACCAGTGGGTCCCACTCCAACTCCCATACCTAGGATCTAACAGTTAGAAAAGAGAAATAAAATTTGTAACACAATTTTATTTCTCTTTACACTAAAACCACATTTTTAAACAACTCTTCCCGAGCAAACACAACTCTAAAAAATTTCTTCTTAAGCAATTACCGGCACTGCGGTTTCATCGGTACCCTCAGATTTCGATTCCGAGCAACGGTTAAAAAGTTAGAAAAAACCCACTCGTTCGTTCACTGAACGTACCTGAGATAAAATTTGGAAATTGATTCTGGGCACACCAGGCCTTGGAATCAGGTGCTGTCAGAAACTACGTACTCGTATAATCCCAAAGAATTTAAGAAAATATTTTCCTTGAAATTTACGGGTCTTTAAAACCTACTTCATCCTAATTCAAATGTCATGATCATGTTATATTTTAATTAGTTTGGGATTTGAGGAATATATCCAAGGCATCCAAGAATAACTATTGAAAAGGAATCCATAAAACTGGTCCAATCATTTCTATACAACACACTCATTTTGAATCGATGGAATACCCATGAAATTATTAATTTTTAGTTTTCGAGCGAACTTATGATGATCAATATATGATTTTTATCACTTAGGTTTTGAGAGGAATCTAAGGGATGAGCCCTTGGTATTATACACCAAAGAGTTTCTAACTAAACCAAGGAAAACTATCCTTGAATTTAGGTGTAGTTCTCGATTGTAATCCAAGGGGATGATCTAAGTCATTCCTTGTGTGAGGATATTAATCTAAACATATGAAATCATACCAATCATTCTAGTTTTTTGGATATCTAAATGAATTCATAACCACTAGTCATAACATTCATGAGTATAAACCACTAACTAGATCCAAGGTGGGTTTACCACTTAGCATTCACATAAATGAATTGGGTGGTATCTTGTGAGTTCATTCATGAAAATCCAAAGTTGAAATCCAAGTCCTTATCAAGGCATTCCACATCATTGATGGTGTGAAAAAGATATAAAATTAGTAACCAAGGAATCCATGGTAATAATTCAGATGTTCCAAGTAAATTATTCATGTCAAATCTTTTATCAAAAATAAATTACAACATTGTATGCATCTCTAAAGGTTTTCCATGAGATACCCACATCATTTCACAATTTTATTTTTCCATTCCTATTGGAATTATATAAAAATTCTGGTGTTAAGAATTTATCATTTATCCAAGACAACCTATTTTCTTAATTTTATTAACTTACCCAAGACATAACCAAAGGAACATCTTTATAATTTCCCTATTTTAAGTGACATGACAAATATACCCTAAGGGGTGGTTTGGTTACATGAAAGATAATTTGGGATTCTCTTAAATTCCAATACATAAAAACCTAAGGGGTGTTTTGGTTACATTTAAAGTATGGGTTTCAAGTTTATTAGGCCAAACACACCCTAAGGTATGGTTTGGTTTGAGGTTGTTAACCACCTATTCTGTTTGGGAGGCTCGTAGTATATCTTGGTCAAGATTTCTGAGAGAATTTAAAAGAATATAAATTCTATGGACAACACTAACAAATAATGGCATGTATCAAAATAAAACTTTTTGTAAACAAAAATAATTTTAGGGAAATCATATAGACTACCTACCTAGGGCTCGTGGAAGACTCCTCATTCAGTATCAACCTCAAAATTGAGTTATAATTGAGAGAAAACAAAGAACCATAAAAAATCACTCAAAATATGGTTTTTAGGTTAAAATTGGTGGTATATACTTAAATGGAAATTAAAATAAATATTATAAGTTAATAGAGTGATAGAATTACTTAGATCCATCCAATGCGATAGGAATAAGAAGAGATGTTGGTCGGATGGGGGAGACCCACCAAGCTTGGAGGATAAGAGGAGAGGAAACCTACAGAGGAGTTGATGTGCCCAAATAAGGAGATTAATAGAGAATTAAAATTAAATGTTAGGAAGTGGAAAAGGAAATTTTCCCTATTTTTCATTTTGGATCATGTTTTGCCTACATGGTTGGCCAAACCATGAAAATCTCATTGTTTAGTTTCCCATTCCCAATACGGTTAAGAGCACAATTTTTAAAACCATGAACAAACCGTGCATGACATATCTAAAATAAAATATAGTCCCTCACATGGTTTTTAGTCTCCCATCACATTGTTTAGAAAACTTTATCCTACCCTTTTTAAGTTTCATAGCTAAGGTTCATGGTTAGCACAAAACGTATGGTGACTGTTCACCCTGCCATGCCTTTCAAAAACTCATAACTCCAATCCTGAACCTTCCTAAACTCTCCAAAAAAAATACTCTACTCCCTTGGATACTTTCATTAAGGTAAAATTAATGGAATTAAAACAAAAATTAAATGATTTTATACCTAAAAAAAGAGGAGTCTTACATTTAAAGAGATAATGTTTAGTCATAACAATGAAAACCTCATATGAATACATTCCATGTAATACAATCTCTTTATCTCACGATATCTCATAAGTTATGACACACACTTTCTGTCAATACTCATTCTTGATTTATTATTTTATGAAATTTCTAGATAGGCGTACCTGATCCTACTATGGCCATGGATTTATTAATGGTACTACCATCCTGGTCAACTGCCCCTGAGATATATCATCATTTACAAAAACAAGAAAACCTATCCTGAACATTCAATCAATGATATACTACCAATGATGCACTCAAAAAAAGATACCTCAATACGAAATAAATTTAATGGTTTTATTCTTGAATAAAATTACACAATCAAATAGTACATATTGATTATGATCTCAAGTCGAGAGACCAATACACATGCTCGTAAATAGGAACAACCAATGACAGTCAAAAAATGTGGTGAACCTATTGGCAGGTCAATCCTCATGATATTCTCTATTTGAGACCATTAAGTGAGAATATAATGAAAATACGTCTCAATTCTTATGAGTCCAAAACACCTTATAGTCAAGCATAATCTGTTTTACTTTAGTTTGATGTATATTGACCATAAGACATATATTGAAGATCATTTTCATAGTATCTAAAGGTTCTCATTATAGATGAGAACTACTATAACCACTTGATACAATCAACAAATTAATTAAATTAACATGTAAATAGTGTATATATAAGTATCAACACTATTATGGTCGAATAACATCATGTATAACTCTCTATATACATGATATGAAAATAAAAATGTACTACTCACATTGGGTCTAGGGGAACCACTTTTACAAACAACTCTCTTCATTTTGGAACAAACATTTATCCTAAACTTTTATCAATATTCTAAGGCCTAACAGTGTGACTAAAGAACCCAATTTGTGGATATTTGTGGATATGAGTTGGTTAACATGAATTGGTTTGGTATTTTTGAAGAATGTTTTTTGTTGGTATAATGTGAAGAAGTTAGACCAAGCCACCAACCATGGGATCTAGGTGCTCCACTGCTTTGGTGGGCACTAAGATCAACCAGGGTACCAACCATCAAGGCTGAGCTGAGGGATATCGCATCAAAAAGGTGCACGGGAGGTGATGGAGAGCCACAGTGCAAGGTGACGGAGTGGAAGAGGAAATTCCTAGCACATGGTGGTGCCAAGAGGTGATGGGAGCTCCCGGTAACCATTTCTAGGCCGCTAAAGTTGGCAGTTTTGATGTGGGAAATTTTTTGTGTGTGTTATTATAGATTCAAAGGAATTACAATAGTTTGATAAGATGAATCTAGGATCTTTTCTATGTTGTCTTATTTATCGAGTCGTCGAAGACCACTTGTTTGTCATGATATCACCGTGAAACATCGTTCGAAGCTCGATCCATGCATTATGATTGTTGTTTTATCATTCTGAAAATCCATATATGATAGAAATAACAATTAAACTTCGTTTTCATAGTATAATGTGGAACAAACTGTGATTTTATAGTGTTTTTAAAATATGAATTTCTGATGATGGTGATCTCTTGCAAAGTATACAGTGAATAAATGAGACGATAAAACTAGTGGTCTATGTGATTCTTGAAGGTTGTGAGATGATGAAAATTTACTATAAATACCCTAGGTTAAGTTCATTTTCTAGATGAGTTTATCTCTCATCTGAGAGAATATATGAGAGCTTGAGGGAGGAACAAAGGATCGCAAAACAAGTGTTTCACGAGGAGAAGGTTCTGTGAAGAAGGACATGAGTAGATGATATGTACTTTGAACACTAATTTGTTTCATGAAGAACTTGGTTCTGCAAAACCATTTAGGAAGCACTATGCACTTACACAGGATTATCTGGTTTGTGAAAATATTTTGAGGAACAACAAACTAGTGAAAACATTCACTCTGTTTCATGAAGTTGAAAGATAATCTCATCTGCAAAACAAGATGGATAGTATAGTATGCATCTACTTAATCTCTTGAGATGTATACTGAGACACCATGTACTATTTTTTGTGAAGTGGAAGGGGAAATCATTTATTGTTATGCAAAGTATAATTTCAGAAGTTTACTGAGACATACTGGATAGACATATTGTCTGCTCAATCTGTATGAGAAGGCCTCATATATTATGTGAAGAAAGAAGTGTTGTGCATGCTATACATGAGCATGGTTTTCATAAAGGTTATGAAAGTATTTTGTATGTGTACATAAGGCAGTGTGTTTGAAGAATACTTGTGTGAAGAGTTTTTGAAAGTGTAAGTATATAATACTCATGTATGAAGTGAGTAGGATTTTCATGGTACATGGATAAACATTCATTGAGTAACAAATAGTAGACAATATGTGTGTGAGATATATGTAACACATTAAAAGTCGGAAAATATTGAAGGTAGTCAATAGAAAATGATACACATGATGTATGCATTCATGAAGATGATGTGAATATAAAGTAAAATACTCATGATATGTTCTAATTTGTAAAAGAACTATGTTTTTTAATGTGAATAGAAACACTAAAATCAAGAGAAGTATATTGAAAATGTGAATTCTCATGCACATGAAATAATGCATGAAAAAATACTACAAGACCATGCATTAAATTTTTACATGCATGAGGCACATGCAATATACATCGCACGATAAGTGTGCAATGAGTTTTTGAGATTTAAGCTGGAGAATTATATTATAAGTTAAATTTCAGAGTATTGAGGAATCTTCAGTTTTTCATTATGATATTTTTAGTGATTTTAAGTGGAAGTGATAAATTCTTCTAATTTAGAAGAGTATACTGAATTGACTTGAATGCAGTGTTGTTGATTATATTCAGTGAAATTTGCCGAGTTTAAGTTGAAGTGAGCAAGTGCAGAATTATTTTATTTCAGTGGAATGTAGGGGAAGATACGTTTGTGTTGCAATGGAATATTGAAGTTCTTGTGATCTTTCTCATTGCATTAAATTTTGTATTTGTGAAACACTAGTGTGATGTGAGTATTAATAACACTGGTGGGATACCATTATATTTTGGACAAAGGTTTATACCTACCCACAATGGTTTCAAGGTGACACCTAACCAAAACACTTGTAATTGGTGATTTATTCTTAGTAGAGAACCTGTGTCTCAAATCATCCTGAACACAGTAGGGATGTAGTCACCCATATCGGGGGATGAACCTTATAAAAAATATTATGTGTTGTGCTTCATTTAATTTCTGTATCATGTTTGGTATAATTGTGTTTGTAAATAGGGATGATCCATTCACTTTAACAAGTATAGATTTACATATTAAAAACAGGCAAGAGAAAAGGAAAAAAAATTGGTAATATCATTGTATACTGATTCAAACTCCTCTAAATGTACCTGCATGATCCACTGGGCACTTCAATTGGTATCAGATCATATGTTACACGTTGGATTGGATCAATATTATTATCCCAGTTGTTTGTATTAGAGTTATATGTAGTGAACATTTAAATTGAATAAGAAACAAAGTTGTTTTATATGAATAATTCAGTTCTTATCTCTATCAGTGCCAACAAGGAGGCTTATACAAAAACCATGTAGAAAAGATAGAAGAAATAGGCAAGAATTATGAGAAATAATTTAAAGAAGAAAGAGGGTACATCACAAAATAGATGTAATCCTAATGATAGTCTATCGCCAGTTTCTGTTAAATCACTTGAAAAAGATCCTTTGGATGAGTATTGTTCAAGTGTTGATAAAGGAGAATTTATTAAATCACTTAGTAATTTTTATTTAGAAATAAAAAATTATCTAAAGAGTGTTCTTACTGAGTTTTTCTCTTATATAATTACTTTTATCAAGGGACTATGTGATGAAAAGTCACAACTTGAAAAAGAAGCTGAGGATATGGAGAAAGCCTTGGAAAATAAGTTCCAAATATGTAAACTTCTCTCACAAATTATTGATTCCAAAGAAGTAACTGTATCAATTTGCAATGAAAATTTCTTCTACATTGAAAAAGAATTGGAAAGACATGTGTGTGAGAAAGAAGTAACTAAGAATGTTTTTTCTGAGATTATTCTTATACTTGAAGGATCTCATAAAGCTATCATGAATATTAAGGACTCACAGTTGGAAATCAAAGACATGGATGAGACATTCATCCCAGCAAAAGAATAAAAAGAATAGTCTATATTACATTTCATTGAATGAGTCACTTTGATTGAAGATGCATTAAAAAAGACTGTTTGTGAGAAGGATGTTGTAACGCCCCGACCCCAGCTACCTAGAGTCGGTGCATTACTTCGTAACATTGTCATGATCACAAAAGATCAAGTCTCGAAAGACCGATTAGTTTAGTAGCCTTGGAAACACTAGATACATTCGTAAACGTTACATTACATCATAAAGTGAAAAACTACAATAACAAAGTCTCCATAGTCCACACTCATATCCTCTTCTGACAATCCCTGCAGGTCATTCATAAAATACTTCTTCACATCCTGGAAAATATTAAAACATTGAAAGGGGTGAGCTCAGATGCTTAGTAAGGATAACAATATTGCGGAAGCTTTCATAAATAAACATTAAAATTTAAGGCAATGTATAACTAAAACAAAAGCCTTTTTAAACTTGAACATCAGCATAATATGGAAAAAATAAAATTAAATAATGCCATTTACTTACTCACATGGATATTCTACTAGTTGAATAATCACATGCAATATCAATAACCACTTTCATAATGAGGGAATGTATAATGCCAGACATTCTGAAACATTTTGTCAAGGCCTCAGCCAAGATGTCTAAAATGATTAAGGCCTCGACCAAAACCATAAATCAAATTGGGAAAGGGCCTCGGTCAATTCCACGTCTAGTTGTCTCATGAGACCTACCGATGCATCGAGGAGCTATAGCAGGCTCCACCCGTCACTTATTAAGTCCAATACATTCCTCATATGAATAGGTTTAAACATATCATAAACCATAACATAATCATATCACATAAAACATGCATAAAGGAAACATAACATTTCCACATTTCAATCACAAGATATCAATACAACACATTGATATAATAAAAACGCTTTCAAAACCATTTTCAATACCAAAATAAAAGAAAGTTAAAACTTTTTATTTATTTTTCATTAAAAAAAAGATGGCTTGTAGAGGAAGCCGAAACTCAAATAATGGTCACGGCGGTGGAGAATTCGTTGTCGCCGCATAAGTACAGAAAGAAAAAAATTCCCTTTTGTCATTTAGAAAAACTCTTCATATAAAAAGATTCCTTTTGAATAAACGTAAAAGTCAAAGGGGTTTATACACCGTATAAAAGAAAGTTGTGTATAAAACCAAATATGCCTCAATGAAAGGATATTGAGATGAAGTTATTAAAAAGATCATTTTTAAAATAAGATAGATCTATTATGTGTATTCACTATAGGTACACATAAAGAAAGAAAAAAATACAAAATAGGACATAATAATATCATGACATAATTTGAAAGTAGGAGATTAACCCAAAGAATGAAAGTTGGGTTAAGAAATTCCCTTACCTCGTGTCTGACTTGACTCAACCGTTCTTTAACCTCCTAAATAATAAACTAGAGTTAATATATACCTTATTAAGAACCATTTTTAATTTCATTATCCTTTTTATATCACTTATTACAATGTTATGAACATTATTTAATTATTTAAGTTAATAACGGTCGTTTTGTCGATCTTTGGTACTTGAGTCAACAATAAACTTCTTATAATTACAAGTTGTTTATGTGGTAGAATATCCATTATCTCCAGAATTATATTCATGATTTAGATGTCATATATATCATATATATCCAGTATATACATTCATTTATAATATTACGTAACATTTAGAGGTAAGAAATGAAATGCAGCGTTCATGGAGACGTTAAGCCGTACGTACGCATGAACGCTACTTTCATTTCTATTTCATATTTAATGGAATGAAATCATAATAATATAAATGTATAATATAATTCCAGTATAATATAGTGTATAATACCATTTACTCCATCCTTTATACATCCCACATATGGCATTAACGATTCAAATCACTTTGAGGGGGCGGTAGTCCGCACTTCCTAAAATGAAATTATCGCATTTTACCCATAATGGAAATCATAAAGTATTCCATAAATGAGAAATACAGAAGCATAAGTAAAACATAAACATATTATATATCATATATAAATATAGTGACATCTTAATGGCCACCTTTGAAGGTGTTATATGAGTTTTGAACAATCATCGTTTCGTGAGGCAGAAATTCGCCGTCCACAGAAACCGTATGTTCTTTAACCATTAGATGTAGGTGTGTGTAAGTGTATCTCGAATAATTATAATAACAACATCCTAGTATATTGAGGATACTGTTTTTGTTACAAAATAAATGAATAAAAAGAGTTTAGGGGGTTGGAGAAGAAAAATAAAACAAAACAACATTAGAGAAGACATTACCTCAAAATCGGGTAACTCTTTTTGATTTGAGCCAAATCCTTCCTTGGGAAGAGTTCTGCCCAAAGTGAGGCTTCTAGGAGTAATAGGGGGAAGTTGGGAGAGTATTTGGGAAGAGGTTGGACGATCCAAATTGCTTGAAAGTGTGAATGAGGTGGTAGAGGTGGGGGCCTTTTATAAGAGGATAGGAGGGGCACTCTTGGAAAGTAAGGAAATTTTACATTATTATACAATGCTTTTCGGATTATAAAGGTCCCAAACTTATATAATTCGTGTCTAAGGTGATACGGGTTAGAAATATACCCATCCAATTGTCTTTGGACAAGTGTAATCCTTGGGTTGTACATTATCTTTTCATTTTATTAAAATCGTTAAATAGTGAGGTCATCGCTGCATCATAATGATGTCGTAAATAATTTAATTTATTTAATGTCTAAAAATTATAAAAAAACTACTATGATGTAGGAAATCTTTTTATCTTTCCAATGTCTATTTATAGTCAAAAATATGACTTGTATAACCCCATTTAAAAATTTGTTTAGTAAAACATTTCATGTTTGTGTCATTTTTTACTTTAACATTAAATAAATATATATTAATGTCATTTTCCAACCAAAGTGGCTCCATGGGGTCCCCAAGTTGACCCATGGGTTTTCTTGGTCGGACATGACTCATCCAATAGGAGTATGACAAGTTTCAAGCTCATCTCATATTATTAAAACATTATTTTTACCTTAAACTACACTAATTACCTCTAATCGCGATTAAGAACTTAAAAGTTACTATTCACAAAAAAATTATTTTAATCTCATTGAACCACATTTTACTTCTTAATGAAAACCATGTATGTCGGATTTTTGAAAATCAAATCACAGAAGTGGTAATATTTCATTTAAATGAAAAATCAGTTATTTAACTACCACTTAGTGGTTTCACTATTCATCAAAAATTGAAGTTTTTCAGAACAATGCCAAAATTTCACCCTAAGCTATAATTGATATTCCGAATTCAGAAATGATTTCTATTTTATAAAATTCCAAACATATAAGTTGCATTAATTAATTTTATAATTAATTCCCGCTGTCACAATAATAGCGTGTTTTTAAGAAACAATTTATATCAAAAGATTGGAAATTGTTTATGTCCAATTTCAATGTTAAATTAATTCTAATGACCACCATTGGATAAAATGGAAAAAATATATTCTAATTATACTTTAAAACCAATAAATAGTATAATTTATCACTATAAATTATTTTGATTAAAAAAGTTGTTTTTAAGTAATTTTCACTATTCATAAAAAATTGGAAGTTCTCAGAAAATTACAAAAAAATCAACTTTGGATAATTTCGATATTACGAATACAAAAATGAAGTCCATTTTGAAATATAAAATTTCTATAATTTTAAAAAGGGGTTATTACTATTCATAACGGCTACTTTGATTAGTTGCGGTGTTTTAGAACTCGAAGTTGCGTATAATGCCAGCTATTGCATTATTGAATGAGAAGCGTATCGTGGAAGCTCGGGGTGTTAAAGATGTAACTACAAAAGTATATATAGAAGTGATTTTTGATTGGAGAAACTACAAATAACATCTATAAATGTTAAATAAGCCCATCTATAGGTTATGTAATAGAGAATTAAAGAGTTTAATAATTATCTACTAGATTCAAATCAAATGTATGATGATCAAATTTAAATAATGAAGAGTCAATGGGAAGACAAACTAAAAGTTTTTTGGGGATGAGTAAAATTTCTTCAACATTAAGTGTCTTGAAAATATTGTTAATTTGAAAAATATAAAGGAAACATAATTAAATACTACCTAGAAAGAATGTGATGATATGGTGAAATCACTTGAAGATCATAAGAACTCTATACATCTAAAATATATTGAGTTTGAGGTCAAGTACAAAAATATTGAGAACATTCAAGCTGAATCTTCCAAAAATATTGAGATCCAAAAATCTTTCAAGAGTAATTTTGAATACAGTATTACTTCTGACAAGACTCATTCAAGTGGAAATATGAGTTTGAGATTATCTAAAGATAAATCTATTGAAATCTCATTGAAATATGTAACACTTTATCTAGGAGTTTCTATTTGTACTAATACATTTTATAGGTTCCAAAAAGAAATCTTCTCAAACATGGATAAAGAAGACTCATGAAAAATCCAATATGTTATCAAATGTGAACATAAATAAGTGCATGGATTCTTGTTCCCTACAAATATCTCATATAAAGAATCATATTATTCCAAATAAACAAGATGAAAAATCTATCCAAGATGTATCACAGAAGAAGAAATCAAAATATGTTGGCTATGGTTGGTATTGTTTGAAATTTGGGCATTGGGCTGTTGATGGTTGGAATAATATGTATATGCATGATAATTATAGAAGAAAAAAATTAAGGGGGAGCAGATCTAATATGAAGAGAAATCCTACAAACATCAAGAATAATTACCAAATGAATAATAATTTTTCTATTAAGAATATATTTGATTATCTTGAATAATTATGTGATTATTTCAATAGAAGTAGTCACAATTATAATGAGTGCTAGTATTTACCGTCTATGCACTATGAAAATTATGATATGAACACAAGACTACAACAAATGCAGTGGAAAATAACTAAAGTAGAAAATTCTTCCTTGGGGTACAAACATGAGAAGAAAGTTAAGAAAATTGTGAAGCAAGATACACCCAATAAAAATGATGATATGAATGTCACAAAAATGAAAAGATGCTTCTTCTGTGGAAAAAAGGTCATATCATAGACCATTGAAAACATGTCTTAAACACTAATTCTAGTGGAAGAAATCTAAAGAAGAAAAGGAAATGAATCTAAAAAATTAAATAACATGGTTGATATCGTGCATGATAATCAATATGAAAAATTAGAATTTGATGAGGGGTTGTTTAAAAGGGACAACTCTTTGATTTATTAAGATTTTTTTGAAAGGTGAAAAATTTCAGGGTATATTTCTGGTAAATGCAGGACATGGTTGCCTAAAAAAATAGAACTGTTAGTGGTTGTTGAGTCAGAAGTTTCACTTCTAACTTTTCTATTTCTTTTTGTTTTGGAAATAAAAAACACTTTATTTATACTTACTTTACTAACTTTTTTGTCCAAAGAGTTTTATAATGTATTTATAGGAATCATAAAATTTTACCCTTCTTATAATTAGTTCATAAGTTTTCATGACTATATACTAAATTGCTTAATTATAATTATCATAATGGGTAGGGATATGGTAAAAATTGTGTTCACATTTATCCGATTAGATATAAGACATTCTATACTATCTTTCATCATAAAAAATTCTTTATAATCAGACTGATACCGGAAAAGATAAACATCAGAATCATACTTATTAATATAATTGTAATGACATTTATAATAAAGTATATTATATTTACTTAGTTTAAATTCTGAACACGGAAAAATTATTTCTTAAGTAATTAATTTCTTTTACACTGTTATGATGTAAATCAACATGATTTCATGCAATTAGGTATAAAAGATCCATTGAAGTTTCAGGTGTCCAAGTCATTGCAAAAAACATAGAGAAATATGACCATTGGGGAAAATATGACCATTTGGGAGATTGCCTATAAATACCGCAATCATTTGAAGAGTTTGAAGTTATTGATTACATTTTAAATATCAATTTTTCTAAAGTCTACAAAGTGTGAACACCTTGTTCCTTGTCTATTGTATTTATTTAGGGAGAGTCATTCTTAAATAATTCTTGTTAGGTTGTCTCTTTAAGAATTGTTTTGTAAAAGTTTTCGTATCTGATATATGATTACGATCGAGGGATTCTAGGGATAGGCAGATGGAGAATCTGATCATCGTATTGATTGAGGAATTGGGGTATAGTAAGATAGAATCAATCCATCATATCAAGGTCTGTCGGGGATAAGTAGGTAGAGAACCCAATTTTTTTGTATTGGGTGTTTTTCTTATTAAGTAGATACAAACTTTCTTGAAAGTATAAAACAAGGGACACCTTTAGCCAAGGTTTGTGGAAACCTTACTCTTAAGGTTAAAATAGAACCATTTCATTTTAAATAACTAAAATTAATTCTTACATTGTTATTTTTATATTTCTTATTTTCTAAAAACCTTTTAATCCCACTTTTCATGTATGTAATAGTTTTTTCATAACAAAACTAAATACAATAAAGACAATCTATTTTACTAATAGGATCTATTGTGAATCTGAGACATACTCTTTTAATCATATCTTTATGGAATACAATATATTTACTCCAATTTAATAATATAATTTTTTATTATGATTTATTAGCCAGATATATCGAAATCTATCATGATTAAAATACTTTTATTACAGGACTGCTCCAAGAAATAATATGATCCTTTTGAATAAATAAATTTTGTAAATTTTTTTAGTTTATATTATTTTAAACTAATTTTTTTAAATTACAATTCAACCCTCTTTTAATTGAGCCATCTAAAATATATTATTTAATTCTAATAATAATATATCTAATATTGATATCCAAAAATTGGTATCAGAGAAAGATTACACTGCTCAAGTACTTTCTATACTTTTATCTTCAAGACTATCGCAAGTTTATTTTAATTTTTTAATAAAATTCTTGTTTATAAAAATTTATTACAATAATATGTATTGAAGAAAATAATTTTTGTATCTATTTTTGAGAGATGGCAGGTTTTAATGTTGGATCCATTGATTGTATCAATCCTAATAGAACATCAATTTTTTATGGTGCTGATTATGAATATTTGAGGGATAAAATGAATAATTTTATAATAAACATTAAAGTTGATAATTTTTTATATTTACTAGTGATTATAATATTCTTGATAAGGAAGTCACTACTTTTACAAATCAAGAGAAGAAAGAATACCAGATTAAATACAGAGTCATAAATAATTTATTAATATCAATGACTAGAAGAATCTACAGTCAAATTTCATCATGTGAAGAAACAAATGGTATTTGTAAAAATTTATAGGTTACTCATTCTGGAACTTCAAAAGTAGTCGAAACCATGAGATCCATGTTAAGAGATGATTATCAAGATTTTAAATTTTTTACTGGAGAACCGGTGTCTATAATTCACCAGATATTTATGACTATTATAAATAGTTTAAATTCAATTAGTGATAAGGGATTAGATGATGATATTCTCTTGGAGAAGATAATAGAAATCCTTCCCAATGAATGAGAGTCTAAAAGAACTACTATTGATGAAACAAATAAGGTTAATAATATCACTATGGATGATCTTATTTGAAACTTGATACAGTATGAGAGTAGATTAAAAAGAGATGTAGAGAAAGCCAATAACAATAATGGAGGTGTTTCTTTCAATACTAAAACTACCTTACCTGCCAAATCTCCAACACTAGAAAAAGTTGTTAAGTCTTCCAGGAAGAAAAAGTTTGTTATCCAATAAGATTCTAGTGGTTCTGAACAATCCAAAAATGAGATAGCTAATCTTTCTCAAAGGATGAAGAAGATAGTTGGTAATAAATTTTTTTAGTATCAATGTAAGAAAAGTAACATGGATTGGAATGGTATGAAAGGTCCTAAAGTTACTTTTTATGAATGTAAGATATATGGAAATATCAAAAAATATTTTACTAGGCTAAAGAGAAAAGAAATAAAGTAAATGAATTATTATAGGAATTAGAAAAATTATTTCAATTCAATATTAAATAATTTTTTTAAATAAAATGAGTCTTGGAGTTCATGTGGAGTAGATTCCTTATATAATACTTCTGATAATGAATGATATGGAAAGAGGATCATAGATCTTCTAGAAATATTACCCAATGAAAATATTTGTTTAATGGGAAAGGTATGCACCACCGTGTACCTTAAAAAACTATTTTTAAGTGAAAATTATCCAGAATCTAATATTGATAAAAACTCAAAAACTTCAGATGAATAAGATTTATCAAATAATGAAGATAATTGTTTACCTTATTATGAATAAGTTTCTCTATTTGAAAAGTTATTAGAAAATGAAAATTTAAAAGTTAATAAAAAAATTGTTAAGGTAAATTTAAGAATAAATATTTTAAGAAAAGAAATATCAGATATTTATAAATATCTTGATAAAAAATCTTTTTAAAATAAAACTATTTGAAAAAATATTTAAAGAGATATTTCTAAAAAATCTTTACAAGTTATTTTTGATAAATTTTATTCCAAAAATATTGATTGTAAGGATAAGGAATTAGTTATTAAACTAAAGTCCAAAATTATTTCTATAAAAAAACCTATCAAAATTTATCACTGGTTAATAAAATTTTGATAAAATATTTAAACAAATACATCCTTATAAAGATAGTACTGGAATGAGTTTTTTATTAGAAAACCTGTTTTTAGTAACAATTTCTTTGTTCCAAAAAGTGTACCCTTTTGTAAAAAATGAGAAAGTGGTGGTCACTGGAATAATTTTTTTTCCTTAAATAGAATTAAATTCATAGGATTTCATAAAGATTATTTTCTGAAAAAAACGTGGTTACCTAAGATTTTGTTTTCTAATGCCGAACCCAAGAAGGTTTGGGCTCTAAAGGCCTAATTGTTTTGTTTTTAGGAAAACCAAGGTAGTACCAACAACAAAAATATTTCGTACATGGATAGTGGGTGTTCTATAAATATTACCATACAAAGACATTTCTTTGAAAATATTATAAAAATTAATAGTGGAAAAATTACCGTCATAGATAATGATCAATGAGAAATTATAGGTATATGTAATATTGTTCTTCTTGAAAAATATTTAATTTAAAATGTTTTATTTGGTAAAGGCCTTAAAAAACCTTATAATCATAATTCAATTATATGATGAATGTTACCTTGTGAATTTTATAAATGATAAATGTGTAGTACCCAATTCGAAGGATTAATTTATTCTTTGTGTCAATTAGTATGAGAATGTTTACAAACTCAACTTAGAAGACTTTAGGATAAAAGAATTACCTTATCTTAGAGAAATGGAAGATCAAACTTTGTTATGGAATAGAAGGTTAGGATACTATAACCTTATAAACTTATGTAAGTTAACTAAGAAAATGCTTGTTAAGGATCTACCAAAATTTAGGTTTGATTCTTCAAAAGTTTGTGACCTTTGTCAATATGGTAAGAAACATAAGTCTAGTTTTAAATATATTAGTAAAGCATAAACCTCTAATTATTTATATTTATTGCACATGTATTTTATTGGTCCTACACAAACTCGATGTTTTTGAGGAAAATATTATGTATTTGTTTTAGTTGATGATTTTTCCAGATATATATGGGTCTAATTACTAGAAAATAAATCTGAAGCCTTTAATTATTTCAAAACTTTTGTTTCCAAAGTTAAAAATGAGAAAAAAATTCCCTTGATAACTATTCATAAAGATCATGGTGGATAATTTTTAAATATTGATTTTGAAACTTTTTGTAGTAATAAAGGTAGTACACATAACTTTTCATCTCTTATAACTCCTTAGAAAAATGGTGTTGTTGAAAGAAGAAATCATATTCTTCAAGAAATAACAAGAACCATGTTGAGTGAATACTCAATTGCTAATTTTTTTTGGGTTGAAGATATTAGTACTTCTTGTTATATTATAAATTTAGTTTTAATAAGAAATTATATTAATAAAACACCTTGTGAGTTATGGAATAGTCGAAAACCAAAAGTTTCTAATTTTAGAGTTTTTGGATGCAAACTATTCATCATGAATATGAAAGATAACTTACTTAAATTCTCACCCAAATTTGATGAAGAAATATTTTTAGGTATTACACTAATTTTAAGGCATATATATTTTTAATAAGAATTATTTTACTATTGAAGAAATGGTACTTTTTAAATTTGATGAAACCAACTTTTTTTAAACAACCCAAACAACATTCTCGGATGTTATTTCTAAAACTGATTTTCAAAATATGTTTGAAAATTATTCTTATAAGAAAATAACCCAAAAAAAATGTTTATGAAATTATTCTTCATGAATATTTTTTACCTTATGTTTAATAAAATTATTTTTAAAACCTAAAAAATTAGTTGTTTCTTAGGAATCATCCAAGTAATAATATCATTAGAGATGTTGATAAACCTGTTAGGACAATATGTTATTTAAGAAATGAAATTGTGCATATATATTTCCTTTCCCAATTTGAACATAATAATCTTGATGAGTCTTTAGGTGATGATGATTGGATTAAGGAAGTGCAATATGAACTTAATGAATTTGAGGGGAATAAATTCTGGATCCTAGTTGAAAGACCTAAAGAAACTTCTTGTAAGTGGAGTGAAATGGTTATTTCAAAATAAGTGTGATGAAAATGGAATAATTATTAGAAATAAATCAATAATTTTTACTAAAGGATATAATCAACATGAGGTAATATATTATGAAGAAACCTATGCTCTGGTGGAAACAATTGAATCTATTCATATTCTATTAGCCTTTTCAGAATTATTTAATTTGAAACTGGTTTCAATGGATGTAAAGTATTCTTTTCTTAATAGTTATGTTCAGGAGGAATTTTTCTATTGAATATACTCATAGTTTTGAGGATAAAAAATATCATGATTTAATTTATAAACTTACCAAATCTTTATAATGACTTAAAAAAGACCCCAAATTTTGGCATGATAGAGTAATAGGTTTTTTACAAGATATTTATGTTAAGGGAGCCATTGATCCAACTTTTTTTATAATTAAATTTAATAAAAAATTTATGATTTTTTAAATATATTTTTATGATATTATATCCAGATAAACTTATTATTATTTAATATATTTCTTTGATGATCTTATGAAATTCGAGTTTGTGATGAGTGTGATGGGTGAGTTAACATACTTTTTAGTTTTTTAAATTTATCAAAAACCAGAAGAAACTCTTATATCTCAACATAAGTATATATAATATATTTTTAAAAAATTTGGATATGATAACACTAAAAGTATTAGTAATCTTATTGGTACCTCAAATACTTTAGATCTTGATAAGGCTTGTAAACCGGTTGATAAAAAAACATTTAGAGGTATAATAGTAAGTTTACTTTACTTAACAGAAAGTCATCCAAATTTAATGTTTTCTGTATTATTATGTGAAAGATATCAATAAAATACAAATTATTCCCACCTTAAATCTATTTTTTCATTATCTTAAGGGAACTATGGATTTAGTACTTTTCTATTATTCTAGAAATGTTTTTGAACTAAAATGTTTTTTAGATTGTGACTTTGATGGTTATAAAATGGATAAAAAAAGTAATTCCGGAAAATTTCATTTATTAGGAGATTCAATAGTTTCTTCGTCATGTAATAAACAACACTCAATAAATCTTTACACTACTAAAACTGAATATATATCAGTTGGAAGTTTTTATGCTCAAGTGTTGTGGCTTTAACAGACACTCACTAAATATGGAATGAGTTTTACAAAAACTCAAATACTATATGATAAAACTAGCATCATTTCTTTATGTAATAACCCTGAAAATAACTCCTATTAAAAACACATAGATATTAGATATCACTTTCTTAGGTATCAAACAATTAAAGGAGATATCATTTTAAAATTTATCGGAATGCAATGTGAACTTGCTGATATTTTTACAAAATCATTACCTTATGATAGATTTTAATACATTAAAAAGAAACTAGGAATGATCAACATAAAGTAATCCTTCATATATACTTAATGTTTTACCTATATACTTACATCAAGATACTTATTTTCAAAGGGGGAGAACATATGTTTTTTATTTATCAAAACATCTATTTTTTCATTTTATTTATTTTTCTTAAAAAACATTATCATAATGAGTTTTATGGACTCATATTTTCATAATAAATTTTTTGGAGTTGATATTATTAAAAATATTATTAGACTCAGAAAATGTTTTAAATTTTTTGGACACATGATTTTATAAAAAAAATTCATATTCATAAGAATATCGTAATGAGTTCTATTTTTATCATTTTATGTTTTTTTGTTTTATTAAAAACTATTATATTCATTATTTTGAAATTGTTATGATGTAATTAGTTTAAAAAAAATTGAAGAAGAAGATGTTAGTCGTACTGAAGAAACTTTCCACTATAATGGGTATTCTTATTATCTTCTAATTTTTTCACTATTTCATTTTGATTAGTTATGTTTTTTGTTGTTATTATTCTTTTTATTTTTCATAATTTTTTATATTATGTTATCATATTCACTAGTAATATGATAAAATTTCTTAAAAAACTAAATAGGTAAAAATATTTAAATCTTTCTTTATAAGAATTTCAACTATTAAATGAAAGGGAATATCATCTCAACCATTGAAATATTTTTTGGAAGACAAATCATCATATAGATCACCTATATAAATAAGGGACCACCTCTCCCACATTGGTTTCTTGAAATTGTTTACACAAAACTTCTTCTACCTATAAGAGTGCCCAATCCAAAAGTTTTCTTCTCATTTTGATTGATCGTATTCAGCGTTGATCCTGTGGATGAAAAACATGATCACAAGAATTGGTTTGTATTCAAGTAAACGTTATTGAAAATTTATTTCTTTGTCAAATACGATTCAACATTAAATAAGGTCATTAAATTTCAAGGGTGGGGATTTATTTGTGTGGAAAAAAAGATATTGAAATTGATAAGTATTACCTAGAACTTGTTCTTGATTTTATACCTCCTTGAAGTTCACCAAAGAAGAAGATAAGTATTATTTTAGAATGTATGGAAAACATTTCTTATTATAATCATGGAAATTATCATAATTTTTTGGATTACTATTTGGAGGTGATGCACACTATCCATCACATAGACTTACTGACTCCCTTGTAACTTTTTTCAAAAGTGAAGTTGAAGATTATTTGTTTTCCCATGACAATAATTATAGAAATGTTTCTCATCTTACACTAGAAAATATTCTTATATATTTTTGGATAAATGTTTTTTAAATTCTAAGGAAAGGAGAAAAAGTTACTCTAAAAGTAACAAACATTTTTATATTGGACTATTTGGTTAACATGAAGAAGATTGAACTTGTAAAGTTTGTTCATTTAAATGTTATGAATGTTAAGATAAAATACTTCAATCCAAAAATTATAATGTTCCCAAAATTCTTAAGTAATATGATTTAGAAATATTTAAAGTTTATCAAAGTTTAAAAAAATTCTTATGAAATGAAGGAAGAAGTTTCTTTTATTAGTGATGATAGTGTAAAGAGAATGAATTTGATGTTTGATAAAAAGTAAATAATGTTTTTTGATAAATCTGGAGCTATTGTACTGGAGTCAGAACCATCAAAGATGTCAGATAATAATAAGAAGAAAGTAAAGGCTGAAACATATTCTCATACAGAAGAAAAGAAACAAATGTAGGAAAAGAAAGTTCTTGGTGACGATTATAAAGAATCAACGAGACTCAAAGAAGATAAGAATCCTAGATTTCATAAAATTAGAGTAGACCCTATTGAGGCTAAGATTATTAGAATTCATAGTGATGGATAAGATTAAAAAGAAGAGGAAATTAAGAAACAAAATAAGAGACTTCAAAAAGATCTATTTTGTGATAATTTGTTGGAACATATAGATAATAAATCAGAAAATATTGTTTTTCACTCTAATCAATAAAACATGGATATAGGCTTAGTGGTTAAAGAAACTGCAGTGGTTTATCCTAATACTTCCTTAGTAAAAGACAAAGGTAAAGAAAAATTAATTAGTCTAGATATAGTTCAAGTAGTGACATTGGAAAAACAACTAGTTTCCTTAGTAGAAAAAGAATCAGCACCAGTTTCCTTAGGAAAAGAAGTTGTTAGACCAACTCACCAAATTGAAGAAGAACACAACAAATAAGTTAGTGATTTTGTTGAAGGTCATAAAAAGTAAGTATTAGAAAATAATGACAAGAATATGTTTTCAAAAAAAGTTTTTACTAAGAAAGATAAAAAATGGAAACAAATAAGAAAAGGAGATTGGGAAGATGAGGGTTTTAAATACACTGAAGAAGAAGAAAGTAAAGATTATATTAAAAATTTGAGGATCAAAAAGAAAAATAAGAAAGTAATGAGGAATAAAAACATTCCAAAAAATCATCAGATTCAACCTCATAAACAACATCCCCATCTGAATTACCCTTAAAGGCATGTGTTAAAGAATCATAAAGCTCAGAAGAGGAATTTGTATCAAAATAAGAATAAGATTCATCACATAAGAAGGATGAGGATGACCAGGTTTTAAAAAAAAACCTTATAAAAATCTAAAAACTAATGATGTTGACACATTGGATGTTTTTTATGATAAAGGCACTCCCAGTAAATTTGATAAAGTTAAAAATAAATTTCCAAAAGTTGATAGGAAAAAAGGGAGAGTTGGAATTATTGGAACAATTCTTATACATCTTCTTATACTCGATCTAGAGTAATCAGAGTCATTAAGAACAATTACTCAGAACAGTTTTGATTTAATGATTCACTATTTGAAAATATTGGAAGTAATTATTCCATATTTTCCGAGATTAGAAGCAACAAGTCTGTTTCTTCAAGATAGTCTTTTCCAAAAATTGGTTTCTATAAAAATGATAAGTGAATCAATAATTCATATTGAGAATGATCAAAAAACATTGCAAGAAAGTTTTATTTACCACATAAGATATTGTAATTCAATGGTTAAATGGTCTCATGAAGTTGATTTTGATGTTTGGTCACATGAAGATCCGATTTAAGAGATTAAGAAGTTGATGGTGGAATCAACCAGTTCCTTTACACAATTAGAAAAAGACATGGTTGAAAGGGTGATGTTTTTTGAATAGTTCAAAGACCAGACCAATGATAGGAATGAAGAAGTTGATTCTCTCAAGATAAAATTATGAGACCCAAATAATGAAATTGAGAGAGTACAATTTTTTGAAGATGATGGTGCCCTTATAAAAGATGAGAACAACACTTTTTTTTAAGTCGTTAAGAAGCTAATGGTAGAAAATCAGAGTCTGATAGTTTCTATGAATAAAGATCACAATATTTTGAAAAAGATAAAGTATTTTATAAAAAACTCATAGACAGAGATTGATTTTTATGTACTCTAGTTTTAATTTGTGTTTCAATAAACTTTTTCTTAAAAAAATCTCATATATGAATTACTTCTCTATCCAAATAAAATTGTCTGATTTTCTTCCAATATAATTGGCTGAATGTTCTTACACATTTTTTATGGATGACTAGTAAATTCATCATATTGTTTTGTATAATTTTTCTATTACCTAACATTTCAAGAAATTCATTCTTAGTCCCCATATCTTTTTGAAAATCATAAAGGGGGAGATAATTTATAAAGGGTGATTCCTTATTCTAAGGGGGATATTATCTACAAAGGGGGAGAATTATGTTTCTAAAGAAATGATAATACTCTAAAGGAATTCTATAATATTAATCATTCTCTCCATCATTCCAAGAATACTTATAAACACAAGGGGAGTTAAGAATCAAGTTTTATTTCTGAATATGAATTTTATTAAATCCGAGGACTATAATTTTTTAAAGGTTTATTCCTGTTAAGTTTTAGGGTTTTGTGCTTTCCAAAAAGGGGGATATTGTTGAGTCAGAAGTTTCACTTCTAAATTTTCTATTCCTTTTTGTTTTGTAAATTATAAACACTTTCTTTATACTTACTTTAGTAATTTTTTTATGTCCAAAGAGTTTAAAAATGTTTTTATAGAAAATATAAAATTTTACCATACTTAGAATTAGTTCTTAAGTTTTCATGAATATAAACTAAATTTCTTCATTATGATTACTATAGTGGGTATAGATATGGTAAAAAAACTATTCACATTTTTTAGATTAGATATAAGGATTTTTGTCTTATATTTATTACTAAAAAAGTCCTTATAATCAAACTCATACTAGAACCAATAATCATTAGACTCATACTTATTAAGATCATCATAATGACATTTATAAAAAAGACTATTAGATTGAATGAGTTTAAATTATGATTAAGAAAAGATGGTTTCTAAATTAAGGAATTTTTTTTACACTATAATGGTGTAAATCAATATGACTTCAATTTTTTTTTATAAAAGGTCCATTGAATTTCTAGGTTTCCAAGTCATTGTGAAAAACTTAGATAAATATGACCATTGAGGAAAATATGACAGTTGGGAAGATTACCTATAAATACCCAATCATTTTAAGAGTTTAAAGCTGTTAAATTCATTTTTACTCTCAATTTTTATAAATTCTACAAAGTGTGAAGAACTTGTTTCTAGTCTACTATATTTATTTAGAGAGAGTCATTCTTAAATAAACCTTATCAAGTTGTCTCTTTAATAATTGTTTTTAAATAGTTTTCATATCCAACCTATGATTATGATTGAGGGATTCCAAAGATAGATTGATGGAGAATTCAATCATCATATTGATTGAGGGATTTAAAAGATTTTTTTTAAGCCAATCCATTTGATCGAGGGATATTGGGGATAGTTATATATAGAACCTGATATTAATTTCAAGGGCTTTTCTTGTTAAGGAAATACAAACTTTATTGTATGTAAAAAACAAGAGACACCATTAGCCAAGGTTTTTGGATGCTTTACTCTTATAGTTAAAAGAGATCCATTTCATTTTAAATAACTGTATGTCATTATTAATTTTTTATTTTTATACTTATTTTTCTCTAAAAGTATTTTAATTATACTATGCATGTATATAATATTGTTATCATAATTCCACTTAATACGATAAATACAATCTATTTTACTAATCGGTTCTTTTGTGAATCTAAGAGATACTCTTTTAATTATATCTATCTTGAATATGATCTATTTACTCTGATTTAATCATATAATTTTTTATTATGATTTATTAACCTTGATATATTCAAATCTATATTGATTATTATACTTTGATTATCTAACTTATCCAAGAATGAATCTGATCATTTTAAATAAATAGGTTGTGTAAATTGTTTTAGTTTAAATTATTTTAAACAAAATTTTTTTTAAATTAAAATTCACCCCTTTGTAATTGGTCCATCTAAAATATATTCTATAATCCTAATATAAATATATTTTATATTGACATCCAATAGTGGATTCTTGTAATAAAAATGATACTATAATGAACGAGTCTACACATAAGAATAAGTCTAAGCATGTACCAAAAGAATCCTTAGTCATATGGCTAGAACAAATGGAATGTGCTAAAAAATTGAAGCAGGAATAGAAGAATTATTGTGCATTACTTTTTAATGTGAAGAAGATTATTCTATTTAAGATGAAATATGGAGAAATCAAAAAGTCCATGTTATCCTTAAATGATACAATTTAAAAAATCAAAGAAGGATCAAGAATGATGAGTTTTCATGAACTTGGAGTAGAATTAAATGGAGTCTCTAGGTTGAGAAATAATTATCACCCATGTTTATCTAACTAAGAATAATTAAAGAACCAAAATACTCCCATGTATATTTTGTGTTTGTTTCTTTGATGAATTGAATTGAAGGTAAGTCATATATTCTAGGTGAGTCTTGAAGATATGAGTGGTATGAAAATATTATAAAGTATTCTGGAGGCTATCCATCATGAAGTTATTTATTTAAATTTATATTAAAATTTTTATTTAAGAAAATTCCTAAAGAAAGTCAGTCATGATGAAAAACATGGATTAATCTCATCCCTCTAGAGAGAGAAAAGCTAAAAATATACCAGAGTTGAATATCTCAACTATTTTCATTGAATGTTTAAAGTTATGGTAAGGTATTTAGTTGATGATTTCAAATTCTGAAAATTGAATCTTGTTGTTAAAGAGGTATGTTCTCCTATCTGTATATGAATAACAATTATATGTTAGAACAGAAGAAACTAATAAATTGATAAAAAAAGGAAAATGGATTGATAAAGGGGAAGTACATTATTTTAAATTGAATGTTTTTAATATGGTTGTTGAGATAAATTTAGAAGATTAATTTAAAAAATTACTTTGAACATCCCCTGAAAGAAGGCTTTAGTGTTGGCATCATATTCTAAAAAATTTATTGACATCTTTGTTGTCTGAATTGATCACTATTTTTTTACACTAGGTTATACCATGTTGACTTTGAGATAATTAATTAATAAATCATTTCTTTAAGAAAGGTGATGAATTACTTCTCCCAAGAATATCAATTTAAATTTCTCTTAAGTATCATTTCATATGAGAATATTGAATTAGATAAGAATAAAAGTTTAATTGTTAGAGAATGATATAAGTTGAATTCTTTTCTATACTTATATCTTTGGTTTTATTATCAAGTGAGAGAAGAATAAATTGACTTTTAAATTGAAATGTTTATTGAAAAAAAATAAAAAGAGAGATATTAAAGAACCAAATTTTATTGAAAGTAATATTTTTTTTATAATTATTGTCAATACAGTTGTTTGATAAAAAGTTAATGTGACAATAATTAAATGTTGGTGTTCTACCATTGAATTGTTCTTGATAAGTATTCATAAATTGTAAAATATGGTTTAATTTGTTGAGTTTCTTAAAGTGAAGAAAAATTTTAATTGTGATGATTGTAGAGATGGTTTGTAGTTTAGAAAAAATTATGTCATTAGTTATTTGAGTTAGACATAAAAGTTTACAACATTAATAAGATTTTTTTTCTTTGGAATTTATGTTTTAATTTTAAAAGAGAAGGATATTTTTGGATATGATTTGGTGAATGTGAATCGTGTTTGGTATTTTTTCGTAACATTTTTTTTCCTTATGCTAAAAAGTTAAACCAAGCTAGAATTCATGGGATATAGGTGCTCCACTACTTAGGTGGGAACTAAGATCATATAGGGTACCATCCAACAAAGGTGAGATAAGGGATATCACACCACATAGGTATGAGAGATGATGGCGAGCCACTGTGTGGGGCTTCATGGGGGCAGAGGCGATTACTGGCATGGGGCAATGCCAATCGGTGATGGGAGCTCTCGGTAACCATTTCTGGGCCACTAAAGTTAGGTTGTGTATTATAAAGGAGCGATGAACTGGATGCCATTTAGATGTGGGAATTTTTTTTGCATGTTACTAAATCTTAAAAGGAATAAAAACCATTCAATAAGATCAATCCAGGATCTTGTCCATCCAATCGTCTCAGGCATTTGATATGTTCATCCTAACCCTCCAATCTCTTTTTTGTTCCGTCTTCTTTAGTGAGCCGTCATAAAACACTTGTTCAGTGAGATATCATCATATAACATTGTCTGAAGCTTGATCAAAGCCTTATGATATTTGTTTCCTCATTCTAAAAATCCATACATGATCAAAATAACAATGAAACTTCATTTTCATAATAAAATGAGGAACAAAATATAATTTTATAGTGTTTTTAAAATAAAAATTTCTGATAACAGTGATTTATTGCGAAGCAAGTAGTGAATGAATGAGCTAATGAAATGAGTGGTCTCTATGATTCTCAATGGTTCTGAGATGATGAAAATTTCCTATAAATACCCGAGTCTAGGTTCATTTTTTGGATGAGTTTATCTCTCATCTAAGAAAATCTGTGGGAGATTGAGGAAGAAATAGATGATTTCAAAACAAGTGTTTTGAGAGGAGAAGGTCCCTAAAATAATTAGTGTTTTTGAAGAAGGCCGTGGGAAGATGATTTGTGCTCTGCACACTCAATTATTTCAAGAAGATCTTGGTTTTGTGAAACTATTCCGGAAGCACTATACACTTACATGTGATTATCTAGTTTGTCAAAATATTTTGAGGAACCATGAACCAATGTAAACATTCACTGTTTTTTATAAATTTGAAAGAAGATTTCATTCGAAAATCAAACTAGATAGAACAATATGCATCTACTTAATATTTTGACAAGTATACTGAGACACCACCTACTATGTTTTGAGAAGTGTAAGGATAGATCGTGTATTGTTACAGGAAGAATAATTTCAGAAGAGGAGTCTTGAATATACTGTTACATAATGGAAACATATAACCTCTTCATTAATATAATCATGTGAAGGAATTGATAGTGGTCATATTCATGTGTGCTAAGAAGAAATAAATACCACATACTAGACAAAAATATTTCTTGCACAATCTATGTGAGAAGGTCGTATATATCATGTGAAGAAAGAAGTGTTGTGCAAGCTATGCATGCACATGTGTTTCAAAAAGTTTATGTATGTATTCTATGTGTGTATATAAGATAGTCTGTTTTACAGATAATTGTGCAATGATTTTTTGAAAATGTAATCATATAATACTCATCTATGAAGTGAGTAGTATTTTGACGATACATGCCTACACATGCATTGAGTAAAAAATATTAGACAATATGTGCATGAGATATATGATACACATTAAATAGTAGAAAAATATTGAAGACAATAAATAGAGAATTATATGCACAATTTATGCATGCATGAAGATGATGTACATATAAATTGAAATAATCATGTGGTATTCTAATTTTTAAAAGGACTGTGTTTGTTCATGTGAATAGAAACACTATAATCAAGAGAAGTATATGCATAGTGTGAATTCTCATGCACATGAAATAATGCATGAAAAAATTAAGAAGACCATGAATTGAATTTTTACATGCATGAGGAACATGATATATACATTTCATGATAAGTGTGAAATGAGTTTTTGAGATTTAATTCAGAGCATTATATTAGATTTCAAATTTCATAGTATTGATAAATATTCAGTTTTTAATTTTGATAATACAATGAGTTGGATTGGGAGTGATAAATTTTACTAATTCAGAAGAGTACATTGAATATAATTGCATGTAGTGTTGTTGATTATATTAAGTGGAATTCATTGAGTTTCAGTTGAAGTGAGAAAGTGAAGAATCAATTTATTTTTGTGACTCATATAGGAAGATCGGTTTTGTGTTACAGTGGAATCTTGAATTTCTCATGACATTTATCATTGTATTAGGTTTTGTATTTGTGAAACACTGGTGGGATTCCAATATAAATAACCCTGGTGGGATACTAGTATAATTTGGGAAAAGTTTTATACCTAACCACCATGGTTTCAGGGTGATACATGACCAACCAACTTGTAATTGGTGATTTATTCTTAGTGGAGAGTCTATGTCTCAGATCATCCAGAATACAACAAGGAAATAGTCCCCCATATCGAGGGATAACCTTATAAAAAACATACTATGTGTTGTGCTTCATTTAATTTCTATCTTACATGCGGTATAATTATGTTTGTAAATAGGGAAGATCCACTCACTATAACATGTGAAAAGGTAAATATTAAAAAGGGGTAAGAGAAAAAACTTGGTAATATCTTTTGTACACTAATTCAACCCCCTATTAGTGTACCTACGTGATCCACTGGGAAATTCAGTGACCCAATAATAATTTGTAGAATTGAAAAAATATGAGTTCCCTAATTCATAAATGTGATCAAAGAGTTACATCTAGAAAAATGTTAGTGCCACTCTAGATACAAAGGTATCTGGTGACATCTCAATCAGACACACTCATATTTATATATGAACATTTCCACCACAAGTAATGTCATATTAATTGTATGGATACTTATATAATACATTTATTTATGACATCAAGTGAATAATAAAGAACATTCCAATCTAATATTGGGTAAATCATACATTCACGATTCTCTAAAATAAACTGACCAATTTGAACGAATACATCACATTTCATTCAACTAAGAAGCCCAACATATCACATGTCACTTTGCTAAAAATTACTATTCTTTTCTTCAATAAAATTAATCACAGATTCAAATGTATTTTCTTTTTATACAAGTGAACAAATCCCATCTTGGTTAAGCTTTAAATCATAACATGATCAACAACATACCCAACCACTCCCTGATTAGTTAAGCCACAAGGATTGCATAATAATGATATCGGAGTGTGAAGGTTCTCATGCTAGGTATCTCTCCAACCTTAGGAAATGAAGATTCACAGTAATCATACACCCATAAGAATACAATGACTGTATGACATTCCGTGTGATATGATTTCATAATTTAGTCCAAATAATAATTCTTGACTTATTATCTAATGAGTCCATTCTTTGTATCATATAAAACTCTTTTTATGGAGTATGAGATTCCACTCACACTATTTTGAACATATCATCACAGCCCATAATACTCCATGATGATAATCGATTAGGGAAAACTCAAAGTCATACTTCAAGGGTATATTATCATTCCATTTTTCTTTTAATAAATGTAACACACATGAATGGATGATAAATGAATATTTAATTTATTATAAATCTATGATACATTTTAAAATTGTTACATTTAATATATCATGTATCCAATACTAAGTGATTCAACATGAAACTCATGATTTTATTGAACTGATGGTTTGGTCAAATGATCTACCACATTATCCTATGAAACCACTGGAAATATCTTTATATCACCCCTATCAATGATCTATTGAATGAGATGATATTTTAAAAGGATTTTTATGGTATTTTAGTGAGACCAATGTTCCTAGGATTGAGAAAGATCTCTATAATTATTACAATAAAGTGGATTTTTACCTCAATTTTAGCTACCAATCAAATTTTAGTGATGAACCTTTTGATCAAAACAACTTCCTTCTCAGCATCTGATGCAATGTTGTAATCTACCTCTGTTATTAAATCTTCCACAATATCTTGTTTGAAACTTTTCTAATTGATAACTCCAACTTTGAGGCAAAACAAAAAACCATATTGAGATCTCAAATCATATTTTTCTGATCAGAAAATAGCATCATTGTAACCCCTTACAATGAGTATATGCTTTTCTCTAGAAACTAAGAACATATCCTTACCTATTTTTATGTATTTAAGGATATTCTTTATAGAAATACAATGAATCACCATGATTTTATTGGTATATACCTGTTATGTTCAAGGTATAAGTGACATAAATTTCAGTATATAACATGACATACATGATAGATCTTATAGTAGGAACACAAGGAATCCTATCTATCATTTTTAACTCTTTATAAGGATCTTGAATCTTCCTAAGATTTATTCCATATAACACTGGTAAAAACTCCGTTTTGAGTTTTCCATGAAAAAATACTCTATCATTTTACCAATATATGTTTTTCACTCAGTCCAAGAAACCTCTTTGATCTATCTCTATATATCTTCATACACAATATATAGGTTCCTTCACCCATGTCTTTCATTATGAATAATTTTCTTGTCCACACCTTTACAAATTGTAAAGTGGAGATAAAATTTATGATAAAGAGTATTTCATTCATAAAGAATATCATTAATACCACACCAATACCTATAATTAACTTGTATACACAAAAATAATTGTAACAAACCGACTGAGGTTATCGTCATACCTGGAACCTGACCCAGTTCGTCACATACCTAAAGAGAATTCCCAATCCCCACAGGCTGGCGATAAGCACCTAGACATCAAAAAACACAATAGAGGGAATTATTTCACCCAAAAAAAACAACCAAAAGGCATATATATATACTAAAAAAATTAATATTAGTAGATAAACAAGATATATATGACATAACTGTAAGAAAATAGCGAAAACAAACTACTAAAAAAGTAGCTAAAAACTCTATGATAAGTCCAAATGCAAATGACTAAAAACCAAATAGCTACTCCAAACAATGGTAGGGACAGACTCCCATCATCTCACCACCAGTTACCCAACTAGTTGACATGAACCTCACCACCTCACTATGGCGCCTTGCCTTTACCTGCACTAGAAGACCAAAAAAGGTATATGCACCACCGAAGAGGTTCATAGGGTGTGAGCTAACAGGCTCAATAGGATCTCACCCAGGTGATCCATAACCAGTCTCTATATAAAAATCCATGTATGCTCATTTTAAATAGAACAAGGCATGATAAATGGTAAAGCAGTTTTATAGAAAATATGGTAAACATTTCCCTTTTTCCAAAGTTCTAAACTGAAGTAGGTATATCAATTTCAAATAAAATTTTACATATCATTTTCCACAAGCATAAACATGCCTATCAATTCTATCTCAAAAAATCCAAGAAATACAAAACAGACACACATGTATCACAACACTAAGGAATACTATAGGTCTAGGATGCAGACTAATCATACCACAATCAATCAAGTGCAGAAATCTAATCCTAGAACATAGACATAGTAAGTATAGGAATACCTCATGAGTAAACCCCCCAAAATGTCAATATGAGTCCCCTAGAACAATAGGCCTAAGAAATAGAGGAAATACCCAATACAAACCCCCTTAATAATAAAAAAACAATGGATGATGGACCTAAGTTAAACCTTCCACCTAAGTACCCAAGGTATCCCATGTTCTCTTTTTCAAAATTCATTCTGATTCTTTGAAAACCATTTTAATGATTTGAAAATACCAATTCTGTATCCATTTATCAATGACCAGGGAAAAACCATTTTTCATTAAAAACCATTTTTAACACACACAAAATAATCATGCTAATTTCAGTATGAATCAGTTTTTAAATAAAAACAATAATATCCATTATCAAAGGATAGATACAGAACCACCTACCTCCAAAAGTGGGTCACACATGCCCGCAATGGAAATCCACAATAATTAAAAACACAAAAATGTCAAAGAAGGCCCTAGAATCAAATCCACATCAAGATCGTTTCAATTTAGAAGATAAGGGGTCAGAAGAAGAGATTAAATCTACATACCTCAAATAAAAATTCTTGCCGCACTACGACCTACAGAAGAAAAGGCCTCTGGAATGCGATCACCCAATGGATCTAGGGAAAAATCAAGAATAATCACCAACCTTAGACCAATAGATACAAAGAAACCACCGAACAATGATACCGTGATCAAAGGAAACAAAATAGAGGGAATTTATCTTACTCAGAGAGACACGCCACAACCACAATGAAGATCAAGTGTCAAACCGATTGATCTAGAAGGGGTTGAGTCTCTCAAAAAATCCCTGGGAATGTCTTAGGCCAAGATCCACAAAGAACTGGTGAAGGAACTAAAACAAAACATCCACAAACTATTTTTAAAAACTATACGTAGGCCGTTACATGGAGTGTAACCCAATTACATGATGTGTGACCCCCATGATCCACATATGGAAAAAAACCAGTCACCTCGGATTAAAAAACTGATATTTTAACAACTCACATTGTGTAATTCATGGTCACAACATGTAACATTTCATTGCATGAATTCATCTTTCATGACTTACATCTAGCAAACATTACACGGTGTGTAACAACTATGCAGCCTACAAAAATGAATGGTTATTAGTTAAATTACCAAAAATCTATGACTTCACCATTATAGGTTTCTTTTTAATATCAAAGGAGTGGAAAACCATGATGAGGTTAAGGGTGTACCTGATAAAATGGTAATAGTATGTTATAAACTCACCAACATAAAGACTTTTTATCCTTGAGAAGTGATGTGGAAGATGTAGTCACTGAAAATAGATGAGGTCGCTACTCCCTCCTTAATGATTCACATTCCCAAGTCTCATGAGAAATTGATACCTGTTTCCATAGAACTATGACCAAGAAAATAGAATTCCCATGAAAGACATTCACTTGAGAGTCAACGGTATAAATTAGTTTCTCCAAAATAGAAATATCAGGCTCTAACTCAATTTCTTCCCAACTCTGAACATGTACAGGATCAGGGTGATATTTCCTAAGAAAATATATATGAAAAAAATCATGAATACTTTTCAATTGAACCAGAAATTGTAACTGATAATCAACTTGTACAAGATTCTCAGTGACCTAAAATGGTCCAACATATCTTGGATCTAACTTTCCCTATTTTTTAAGTTGATGGTGACCCAACCAGGGAGAAACTTTAAAGAAAACTCAGTCACTATAAAAAACTCAAAAGGACGATTCCGCCAATCCTCATATGATTTCTACCAACTCTAGGTTGTAACAAGACATCAATGTACATCCTCACTCTTTCCAGATGTTTCTTAAACCAAACATATTCCAACTAAAGATACTTCACCCACCTCAGCCCAATAAAGAGCAGATCTACATGGGCAGACATACAATTCCTCGAAGGGATCCATTCTTATTGATGACTGAAAACTGTTATTCTAAACAAACTCAATAAGTACCAGATGGTTATCCCATGATCCTCTAAAATTCAAGACACAAGCACAGAGAATATCCTCTAGAATCTGAATTACTCACTCCATTTGACCATCTATCTGTGGATAACAGGTTATGATCAACTTGACTCGAGTTCTCATCGCCTTTTGAAGACTCCTCCAGAACCTCATGGTAAACCTAGGATCCCTATCCAAAATAACAGAAGAATGACTCCCATGTAACCTCAAAATCCCCTGCACATACATCTTACCCAAATATTCAACCTTAGTGGAATCCTTGATTGGAATGAAATGATAAGACATTGTTAACCAATAAACAACCACCAAAATAGAATTCCTCCCTTAGGGAGTCATGGTAATCCAAAAACAAAATCCATGGATACCTCATCCCATCCAAACTGGAACTAGAATTGGATGAAGCAACCCAAAAGGTTTCATGTTCTCTTCCTTTATCCATTAGAAGGTGTAATAGTGACACACAAACTCCATGATGTCACGCTTCATACCCAACCACTAGAATCACCACCTCATATCATAATACATCTTCGTAGTGAATGGATGAATAGACTATGAGTAGCTATGATAATATAATAGGACTAAAATCTTCACAGATGCTGGGACAAAAATCCTTTTCCCGAAGTGAAGCATACCATCTGAATAAAGATAATGTCCTGAAATATTCTCCCCATCATAAAATATTTCTCGAGTCTTCTAAAACTCATCATCCTGCCGATGACTCTGTAAAATAGACTCCATGATAGATGATTATAACTGAACACTAGTCATAATCATACCCTAAACACCACTTTGATCATTTAGGTGCAACTGAGAAAAAAGCTCCATAAGGGTCCACTCCTCCTTTGGTTACAAAACAACTTGTGATGGTATTTTCCCACTAAGAGTATCTGCAACAACATTTACCTTCCCTAGGGTGTAGGCAATATCAAATTCAAACATATGAAAGTATTATACTCATCGTCTCTGTCTGAGTTTCATGTCCTTATGAGAAGAGATATAACTCAGACTCTTATGATCAGAAAGTACTGTGAACCTTTCCCCAAAAAGATATTTCCACCAAAATTTAAGAACATGCATGACTACTGTAAGCTCTAAATCATGAGTGGGGAAATTATTTTCATGCAGTCAGAGATGACGAGAGCTGTAAGCTACCACATGATCATACTACATAAGAACACATCCGAAAACAGCACCCAAAACATTACAAAAAACCACGTACCCCTTATTCGGCTTAGGTAAGATCAAAATAGGATCCAATGTCATAAGACTTTTTGGTTCATCTAAATAAGTATAAGGCTTTTCATACCCAGGTGAATTTCACCAATTTGCTAGTAAGAGCAGTCCAATGTGATGCCATATTAGAGAAATCCTTGACAAACCATCGATAGTGTCCAAAAAGAATAATGAAGCTACATATCTCAAAGACATTATATGGTTTCTTACATGAAAAAAAATCCTTTAACTTCTCTGGATCATCTGACAAGCCATGCTTATAAATTATGTTACTTAATACCTTCACTTATTGAATCCAGAAACTACATTTTGAAATATTTCCATACAAATGGTGAATTCTCAAAATTTCCAGAACCTAACTAAAATGATACTCATGCTCATGCTAATATTTTGAATAATGAAAAATATCATCCATGAACACTACCACAAAAATGTCAAGATATTGATAGAAAATCCAATTCATCAATGCCAAAAAAACTGAAGGAGCATTAGTCAGACCAAAAGGCATAAAAAGATATTCATAATGGCCACACCTTCTCCTGAAATCCATATTTTGTATATCAGAATCCTGAACACTAAGCTGATGATAACCCGACTGAAAATTGATCTTTGAAAACCACTTTCCCCCTATAATTTATCAAACTGATCATCCAAATGAGGAACATGATATTTTTTATTAACTATTACCTGTATAAACTACCAAAATCTAAATACTTGGGTGAACAAAACCTTTTTCTAATAGGTTTTGCAACTGAATATTGAGATCTTTCAGCTCTGTTGGTGCCATATGATATGAAGGTATCGATACTACCTGCATACCTAGAACCAAATTAATCATAAAATTTACCTATATCTCTATAAGAAGATTGTAGATATTTTCAAGGGAAATTTCAGGAACGTATCGAACAATAATGGGAAGATCACCAACAGAAGAAATATTATTAGGCTCAAACAAAAAATCAACCAAAAAACTCTCAAGCTCTGGGTAGGCAGGTCCTGCACGACTTGACCTTGGGTCCCACTCCCCCTGAAATACAAAATAGCTCCCATTGGTATCAATAAATGAAATAACCCGATGATAACAATAAACCTCATCTGGATGAATGATAATCCAATCCATATCGATGATGACGTCAAACAGATCCAGATCAAGAATGGGAAAATATTAGACCAAATCTGTATCATCTATCGCTAACAAACAAGAAGAAAACCCAAACCCCATACTATTTCCACATACCAAGAGGTGTTTCTAACTCCATATAATGAAAATAAGTTCCATTAAAAGTTTAATATCATCAAAAAAATATGCAGATATAAATGAGTGGGAAGTATCGGTATCAAATAAAAAAATTGCTACTAAATAAGAAATAAGGATAATACCTCTCACTATTTCCAGACCTACATCAAATTCCACTGAACACTCATATAATATGTGAAAATGATTCACTCCCAAGACTTATGGATAGATCCTTACAGTATTTTAATCTTCTGACTGCACCGAAGTAGCCTTTGGAGTTGATGAACTGTAACAATAATGATGTGTAGTCATAGCCTGATAGAAGAGTTGTAAGTGAACAACGCATCCACAGATGTTTCACATATTCATGATCATAGGACAATAACATATGGTGTGTCCTCCCTTACCACACTAATGGAAAGTTATAGGCACAGTACCCACTATAACATATGGTCCAGAGGAGGCTTGCTACTGAGACCCAGCTCCACTACTCCTACGATGATCTTGACACTTCCTCTTCTTCCCATGTGTGCCGCTGAAGTTTCCACTTGATGGAATAGAAGAGGTGAAAAAACCAACCTTTCCTTTCATATTCATTTCTTCCATCACAACTCTATCTATCTTCTCCATATAGGTAGACAAAATCAGTATAAACACATGCGATATGATATCTAGTTGCAAGCCCTATAGGTACTTCTGAGCCTTTAATTGGTCATTCTTCACCATGTCTAGGAAGAAATATAAAATCCCAGAAAAATTATTTTTTTATGCTGAAAGCGAATGCTATACCTATTGTAAAGATAGGAAATTCAACGACTTCACCAGCATCAACAACTCTAGAAGAAACTATTGAAAGGATATGGTTTTGAAACCCTTCCAATCCAATACCACATGTCTGTTTACTTGGACCATAAAATACCAGCATCGCATATTGGAACCCTTGAGTTTGAATGTTGTAGACTTTTCATAGATGTTCTCAGGTGTCTCTAGAAATTCAAATATTAGATCTATCCTATCCATCCAGTCCGCCACCTCTTGAGGTTCAGTCGTTCCATTAAAGGACAGTGGCTTCTCAGGTAATAATTCTTGTGATCTCTCTCTCTCTCCTCCATCTCCTGTTTGTACCTCAACCGATGCATTCTAAACTCATGGTATATCTTGACCAATAGCACATACTACTCATATGATAGTATCGATGAAATTGTAATCTATAGGTGGATTCCCTTGAGGAGTATCAACTGGACCTTCCTGAGGAACTCACAGAAGATGTCTCAGTGGCCTATTATTGCACATCGAAACATAAGAATGATAAGACAACAGAACAAATATCACCTCAAACTATAAAACCCATAAAAAACTAATATTTTTAAAACTAAAACCAATACTAGAGACACATACCCCAACATACCATAGAAACTTGAGTCTCCTTAAGACAACAGTTGGCCAGACACTTATCGCAACATACCTCTCAAGTCCCTAAAATCTTATCTACAATCTAACAGATGTCCCAAGGCAAGGAATATTGAAGAAAAAACTCCTCTGATACCAAATTTTAATGAACCGACCTAGGTTACCCTCAAACCTGGCACCTGAACTAATTTTTCACATGCCTGAATGGTGTTCCCGATCCCCATGAGCAGGTGATAAGCATCCTGACATCGTACAACACAATAAAGGAAATTATTTCACCCAACCTGAACAACCACATGGAATATATATATATATATATATATATTAAACAAAAAGAAACAGATGAAGACAAACAAGATATATATACCATAACATTAAGAAAATAGTGGAAACAGAACACTGCAAAAGTATCTAAAAAATCCAAGATAAGTCCAACTATAATGGAATAAAAACCAAACAGCTACTCCAAATGATGGTAGGGACAGACTCCCACCATCTCACCACCAGTTTCCCAACCATCTAACATGAACCTCACCGCCTCACTATGGTGCCTTTCCTTTCCCTACACTGGAATACAAACAAAGGTCTATGCACCACTGAAGAGGTGTGTAATGTGTGAGCTAATAGGCTCAGTAGGACCCAACCTAGGTGTTCAATAACCATTCTCTATATAAAAATCCTTTTATTCTCATTTTAAATAGAACATGGCATGATAAAAGGTAAAGAAATGTTATATAAAACATGGTAAACATTTCACTTTTTTCCATAGTTCTAAACAGAATCAAGTATATGAATTTCAAAACACATTTTCTATATAATTTTCCACAATCATAAACATGCCTATCAATTCTAACTCAGAAAGACAACAAATACAAAATATAAGCATATGTATCATAATTATAAGGAATAATACAGGTTCAGGATATAGACTACTCATACCACAAACAATCAACTGCACAAATACGATCCTAGAACCCAGAACTAGGAAACAAAGGAATACACCATGAGTAAACCCCCCAAAATGTCAATATTGGTCCCCTAGAACAAAAAGCCTAATAAATATAGTAAATCCCCAAAACAAACCCCCTTGATTATCAAAAAACAATGGATGATGGCCCCAAGCTAAACCTTCCACCTAAGTACCCAAGGTAACCCATGTGATCTTTTTCACAATTCATTCTGATGATTTAAAAACCATTTGAAAACCATTTCACAAATTCTACTTCAATACTTTGAAAATACCCATTTTCTCTCCATTTATCAATAACTAGGTAAAAACAAATTTTCATTAAAATCCCTTTTTAGCACACACAAAACAATCATGACAATTTCAATATGAATTAGTTTGTAAATAAAAACAACAAGATCCATTATCATAGGCTATAGATGGAACCACTTACCTCAAAACTCAGGTCACACATGCTCGCAATGAAAATCCAAAACCAACGAAACCCAACAACAAAAATAAAGGCCCTATAATTAAATCCACAACAAGATTGATTCAATTTACAAGACAAGGGTTTAGTGGAAGAGAGGAAGCCTGTATATCTCAAAGATGAACACCCACCGCACTATGAACAAAGGAAGAAAGGACCTCTAGAATGAGATCATGAAAATGATATAAAAAGAAACCAAAAAGAATCTCCAACCTTAGACAAATTGATCCCAATATGCCACCCAATGACAATACCATGATCAAAGGCAATAAAGGGGCATAACGGTCGCTTACCCGAAGAGACGCACTACAGTCGCAATAGAGATCGAGTGTCGAATAGATCAATCTATAAGGGGACGAGTCTCTCAAAAAATTTCTTAGGACTAAATTAGGTTGAGAGCCATGAAGAACCGGAAAGGAAACTGAAAAAATAGCCACACACTATTTTTAAAAACTGTATGCGGGCCATTACATAGTGTGTAACCCAGTTACATGATGTGTAAACCCCAAAATCCACATATGCTAAAAAAACTAGCACCTCAGATTATAAAAATAGCCTTTTAACAACTCACATCATGTAAGTAACGGTCACAATGTGTGACCTTTCATAGCATGAATTATTCTTTCACGACATACATCCAGCAACCATTACATGGCGTGTAACTTCTATATAGCCTATAGAAACGAACAATTATTAGTGAAAGTCTAACAAATATCTAACTTCGCGATTATAGGTATCCTTCCAATCTCAAAGGAGGGGAAAAATATGACGAGGTTAAGGGAATACCTGATAAAATGGTAACAAGATGTTACAATCATCAATGTTCTTGATAAAACCAAACTCTTTGATTGCATCATCAAATTAGGTGTTATAACTCTGAGATTCTTACTTCAATTCATAAATGGACCATTACAAATTTAAAAACTTAGAGGACTCATTTGGTATTCAAAACCTTCTAGATTTATCAAATACATACCCCTGACTAAATTCATATTAAGAAAATTGATTTTTACATCCATCTAATATATTTCATAATCATAATGAGCTACCATGAATAGTAATATGTGAATAGAATTTATCATTGTAATTGGGAAAAAAGTTTCTTCATAGTCAATACCATGAATTTTTTATAACTTTTTTATTGTATGAGCTTTATAGGTAGACACTCAACCATTCATGTCAGTTTTATAATGAAAACCCCACTTGCACCCCTTGGGTCTTATCCCTTCAGGTTTTTCCACTAAGTTCCAAAATTGGATACTGTAGATGGATTAAATATAAAATTTCGTGGAATTTAACAATTTCTTGGAATCAAAACTCTTAATGGACCCTCGATAGGTAGTAGGATCATTATTTCTAAACATTACTTCATCATAGTTTTCCACAAAACATCTATATCTATTGGGATCTTGATGAATACTACTATACCTTTGAGGTTATTATGTAACTTTAGTCAGTTCTTCTCCGTAAACTCTTTATGAAAACATACATCTCAAGAACAATTCCTTTTTTTTGTTTAAAATTTCTTCAAATTAAACATTCCTTTAACTGACTCCACAATTCATGTGGTTCCTATTAAATACAAAACTATATTGGGACACACACATTTTTTTTGTTTAGTAGGATTACTGAAATAATATCCCATCGTTTCCTTGGAATAACCAATAAATAAGATTTTATTTGAAATTTGGTCAATGTTATTAGAAGATAAATGTTTTATGTATGCTTTAAAAACCCAAATACCCATAAAATACATACAAAGATATTTCCTAGTATGTATATTATAACAACCCATAATTTTATCAATGGAATTTTCCTTCTTACAATGGTTTCAAATTTAGTAATGTAGTGTAATACACATGAACCACATGATAAAACTAGCTACATTTTGTTATAATAATTTGAAAATTACATTTAGAGAATAAAAATTCCAATAATAATTGAAAATATTACAATAGGATAAAAAATAAAAAATAAGATAACTAAAATATGAAAATTTGGATATGATTGATCCATTAGAATAACTGCACTTATGAACAAAGCTGTAGAAATGAAGCCTAATATTAGTAATAAAATATTCATCTTGAAAATGAAAATATATATAAAATTTAGATAAAATAGAATTTAATAATGAATAAATGAAAAATGAGTTATTTATAGAAATTAGGTTACCCATATGACTATTATAAATATGACCATTGGAATAATAATATGACCATTAGAATAATAACCTAACCATTGGAATAGTAACTTGATAGTTGAGAATAGTAAATTGACCATTAGAATAGTATAATCACCTCTGAAAGTGTACAATAGTTTATAGGTATCATATAAAATGAATATATGATATATTTTAACCGTGTAACAAGTAAATAAAAGTTTTAAAAATTATTAATTAAGTATTTGTATTTTTTTGTAAAAAATAAATATTTCAATTTCAATTTCATAATAAATGTAATGATTGAAATGAAAGTTTGTTTTAAAAAAAAGGTTTATAAAATTAATATTATGTTTTACTATAATGATAAGATAATTTTATGATCCCATAAATAATTTTTCAAAGGGTTATAAAATCGATCGTAATATTAGAATTGGCATTTTTTTGAATAAATGAGGATTCTATTAAAAAATTAAATTTGTCATAATTAGAAAATTAATGTTATAAAATGGATTAATTTTATGGAATCTACACATCAAAAAAATGGTTAGTTTGATTTTTTTCTTCTAATTTTATAAAATAGTAGATTTTTTATGAATAGTGAAATACTATAAATACAATATTTAACACTATAAGATAAATACATAATTTTTTTAGTAATGGATGATGTAAGAACCCATTAGTTAAAACTCACATGAACCATTTTATATAAATAGTCACAATAATCAATACTATTGATATTTTCGAGCAAAAATAATAAACTAATAAATATAATATTAAAAAACGCACATCTCCTCCCCTTATAAATACCACTGCCTCACCACCCTTCTCCTAAAAAACTATAAGACTTGTAGCCTGCCAAATTTATACCCAAATATATTCCCAAACCTCTCCCCACATTATAGATCTAATATTATCATGAAAAGACAAATTCCAAGTACCTTAATGAGTTTTTTAAGGAGGTGACATTTAAGAGGTAATATTATCAATTTACCACTTTTAAGTTCTTTTCTTATTATACATTTTCCTCGCCTCCCTCATCCAAAATAACATAATGACTATAGTATCATAAATATAATGTAATTTTATTTTGTTAATACAATATCCATCTTCTAACCTCCCTTCATTTGATTCCTAAATGGATACATTGTACAGAATATGGTTGGTTCACCGCCTCTATGAACAACACACATCATTTTTCTCCATCGTCTTCAAGGATGGTCATAAAAATATTATTATACATAAATAAGATTATAATAATAATATTATAACTTATTTCAATTATTTTAATTTTTTAATTATTTTTTAATTAAATAAAATTAATCTTGTTCATGATGGTCAGTAAAATGACATAAATGAACCAACCACACAATATTAATGTTTTTACTCAATGGGATTTCCCTATTTCGAAATACATAAGAATAATTAGGAATATTTAAATTTATGGAAGGTCATTAATACCATTTAATATTACTTCATTATCTAAATTTAATTTTTAATATAAATTCAATAATTATCCTCAAGTGATCTGACCTTGGAACCATGAAACAAACACTCTTGGAACAATAAAATTAAACATTATATCTCATTAAAATGGTTATAAATGAACATAATAAAATAATAATAAATAAAATATACATATAAAATTCTATTAATTAAGTAATTAATGAATCTAATTTTATTATTTAGTACATTAAGTGTATATTCATAATTATTCTGAAACATAAGGTAAGGGATCCTTATAAACCACCCCTTTACTTTGGGTTATGAAATTTCTATCTATAACTCAATCTATCTCTCTCTTTTTTGTAATAGAATTATTATTAATTCTGTATATATGTATCTTATATATATATATATATATATATATATATATATATATATCTTATTCTCCTTTTTAAGGGGTAGTAAATTCCTTATTTTTATTTCTCAAATTCCATCATTATTAAATCTCTTTTGATTATGATATGAGGTAATATTATACAACCCATTCATTTTTATGGGTAATTATTATGTTTATGAATTATGATTAATTTTATTTTTTTCACACATAATCATGTACATGTTATGATGGCATGACCTAGATATCAGTCCAATGAATTGGGTACAATTATTTCTCATGAGATGTTATGAATGAGATTAGAGAGTGAACCAAATCCCTAATGGGACTCTGTCCACCATGTGCTATTGTCTTGGAAGTTATAATTGACTTATTCTTATGTCATGTTTTATATTGATTCAAATTTCCTATGTTTACATGATCATATGATACAATATTTATTATATTATTCCTCCATCTGATTATTCATGAGCCTTATTATTTGTGATATCATTTCATGCCGTTTAAATCACATGTTATGATTCATTGTCATGTTTGTTCTGTTTTTGGGATTTTTCATCACCCCTTTATTTTATTTATCTCCTGAGGTTATCCTATGTATTTTTAGGAGATAAAATGGATTTAGGATCCCATTATGGATATTAAAATAAAGTTTTTTTATATTAGTTTCACTTTGAAGTACTATAAACCTAATATTAAAAATATACTAGGATTTTCAATCCTTTGGTTGTACTTAATGGATATTTATGATAAAAATAATGTAATAATATGTGTAAAAGGATTGGGTATCTATATAAGTCATATGATGTCTTAATGAATTATTTATATGAAACATTATTATGTAGTAATGCAACAATTTCCAGATGATATCCCTAGAAAGAAATTGTTATGTAACACTATCTCATTATCGATCATACCATGTAAAATATAGTATGATTTATCCTCTCATACAAACCATTAAATTGTGGTTTTCTAGGTGGAGTGATTCATGAAACAATTTCACAATCTCTTATATGATCATTAAATTCCTGGCTTAAGTATTCACTACCCCAGTTTGACGAGATAATTTTAATATTTTTTCCCAGTTGATTCAATACTCAGTTCTAAAACTCTTTGAACTTTTCAAAAAAATTTAAACTGTGTCTCATTAAAATCACATCAACATACTAACTGAAGTTATTAGTAAATGTTAAAAATTACATGAACCCTCAACTTTCTTGAGTACTCATTTATCCACATACATCGCTATGTACAAGATCCAATGGTCCACTAGGCCTTTCATTTTTTCCACTAAAAGGTTATTTGGTAATTTAGCTTAATAAATAATATTTTTATGTTAGAAATTATTCACAATAAAAATAGTCTAATAATCAATATATATTGAGTATTTGAATGGGTTTCTCATTTATATTTATAAGAATACAATTACAAAGATAAGTAGTGTTAGAATCAACATTTACCTTCTTATTTTAAATTTTATAGATCTCATTATTCATGTCTAGAATATATAAATTATTCAACATACTCCCATTGCTACAAAACATTTCATTCATGTATATAAAAAAACTTTAATCTTAATAATGAATTAAAACCCCATATTATACAAACAATATACATAAATAAAATTTCCGTTTATGGCTGGAACATAATAATAGTTTTCTAACTCTATAACTAATCCATTAGGTAGAATTAGATCATAAGTTCCAACCTGCAATACAAAAATTCTTTCACCATTTCCAACATGTATATCTACTTCACCTTTCTTCAATTATCTCTTATTTTTTATATTTTTTTAATAAAAAAAAGTGATGCACACCCGATATCCAATACCGACAATTCAAAGTTGGAAAATTGATTTTTATAACATTCATATTCATATTCTCAAAATGATTCTATTTAAGAACAATTTTTAACCTTAGAAGCCAATATAAAATTATTTCATAGGTTATAATTATAAGAGACCTCAAAATTATAATCATTATACATGATATAAAATACAACAAAGAAATATCTATGGATGATTATCATGTTTTATATATTTACATAAAGGACTTTTAATGAATGTATTCCTACGAAAATTATGAATCCATACACCACCTTTAGTGGGACAAGATCCATATTTCCATAAGTTTTGAGTCCACTTTAGTGTACACCTCAAAGATTAGCTATATAGGTAGACCAACATGGAAATCATATCATATATGACTCTTGGATTATTGACTGGACACCCCTTTACCCATACCCATCATATGGATAAACTCAAATCCATTCCTTTGGTATCCTATCTCATATGGTTGCCCATTTAAGTGTCATCCAAATATTATAGTAAGATTTTGTTACCTTACTCTTAGGATTCACTATTTAAACCATTCCTTACATAGAATAATCCACAAGCACCATGTTTTATCATGGAACTACACGGTCGGATAATCAAGGTCTTGAAATATTCTTTATTTAGAAGGAATCTCACACTTAGTATTTTTGGGGGTTTCTTTTAAATTTTGACTATTTTAATATACATTATATTCATATTAAATTCATAAATATTGAATCTCATAAAATATTTATTATCTCATATTTTATTCCTTTATGTATGCATACTTATAATTATTTAGTTTTTGAATCCCTTTTGCATCCACTAAACTAATATGTTCGAACTATATTAATGTTTGACTCTTTAAATAACTCATAATTTATGTTATATATGTAAAAATTAGAGCCAAACATATTTACACATATCCAAAATCACCCCATTCCTGAGGTACATGAAACTATTTCACATTGAGGTTTATAATTATATGAAATAAATAATCCCCATAAGAGTAAGCTTAGAGACATAGATATCCAACCCACCACTTTTCTATAGAAGACATAATCCTATAGGCTAATGATAAATCAAACTCAAAGTCCCTCTACCTAGGATACTTTACTCAAGATAGATTTTAATACCATCCTAGCTCTAATACAGAATATGTATAAACTATATTCAACATATAAATTCAAACTAATAACTTCATAACAAACTGAATTCAGGGTAAATGAAAACTAAATCTTATATTATTGTACCTTAAATTAAATTAATGACATGAAAATAATTTAAGAAGGAATTTATCAAATTAATTTAAGAATACATAATATCTACATAATATATAAATTTTATATACATAAATATCTAAATAAATAAATAGTTATTTTATTTATTCTCCAAGAATGATACATTAATATGAACATTTCATATTTTATTTAGGAATAAAAATATTTCATTTATAATTCTCAACACTTATCTTTTATAAAACTTTTATAAAACATAAAAAAATTCACATAAAAATAAATTTTTACAATTTTTGTCATGTATCTCATTTTACAATAGATAGTAGAACTATCTATCGCAAACCATGAATCCATTACCACACACGATCCTTAGGTGACCTGTTTTATATTACATTGGTTACCTATGGTTTCTTACATGAGATTTGAATCATATATAAATTATTATATATGCTATATAACTTGAGGAGACCAGTTAGGGGTGAATTAGTGTTGGTTACTTTTAATCATTTTAATATTTTTTTATCCCTCTCCTTATTTTACCCTTGCTATTGGTTATGGTTAATGGGTCTGTTGCTCCACCTTCTCACTTTTTTCTTTGCATTCAACACATCCAAAACACACAAACACACACACACAAAGGACATGGTGATATACTAGGTTCAACACTCAATGTTAGATGGAGAGTCCTTGGTGGGATACAGATTCCTACATGATTACATGACCTACTAGATTCATCATGTGATCTTTACACTATAGTCTCCCTAACAACGTATGAGTTTGCATCCATAAAAAAGTGGTTTGGTGTATCCCGCAGACAATTTCATCCCACACCTTTACAATGATAGTAATGGGATAATAACAAAATATTCTATCACCACTTTAGTTTTACACAAGATATTGATGTGCTTCTTGAATATTCAAACTCTTCACTTAATTTCATTACAACATGAAATTATTACTTCTTCATAACAATAGGTAAATTTTTTTCCTTATTATATATAAACAATAGTACACACAATCCATTAATTTTCACCTGCATATAGATATTCTTCCACTAATTCTTCTCTTTCATAAGTGTTTGACTCCTCTTATGTGTGAACTGGAATCCATATAACTCTTTTTTCTTTCTGTGAACATCATGACCAAATCACCCATTACCTTATTCTTCTTCTTCTTCATAATCTTATTCTACTTCAGTGCATAAACAATAAAAATGGATCTTCTTCCTATATTTTTATTTGACACAAAAAAATTCTTTATAATATAATAGTGTCAGAATTATCACTTTTTCTTTAATACTTCTCATATTTTTAATCTCAGAACCATATTAGATATCTTTTATCTTGGAATATAAAATTATTCTATTTGGAATAATAGTGATAAACCACATCAATATTCTTCTAGATTTAATTATATATATATATGATAATTTTGAGCAACATCAATTATTCTTTAATCCTCACTTCTCATTATTTTTATTCAGAATACCGCATGGATTCCGAATTTTAATTACCATGATTTTTGGTAATTAAATTTCTCTTGATTATTTGGCCAATGCCTTAGTTCAGATCCATAATTATCCGCCTCATATTATTCTCATAAAATTATTCCAAAAACTATATCCATGTATACATGAGACTGTGCATTTATAGTTTTAGTCATGGCTCCACCCTTGAAGCCTATATATATTCATTACACCTTCCTATTCTATCCATGATAATCGGTATACAATAAAAACTTATATAAATATATATGAATTCATAATAGTTATATTCATATAACCTTCATATTTGTTTGGCCTAAATATCCCTAAATAATCTTCTACCTCTTCCTTCATAAATACTTCTTGAATCATGATAGTAAGATCATAATTATTGTTTCCATTAAGAACTAATCACCTGAAATTATTCAAATTAATTCTAATTTCTTAATTATCTGAACAACAGAAAGAATCATGATAAATAGATAATGATATTTGGAATCTTGAAATCCTTACTTACATTGCATCGACAAATTCATGGAATCTTGATTCACTGATCTTTACCAAGTGCATGAACTTTACACAAGTCCAAAATAAAAGGCCTTTATGTCACTCTCGGATTTATCATTTGTCCTTATGCATGAATAATATTACCTTTACAACATAATTTATAGAACTTACCTCAACATATAACCCAACTACCTTTATGTACTACTAAATTGGTTGCATAACTTTACACTTGAATTATCTCACCTTTATGCAATGCCAAGAATACCTTTACATATATTCCAATATAGATCCAATTTTTCTTTGTGATCTTTACATAGAAGTGCAAACACCATGACTTACATTTACACAATGCTTCATGAATACCCTTACATAAGTCACTAAACATTCTATATAATTTTATATAGACAGTTTTATTACCTTTACACATCTCATTGAAATTAATCACTACCCATACACAACTCAAGGTCTTTAAAAATACCTATATGAATAAGAGATTCTAAAAATTATTGACTTTAAAACATTTATTAAATTAAAACCATTTCTTGTTCAAATAATCCCAAGGAATTTTAAAATACTTCAAATAACTTTGGAAATTTGGAGAATAATTCCAAAGAACTTACATATAGTTTGAAAAACATACACCATACTAAATATTCTATTTAGAATATTTCAATTAACTTAAATTCTATATAAGAGATATAAATTTTCTCATTATAAATACTCTATGAAACTACAGTCTTCAAAACACCTTTTTTTCCTTTAATAAAAAATAAATTTCCCAAGGTCATACAAGGAAATAAATCATTTTTTTCATATAAAATATGGAAATCACCTTTATAACTTATTTTAAGATGTATAATCCAATCTATATTTACTTAATTAAACTAACAAAATACTTGTGAACTTCTTCTTCAAAAATTGTAACAAGATTGTGATCTATTCTTAATAATTTCCAATCCAACCTCTCATCCTTAATCAGATTCATCTTTCTTCCATATTGACAACAAATATCATCGAATGCTTCATATTCATTGAAAACCATTGAAAACAAATAAAACACATAAAAATTTTGGTCAACAATACCCCCCTTTGTATTTGTTTTAAATACCCACTTAAAATAATATGTTACTGTATAATTTTCTAACTCTCCTCTATTCTCATAATTATTTCATTTCTATCCCCTCACTGACAAGAAATAAAAATTCCATTGATATAGATGATGCTATCATTTCATACTTAATAAATTTTCCATAAACCATTCCACTCTAAGTATACGCAATCCAGTATTGATGTAGAAAACAAGAGGGTTTGATTTAGATAAAAAAGATATCCATTGCAAATTGAATTTGATACTAACATTAATAAGACACATATTACATTTCTCAAAGGCTATCCAATTATTTTAGGCTAATACACTTTATTAAAAATAATTGGGTTTCTCCTGGAATATATCAACCTAAATTCTTAAACTCACTTCAATACACATGTTAAAAAATATTCAAGCACAAAGAAAGAATATATATTCAAATGAAAACTCTAAATCTTCTACAAATTTCTTCATTTATTTCATTGATTAAAATAAATTTACCCATTAATTTTAAAATCATATTTTAGTTATTGGGGATGATAGAATAATAAATAATATCATATCCAATGACACCTTCTTTAAGAACTTTTCTGAATAATCATATTTTCATGTAAGAAATATTCTGGAATCTTATAAATTATTCACTTGTCTCCTCTTCAAGGAGACACTCCAGATAGTCTTTATCATGGTGGAACTATGAAAAGGATGTATAAAATTAAATTCCATGTTAATAATGCACCAAAATATAACTCTTCATGTAGATTTATAGATATTAAAACTTCCAAATTAACTTCATCAAGGATGATCTTTTTTTAGATATTCTTTGAAATCTTAATGGAGTCATTTCAAGATGGGGTTTTCTTCATCTTTGTTATCTATAATTTGTTAAGTAACTCTCTTTCCTAGGTTCTCCCCCTGATACCATTCTTTACCTTCAATTACCTACATTTTCAATAAAAATACAACACTTAAATGTAAGTAAATATGGTAGATGTTTTTTTCTCATCAATGTGAACAGTAAGGTTCAGAGGATTTTCACAATCAAGTTTCTCTATTAATTTAATCCCTTATGCTTCCATATTTAATTATAAATTATGATTTTTTGGTAGTATGAATCTCTTAACATCCTCTTATTTGTGTGAAGAATTAGTCTTCTCATATTCCCTCATGCCTAATGAAAATTTAATCCTCTTTATGGAATCTTCTTATACTAGAAGAATGGTTAGAAATATTTTTCCACTTTTCCAGTTTATTTTCATCTTTTACACAATTCTTCCATAAAATAAGGATTTTCATTTCTTAAAAACCTTTCATGAAATTAGAATTATTCAAATAGAATTTATTCTCCTCCTTTATAACTATCTTTTTCTTATTCCTCTTCCAACTTTTTTACCTTCCCTGAATCCACTTAATAAATTATTAAAATATATTTATCTACATTGGAAACCTTCTTGGAATATCCAAATAGAAAACTGTGAGTGATATTTACCACATTAGTTCGTATAAATGAAAAAAAATCCTCTTAAACTTATTTTACATGATTTGAAATTATTTTTCCTTATTCTTGTAGTCTAAGATTTCATGTATTGTATTCTTTTATATCTTCTTAGGAAGATCCCAACTTAAAATATTCTCTTTTCTTATTCCAAAGGATGCTTCTTTTTTCATCACAAACTTCTATGGTCTTTTTTTCCACTTTGACATTGATACATTTTGAGATGATAATGAACCATATTTTTGACCACAACCATTGAAAAAATAATAGATATTTAAAATTTATTCAAATCTATTTAAGGTTGACTAATTTTGATAAATCTATGGATGTTTCTTCCTCAACTACATTATACCCCTAGAAATGGTATTACTTTATACTTATGAGATGAATGGATAATAAAAACAATCCAATACACAATTCATAAACTTCTTTCAACACCAATTGGGATCCACAAACCTTGATTTATTTCCTTTAACAACTTATAGTCCAAAAAATCCATATTTGTAAGTATGGTATTTTGGGTGTTCTCCACTAATGGTGGGTATTGTTTTAGAGAACTAGCCTTATAATTTATCTTGTATCAACTTTGGACATAGTGATTGGATTCTCTTCTCTTTTTCTTCATCCATATTTATATAGATTTTGTTTATAATCTTAAACTATTGATGAAAACATATTTTAAAAAATCATTACAATAAGGAATGGATTATACCTATTTCTTTACATCCACTTAAAAAAGATAGTATGATGATTTTTATATTCTTTTCATAAAGTAGAGGAATTTTAACATAATAATCTTCCATGAAAAAATATGTGGAAATAACTCATTTCTTATTTTATTGTGAATACTTGACTCAAGTGATCTCTAGATTTTCTACTTTAATCTGTAGTTCAAGAAACATCATGTTGGGAAAGTATTTTTCATTTTTAGTATCCTTAAATATATCTTCACACAACTTTATTCTCTCAACTTCATCGTAATGCATATTAATATTTTATTACAAAAATGAATCAAGATTCTTACTCTTCTTGGATTTAACATCCAACTATTCAATCTTGATAATATTAATGTGTTTCAAATTTTCTTCTAATAAATGGATCTTTTCTTTTAGCCTTATAGTGACCTTATCCTTTTCAAGGATGGTATTAATCCACTCTTCTTCAAATCTAAAGAACTTTTCTTCTGGAACCTCATTTATAGCTTCATTGGATCCAACCTTTACGGATATATTTATACAAGATAAAATCTTTTCTTCCAAAGAATTATACAATTCTTCTAATCCCTCCTTAATATGGGTGATATATTCATTATTGGAATCACTTGAATCCCTTGATAATTTTGAGTTATTAGGGTTTTTCCATCTCCTTGGCGATGGATTGATCCACCTGCACTTCTCTATTTAAACCATATATATCTTTAGAACCTTTTTTATAGAGGAACTAACACTTCTTTTTCTTTATAAATAAGGGTTAATTTCTTCTCCCTTGTATTTTTCTATTTATTTTTCTTTTTCAACATAGTCTTAGTAGAGAATTCTATATTTATAAAGGTGGGAATAAAATACTATTCTTTAATCTAAATCCAAATATAATTCTCTCCTAAAAACATCTCAAATCATCTCTTCGTTATAAATTTTAAAAGAGATACTCAAATATTTAAAAGTGAAAAACTTCAAGATACAGAATCCAATTAGAGGTAAATCGGGATTTGATACCAATTGAGTGGACTAGTTAAGGATGAACTTAACACTCTGGAGGAGGTAGGGGTGAACTACTATTAGTGAATTTTAATCTTTCTAATACATTTTTTTATTCCTTTCCTTTGTACCTATATCATTAGCTAAGGTGAATGGATTTTTTATTCTCTATACTCCATTTCATCTTTTCATGCAACACGTAAAAAATAAATACACACACACAAATAAAATAGTGATATATAAGGTTCACCTCTCAATGTGAGAAGTCTACCTTGGTGTGGTATGGATTCCTCCAAGATTACATGACCCACTATATTTATTATATGGGATTTATAGTATATTCTCTTGATATTTTATGAGTCTGAATCAAATATAACTTAGTTTTATGTATCCCAAACATTTATAGTGATGGTATTGAGGTAAAAATGAGGATTCTATCACCAATTTAAAACATCATAAAATATTTATGTGGTTCCAAAATATTTAACCGTTTCTTTTACTTATAAAAAAACATAGAAGTAGTAATTCTTTATAGCAGCAGGTGAAGGCTGATCCCTCTTCTTCTTATTTTGTATAAACAAAAGTGTACCCAACCCCTTACCATTATAGTAACATACATATATTATACCGCTTATTCTTCTATTGCATAAGTGCAAGAATCATCTTTAGTGAAAACTTAGTCACACAAAACTCTTCTTCTTTTTATGAACTTCGCAACCAATAGGCATGTTACATTCTTCTTCTTCTTATTATTCTTATTTTTCTTATAATTAATTTTAGAAACACCAAAACTTTATATTCTTTCTCTATTTGACTTCAAGGCACAAAAATTATTTAGAATATAGCAGTGTTAGGTCTTCTCAATTTTTAATCAATAATTATCAGATTTTTAATCTCAGAACTATATCAAATATCTTTTATCATGGTGCACAAAATTCATCTATCTAGAATAATAGTGTCAAACCACATCAATATTCATTAACATAAATATATATTATAATTTCCAACAACATCAGCTATTAGTTATTTATTATTTATCTTTGTTTTTATTCATAATTCCATGTGAATACTAAATTTGAATTACCATGATTTTAATTATTTTAAATTATCCTAATTCTTTATCCATTTCCTTTGACCAGATCCACAATTACCTACCTTGTATTATTCTCATAAAAAAACACTTCACAAACTATATCCTTGTATGCATGAAACCATGATTTTATAGTTTCATCCATGGATCCTCATTTTAATACTATCAGTATTCTATACAACTTATGATTCTATCCATGATAATCCACATGCATTAAAAAATCCTGTAAATATATATGTGCATGATAGTTGAATTTATAGAACCTTTATATTTTTGGGAATAAATCTCCCAACATAATCATCTTCTTCCTCCTTTATAAATCCTTCCTGAATCATAATAGTCAGATCATGATTATTTTTCCCTTAATAATTGTTCACATGAAATCATCTAAAATTAATTCTCCTCCCTTCATTATTTAAATAACATGAAGACTCTTGATAAACAGATCATGATATTTGGAAACATTAAATACCATATTATACGACATCAAAAAATTCATAGATTTAAGATTCATTGATTTTTACCAAGTGCATAACCTTTATTCGGGTCTAAACTGAAATACCTTTACATAACTCATGGATTTATCTGTTATGCTTACACATGAATTAGATTACCTTTACCTACAACATAATTTATAGAAAATACCTTGAATCAGAATCTAAATACCTTTATGTATTACTGAATTGGATTCATACATCTATGCATGAATTAAATTACCATTATATATAACCAAAAATAACTTTACCTAGAGTCCAATACCTTTACCTTGATCCTATTTTTCATTGTGACCTTTACGCAGAAGTGTACAGTCCAAGACTTACCTTTATGTAGTGCTTCATGAATACCCATACACAATTCACTAAAATTACTATATACCTTTAAAAAAATAGGTTCATTAACTTTAGAAATCTCTCTAAACATCAATATTACTATTATTTAACTCATGTTCTTCAAAAGTAGATTTTTGTAGAAGAGATTTCTAAAATTACAGACTTTTCTTGAATTAATAAAATTAAAACCCAGGCTTCTTCAAATAATCTTAAGTCCTTTTAAAATACTTAAAATAACTTTGTAAATTATGAGAATATTTGAGAATCAATTATATATAGTTTAATTTCTTATATTATTTCAAATATTCTATTTAGAATAATTTAAAAAACTTTACCACCTTATAAGAGATAGAAAGTTACTCATTATACAACCTCTATGGAATTACAATCTTCAAAAAAACTTTTCCATTAAAAAAATAAATCTTGCAATATATTCCAAGGTAAGAAAACATTTTTTCATTTAAAATATTACATGATCCTTTATAGGAATTCCCAATATGTGTCATCAAACCTCTATTTAATTAATCCATATAACACAAGATATAAGAAATTATTCTTCAAAAACTATAAAAATCTTGAGATCACTTCTTAGAAACTTTCAATCCAAGCTCTCATTATTACTTCAATTATTATTTATTACATATTAAAATCAAGAATAATTGAATGCTTTATATCCAATGAAAACCATTGACAATAAATACAACACCCAAAAAGTGGGCTCAATATCACTATTCAGATATGATATCATACTTTGCGCAACCTAAATTATATATCACTACCTATCATGAACATCCCCCGTTGGTGAACTTTATATATTGACAGTGAAGAAAAGGGTGACAAAAAAGACATTATATAATAGAACACAAGTTATATACTAGCATCAAGGGTATAAAACACACACACAAATGGGAGGAATTTCCCTAAAAATTCCTAGGAAAAGATAAAGTTTCCACCATTAAACTCCATAATATAAATCAACTAATACCAATTCATGTAATGTCATACAAAGAAATATTAAAAAGGGAAATACCATAAGAAACTCATATGATAGCGGTAAGTGAACACTGACAAACCTTAAACAACCTCCATGAGCTATTAAGGGCCAACTCCATCATAAAATCCGTCCCACATACCTAAATATATATATCAAGGTGAGCGTACAAGTATACCCAAAAGAATTATTTCCAAAACATCTCTTGAAAATGTGGGAGAATCATATTAAAATACAAGTGAATAAACATTGAAAACAACTCATTGCCTGAATTTGGTCATCTAAATTCCCAACCTCACTAAGGCTCACTAATAAAATATTAGATAGAAGTAGGTAACGATATATTGAAAACATATATAAGGGAAGGTACCTCATATCAACTTTACCACAAAACCAATCACTTTAAAAACCTAATGTCACATGTTTGGGTTCTCCCATCCCCTCTTTAAGTGAAACTATACATCTATGTAATCACATTACAACAACATCAATATAATCATAACCAAAACTGGACATCACAACCACATCACCACAACATAACCATAATAATAAAGTAAAACTAAGATCCATTACATATTGCATAAATACACACTAGTCCTTAAGCCATTATTGCATGTGTATACACACACATGTGATTACCATAATCTATTATAGCTTTGATACATGAATACATTATAAACTTAATCCATTAAAGCCTGTATATACATTTATCTCATAAATACAATCCACTATATTCTGTATGTGTACTCATTCTATAATACTATGCTATCATATCCCAGTCATGAACACATAACATACCATGTTTGTTAGAGAGAGTGGGGTAGTAAAAGTATCCATCCATCTGTATCCATGATAACCAAGATGTTGGGAAGAAACTTGGAAACTAAGGCCAATCACTACAAGAAAACCTCCGTTTAGCGGCGGTTTTTTCACAGTGGTTTTAAAAACCGTCGTGAAATGCGTTTCGGGCCGCCGTTTCGTGGCGGTTTTTAAAACCACCGCAAAAAAACCGCCGCTAAACGACAATTTTTTTTTTAAATTTTATTCGAGGATTAGTGGCGGTTTTTTAAAAAACTGCCGCAAAATAGCAGCGGTTTCGGTAAAACCGCCGCGAAATGAAATGAAAAAAATAAAAAACACGTGAAACCCCAAAATCACTAAAACGAACATAACTTTTGATCCGGGCGTCCGTTGAAGCACCACGACCAGTCAAATCGAAGATCATGAAGAGATCTAGAGGAAAATATAATCAAAACTGTGAGATGGTCTAAGGTGTTGAAGATATTAGAGTTATAAGAAAGTTGAAAAAAGTTCTCCAACTTCAAACGGCCATAACTTTCGTTCCGAGTGTCCGTTTGGGCTCTACCACATATCAAATCGAAGCCAGCGAAGAGAGATACGCACTAGTTCAAAGCAAGAAAGCTTCTGTCGCATTTTTCGACAACAAAAACCCTTCTGAAGGCCTCCAAAACCCCATTTCTGTCACCAATGTCCCATCGAACTTGTCTTCAAACTGACCTAACTTTCGATACGCATGTCATTTCGGCCTCTTCCACCTGCCAGATCTTAGATCGTTCCATGAGATTCAGTTTGACTGGTCGCGGCGCCCACATGCACTCCTAGATCATATGTTATGGCCTTTTTAGTGGGTATCGGGTTTGTTATGTTTTTCGATGCCTCGTTTCTAGCACCCGTTCCCCGTCAGCTTTTTTTTAAATGGTCATAACTTCCGATCCGCCTGTCCATTCAGACTCTTTCACCTTTCAGGTCGAAGACCGTTTCAGGATCTTTGATTTAACAGGTCTCGGATCTAAAACGGACTCTCGGATCATAAGTTATCTCTGTTAATGTGACTCCAATGTTTTTGTCTCTTTATGACTGTTTTGATGGGTTTTAACGGTAGCTCCATTTATTAATGTTTATTTGGGTTTCCATGACTTGTTATCTTTATCAATGGTTTTTATGGGTTATTATGATGATTATGTTGAATTATTAAGGAGTTATCCAGAGTTGTCAGGAGTTTTCATGCGTTATCATTCTTTCTAATGCCTCATTCTTCATATGCTTCTCCATCCTTTTTCATGCGTTTTCATGATTTTTCATCTCTTATCACGTCTTTTCATACTTTTTCATGTGTTTCCTTTATTATTTATTATTTATTATTTATATTTATTAATTATTTATGTTTATTTATTATTTATTATTTATTATTTATATTTATTTATTAGTTATTAGTTATTATTTATTATTTATATTTATTTTTTATTTATATTTATTTTTTATTTATTATTTTTTATTTATATTTATTTATTATTTATTATTTATATTTATTTATTATTTATTATTTCTATTTATTTATTATTTATTATTTATATTTATTTATTATTTATATTTATTTATTATTTATTATTTATTATTTATTATTTAAATTTATTTATTATTTATTATTTATTATTTATTATTTATTATTTACTATTTTTTTATTTATTATTTATATTTATTATTTATTATTTATTATTTATTATTTATTATTTATTATTCATTATTGGTTATTGATTATTTATTATTGATTATTTATTATTGATTATGGATTATTGATTATTGATTATTTATATTTATTATTTATTATTTATTATTTATTATTTATATCTATTATATATTATATATTATATATTTATTATTTTTATTTATTTATTTATTATTTATATTTATTTATTATTTATTATTTATATTTATATTTATTTATTATTTATTATTTATTATTTATTATTTATTATTTATATTTATTTATTATTTATATTTATTTATTATTTATTATTTATATTTATTTACTATTTATTATTTATTATTTATTATTTATTATTTATTTATGTTTATTTATTATTTATTATTTATTATTTATTATTTATTATTTATTATTTATTATTTATTATTTATTATTTATATTTATTTATTTATTATTTATTATTTATTATTTATTATTTATATTTATTTATTATTTATTTATTATGTATATTTATTTATTATTTATTATTTATATTTATTTATTATTTATTATTTATATTTATTTATTATTTATTATTTATTATTTATTATTTATTTATTATTTATATTTAATTATTATTTTTTATTTATATTTATTTATTATTTATTATTTATTATTATTGAGCTTATATCTATTATTTATGTATTATTTGTTTTTTCAATTAATATATATAAGTTTATAAAATTCTGTTTATTAACCACATGGCGAGCTTGCTGGAGTGGTAAAGTCTTTGGAAAATATGCAAGAGGTCAGGGGTTCAAATCTCACCAAACGCAGAATTTCTTTATATTGCATGGGATGTGCATGTTCATGTGCACGGGATGTGCATGCATGGATAAATAAATTAAATAAAATAATACGAAATAAATAAATAAAAAAAATAAATAAAAAAAATAAATATGAAATAAAAAAATAAATAATAAATACGAAATTAAATAAAATAAATAAATAAATAAATTAAATAAAATAAATAAAATAAATAAATATGAAAAATAAATAAATAAATATGAAAAATAAATAAATAAAATAAATAAATAAATATGAAAAATAAATAAATAAAATAAATAAATAAATAAAATAAATAAATAAATAAAATAAATATATAAAATAAATAAATAAAATAAATAAAATAAATAAATAAAATAAATAAAATAAATAAATAAAATAAATATATAAAATATATAAATAAAATAAATAAATAAAATAAATAAATAAATAAATAAATATGAAAAATAAATAAATAAAATAAATATGAAATAAATATATAAATAAATACAAAAAATAAATAAATATATAAATAAATATATATATATATATAAATAAATATATAAATAAAATTAAAAATTAAAAATTAAAAAAAAAATAAATAAATAAAAATAAAAAAACCGCCGCGAAACGTTCTGCGACGGTTTTGAGAATCACCTCGAATAGTTTTCCGACACACGATTTCGCGACGGTTTTTCAAAACCGCCGCCAATCAATTTAGCGGCGGTTTAAACCGCCGTGAAACGAAAAAAAAAACCGCCGCTAAATGCCTTTTTTGCCATAGTGAATTATGGGTATCGTTTTCATTATATAACTTGGGTGGTAGTGGGTATGAAATAAGAAATCATAATAGATGGATAATAACATACAACCATTCTATGGGAAATTATACAACCTAATACTCAAACTGTAACTAACATATTACATTAAAATCGAGATACCAAAACTAACCATTAGGAATCTAATACCCCCCTAAGCATACAACAAACATCAAAATTCATCACTAGTACTTATCATTTTTTATTAGTCAAATGCAAACCATTTTATATGATCCCATAATCAATTCTAGATTAATATTCACATTAAAAATCTAACCCAAATGTGATTTTATTCAACATATTAATATTTAGTTACCAAAACCCAATCTCGTTATTCCTTTAAATATTTATCTCTTTCACTTAATCATTTACTAAGTCATTATTAAATCATCATAACCCATAAGCAGTAATCAATTCGTTGGTTATTTTACAATTGTATAACTATAGGGTTCCAAGATACAACTACTATACTAAAAATAATGGCAACATCATGGATCACCCAAGAAAACATAATCAAGAAAATAAGAAAACAAAAACCAACCAACACCTCCATCTCAATCCAACCACCACAAATTTACCACCAAAACTTTTCCACACCAACCATACCATCCCACTATAAGCCATAATAGTCTGTCCCCACTAAAATATAAAGAGTAACTAAACCCTCAACTTTTCAACCAACCTTGAATTATGTTTCAATTTAAACACTAGAAGGGTGATAATATTATAATATATATATATATATATATATATATGTATAATCATAATACTAAAAACAAAAAATTTCAATAAACAATAAATAATGATTCCACCAACACATACAAGCTTAAAGCATACAAAGAACATGTAGGATCGTAAGAGTAGCTTATGATGGAGATACTTACAAGAGGGGGTGAGTTTTAGTTTAAAAACATAGCTTAAAAGATTTAAACTAAACAAAAAAATCCTATTGAAGTAACTTTATTAGACTTAGACTCAGTCCAATTATTAGAGTAACAAAATCAGAACAAGAAACAGTCTAAATAAATCGGAGTAAAAGATTAGAATCACAATGCACATAATTTATATAACAGTATGTTTGTTATAATCCTATTAATATCGATAAAACAAAAATATAGAAAGTTGAGTATGATTACCAAATTTTTATTACATGAACAATGGAAAATACAATTGTATAAACAAGCAATACAATAGCTACGTAAAAGAAAGAATGACTTAAAATCTATATTAAAAATATTTACCACTTTTACCCTTAAGAATAAGGTAGTCAATAACCTAAATAAAGGTATCCATTTTTTTATACTTAGAGTAAAGTCGTTATTTCCTTACCAGGACATCCCTCGATATGATGATTAGATTATCTTGATCTTCCTATCCCTGAAATCCCTCAATACGAATATCAGTGTTTAGCTTCCGATCCCCAGAATACCTCAATCCAATGGATCATATTTACCATATACCTATACCCAGAATCTTTGGATCACAATAATTATTATACATGATTAAAAAAAGTAAAACATTCCAAAGGAAACAAGTATGACAATGATTCCTTAGAACTACCAACTATCTAATGTATTAAAATAACTAAGAAAAATATGTTCACATAGAGTAAGATTAATAATAATTGAGTTTTGAATTAAATATGCTCAAAACTATTCAAATGAATCACTATTTATAAGTAATACTCCAATGGTTATATTTCCAATTTTTTTGCAACATCCTTAGAAATATGGAGCTTGAAAAATCATTTGGAACTGAATGTTTGACATCGTATAGATTAAACCCGTTACAATGTTATAAGATATTCTTTACAATAGAAATAATTCTATGTATACTGATTATAAAATTTTGTATGTCTGATGGACTTAACAATCGTCAAAATGATAATCATTATGAGAGTTAGTCCAATGTATTAGTACCAAAATTATTTTGATAGTCACAACTTTTTTCAATGAAAAAGACAAGTAAAAAGTCTAACTCTTGGTCTGATTAAAGGTAAGTTTGATTGATCAAACACATACTCATTTCGAAGATCGTAATAAAGAATATTAAGTTTATAATTGTAATATATTAGAATTGTTTATATGTATGGTAAAAGATGATGTTTTCTATAAAAACCTACTAAAACACATGGGATATAAAAAGTTAATAAAAATGTTTTAATAAAGTGTTTGTGATTTCCAAAACTAAATGAATGAAAAATTAAGAAGTAATAATTTTTACTCAATAATATCCCCCTTTTTGGAATGCACAAACTAAAAAACTTAAATGTAAATATAACTTGAAAAACATAAAGCCATTTTTTATTTTAATAATTTCACATTCAGAGTTATTCTTTAAAACTTAACTTCCTTGAGTTTATAAATCTTATAAATATGATGTTGAATGTGATGGATTATTATAATAATTATTCCATTAAGAAATTTTTTTCTCATTATAAATTCTTCTAACCCAATGTATATTATTTATCTTTTTAATAAAACATTATCCCCTTTGAAAGAAATACCCCCGTAATATATCATTATCAACATTTTTATAAAATTGTCCCCTTTTTGATTTTAACAAAGGATTAGAAAGAATCCGATGTCTCATAAAATTTTAGAAAAAGAAAATATGAAACAACACTTAACTAACTATTCATCCATATAAATATGAAAGAACATATTACTAATCAGAATTGGAAAACATTTAAGAGAATCAAAATTGGATAAAAATATAATTCATTTATTAAAATTCAAAAGTTTTATAAAATTTTGATAAAGAAATACATCCAAGAGTTCAAATGAAAAAAAATCAATTCTTTCTTCATCATTTTTTCATAAACACCTTCATTTTATAGAAATCATGGAAATCCTTCAATATTTTTGAAACTTTTTCTTTCAGAGTATTGTCTCGAGACTTTATCCATTTAACTTCCTTAGAATGTTCTTTATTCCATTCCCTCAATACAATTAATTCATCTTCCCAAGTTTTGAGCCTTCTCATATCTAACTCCATATATAATATCTTCTATTTAAAAACATTAACATCTTCATTCCTTTCAGAAGAATCTCTAAACTCTTTAATAAAATTTACTATATCTTCCATGTTTTATGATAATCTGTTGAAATATTTAGATGATTCAATCATGAGTTACTTTACTTCATCAAAATGCTCCTGATACATATGAATATTAGAATCAACCTCTAAATCATAAAACCTTTCTTTCACAGATCAAATAATTTGTTTTCTAGAGTCATATATTAAACTTTTATAACTTTTTCATATTATAAAAACAATTAATCTTCATATTTTTTCTTGTTAAAAGTACCAATATTATTCAGAATCTTACGAGAAGGAAAACACACTTCCCCTTATGATAGAACTCTGACTAAGTCATTAAGTTTCTTATAAGAAAACTTATACACTTTTCCATAAATTGTGAAAGAATATTTTTCTTTACCATATTCTTTTATAAACTAAACAGATGCATAAAAATCATGAACTACATCCGGATAATAAATATTGAAATATTTATCAGGCTTCTCTACACAAACCAGTTCCCAACCTTGAAATTATATGATATTCTTGAGTATTGAATCGTATTTTTCATACCATGATCTCTATACCAACCTTTCCCAAAATACAAACCACTTGAAATAATCTTCCTTGATCACCATCCAATATGAAATATAAAACTGAAGAATAAATGAAAAAGAAACTTATCAGACCAATGAATATGAAAGCTGAAGAAACACAGGAGAAACATGTTTGAGAAACTAATGTGGGCCATGGGGTGTCCCACCATTATATAGGAATTGGAGAGATGATTCATCTTCCATAAGACAACCAATGTTATAGATTTAAAACCATTATGATCTGACTCTCAATATTGATTCAAAGAAAATTTTTGAAATAATTTTTGAACTATCAATGTTTCTAATAATTCTATTGGATTTATGTTCATTATAATTAGAATAACTTTTAAAAAACAATTTGAGAACAAAATAATGTTTTTATAAAACTAAAACTATAACAACAATAACTATTATAAACTAATGTACAAAAATAGTGAAAAAACAAAAAGAATAGAAGAGTAATATTCAAAGTAGAAAGTTTCAATGATATGATTAACCTTTTCTCATTAGTTTGTGTAAATTCATTATGATAGTTTTGAAATTAATATTTAATATGATATTATTATTAGAAAACTAATTAAAATATTTTTAGGGAAAACTTTATTATGATAAATTTTTAAAATAAAATATAATTATGAAAAATTTAATTTCATTTTTTTTTAATTTTTTTAAGTCTTGTATTTTATAACATTTTTAGATTCAATTTTTTTTTGGAAATTATAACACTGAAAATTTAATAAAACGTTTGAGTCCAAAAATCTCATTATGATAAAATTTTAGAAAAACTATTTTTTAAAACTAAAAATCTGAAAAAACATAATTTTTTTAAAAACACATGAACTTACCCTATGAAAATGAGTATATTAATTTAAATAGATGGGTAAATAAGAAGTATATATGTATGATTAATTTATGTTTATCATTCCTAGATTATGTCCAATATATTCAAATCTATAGGAACTAAGAGGTTTAGTAAAAATGTAATCAAGTTGTTCTTGAATTTAGATGAATTGTAACATTATATATTTGTTAAGTGTATGATTGTAACACCCTGACCCCAGAATCCCAATGTTGGTGCATTATTACGTATCATTGGCATGATCACAAAAGATCAACTCTCGAAAGACCGATTAGTTTAGTAGCCTGGGAAGTATTAGATACATTCATAAGGTTTACATTACATCATAAAATGGAAAACTACAACAAAATGTTTTGCATGGAAAATACTGAGATCACATAGATTATCCCTGCAGCTCAGTCATAATACACATTTCACATCCTGGAAAAAATAAAACATAGAAAGGGGTGATCTTAGATGCTCAGTAAGGATAAAAATATAGCGGAAGTTTTCATAAACATTTAAGGAAATGTATAAAACTAAAACAAAAGCCTTTCCAACATAAACTTCATCATAATATGGAAAATATAAATCAAAATAATGCCATTTACTTACTCACATGGATATTCTACTAGTCTAATAATCACATGTAATATCAATAGCCACTTTCATAAAGATGAATTGTATAATTCTAGACTTTCATAACCACATAGTCAAGGCATTGTGCCAAGACTAAAAATTATATTTTTTCAAGGACTTGTGCCAAAAAACTAGTTTATATCATGAGACCTACCAATGCATTGATGAGCTATAGTGGGCTCCACCCGTCACTTACTAAGTCCAATGCATTCCTCATATGAAAAGGTTTAAACATAACATAAACATTCATATTAAAACTGGCATATGAAATGTCAATACTTTATCCATAAACCATGAATGTTATAAAATAACACATCCACATTCAAACATATCACAAAACCTTCAATACAATATTGAAGTTTTGTATCATAATAAATCAACTTCAAAAAAACTAAAAATTCATCAAAGGATGTTGACATAGATGAAATCAAAACCTTTTTAGAGAAATATCTCTTTCTATTTTGAAATCATTTAAAATTCACGTAATTATAAAAGAAAACATTTATATTTGAAAATATTCTTATAAGATTTTAAGGGAAGCTTCGACGATGTTATAACGGCGGAAAATAGCTGCACCCACTGTATAAGTTAAAAAAAACATTCTTACCTTAAATTTGTCGAAAAGGTTAGAAAATACCTTGTTTGGAAAAAGATGAAAAGATTCCTTTATAAACATCTTATAAAATTCAAACAAGGGTATAAATGACTTGAACCCATAGTCTATAAAATTTTAATAATGTTTTGAAATACATTTTTAAGAAACATGGATGTGGATGATAAAGAGGTCCGAGTAGATAATTACGTATAAACAACCTCGGATAATGAAGAGATTGTAGAATTAAACCTAACCATGTACTTTTACTTGGTAGAGGGTAGGTTAACCTCCTGTATAATGGTGAAATAATTGTTATTAAACTATTCAAGAATCATATACATTAATATTATATCATATATGACCTTTTAACATTTCTTTCTTAATAATATCTTAGTATTATCGTTGTTTCGGGTGTTAATGGATTCATTTTCCTTTATATTATTTGTTATTTGAGTCATATTTGTTATGGATGGGATGTATCTTATTCATATATAGAATGATATCATGTCTTTAAACATTATTTTTAATCATATAATGAAAATTAGTCTTGAATGGATACGATGGGGAATGAATCTCATCGCGTTCGTTGAGACAGTAATCCGTACGTACGCACGAGCGATAATATCATTATTTTGATATTAAAATAATATATAATTAGATGTTATATCATATATAAAGAATAATTATCATGTTATATTTATTATTTACATCAATTACACATCATTATTATACCAATCCAAATAATAATGTATTGAATAACAATTACACAACGACATGGAGACGGTAAGCCGTACATACGCACGTATGGTGACATGCCATTCAAAGAATGCATAGAATAATGAATTTGATTTTACCCTATTTATAATAACATCACAGTATATAGAAGATACTATAGTAATTATTTTAAATGGAAACAATAAATAAAGAGGAAGTGGAAGAAGAAAGGAACTTGAAAGAGGTGATGAAATATTTACCTCTTCTTCGGGTTCTTCCTTTTGATTTGATCAAAAGGGCTCCTTAGGTTGGCTTTATGACTTAAATAAGGACTCTAAGATGAAGGGAGGACAGTTTATAGGGTATTTGGGCTAGGGTTGGCCGAGCCAAATGGCTTTGAAGGTGTGAATTATAGAGAAGGGGGAGTTCCCTTTTATAAGAGGGGTGAGAGGCACCTTAGGAAAAGCTAGAAATATTATTTTATAATAAAATCATTTTCAGTTTCTAATGTCTCCAAAAATAATTATTTGAAGTCTAAGGTGGTTAAGGGTTGAAAAACACTCAACCAATAGGTTTTAGACAGGTTTTAGTCACTATATTAACTTTATCTTTTTGATTTAACTCTTAGTTAAATAGTTTGACATTTACCATGTCTCTTTGTATTTTTATATTATATGGTTAAAAAACTTAATATATACTTCCAAACGAACCCCAAGTGGTTAATTAATGATACATATATCATTATATAAGTCCTTTTTCTGAACCTTATATTTTTAGGAATATAATATCAATTTATAATAAAATATTTATTTTAAAAACTCTTATGTCAATTTTGACACTATTTGGTATTTGGTTTTTTCTAAATTCATAACAACATTATTACTTCAAAAAATATTTATCTAACCAACCCTAAAATGTCATATTAACCTATAAAATTAGTGAAATTCATAAAAAGTCTCAAATTACATTTATTTTGATATTTATAATATCAATAAGTTTAATATTTCATTAATTAGGTAATTAGTGCATCATCATTGTGTCATAAATAAATTAAATTATTTAATGTCTAAAAACTATAAATAAAAAACCATTATATATGAATTTTTTTATCATTATAATGAATATTTATAGTCGAACTTATCTTTTGTTTAACCCTATATTAAATTTTTTTAGTTATTAAACTTTGAATTTAACACTTTTAACTCTTCTTTGAATTAAATAATAATAAATGTCTTAATCTAATCCAAGTGGACCAAAGAGGTTCATATTTAATTCCTAAGGTTGTTTTATGTTGAATTACACTTATCCAATAGAATTAGGATATGTTTTAGGGTAATAATAATATCATTTTTACCCTTAATTACCCTATTTACTTTTAACCGAGGTAAATAAAAGTAAAACGTTACTATTCACCAAAAATTATTTTCATCTTATTGAACCAAATTTCTCTTACTGATATCAACTGTGTCTCTCGGATTTTTGAAATTCCACTCATAGAAGCGGTAAAATTATGTTTTATGTGAATTTTCAAATTCTCTTAGGAGGTGGGTAAAAGACGGTAAAAAGTTCATTAAAATTTTTATATATCTAAAATTATTATAAATTGACGCCAATGAAATACATTGAAATTATATAGGTATTATGTATCTATTTTGACCTAAAATAAATTTAAATAAAATAAATAATTATTTAAATAAAAATTCAGTTTTAAACTATAACTCAGTGTTTTTTTACTATTCATCAATAATTGAAAGTTTTCAGAAAAATACCAAAAATTCACCCTAAGATAATTTCGATATTCCGAATCCAAAAATGACGTCCATTTTGAAAGATAAAATTTATAAAATTTAAAAAAGTGGGTATGACTATTCATAACGACTAGTTTGATTGGTTGTGGTGTGTTAGAACTTGAAGTTGTGTACAACACACACTACTACATTATTCAAAGAGAAGCATACCATGGAATCATGGGGTGTTACATTCTCCCCTACTTCAAATAATTTTGTCCTAGAAATTTCTATAATATTACTGCATAAAAAGACTCAGGTGGTTCTTCATCATAAGTTCCTCGGGTTCCCACGTTGCCTCTTCCATCTTATGGTTTCTCCATAGAACTTTTACCAGACGAGTCGTTCGGTTTCTCAGCACTTGTTCTCTTGTATCAAGAACCTTGATAAGATCTTCTCAATAAGACATATCAGGTTCCACTTCTAATTCCTCATAGGTGAGTACATGCGTTGGGTCAGACATGTATTTTCTCAACAATAATATGTGGAACACATCATGAAGTTTGGAGAGACTTGGAGGCATTTCCAAACGGTAAACTACATCCCTAATTCATTAAAGAATTTCGAAAGGTCCGATGTACCTAGGACTTAATTTTTCCTTTTTACCGAAACGTATAACACCCTTCCATGGAGATACCTTCAAGAAAACATGATCTCCTACCTGAAATTCCAAATCATTCCTTCTATTATTGGGATAGATCTTCTACCTACTTTGAGCTGCTTTGATGTGGTTTTGGATTACCTTCACCTTTTCCATCATTTCCTCCACAAGTTTTGGGCCTATGAGATTTGTTTCACCAACATCATCCCAATAGGTTGGTGTGCGACATCTATTTCCATATAACGCTTCATATGGTACCATCTGAATACTAGAATGGAAGCTATTGTTATAGGAAAATTATACCATAAGTAAATATTGATCCCACATACCTTGAAAGTCAGGTGAGCATGATCTCAAAATTTCTTCTAAGGTTTGAATAGTCAGTTCTGATTGTCCATCGGTTTGGGGGTGGTAGGCAGTGCTCAAATGAAGTTCAGTATCCAGGGCTTTCTGAATAATTTTCCATAATGTTGATGTAAAACATGGATCACGATCATAAATAATCGATAGTGGTACTCCATTAAGTCTTAAAACTTCATTAATATATAGTCTTGATAAACATTCAAGTGGTAAATCTTCTCTTATAGGAAGAAAATTTGATGACTTGGTAAGACGATCAATAATGACCCATATTGCAGTGTTCCTTCTAGGAGTCTTTGGTATCCCCATGACAAAGTCCATTGTGTTATCATCCCATTTCCACTCAGGTATGGGAAGAGGTTGCATGACTCCTCCGGGATTTTGCCTTCCAGCTTTCACTTGTTGACAAACCATACATCTTGACACAAAATCAGCAATCTACCTCTTCAATTTGTCACACTAAAAATGTTCCTTCAAATATATATACATCTTAGTGTTACCAGGATGTATAGAAAAATTGTAACTATGAGCATCATCCAAAAATTACCTTTTTAGATCAGGTATATTGAGAACACAATGTCTCTTCCCAAATTTCAAAATTCCATCTTCATACAAAAAGTCACTCAATCTCCCATCATTCACATCTTTAATATTCTTTTGAAATCTTTATCATCATCTTGAGAATTTTTTATCATTTCTAGTAAAGATGGTGTGGAAACCATTTGAAAATGCATTGATGTTTCACCTTCTATGGTTATTCCCATATCCATCTTTAATAGATCCATGAAAATAGGATCCCTTTCAACTCTCATCTTGTTCAAAACTCCATGATCTTTTCTGCTCAAATCATTTGCCACCTTATTTTCCTTCCCCAGGTGGTAGTGTATCGTGAAATCATAATCATTAAGTAGTTCAAGCCAAATCCTTTGCCTCATGTTGAGTTATTTCTATGAGAAAATATACTTCAACCACTTGTGATCAGTATAAATCTCACATTTTTCACCATAAAGATAATGTCTCGAAATCTTCAAAGAAAATATTATATCTCCTAACTCAAGATCATGAGTAGGATGGTTTTTCTCATGAATTTTTAGCTGTCGTGATGCATAGGAAATAACCCTATCATTATGTATAAGGAAACAACCATGTCCTTTCTTTGAAGCATCACTATAAATAAAAAACTCATCATTCCCCGATGGTAGAGTCAATATAAGAGTATTGAAAAATATTCTCTTCAGTTCTTCAAAACATTCTTCACACTCTTTTTTCCAAACAAATTTAACCCCTTTTCGTGTGAGCTTTGTTAATGGGTTAGCCAACCGGGGATAATTCTGGAAGAAGTGTCGATAATAACCGACTAAACCAATAAAACTGTGTACCATAGTAATACTCATCGGTGCTGGCCATTCTTGGATTTCTCTTGTCTTAGAAGGATCAACAAAGATTCCATACTTAGAGACAATATGGCCAAGAAAAGATATCTCCTAAAGCCAAAATTCACACTTGCTGAACTTCCCATATAATTCATGTCTTCTAAGAGTATTTAGAATAATGCGCAAGTGATTTTCATGATCTTCGTAGCTTTTGGAGTATAACAAAATATCATCAATAAATACCACTACAAAGTCATAAAGATATTCCTTGAAAACTCTATTCATTAGATCCATGAAGACAGAGGGTGCATTAGTCAATCCAAAAGGCATTACTGTAAACACGTAATTCCCATACCTGGTTCGAAATGCTGTTTTTGGAATATCTTCCTTATTCGCACACAACTGATGATATCTAGATCAAAGGTCAATCTTTGAAAAGTATTGAGATCTATGAAGTTGGTCGAATAAATCATCAATGTGAGGTAGAGGATCCTTGTTATTTATTGTTATAGCATTGATCTCCCTATAGTCAACGCACAACCTCATAGATCCATCTTTCTTCTTAACAAAAAGAACAGGGGATTCCCATGGAGAGACACTAGGGTAGATAAATCCCTTATTACTCAATTACTCAATTTGTTTTTTTAGTTCCACTAATTCCACAGTGGCCATTCTATAAGGGGTCTTTGATATGGGCCTTGACTCAGGAATTAAATCAATGGAAATCTCAATTTCTCATTCTGGAGGATTTCTAGGTAAATCTTATGGAAACACATCAACATATTATTTCACAATAGGTACATCCTCTATTTGAACATTATTTTCCTCACCCACAGTTATTTCATTATCTTCCTCCCCAATAATTTAATTTAGTTGAGCTACTGGGGTGGATCTAGATAAGAATTAGGTGGTGGAGTTTCTGCTCTAAAGATAAGGTACTCCTTATCATCATCAAAAAATTGTAACCTCTTTATTCTTACAATAAATTTTCACATCATGGTCCACAAGACAATCCATACCGAGGATTATATCAAATTCAATCCTGGGAATGACAATGAGAGCAGCAGATAAATAACGTTTATATGCCTTAATGGGAACTGATTCAAAAAACTTTGTTGCAGTGATACTTCCCTTAGGAGTTTTGAATGAAAACTCCCTTATTAAATCAAAATTTTAAATATCTAATTTTCTTATCAAACTGGGAAGATATGAAACAATGCGATGATCCATAATGAAATAAATCATTGGCTAAACTTGAGGAAACCATTAAATTACCTGCCACTACGTCTTTCAGAGCTTCAACCTCATCAGTAGTGATAGCATAAGCCTGGCCTTTATCCCTTTTCCTTTTCTGAGGTAAGTTACCCTAACGCTTAGGGAATTCATTCACTTAATGTCCCATTTCTCTATAATTTTAGTATTCAACATCGACAACCACTTTCTTCCCCTTGAAATCACGAGCTTGGTGGCCTTTTTCACCACACTTGTAACAGACTCCCATTCCCTTCAGGAATGTACCAGGGTGTTTCTTCCCTCATTTACTATAGGATGGATATTAAACTTTTCCCTTATTCCCTTTATTTCTATTTCCAGAGTATTCAGAAGATCTATTCTTCTCTTGATTTGCTTTAAAGTCAAAAGACTTATAGAATTATTTTTCTGTCTTGATAGCACATGAGACAATATCTTCGTATGACGAGAAGGATTGTGCGACTAATACTCGAAAGAGAAATGGTTTTAACCCATAAAATAATTGATAATTCTTACTTCTTGGGTTACATATAAAATGTGCATCATGCCTCACTAACCTTGTAAAGTTTGCTTCATACTTTGCGACATTCTCATCCTCCTTTTTCCTCAGACCCAGAAATTGTCTTTCCATATCTTCTCGATGATCACATGGAAAGTATTTTTCTAAGAAAAGATCTTTCAACACCCTCCATTCCATATTTGATACTTCATCATCTTACTTTGTGTTTGAATCAATGACCACCATTTATCATCATCTCCAACGAGGCGGAAGACTGCCATGAAGACTTTTTCCCTTTCACTACTCCCCAAGGCATGGAAGATTTTCTCTAAGTAATTTATCCATTTCTTAGCTACTAATAGATTTGTACCCCCATTTAATGTTGGTGGTTGTTTCCTCATCAAGAGATCTAACATTTATCCTCCACGTGGTGGATCAAGGTGCTCCATACGGGTAAGGTTATTATTCATAACCTAAGTGAGTTGTCCCAGTATGGTGATTAGCTGATCAGCACCAGTTGCATCACCAGCTCCACTATAATTATTTAGAGTAGGAGGGAAATCCCTACATGGAGTGCGTGCATTGATATAGTTTCCATTCCTTCCACTAGGTTCCATTTCTAAACAATGGAATAAACTAGATTAGTTTATGAATCGTAATATATAAATCCAAACTTGCAAAACACTTAACATAAATTGAACAGTTTATGGATATAATCCAAAATCATAAAAATGTTTTCTTTGAGGAAGTATATACTCATAAACCCTTAATAATGGTTTGTAAAGAAAATGATAATTATCCTAAGCATATCCCCCTGGAGTGTCGTAACCAAGAGTGCAGCAAGGCCTATTGTCATGCACCAGTTCCCGTTCGAGTCTAGCTCAAAGCAGTGTTTTCAGGTTTTACCGCTAGGTACATCTATTCCAGAGCCGCCTCTACCTGATCGTATCCAGATAGGGATTTATCGCTTTGAAAACTCACCAAATATCTACAATACCAAAATTCTAGGAAGTTATTCTTTACTAATCCTCAATGTTTATCTTAGGGCTATGTGCTCTAATCAGAGTTTATCTAAATCTAGTTTCCAAGGTTTGTACTGAACTTCCTCTGATACCAACTGTAATTCCCCGACCACAGAATCCCAGAGTCGGTGCATTATTACGTATCATTTTCATGATCACAAAAGATCAAGTCTCATAATATCAATTAGTTTAGTATCCTTGGATGTACTAGATACATTCATAAGGTTTTCATTACATCATAAAATAAAAAACTACAACAATATTGTTTACATAGAAAACACTGAGATCCCATAGACTATCCCTGAAGTTCATTCATAATATACTTCTTCACAACCTGGGAAAAATAAAACATAGATAGGGGTGAGATTAGATTCTCAGTAAGGATAACAATATAGAGAAAGTTTTCATAAACATTTAAGGCAATGTATAAAACTAAAACAAAATCCTTTTCAACATAAATTCATCATAATATGGAAAATATAAATAAAAAATAATTCCATTTACTTACTCACATGGATATTCTACTAGTCTAATAATCACATGCAATACCAATAGAAACTTTTATAATTATGGAATACATAATGCCAGACTTTCATAACCACATAGTCAAGGCCTTGTTCCAAGACTACAAATAATATTTTTGTCAAAACCTTGTTCCAAGACACTAGTTTGTCTCATGAGACCTACCGATGCATCAAGGAGCTATAGTGGGATCCACCCATCACTTACTATGTCCAATGCATTCCTCATATGAAAAAGTTTAAACATAACATAAATATTCGTATTAAAACTGGCATAAGAAATGTCAATACTTTATCCATAAGCTATGAATGGTATGAAATAACACATTCACAGTCAAACATATCACAAAACCTTCAATAAAATATGGAAGTTTTTTATCATCATAAATCAACTTCAAACAAACTAAAAATCCATCCAAGGATTTTGACTTAGATAAAATCAAAACCTTTTTAGGGAAATATCTTTTTCTATTTTGAAATCATTTAAAGTCACATAATTATAAAAGAAAACATTTATATTTGAAAATATTCTTATAATCTTGTAAGGGAAGATTTGAAGATGTTATAACAGTGGAAAATAGCCTCACCCACCCTATAAGTTAAAAAAACATTCTTACCTTAAATTTGTCGAAAAGGTCAAAAAGCACCTTGTTTGGAAAACGATGGAAATATTCTTTTATAAACATATTATAAAAGTCAAATAAGGGTATAAATGACTTTAACCCATAGTCTATAAAATATTACTAATGTTTTGAAATACATTTTTTAGAAACATGGATGTGGATGATAAAGAGGTCCCAGTAGATAATTACGTATAAACAACCTCGGATAATGAAGAGATTGTAGAATTAACCCTTACCTTGTACTTTTCCTAGGTAGAGGGTAGGTTAACCTCCTGAATAAATGTGAAATAATTGTTATTAAATTATAAAATAATAATATACATTAATATGAAATCATATATGATCTTTTAACATTGCTTTGTTAATAATATCTTAGTATTATCGTTGTTTCGGGTGTTAACAGATTCATTTTCCTTTATATTATTTGTTATGTGAGTCATATTTTTTATGGATGGGATGTATCTTATTCATATATATAATTATATAAAGTCTTTAAAAATTATTTTTAATCATTTAATGAAAATTAGTCTTGAATGGATACGATGGGGAATGAATCTCATCACGTTCGGGGAGACGGTAATCCGTACGTACGCACGAACGACAATATCATTCTTTTGATATTAAAATAATATAAATTTGGATGTAATATCATATATAGAGAATAAATATCATGTTATATTTATTATTTACACCAATTACACATCATTATTATACCCATCCAAATAATATTGTATTGAATAACAATTACACCACGACATGTAGACGGTAAGCCGTACGTACGCACGAATGGTGACACATCATTCAAAGATTTGATAGAATAATGAATTTGGTTGTACCCTATTTATAATAACATAACAGTATATATAATATACTATAGTTATTATTTTATAATGGAGACAACAAATAAAGAGGAAGTGGAAGAAGAAAGGAACTTGAAAGAGGTGATGAAAGATTTACCTCTTCTTCGGGTTCTTCCTTTTGATTTGATCAAAAAGGATTCTTAGGTTGGCTTTCTGAATAAAGTAATTCCTCTAGGATGAAAGGAGGACAGTTGATAGGGTATTTGGGTAGGTTTTGGACGATCCAAATGGCTTTGAAGGTGTGAATTAGAGAGAAGGAGGAGTGGCCTTTTATAAGAGGGGTGAGGGGCACCTTTGGAAAAGCTAGAAATATCATTTTATAATAAAATAATTTTCCATTTCTAATGGCTCAAAAACTAATTATTTAAATTATAAGGTGGTTATTGGTATAAAAACACTCAACTAATAGGTTTTAGACAGGTTTGAGTCACTATATTAACTTTATCTTTTAGATTTAACTCTTAGTTAAATAGTTTGACATTTACCATGTCTCTTTGTATTTTTATATTATATTGTTAATAAACATACTATATACTTCCAAGAGAACCCAAATTTGTTCATTAATGATACAACTATCATTATATAAGTCCTTTGGCAGATCATTAGATTTTTAAGAATAGAATATCAATTAATAATATAATATTTTTTTTAAAAACTCTTTAATGTCAATTTTGACACTATTTGGTATTTTGTTTTTTCTAAATTCATGACAATAATGTTACTTTGAAAAAAATTTATATAACCAACCATAACATGTCCTATTAACCTATAAAATTATTGGAATTCATAAAAAGGCTCAAATTACATTTATTTGGATATTTATAATATCAATTATTTTAATATATTTTTAATTAGGTAATAACTGCATCATCATTGTCTCATAAATAAATTATATTATTTAATTTCTAAAAAATATAAATAAAATACAATTATGTAGGAAATATTTTTATCTTTCTAATGAATATTTATAGTCGAATTTATCTTATGTGTAACCCTATCTTAAAAATGGTTTAGTTATTAAACATTGAATTTAACTCTTTTAACTCTTCTTTGAATTAAATAATAATAAATGTCCTAATTTAATTCAAGTTCACCAAATAGGTTTATATTTTATTCCTAAGGTTGTTTTTGGTCTAATTAAACTTATCAAATAGAATTAGGACATGTGTTAGGGTAATAATAATATCATTTTTACCCTTAATTACCATATTTACTTTTAACCGTGGTAAATAAAAGTAAAAAGTTACTATTCACCAAAAATTATTTTCATCTTATAGAACCAAATTTTTCTTACTGATATCAACCATGTCTCTCATATTTTTGAAATTCCACTTACAGAAGTGGTAAAATATTGTTTTATGTAAATTTGCAAATTCTCCTAGGAGGTGGGTAAAAGATGGTAAAAAGTTCATTAAAATTTTTATATATCTAAAATTATTATAAACTGAATACAATTAATTACATTGAACATATATAGGTATTATGTATATTTTTTTACCTAAATTAAATTTAAATAAAATAAATAACTATTTAAATAAAAATTCAGTTTTAAAGTATAACTCAGTGTTTTTCACTATTCATAAAAAATTGAAAGTTTTCAGAAAAATACCAAAGATTCACCCTGAGCTAATTTCGATATTCCGAATCCAAAAATGAAGTCCATTTTGAAAGATAAAATTTATAAAATTTCAAAAAGTGGGTATTACTATTCATAACGGCTATTTTGATTGGTTGTGGTGTGTTAGAACTCGAAGTTGTGTACAACACACGCTACTGCATTATTCAAAGAGAAGTGTACCGTGGAAGCTTAGGGTGTTACAATAATCCTGAAGAAAATGGAGCCTTATATATTTGTTCTTAGCATGTGAGTGATGTTATGGGTTTTTATTTAAGAAAATGACACTTTTATTATGAAAAAGTATTTGAGTTTTAGTAAAACTCATGACATAGTCATTGAGTGTGTGTTAAATTCATATCACATGGAGTTCTAATGGTGGTGATTCTTGTAAAATTTCTTCTGAGAATGAAAGTTCCAGACAGTTGAACATTGGAATTTTAGCTAAAGTACCCTTGGTAAATAAATGTCTCATGGATAAGTTACATATAACTGAATCTCTTATAAACATGTATTTAAATATAAATTATCCTGATGAGAAAAATTCTACATCTTATTATGAAAAATCATCCTCAACATAAGATAATACTCTTCATAGTTATGATGAGGTTTTTAGATTCACAAAACTTTTAGAAAATGAAAATTGTAATATTTTTAAAATACTTGATAATCCTAAAGCTAATATTTACAAGGCCTATCAAGAATAACTATTTTGACAAATTAAATATCACATATTTTCAAATATCTTGATAAAACTATTTATGAAAAAGAAACTATTTCAAAAGATTTTTAAAAAGTTACTTCTAAGAAATTTTTTTTACAAGGAAAAATTAGTTCTAAAACTAATTTTAATGGGGATAAAAAATTATTTTTCAAATTAAAATCCTAAATATCTAGTTTTTGGAAACATTTATCAAACATTACCTCTTTTAAGGAAATTTTTTAATTTTATACAAAGGGGGAGAATGATATATTAAGGGGGAGTATTTATTTCAAAGGGGATAATATTTTATCAAAAAGGGAAATACTATCTTTAGGGGTAGAAGAATTTACAAGGGAGAGAAGTTTTCTTTATAGAAGAATTTTTATAATACTATATCATATTCCAAATAATATTCAGAAGAGTTACAAACATAGGGAAGTTAAGTTTTAAAGAATAAATTTGAATACAAAATTATTTAAAGAAAAAAGGGTTGTAAGTTTTTCAAGTTATTTTTTCATTTATGTTTTGTGATTTGTTCTTTCCAAAAGGGGAAAACTATTGAGTTAGAAGTATTACTTCTTACATTTTCTTCATTTTCTTATCCTTCAAATTACTTATTGACCTATTTTTTATGTTATTATTCTAACTGATTAATTTTTATCAAAACTCCCTTTCCAGCGACCTACATATCTGATTCTTTCCGAGGTACAACATGAATCAATTCTTCCTCCAAATCCTTTTACTTTACCTTTTCCACTGTAGAGGGAATATCAGTATAAACCATTGAAGTTTCTTGAAAAAATAATCATGCTTTCAATATGATCTGATTGGTGTGGTATTTTGGAATCATTATCTTATCTGAAGATATTTCTATACATTTTAACAAATTCTCAATAACTATTTCTTATAACAACCTTTTCTTTTGTTTTATTTTCTTCCCTTCTTCCTCTAACTTCTATGAAGGCTATATTTTAAATTTTTTTGCTTATGTGGGGTTGATTTGGAACTCCAAATCCCCAAGATACTTCTAAACCTTACATTTTATTATTTCATCAAAAACAACATCAAGAATTTTATTTTCTTTATTTCTCTTTTTCGAAGGAGAGGTATCTATCTTTTCTTTTCTTCTTCTTATTAACCTCCTAAGCCTTCCTTGATGGTTGTTCCTCCTATGTAGTCAGAATGGACCGAAGGCCTTCATTTTTATTGATTTTTCATAACCCCCCTTTCAAGGGATGAGGGGGAACCCTTACAAGGCCTGTATGATTAGAGATTACAAGGCCCGTAGGCTTAGGAGATTACATGACCCAAAGGTCTTAGGGAATTCAACCAGACTATCTACAAGGAACTGCTCCTCCCCAGCATCTGCGTCATGATATTAGCTCTCCACCTTTGCATGGCCTTCTGGCTAGGCTTCCCCATGTAAGCACATGCTGGTACCGATGGCATAGTCATACCCTCTCAATCTGACAATCCATTTGGTTCTGCTCTGGTGAGTGCACCTGCTTTGAATCCTCTTCTGGGGCTGTACCTTTTTGGTAGTGTGTCTAGGGAAACTGCATGTGGCCCGAATGCCTTGAGGTGGCCTGAGGGACATAAAGGTGGCCCGAAATCCCTACTGGAACGAAGGCCTAGGTGGCCCTAAAGCCTTAAGGACTCCAAGCCCAAACCGGTGACCCAAGGTGAATAGTTCCAGCTACTACAGTATCGAATAGTACCTGCTATAGTAACTACTACAGTACCTGCTATAGTACCCACACAGTATACAATGCTGCTACAGTACCTACTACAGCACTGCTATAGTGCCCAGAAAATATACCTCTGCCTTATTTTGAACCTGGTTCTTGTGGATGCACTTAAGGATACCTCACCAACTGGGTTGAGGCTCATGTGCGTTCCTCATATGTAGCATCATCAAATTTTTCAACAAAATTATTTTACTTATAATTAAAAACCCTTCTTTATCCTAGAAATCATATAATTACTAATGAAAGAAATATTTTCCCTCATTAGATAATTTTTTTCTACCTTGAAAATATCCATACATTTTACAACCATTTTATTGATAAAGTATGAAAACATAATAATCTTTGATTTGATTTCGTAAGTCTTTATATTCCTTATAGTGATAAGGATAAACTTCACCAATTTGATATTTCTTATATTCACTATATAATCCAAAACAAAAACATCTGGTAATTTCAAATTATCCCAGTCTCCCTTTATCGTATCATCAATAATGGTTCTTTTTTATTCCCACTAACTAGGAAACATATCAATACTCTTTTCCAAAATAATTTCACCATCAATTAATTTTTATTCAAGATATTATAAACTATTTATTATATTCATGAATCTTTGTCTCATCTTGGCCAATGACTATCCAGGAAGAAAATCAAAGGCTTGGTAATCAGCTCTTATCATAGCTCTTATAGTTTCCATAACATTGGATGTACCAAAATGAGTAACTTCCAGTTTACTCCAACTAATATTTCTAGCTACACAAGATGAAATATGACCATAGATATTTCTTATCATAGAACACAATAGAGTATTTCTCAGTTTTTAATTCAATTTATATTCCAACTTATCAACATTTGTAAAAGAAAAAACTTATTTATCTCTAATATTATGTTTACTAGTAATCATAAAGAAGGTATCAACTCCAGTGTTGATCACAAAATTATTCTTTCCATCTCTCTAATATTTATAGTTATTCCCATAAAAAATTGGGGGTTGACTAGGATAAAAATTGTCAAGATATCTGACATTCATATATTCCATATTAAAAAAAAATAAAATATTTTCTACAAGTACACATTAGTGTACAAAAAGTTTTATAAACAAAATTTTTATATCAAAACTTAAACAACCTTCATTATGTTAAGAATGTATTAACACATCAAGCTGTAGGAGTAGAAACCTACTTTGATACCAATTGTTGGATCATAAGAGTATCTTATGATGGATACAATTACAAGGGGTTAATTTTAGTTTAAAATATTTAAACTAAACAAATAACAAATCCTCTTAAATTGAATTTATCAGAATCAGACTCAGTCTGATTATCAGAGTAACACAATCATAATAATAAATGGTCTGATTACATCATAATAAAATATCAGAATCACAATGGATCTAGTTTATATCAGAGTATGTTTATCATAATTAGAGTAATATCAATAAAATAATAACATAGAAAGTTGAGTACGATGAAAAAATTTCTATTACATGCACTATGGAATAGACACTTGTATAAACAAGAAATAAAATAACTATGTTGAAGTAATAATTAATTACAAGCTATATTAAAAATATTTAACTATTTTTACCTTAAGTGTAAGGTGGTCAATAACCTTTACTAAAGGTATCTAATATTTTATACTTATAGTAATTTCTTTTTTCCTTTCCAGTAAATACCCTGATATAATGATCAAATTATCTCTATCTTCCTATCCATGGAAGACCCCAATGTGAATATTGGTATTTGTCATCCTATACCCAAAATCCCTTGATCTGATTTATTATATTCACTATCTTCCTATCTCCTAAAGCTCCCGATCATAACAATTATTGAACATGATTAAAAAATAAAAATTTTATAAAGGAAACAAACTTGAAATGGATTCCTTAGAATAACCGACTCACTAAATTATTACAATGAATAAGAACAAGATGTTCATGTCGAGAAAACATCAGAAGACTTGAGTTTCAAACGAAATCTAATCCAAAATCTTCAAATGATTTTCTATTTATAGGAAATGATCCAACAATCATATTTTTAAGTTTGTTTCAACAACCTCGGACAACTGGAACTTTACAGCTCATTTGTAACTAAATTTCTGACATCGTATTGATTAACACCATTATAGTGTTAAAATAAATTCCTTACGATATAAAAAATTCTATGTATTCCAATTATAAAATTCAGTTAGTCCGATTCACTAACTTAGTAATTTTCAATATGATAGTACTTTTGAGAGTTAGTCAGATGTATCAATACCACAATCAGTCCGATAGTCATGAATTTTTTCAATATGAAAGATAAGACAATAGTCTAACTCCTAGTATGATTAATGGTAATCTCGATTAATTGGACACATACCCATTTTAATGACCGTAATGAGGAATAGTGAGTTTATATTCATAATATATTATAATTATTTATATGTATGGTAAAAGATAATGTTTTCTCCAAAAAATATAGTAAAATTATTGGGATATAAAAATTTATAAAGGTTGTTTTTAAAAATTGTTTGTGATTTCTAAAACTAGAGGAATGGAAAAGAAAGAAGTAATAATTTTGACTCAACAGACCAAACATAGTTGACCAATAATATTGGTTCTAATAAAATTGTCATTTATTACCATGTTTAAAGTTATTAATTGATTATTAATATTCTTAAAATCTATCAAGTATGAAAATCTAGAGACAACTAGAAGCGTTTAATCTCAAATAAATATACTGAACAAAAATATCAAACATGTTAAGAAATTATTAAAAATAATGTTTACAAGTATCCATCACATGATAAATATCCTTTTATTATTATCATATTTATGTTTATTTAAAAATTTATATATGATATTCAAACAATAAATTCATAACAAAAACTACCATAAAATCTATGAAATAACATAAACCAACAACATGAACATAATTATAATCTCATGTGAAATATAACCCCTTTTAAAGTTAATAATTTTAAAGTTCATTATCCTCATTAGGTTGATTCATACTCTTCACCCATTTAAAACAATATAATTTTAATTCCAAACTTATACATAATAAAATAAGTGACATTTTTAATTACTTACCTTGATATGAAGATTCAAGGATCATTGAACAAAATGGGACAAATGGTTATGGACACCAACAAAAACCCTTATAAAGAACCCAAAACCCCCAAGGAAATCATTCATCATGAATACTATATAAATAATCAATAAAAAATCTAAAAAATCATAGAATAAGACTTCTGTGTCTTGGAAAGAAAGAACAATTGAATAATGAAGAGAATAAAGAGGAAAAGAGAAACCTTGGATCGACGGTAGTTGTTCCATAATGGGAAGGCCTATGGATTGATCATAGAATCCCAGGTTCATCCAAAATGGTCCCAAAAACACCTATTGTTTGAGAGGGGGAAATATAATGACTTTAGAGTCACCTTGAATTTATTGATAAATTTGAAAAACACTGCATCATGGTGTGACATAGATTCATCATGCCACAATAATACTAGATTCGAAGAGTGCAGAACAATCATTATATAGGGGTCCCCATTTCCTTAAGGTAAATGATAATATATTTATTAAAAAAGGATCACAAAATAACTAAGGGTGTCACACTATAATGATGAAACCCTTGGAAATCATAGCATAATTACTAACTTTCTCTCTCAGCCTGACCAATATCAGACTAGGTTCATGGTGGAGGCTATGCACCATGGTACAATGAACCCTAGAATGACAGAAATAAGGAACTCAAAATAAAATACATGATGGAATAACATCTATAATTATGGTTTAATTGACCCATACTTGAGATTAAACCAAACCCTGTGTAAGATTAAACCAAACCCCATGTAAGATTAAAACAAAACCAACAAGCCCTTCAAGTCATGATATGATTTTACAAGACATAATGAATCCCATATAGGATTAATTCATATAAATTCATATAATATTAACCCATAGGAATCCCATTGTGTAAGAATGACCCAGGAGCTCCTATAACCCTTTATGTAGTAGTATACACATCACATCACAACTAAAAAAGAGTCACCAAATATTGAAACTCATAATTATCATAAACCTAACCCCACTCCACAAGACAAACCTCAAACTATAATAGAAAACATCACACCATAATGAAAAAAGACACACTAAATAGATAAACTTCCAACTATCATAGCCTTAACCCCACATCAGAAGATAAACCTTTCATTTTAACACAACACATCATGAAACAACCAATAAATCCCAAATAAATAGAGAAAATATTAACTCGTAGAGACTTAACCCCATACCACAATAAAAACATCATGCAAAAATCCAATATTCATGGAATGATACATTTTTAAAACAATACAAACTCCTTCCTTCACCCTAAATACTATCACCAAACATCCCAAGAATCCATAAACACCCCAGAAACAAAAAAGGGTTTATGAACATATGGGTTCTTACATTAGAAACATCTCAAATGATTCTCATCAATGAGAATTAAAAGAAAACCTAGAAAGGAAACAAAATGGGGATATAAAAAAACATCCCATGAGTTACCTATAAAATAGGGATCTCTCTTAATAAGAGCACAACCAAATCATCATAATGGAAATTCACAAAATCACACATAATCAATATAAACAATCAACCCAATTTCATATACATTATCTCAATAAATCAAAAATAGAACAACCTTGGATATTGAGTGCACATATATGACTCATGTTCCCAAATAAATTCTTCTAAGATAGTGTGATGTCATAGGATATGAACCAAAGGAATAAAATGTTCACACCACACTTTCACCTGATATTCCTGAATCTCAATGAGTTGTTCCATGAATTTTGTATCATATTAAACATCCATACCACCCTATTCATTGAAATTGGAGTGATCATGAAGATACCCATAGACATATAATACATGGGAAACATCATGTATTTGATTCATATACGGAGGAATAACTAGTCAATATTAAACTTCACCAACACACTCCAACACCTCAAAAGGTCTAAAAAATTAAGGAGAAATATTACTCCTATGAACATACCTTTTATTCCCATGATGAGTAGATACCATTGAGAATAAATGATCTCCAATATTGAACTCCATAGGCTAATTCCTATGATCAATATAGGTCTTCTGAAGATTTTTAACTTCCTTCATCCACTCACAAATGACTTGCACCTTCTCTATCATACATTGCACCAATTCTAGTCCAATAATTACTTACTCTTGAACCCCAATCCAACACTATTGATATAGTAAATTATGTTAATATAATGATTTACATGGGGCCATACCAATGTTTGAGTGATAACTATTATTATAGAAAATCACAACCAAGGGTTGATGCTTCACCCACCAACCCCTAAAAGCTAGAATTCAAGTGTGAAATATATTCGCTATAGTTTGGATAGATTCCAGTTTATAACCATTAATACATGGATATAAACCAATATTAAGGCATATCTAACATCCGAATTAATGTTGGAGACCCTTTCATACATTATATGTAAAATGAGGATCATGATTAGAGATGAATATCCTCAAAACCCCATGTAGTCACACAATATACTCTAAATATTTCCTCAATAGGATATCCAAGGAACCTGAATCATCAATCAATAAAAATGAGCTGAATGTTTCATATAATCCATGATCGCCCAAATATAATCATATATACCCTTATTTTGAGGTAAACCAGTATTGAAATCCATCAAAATTTCGTCCCACTCTCACCAAAGTACATATAATGGTTAAAGAAACACACACGGAGAATGATGTTTAGTCTTCACCTTATGTACGATTAAACATTGGGATACAAACTCTATAACTGACCACATCATCTTTGGATTCCAAAAAATGACTTCTTAAGAAATAATACATGTTAGCCACACTAAGACACACTTCCAAGTGTCAGATTTAAAACTCATAGTGAACTAACTTGCGCATTTTTGAGTGAATAAATAGCCTTACCTTGAACAATACCCAATGTTAACCATCCTTAGACCATCCCTTAGGGGTAACCACATAAACAATAGGATCATGATAATACTTCACCATAAAATCCATTGATCGGGTCTTATTCAACCTACTTCACTAAGGAATACTACACTATTATCTGGTAAAGAATCCCTCTACCATTGACTTCCTCCATACCATTGTAAAATATTGGAGGCTCCTAAATAACTCTGAATGAATCCCTAAACTTAATAATAATATCACATTGCGACTTCCTACTTAGCTCATCAATAATAACATTCCCTTTCCCTGGTGTATAGAAAATACTGAATTCATGATCCTTTAAGAATTTCATCCACTATCACCATTTCAAATTCAGATCACACTGGGAGAATATATATCTCCAAATCTTGTGATCTATGAAGAAAAAAAATCACTCACCAATGAGACAATGTCACCACAACTTCATGGAAACAAAAATTTCCAAAATATTGAGATCATGATTATTGTAGTGACGTTTATAGGTTAATAACTATTGGGAATCATATGAGATAAATTCTCTTTGTTTTATCATAAAACAATAAAATCCTAGATGAAAAGCAACATAAAAGACCTAATATGTTACTCCTACCTAAATAAAATACAGAAATTAATCACTAATAGCTCGTGAGACCTAGGAAAAATGTAATCCCTACATCATTCTTGAGGTAAACCCAATAAACAATGCAATTTCCTGAGATTTTAAATTCATTAAAATATATAATATATTCTATAACATGTGTCACACAATACACTCACTATAACAAAACATAACATATTAAGAAGTCATTATTAATAAAAATATAATAAATACTGATATTGTAACACTCTAACTCTATCATCCCATAGGTGGTTGTTATTTTAATATATTATCCTAAAAAACAGGAGACCACATCCTAAAGGATCAAATAGTTTAGTAGTTTTGGGATACTAGATACACATATAGTTACCACATTATATATGAAAACATGAAATATAATATTATATTTCTTATGAAAAATATATTATTTCTTCTATTAAAGCCTTAAATTCATTCACATGTCCAATTTTTGTATACATGGGAAAGGAAAACATAATAAATGTTGAGCTCATATGCCCAGTAAGGAAAATCATATAATAGAATCTATCATAAAATTAATAAAACATGAATAATATGGATGATATAAACAATAAATAAAATATCTCATATAACTAATACTATAAAAGGGTACTAAATCCATGAAAAACATAATAACATAAATAATATAAAAGATAATAATAATTAGTTTCATAATGATAAAATGCATAATTTTAAACATCATAATCAAAATTTCAAGGCCTTATGCTAAGAAAACACAGGTCAATAGGTAATAAATACACCAAATAAAAAATAAGTTTGTCCCATGAGTCCTACTAAGGTATTTAGGGGATATAATAGGTCCCACCCATCACTTAATATGTCTAATAAATTCCTAACATGAAAGGAGTAAATCAAAATTCAATACAAAATCAACATAAAAATTAGTATTGAAAAACTAGAATATGAAATGTTAATATTTTACCCAATAAATAAATATAACATGATCATAATACATCTACAGTAATATGGTATATTTTATCAAAATATTATATCCCCATAAAAGAATTATATTCACTAAATAATATTGATATATATAGAAATAGTTTAAAAATATCACAAGAATATTTCTTGAGAAAATACTATATTATTATGAAATCGCATATATTAAAATCTTAAAAAAGTGAAAAATATTAAGGTAAATTTTAATTTATAATAGAATTGGGAACTTTTAAAGAAAGATTCAAATCATTGAAAAATCATAATGGTGGGAAATTTAGTTCATGCCTCGTATAAAAAAATATTCCTTTCACATTTTTTGTAAAAAGTTAAAAGTACATCCATTCGAAAATGATAAGAATATTCCTATTGATTTTTTTAAAAAAAAATTAAACCCAGGGTAAAAATGAATTTAAAAAATCATATGATAATATTAAAAACATTCTTGAATTTTTCTTATAATACTTGGATATATAAGAAAAATTATTTTTGACCAAAGAGAGAAATAATGTCAGTTTTCCTTAAAATATTTATTTCAGTATCTTGAGTACCTAAAGAGATGAAAATTTATAATTTACAGAAATAAGTATATTATAATAAAATAGATTATATTTAATATTTATGGATCAAATAATTCCCTTAGTGGAGACTTAGACATAAATAATATTGAATAACGATGAGATTGTGAAATAAACCCTTACCTCATGTCAGAATTGCTTTGTATGTTGTTTTAGAATCCTTTATAATAAATTTAAATTTATTATAATTATATACTAGAATCCTATAAATACTTATAATATCATATACTATCCACTTATAACATTTCAGTATGTATTTTTTTAATAATGTTTTTGTTAAAAACACCATTTTTAGTTTTATCTATTTCATTTTTCATGTATGTTTCCATTCAGTAGTTCAGGTCATTAAATATAGATAATGGTTCCATAATATTTAGGATTTAAATAATAATATAAGTATAATATATATTAATTATATACATATTTATAATAATCTTTTCAAGGTGAACATGGAAAATGAATCGCATCGCTTCATGAAGGTGGTAGTCCACACGTATGGATGAGCGACATTATCATTTATCTTTACGAGTCAAAGGGTAAGAAATTAAATGATATATCATACTTAAATAATAATAATAATTTCATAAATATAAAATATATTCATTATTTATATCTTTTAAACTATCCAAGTAAAGTGGTGATGAAAAACCAATTGCACCGCTAAGTGGAGATGGTAAGTTGTACGTACGCACAAATGATATTTTTCGCTTTTAATAGGATGGAAAAGAGATGTAAAATGGTTGTAAAATAATCATAAAAACCTATTATTATATTTAATATACATATTTATTATTTATTATTTATATAAAAAATTATAATAAGTATAAGAATAAATAAATTTGAAAGATTCGTAAAAATGATTACCTTATCATAGAGAAACCTCATTTGGGTCTCTTCATAATGACCACATGGTTAGTGTTTTAGGAATACCATAACCTCTATAATGTGGATAAGGATTTTTGGTAGATATTGTTTTAGGGTTTTTTTGAGAAATATGGCTCAAGAGGTGTGAATAAGTGAGGGGATGAGGCACCTTTTTTATAATTGAGGTGAGTGGTACACTTATAATTTTTCAATGTTTAAAAATACTATTAAGAAAATTTCTTGGGAAAATGGATCCAAAATGACTCATATTATAATTTTATAAATTAAAGTTCTAATTTCAAACAATTAATTTGGGTTAATAAAGTTTTAGGACATTTTGACCCTTATCACTTGGTTTTAACCCCCGTTAACCCTTTTGACAATTAGCGAAAAATTAAAGTTTTATACTATTCAAGGGTAAAGAATATTAACATAAAAGAACAAGTGGGACATAAATATACCATTTTTATATTTTAAACTATATACCATTAACTTTTCCAGATATGAAATTTTTATAAATTTTAAATCATTTAATAAAATATTGTTTATTATAAAATTTCATTAATTTCATTTTTAGAACTATTCATTTAATTTGAGTTTAAAGTCATAAATATTGTTATTAAACTGGAATATAAATCTTTACAACTCCCCAATTATATTATTTTCATTTATAAAATTTGTGTAACACAGTATTTGTCCCATATTTTATTACTTCTAATATTATTAAAATAATTTATTTTATTTTTCGATTAATTGAATAAATACCATGTAAATGTTATGTAAGAATTTATGGTTATTATATAATCACTAATAATTATATACAAATTAATATCATTAAAATAATTTCATTATTCTCAAAATAAACTTTAATATCCGTTCAAAACTTATTTTTATCCATTTGCGAACATATAATAGAAATTCGAAAATAGAAGAGTGACATTTTTTATTTTTCTTTACATAAAATATTATATAGGTAATTTTCATTGAAAAGTGTCCCATAAACAATAAAATATCAAGAATAGGGTTATAAGGGTAAATTATTCAAATAATAATTAATATGAAAATGGTTGAATTGTTACTTAGTTTTATCATTTGTTAACCCGATTTACCCTTTTACCGTGATGACAAATTTTTACTATTGATTATGAAAAAATATTAATTTAAACTTATTAAATAAAATTAATTATGGTTATTAAAACTATGGATCCATTTTATCAAATTAAATCTCTATAATTGGTAGAAAATCGTTTTATAATAATCCCCCAAAGCACAATGAAAAATAGTTTTCTGAAAAGAACTCCATCTTAAGTCGAAAAGCAGTTGATACTAAGATCAAGCATAACTTTGATTCCTATAAAATTATTTATATTATTTATAACTAAAGGATAATTTTATTAATAATTACCATATCCATATTTACCAAATCCTTGAATATAGGATCCTAACAGATTCTTATTTTGGTTATGACTCCATAATCTTTCCATATCAATGCATATACTACTTTATTTTCCTTCCCTGGGTGGCAGTGTATTGAGAAATAATATCCTTGATTTGATCAAGACATCTCCATTTCTTCATTTTGATCTCCTTATATGAAAATATGTATTTGAAACTCTCGTGATCTATAAATATTTCACAATTTTTACCATATAGATAATGCCTCTATATCATTAAGTAAACAATTATGACTGACAACTCAAGATCATGAGTTGGATAGTTTTTTTCATGAATATTAATCTACATTGATGTATAGGAAATGAATTTATCATTATATATAATGAAACATCCAAGTCATTTCTTTAATGCATCATTATATATGGAAAATACATCATTTCTTGATAGTATGTTTAAAAACAGATCATTGAAAAATATCCTCTTCAATTCTTTAAAACATTCATCACATTCCATTGTCCATATGAACTTAACCCATTTACAAGAAATCTTGGTTAATGGGTTATATAACCAGGAAAGTTTCTGAAAAAATTGTCTATTGTAACCTACCAAACCAATGAAACTATGTACCTAAGTTATGTTCATTGGTATTGGCCATTATGTGACTGCCATTGTATTTATAGGATCAACTGAGATTACATCCTTGGAGACAATATGGACAAAAAATAAAATTTTTGAAGTCATAATTTAAACATGCTAAATTTACCATATAACACCTTTTTTATAAGAGCTTCTAGAATGATCTGAAAGTGAGTCTCATAACCCTAATAGATTTTAGAATATACTAAAATATCACCAATAAATACAATAAAAAATTATCAAGATATTCCTTGAACACTCTATTCATTAGATACCTAAAAATATAGGGTGAATTAGTCAATAAAAATGTAATTACCATAAATTCATAATGTCCATACCTCATACAAAATGTTTTCTTTATATTATTGTCTTTATTTACATGCAATTGATGATACCCATAGTGAAGTTCAATATTTAATTTTTTTTTATCTCCATGTATTTTATCAAACAAGTAATAAATATGAGGTAGAGGATACTTATACATTATAGGAATAGCATTAATTTATATATAATCAATAAGAAACATCTTATATCCCTTTTTCTTCTTAAAAAACAATAGGTGGTAACCAAGGTAAAATACTAGGGTATATAAATCTATTATCACACAACTCTTGTAGTTGTTTTATCAATTATACTAATTCCTTAATGGTTATTCTATAGGGAGTATTTGATATAAGTCTTTCATTGGAGATTAAATTAATGGTAAACTCAACTTCATGTTTCGGTGAATATCTAGATAATTCAGCAAGAAATACATCAATGTATTCTGATAAAATAGATACATCCTCAATTTAAATATTACCATTTTCATTCACAGATTATGTCTGAAATTCTTCCCCAAGAAAATCGTTCATAAGATCTAATATATTTGGATATCTACATAACCCATATGATGAAGTCTCCCCTATAAAGATAAGTAATTCTACATCTTTATCACAAATCATAATTTATTTCACTTAGAAATAAATTTTTTAATTATATTTTGAAATCTAACACATAACAAGGATTGTATAAAAGTAAAAAATTGGTATGATAATAAATTCTGTAAGTAGGTCATGCTTATGTGTAATAATGGGAATAGACTAACACATCCTTATTGTGGTGAGATTTCCAGTAGGATTCTCAACCAAAAACTCACTTCTTAAGGTTATAGGGAAATATATAATTTTATTATCAAACAGGGAAGATATAAAAGATGGAAAAGATTAAGAATTAAGTAAAGCATTAATTAAAATTTATTCTATGATTAAAGTACCTTCCACCAAATATTTAGGAGCTTTAACCTCAACTGTAGTGATCATATAAGATTGGACTTTATCCCTTGGAAATTTCATTGGAAACTTCCCTTAAACCCTAGGGAATTCATTCACATAGTTCCCAATATCCTTATAGTTAAAGCATTGAACATTATAAGATAATTTATTTTCCTTTTAATCATGAGATTTATGTCCTTTTTCTCCACTTTTGAAGATAACACCCATTTACAACAATCATGTTACATGTTGTTTCTTTACACATTTATTAGAAGTTGGAAATTGTACCTTTACCTTATTACATTTTTTCATATTTCATTTTCCAGAGTGCTCAACTACCCTCTTCCTAACTTTTATTCCTTAAAACTCATAATACATGAAGAATTATTTATCTATCTTGATAGAACATGATATTATATCCACATATGGTGATAATGTTTGGGATACTAGTTCCCTTTGAAGGATTGGATTTATACCTTAATAGAAATGGTAAATCATACTCTCTAGATTACATATGTATTATGAATCATGACTTGCTAACCATTTAAATTTGGCTGAAAACATAGAAACAATTTCAACTTCGTTAATCTTAGACTCAGATATTTTTTTTTCATATCGACTCATTACTCATGATGAAAATATTTTTCTAAGAAAATCACCTTAAAGTACTTCCACTATATGTTTTTTTATTTCTTCCACATCCTTAGTGTTTTAAATCAATGAACACCATTGATCTACATCCTATGTGGGATGATAAACTGCTATTACAACCTTCTCCCTTTCACCACAATTCATATTTTTTCATTTTCCAATCACACTATTAAAAGAAAAGTGTTAACCTTAAAAAATTTCCAACCAGATAAAACCATCAGTAAAAAACACACCACAACCCACTTACTAATATCCACCATCAAACTAGGACAACCAGTTTCAAAATTAAAAAAATAAAACCACATGCATTCCACCACTGCCTCAACTCTAAAATGACGCCACTGAAAATACCATTTCAAATTTTGAAAATAAAAAAAATCCATCATCATGCCTCTATCACTATTTACTTGATATGCACACAATGATGCCCATCAAAGCGCTTTCTCCTCCACAGACCCTGTCATTGCCAATATCACTATCATCGTCACCACAGAGCACAACTAGTATCCATAATTGGTACCAGTAAATAACAATGATATACACTATCAGAGACCATCATCGTCGTACCACCACGGAAAATCACATCGTCGATGTGCACACCAAAAATCATCTCCATATACAACACGTTCCGGTGAGCTGAAACATCCACCAGAGTACAACATCTCTACCATCATAGAGAATCCAAAAAACCCACTAAATTGTTCATCCCTACTGAACCCAAATATGAAGTTGAAGCAATTACAAGAGACACCATCTGGAATGTCATCGACCGCCCGAACTCACATCCCAAAACACTGTAAAACCATCGTGCAGTTCCAACTCGGAGAAGAGCAGGGGAGTCTTGGTGACAGAGTAGAGTGTGGAATGGAGTACGGCCTTGGTAGGGAGCTCATCGACATGGCCTCCCAACACTGATGGATTCCACCACATCTAGAATATTACAACACAAAAAACAGAAACATAGATTGAAATACACCAACTAGTATTTTGAGGAAAAAACCACCAAACCTTCATAATGGATTCAGGATGAAATATTGAGAAATCTGTCAGACAAGAACTCAACATCATAGGAGAAAGATGAAGCTGACACATGATTTTATGGAATGAAATCGACTGCTGAACCTCGTAACCCAAAACCTCTTTGAAACCTCTGCTCCAGATATGACTTGGAGAGTCGTCGAGGAACGAGGGGTCAGATCTGTGTATTCGGTGGCCAAGGCCTTCGACTACGCAACCTTCATCAAGACCAACACCCTCCATCATGTGAGAATACACCATCAAAAGGTTAAACATGGAGCACCGGTGAGAGAGAGATATCATCGATAAAAAAGGGGGAAAGGAGATATAGAAAAGAGAGGAAATGAAGGGGGAGGGGGAGGCACCAGAGAAGACACACAAAATCCCCCCCCCCTCCCAATTACTGTAGAAGAAAACCCTAGGCTGCGAGGGAGAGGAAACAACGCCGCTCAGAGGCTTCCAGTCCCGAATTGGCCCCCACCAATGTAATAAATATCTTATCTAAGGAACTTATCCATTACCTAGCTACAAATGGTTTAGTAGTACCATTGAATGATATATATTGATGATGCATGAAATTTTCCAACATTTATACACAACGTTACATATTATTAGGTTTCTTAATGTGAGAAAGGTTATTAGTCATAACCTGAGTATGCTACCCCAAAATAGTTATAATTTTTTTAGCTCCTGCTCCAACTCTAACTCCATTGTCTTGACCTAGAGGGAAATCCTTACATAGATTACATGAATTGATACAATTTCTATTCCTCCCACTAGGTTCCATTTCTAAGTAATTATATTCACAATATTAGATCATAAAATTATTTATAATTACTAAACTAGTGAAACAATAGACATAACTTGAAAATATATTTATAACCAATCTCAGAATCATAAGATTAGTATTATTGAGAATAAAATTATTTTCAAATATTTCATAATAGTTTATAAGGAAAATTTTAATTAACCCAATAATATCTCTCAATAGTGTCAAACCAAAAGTGAAGTTAGGAAATACTCAACATGCATTAGAATGATGGTCGAGGTATACTCAGCCAACACTTTTTAGGGTTATTACCCCTATATGCATCTATTCTAAAACTACACCCACATGTATTATCCAGACATGGATGTATTTCTAGAAAATCCATATAATCTCTACCTTAAAACAAAATTTTATGATATTATTCTATAATTAGACATATCCTCAGATTTTATCATAGGGTTATGTTCTATAATCTATGTTATCCTTAATCTTGTTCCCAATGTTTCTACTAACCTCCCTCTAATACAAACTTTAACACCATGATGCATGTATCCTAGAGCTTGTAGTTATTTTACTATAATGGTATAAAATGAAAGATATCACATCCCAAAGTATTTAATAGTTTAGTAGTATTGGGAGACTATAAACGTACATGATTATCACATTATATATAAAAACATGATATATAATATAATAATTATTAGGATAATTTCATTATTTCTTCTAGTAAAAACATGAATTCATTCATAAATCCCTTAATTGCATCCTAGGTAAGGGAAAAAATAATAAAGCGAGAGATCATATACTCATTGAGGGAAATCATACATTATAAGCTATCATAAAATAAATAAAACGTAAATAATATGGATGAGATAATCAAAAAATAAAATAAAAAATATAACTAGTACCATAAAAGGAGACCAAATCCATGGATAAAATAACAACATAAATAATCACATAGATAACAATAACTAGTTTCATAATGATATAATTCATAATTCCATACATCATAGTCTTATTATGAAGGCCTTGTACCAAGACAACATACGTAAAATGGTAAGACATACACAAAATACTCAAACTAGTTTGTCTTATGAGACCTACTCATGAATTGAGGGGAAATAATAGGACACACTCATCACTACAAATTCCAATGAATTCATAATATGAATGTTTCAAAAGGCAATTCAATACATAATTAACATAAACATTTGAATTAAAAAACCAACATATAAAATATTAATATTTTCCCCAATCAATAAATATAACATGATCATAATCCATCAATACTATTATGGTGCATGGTATTAAAATATTATATCCCCAGTAAAGTATAATGTTAACTAAATATTGTTTACATAGATTCAAATACTTTAAAAATATCACCAGAATATTTATTGAGGAAAACATTCTTTTTATTTTGAAATCACTTATATTAAAATCTAAAAAATTTAAAAATATTAAGGAATTTTTTTCTTACAAAGTAAATTTGGAATATTTTAAAGTAGTCTTCAAAGTATTGAGAGGTCATGATGGTAGAGAATTCTGTCTATTTTGTGTATGTTAAAAAAACATTCCTTTCAATTTGTTTTATAAAAATTTAAAAGTACCTCGTTAAAAAAATGGTAAGAATATTAATTTTAAAACATTTTGTAAAACTTTAGTCATGGTTAAAAATGAACTTAAACTATCACATTATATTATTAAAGAAATGTCTGAAATCATTTTTACAAAACATGGATATGAAAGGAAAATTATTTTTGACTGAATAATGAAATAAAGTCAGTTTGCATTAAAAATATTCTTTTGATCTCTTGAGTACTTAAAGAAATGAAAATTAAAGGAAAACATGTAATTTAAATAAATAAATATAAGATAATAATATTATTTTATTTAATATAAAATGATAAAATAATTCCCACAGTGAAAAATTAGAGATAAATAATCCCGAATAATATTGAGATTGTGAAATAAACCCTTAACTCAGGTATGATTTTTTGTAAGTGATTTTAGAATAATGTATAATAAATTAAAATTTATTATAATTATATACTATAACCATATAAATAATAATAGTATCATATATGATCCACTTATAACATTTCAATACATGTTTATTAGTAATTCTTTATTAAAAACGTCATTTTCGAGTGTTATCTTTTTAATTTTTCATGTATGTTTCAGTTATGTAGTCTTGATACTTAAAAATTTCTCATGGTTAAATAATATGCAGGATGTTAATAATTATATAAATATCATATATATTAATTATATTTATATATTTGGAATCATATTTTAAATACATATATGAAAAATGAATCATATCACTTTGTGGAAGTGGTAGTCCACACGTACGCGCGAGCGACTTTATCAGTTTTTTAATGAGTGGAAGGGTAAGATGGTAAATGATATATTATATTTACATAATCATAATTATTTCATAAATATAATATATATTAATCAGTGTAATATTTATAACCATCCAATTAAAGTGGTGATGAAAAACTAATTACACTGCTATGTGGAGACGGTAAACCGTACGTACACACGAGTGACGTTTTTTTCTTTTCATAGGATAAAAAAGAGATATAAAATTTCCATAATATAATAATAATAACATAAGTATATTTATTATATCATATTTATTATTTTAGTATGGGTACAACATATTTATAAGAAGTTGAAGAAGAAATAAATTTGAAAGATTTGTAAAAATGATTAACTTCTCTTAGAGAAACCTCCTTTATATCTCTTCAAAAAGACCCTCGGGTTGGTATTTTATGAAGACCAAAAACTATATAATTTTTATAAGTATTTTTGGGAGATATTTTATATTGTTTTATTTAGATCTATATGGCTCAAGATGTGTGAAGAAGTGAGGGGAGGAGGTTCTCTTTTAAAATTAAGGTGAGAAAAACACTTGTAATTTTTCAAAATTTTAAAATATTATCAAGTAACTGTATTAGAAAAATGAATAAAAATGAATCATAATATAATTTTTTGAGTTTAATGTCGAAATAAAACCAAAAAAATTTGTTTAATAAGGTTTTTAGGTCATTATAAACCATATATGTTAGTTTTAAATCATTGTAAAACCCGTTGATAATTTCCACAAATGAAGGTTTTATACACTTTATGGGTGAATAATGTGACCAAAGTGACCCATAAATGGACAATGGTTTATATATTAAACCATATAAAATTAACTTGGAAGAATATGAGATATTTTAATAATTTTAAACTGTTTAATAAAATATTGTTTATTATAAAAAATCATTAATATAATTTTTTGAACTCTTCATTTACTTTGAATTTAAATTAATAAAAATAGTTATGGAATTAGAATATAAACATTTAAATCATTAAAAATATTTTATATTCATAAATAATGTTTTTGGGACATAATAATTTCCCCAAATTTTATTACTTTTAATATTTTTGGAATCATTTATTTTATTTTTCTATTAACTGAGTAAATATTGTGTCGGTGCTGCGTAAGCATTTAAGGTAATTATATAATCACTAAAAATTATATATAAATTAATATCAGGGAAAGTTTTTAATTATTTTTAAAATAAAATTTAATATTATTTCAAAACTTATTTTTATCCCTATATAAACATATAAGACAAATTAAAAAACAAGAGAGTGACATTTTGTATTTTTCTTTACTTAAAATATTATATAGGTCATTTTCATTGAAAAGTGTCTCCTAAAAAATTAAATCTATAGAATAATATGATAATGGTTGAAATAAATTCATCAAATAAGAATTAAGATAAAAAAATAGAGGTCTTATCACTTAATTTTAACGTTAGTTAACCCAATATACCGTTTTCCCATGGTGACCCATTTATACTATTTATACAATCTATTATAACCAAAAAATAAGTTAACATTATTAAATTATATTAATTACTATGATTCCAAATATTTAATCTATTTATAAATATATATATATATATATATATATAATTAGAAGAAAATCACTTTATAATAATCATGTAAAGTGTGATGAAAAATAGTTTTCTAAAATAATTTATTTTTAAGTCTAGAAGTATTTTTATACCAAGATAATGTATAATATTGATTACTATGTAATTAATTAGATTATTTATAACTAAAGGGGATTATATTAATTTAGGATCAAATTTAAAATATTACAGGGGGTTTTTCATTGAAAATAAATAACAGTTTAAAAAAATTGGTATTTTTCACTATTTATTGAAAAGTCAACCTTTATAGAAAAAATAGATAATCTCACCATAAGATAATTTTGATATGATGATTTTAAAAAATGAATTTAATTTAATAAAATTAAATTTATAAAATTTTATAATTTTGTTTTTAATCACATTCTTGAATAAAACTATATTTATTGTGCTAGTATTTCTCTAGAAAGGAGAACTTACTATAATTAAATCTCAAGAATTTAAAATACAATAAACCATTAATTATTATCACTATTTGAAGGAAAATAATTTATATGATTATGTATTGAAAATGTTATTTAATATAAAATACATTTCCTTTATGTTATATATTTTATTTTAAAAAGAAAATTTTGAAAAATTAAAAATTTAAATTTTACAAAGTAAAATTAATTTTTGAATTCCTCATAACAAAACTATCTTAGGATGTATTTTTTAGATTTTTTCTAAAATATAGTTTTTTAGGTGAATAGTAACAAAATAGCAATTTTCCAAGTACCGTCACTTTTGTATGAATTATATATTTTTCAAACACTTTTTTTAAAAATTATTTTATTATAAAGTATAATAAAACATTTTAAAATATTATGTTAATTTTTATAAATCCATTCTTAACATTTTGAAAACTTTTATAGCATTTTAATAAAAAAAATTCAACTATTTTTATTAATTAATTATAACATGATGAAAATGAGTTTTTGATTTATTTTATTTTCAAATAAAGTCCTGTTTATTGATAATGATTATTTTAAATACATTGTAATATATATCATTTGAAATTCTCTCCTATTCCTAAATCTTTTTTCATAAAAATACAATTTTCTAAAAAAATGAGTTTTTACATGTTACATGCACTATCATTAATATTAATTTCACTACACATAGAAAGTTAATTTTAGAAACTATTTTTTTAGATAATAATTTTCATATTATTTAATATATTTAATTGCATTTTTTGTATAAAATTTATATTGTTTTGATTAATTCTAATTTCCAAGATAATGGTTAAAATTATTTTAAAATTATTATTTCAATAATATGAAGGAATTTATATAAAATAAATTAAATTTAAGTCATTTAAATAAGTAATCTAATATTCTGTATAAACACATTAATAAATATATTAACACTCGTGTAATTGGTCATCAATACTAAATAAGATTAAGAATTCGTAATTGTCATAATGTATTTTTCTACTAAAACCGTTTTTCTACACCTTATTCATTTTAATTTAAAATTTATTTTTTATAATATTTAGAAATTTAACTAGATTAAATATATGTTAAATTTAGTTTAATCAAAAATAAATTATTTTATAGAGGTTATGTTTTATTCTTAGAAAGAATTCAATTACTAAAGTAAAAAATAGTTAATGAGGTAAAAAAAAAAGTTTATAAAACATTATATAAAGGTCTTAAACCACTCAATATTATTTCAAAATTAATTGTGGGAGGATAATCAACCTAAAAAAATTTCCCACTTAATTTTTTCTAAATTTTGGAACTTTTTACCCCTTAATAGTGAATGAATATAATTGAAATGTAAAGGGTGTTTCCAAAACTACCCTTATCCGACCTTATAAAAAGATACCACTTTCACCCTTAAAAAGCTAAACATAACCTTTTAGTTATGCATCAAAAATATAATATTTCTCCCTATCCTATAAACATAAGACTTTGGTTACTCATGTTATCTTAATCCCTTAAAATTTAAGAAACTTCAAAGGAAAAATCAAGTCACCAACATAAGTGTTATCTTATTCATAAGTTTTTCTTCTTAATATTACTCTTAAAAATATATTATAATTATAACATGATTAATTAAGTATAATTATCATAATAATATGTTTTTATATTAATGGTATAACCCTAATTTATTTATTTCCATACACTAAGAAAAACAAAAGAACATCGTCAGTGTGTTCCATGGACTACCGCCTACATAAAGCGACACCATTTTATTTTCATTAGAAAATTTCATGGGTGGTATTAATGGTAGTAATGATGTTTAAATATGATATTTATAATAAATTTTAATTATTAAATTTTAATTTAATAACCATCTTCACCCCCTCTCACGCATTGAGAAATGAGATCGCAGATCATTTGTACGTGTAGATTACCGACTCCATGATTTTTTTTTCATTTTTCACATAGTTTTACATAAATTATTTAAAAAATTAAAATATAGTTCACCATAATAATAAATTAAAAATTATTTCATTATTTTTTTATAATTGTATTAATTCAAAATAAACACCTCTTTAAACATACCCACCAATCGAATTAAAGTGTGTTCATGTTTGGGTTGGTTTAACCACCTACACGATCAATGATTTAAAATTTAATTATGAATGAATGTGGGAAAATGAAAAATAATATTATTGTGATATATTAATAAAGAAATTATTATTATATGTTTTAGGAAATATTATATTAGGTATTCAACTTATTATTAAAGTAACATTTTTTCTCAAAAAATCATCGAAATAAGCTGTTATCATTTTGGTTTTCCCATAATGTAACCAAAACACATATAGAATGTAATAAGAAAATATTAAATAAATATTATTTATTTATTAAATAATATGAAATGATATATCAATAATAAAATTTTTATCAAATGATTGGTAATGAAATCAAAATTATTAAACATACCGAAAACAACTAAAGTTAATAACACCTGATGGTCAAAATACACTATAATTCATCAATGAACTCATGATAAAAATTTATAATAAGTATTATGAAAGGGTAATATTTATGAGTAATTTTATGAAATAGAATATTAAGTAAGATGTATTTTTTATATGAGGTTAGAGTGTTCTCAACTAGACATGGAAACCTCACAAGGGATTCTGTATCAATTTCCTTTTATTGATACATGTTTATGTTATTAACAATGTCTAAATTTTTATGGTTTAATTTCTAACACCATTGAATTTTTTATATCATGATTATATTATATTTCAAGATATTCAATTTTTTATTTCAAATTTTCTTTCCCATGGGTTTTTGGTTCAAAATTTTCAAAATTAGTAAGTAACTTGGTAACTCAAACTTATTTATCCGAGTTATATAATTTTCTTATAAAAATTACTTTTACAATAAATTACATTTTAATTGATGTTGTTTTTTTTATGGGGAAAAGAGTTTTAAACAAAATCCTTTTTCATGAAAGGTTTTCTATTCATTTTCTTCAAAACAAAGGATAATCTTTGAAAAGAGGCACGTAACTATGACTTTTGCATCGTGAATTTCAATATGTTTTCAAAAATATCTTTTCATGAGTTTGTTTTTATTATCTTCAAATGATATATCTCTAATTAAGTGATGTTTCATAGGATATTATATTATTATTCCTTTTCAAATAATATTTTGATACCCATGGTGACCTAAGTTCATATTATATAAAAACCCATTATATTTTCATTGGTTCATTAAGATATGTTAATAATTTATTTTATTTAGAAAACATATGTATGGATGATGATAGGTGGGGTCATATATCACCTTCCAATGCATTATTTTAATCTTATATCTCACAAGATAGTCAGGGTTGGACATGGCGAGTTTGTTCACATGGGCGTGATCATGATGCGTTTTCTCACATTTTCAAGTCTAAACATAATGTGTTTTTTCACATAGAAATGGGAATAATGGGATTTCTTACACTTTTTCCCTATGATTATAGTTAATCTACACATACGAGTTGATATTTATGTTATAAAACATTTTCAAGTTTTCCATAAATTTATTCCATGTTTCAAGATTCATATCATTTCCATGAAATTCCATGTTTTCATGAGTATAACTTTATAGGTTTTCAACTCTATTATGTCATATTAAAATATTATATGTTTTATCTTTTATGATTCCTTAATTAAGGTTTTAAAATATTATGTTCCTATAACATGTTTTATGATTTTCTTATATGGTATTACAATCATGTATTAAGATATTTATGTCTTCCTCATGTTCTCATCCGTGTTTATGATATATTACTCTATGATACGTTTTCCCTTATGTGGCATTTAAGTAAACACTATTCTTATGTTTATAATCCTTGGTTTATGAAAATGATTATAACATGTGATATACCTAGTAAAGGTTCTATAGGATCATGATTATAATGAAATGTTTTCAAGTTTAATAAAATAATCTATTTATGTTTCTAATCACCAAGGAACTAAACCTTTTAGTATTTGGGTTATGTGATTTCTTGTGATATGTATTATTTAAATCATGGTATTATTGTATTATTTATGATATTTTTAGCCTGTTTATCTTCAAATAAACATTTAAAAAATTGAAGGATCCATTACAACTCTCCATTGAGATATGAAATTCCCTAATAAATTCACCTCAAAATCCTAAAACTTACACTTAGAAAACTTTCTAAATAGATGATGATGTCGAATAACATTCAAAATATATTTTAGGATATCTAAATTTTCATTCCTAAACATATAAAACCGGAGGATTCCATCAATGAAAACTAAAAAAAAACCCATTCTTAGAACTCACAAAAAATAGAGTTAATCTATCCCATGAGTAGTACTAGGGTGTTCATGAAACTTAAATGCATTACTGCAAACTTATTGTGCCCATAATGACATCTAAAGATAGTCTTTAGAATATTCACATATTTTACCCTCATATGATGATACAATGAATACAAATCAATCTTATTGAACCATATTTCTATATTTAGCTAGTTGAATAGATGATCAGGGTATATAATAGGATAAAATTTATTCACCATCTCATGATTTAAGTGATAATAATCAATATAATATCATATACTTACATATTTTTTCTTTGATGAACAATATTGGAGAACCCTAGGATACACACTGGGTTGAATGAAACCATTATACAAAAGATCATTAAAATGAATTTGTATCTCCTGTAACTCATAAAGATCTATCATTGATGGATTTATTGAATTTGAAGAGACACACAACTACAATTCTATCATAAACATTATTTCACATCAGAGGGGAAGTGTTATAAAATATTTAGGAAAAACATCACGGTACTCTTCTACATCCCTTAAAAACACCATCTACTGAACCTATACTGAACTCAACATATGCTCAATCATCATAGAAGATATGAGATCGATGTGTTATTGACCCATTTTATGGCTCCACTCACTAATTTACATGACATTTTCACTCTTAGTATTAAATAATATAACTCTCCCTTTGATGAAATCAATGATAAACTAAATTGAATAAAACTAACCCATGTTTAGGATAAAATTATATGATTTTATCAAAAAACATAGGAAATTTATCAAAAATGGATGTTACTCTAAAATTATCTCACAATATTTAAAACATATTATAAGTTAACTCAACCTTCAACTAGCACAATCAACAATAGGGGGACTAGAAATATATCAACCTTGAGTCCTAAATCCTATAATAAGATGAGTGAAAAAAATGAGTGTGTAGAACATAAATTTAATAAGGCATAAAACCGGGTAGAAAATAGATAGATGGTACCTCACATGATATATGACTCACATAGAGAAGGAAAATCAATCATGTGAATAAGACCACATACCTAACCATGGCCTACCTAACCCTGATGTTGACCTCATCCATGTATGTACTATAACCTATATCCCTAATCATGAGGTGCATCATGGGTCTACCTGCTTCCCAGCACATTTTATCTTCATTGACCAAATACGGGAGCACCTTGCATCTACTCCTATCTCAAAGGATATTTATGAAACAACTAAACCTAAAGGGTCCCACCAACTCTATTCTATCTAATTAGGAAGGTTGTACACTTAAAATTATCATGAACATGATATATATATGAAAATAAAACATCTAATATCCCAATAGGTTTTTGAGAATGACCATATCTAATGAAACAAGATGAGGGTCGCTAAAGCTGACTCCATATAGTCTAAAAATTCAACTAAAAAATAAACTAAGAACCTATTATCATAAATTTTATTCTCAATAATTCCCGAAGACTTTATTCCTGTGATGATATGGACTGAGCCTATATCTTTTCAATAAGATCTTCCCTTGGAAACACCTCAAGTAATGTTGAAAATGTGAGTGACCTGGTACTAGATCACCAGATGCATCACCTTATCAAAATGACTCTCTCTAGACTCTTCATATGGAAGGAGGTATGAAGAATAACAAAAAAGGTTCTTGAAATATATTCCAAAATCATTATTTATAGAAATTATTTAGTAAATTGAAATCATCTCCCATCGTCATTATGTATTCATATTCAAATAAAAAACTCATCTTAAAACTGATCATGAATAGTATCCCAAAAAAATTCAAACTCATAATTATTAACAAGGAATAAAACCCATCCTTGATGATAATCTCCTCCAAAAATACTATCAGGTAATGATATACATCACTTATTCATAGAATATATCAAATAGAAAGTGATTTACACATCCTTTAAACACGCCTTAGTATCTTGAACAGAAAAGGTCCTCATAATTATGAAGGTTTTTATATAAGAACTTATATAGTGTTCTCTTCTAATAATAATACTCATCAACCTCAACTATATAGTTATATACTAGTGTATTCTATTATATATCCCCAGGGATAACTAATCACATGCACAATAAATTATGGGGCATGATCCTTACTGAAGTCTCTACATTATAAAAAATATCACATCACCCAGTATATTTAGTAAAATTAATTTCCTTGCATAAAATCATAGGGGGTGACAATTTCCTGTTTTTTAGTCACTTTCCCTTGATTATATCATGTACTATGTCCTAATAATATTATTTCCCTACCAACCCATGAAATCCTCACTGAGTTTTATCTCCAATTTCCATCTAATTTCTCAACCAAAGCTCTAATACCACATTATCATGACCCACATCCATCAGTACCCCTTATAGACCATCAGTGAAGACATTGGTGACCCCCAAAGCCTGCCTCCAATAGGCTAGAAGTTGATGACTAGAACCGAGGGTATATATTACACACATATGAGAGGAATTAACCACAAAATTATTAGGTAAAGATAAATATTCCACCAATCAACTCCATGATATAAATAAACCAATTCTAATGCATGTAATGTTATAAAAATAAATACTAAAAAGGTAAATATCATAATAATATCTTATTAAAATGACTCACAAACAATAGAAAACCTCGAACAACATCCACGAATTAGTAAAGTTAATATTGATCATCAACTCCCTACGGTATACTTGAATATATATATATATATATATATATATAGGTTTGGGTGTCATGAAGCACCCCAATTTTACCCCTCTTGATCTGATAGTGAAGACAAGAGTGACCCTCCAAGATCACCTCTAATATGACATGGGTTGATGACTAGAACCGAGAGTATAAAACATGAACATATGGGAGACATTACCCTCATAATTCTCAGGAAAATATAATAATCCACCAATAAACTCTATACAAATAAACAAAAAAAATCAATATATGTAATGTCATAAAATAAAGAAAAAAGGAAAAGTACCATGAGTAACCCCTATAATAGTGACTTCAAACCACAATAATCTCTTGATCGACCTTCATGATCTAGTAAGGCCTACCTCAATCACCAAATCCCACCCATATAACCAAAGATACACACACACATATATATATATGGGTGAACATACAAGTATAATCAGTAGGATCCTCCCTAAAACTTCTTTTGTAAATGTGTAAGAATCATTCTAAATCCCCAATGAATAAATATTAAAATAAAATCATCACCTAAAATAGGAAAACTATATTCCCAATATCACTAAGGATTTCCAACAAAGTAACACAAAATAGTAGTTAACATAACATTAAAATCATATATAAAAGGAAGGTACCCCACTTCCACTTTTCCACAGAACTAGTCACCCTAAACCCCAATGTTTTACATTTTGGTGATCCCATCCACTCAAAAATATATATTGCACATCAATTCTAACACATGAAGATCATATTAGAAAAAAATGTCTTTCATATCCTCATAGTCGCATAGTAAGACTGAGTTCCATTACATCCCATGTAAATACACATAATACCAAAATCCCTCACAACCCACACATAAATACACATGTGAAAACTGCAATATATTACAATCCGGATACATATATACACTAAAATTATAATCCTCCCCATCCTTCATATACATTTATATTAAAACGTTTATCCATTATAACCCCTATGAGTACACAATTTATAATTACACGACACTATATCCTTAATATGTCTATATAACATACTCTTCCTATATGAGAGAGTGAGTTAGGGGGCGTAGTTATCCATTATATCTCTGACAACATAGATGTTAGGAAGACACCCAGAACCCAAGGCCACATATGGGAATTAGTCATGTTATTTGTTAGAGTTGATGGATTATAATAAATTAAAAAACACAATGAATGTTACAACACACAACCTTTATAAGTGAAACTATCGCACCTAAGACTCAATATATAGATAATGTTCCACATAAAAACCTAACTACCAAATATAAGGATTGAAAAGATAATAATTTTTAATAACATAAGTATAAAGATTCAATATTATAACCAATCATTAGTTATTAATCAAATACAATAATTTTATAATATCCCACCATTAATCCTATATTAATATACACATTAATCATTTAAATTTAAGGTGATTTAAATTTAATATTATAATTCTAGTTCCTATATTACATTCCTTTTAATCATTTACCATATCAATATTAAACATTACAGTAACCATCCCCATTAAATTATTCCTCTATTAATTACCAATCCATAATCCAGGGCACTAAAACACAATTATACCCACTTCAATAAAGAATATACCTAAAATGTAATAATAAAAAAGAAAATTAATTAAGAAAAAAAAAACTAATCATGGTTCCCAACTCGAGACAACTATCCCAACAATATCCCCAATAACTTTCCACACAATCCCTATTATCCCACCATCAACCACATCAAGTTACTACTGCCACAATATCACAACATCTCCACCCTCACCATAACATCCAACCATACCCAGTTCCATATAAAATCCTAGAAAATGATTAATATTATAATATATATAACATAAAATAATAATTTTGTCATCAATATTGTTAATGAAAAATAAATAAAACATCAATCAATGCATACAATCTTTAATAAAATAAGGACCAAATGTTGTCAACCACTAGTATTATTCCCAAAGAACATCGTATTTTCATTATTTCCTTGATCAAATCAATTCATTATTATAAAGTTTAAATAAGAAATGAAACCTAATATAATAATAACTAATAGTGAAAATATTTATCCATATAACATAATCAAATCAATACTTTTTTTGGGTTAATAATTTCTTAGGAAGAATAATAACACCAATTGTTAGTATAAGACATTCATTAGATGAGTGAAATATAGAATTTAAAATTTTTATCACTATAATGAAATAACAACATCATCTTAGGTGATCATTAATTCCTTGTTTAAACATGAGGATCCCATGAAGAAGGAATTAATCATAAAAATTAATTGAATAGTTACCTCATTTGATTTGATGAAATAGGCATGATTTTCTCATCACAAAAAATCCTTTCTTGAATTAATTAGTGAAATATCCCTCTAGATCATCCAAAAATGATCTAAAAGTCTATTTGAATATTGATCATTGATATCTGAGTGCTAGTGAAGGTAATCAATGAACCTTTTAACATTATGATGATTGTCACAACACCACTTTTTCAATCTGGGAAGAATAACATGGATTGTGGTTCTTAAAAGAACTCTTTATCTCATAAGTATATAGGTGAGATGATATAAGAGATCCCAAATTTTAGTGGATGAATATTCCTCAAATATTGATCTCCTCTTGACTTATATAGGCTGGTCCAAACACTTATAAATTTCACTTTTTCCCATGAAATTGTTTAACCTTATAAAAAATCCCCTAAATAGATCTAATTACCTGTAAATCTTGTCAAAAAGGTCACTAATATTTTAACACATTATTATAACATATAAAATTTGTCACATGATAAAATAAAAGTCTTTATCTCGACTCATTGTTCCCATAAACATTTTACGAAACTTTAATATTAAAATATTATTTGTTCGTAAAATATTTTTCCTTGTATTAACTTAAAAACACATGATTAAAATTATTAAATAAATTCAAAACTTATTATTCTTGAATAAAAAAATGTTTAATTTATTTATATATTTTCAATCATTCAAACTCGGACATTAACCGAACTCCATGACAGGGACCACCATGTCTTAAACTCATATTCATTAGAATAGACATAATTTTAAACATGATTAGTGTTTGACCCATTAAGCCTTTATCTTGAAATCAATGAGTACTAATCATAGGATAGGAGAAGATCCTAACAAACAATAAAGGGTCATAAGGAGATAAGGTATAGTCATAGAATCAAAAACCTCATATGAACACACACCATGTAAAATAATCTCTTTTTTTGTGATATCTAATAAAGAAGGATGCACACTTTATGTCATCATACTTTCTTGATTTAATATTTTATGACCTCACCAGATGATCTTACATTCTTATACAATGTCATCGAATTTCATAAAACTATCTTGGTCAACTAGACTTGAAATATCTCCTCCTTTTGAAGGTGAAAAATTATGGATTGAACATTTAATAAATTAGATACCACCAATGATATTCCCAATGTACACTACTCAAAAAAATGTCATCATTTTAATATATCATTAAAGTTCAAAAACAAATAGTACACTCTGATATTGATATCAATTTTAGATAAAAATACACATTCTTATGGATAGGAATAAGTAATGGCACCTATAACATGTGGTGTTCCTATTGATAGTCTAGTCCTTATTATCTCATATACTATATACCACAAAGTGTGAACTTCTTGATAATATGTATTAATGATTATGATCCCCTAACACCTGATTTTAAAACATCATCGGTTTCTTGTCAGTATGATGTAACTAGACCATAGGATATTAGTTTAATATTACTATCATAGTATCTTGAGGTATCATTATAGATGATAACTACAATAATCATTTTATATAATAACTAATAAAATGAAATTAAAATACATATAAAATAACCAAAATAAATGTCACTATAAGGGTAAGTAAACACGTACATATCAAACTATATACATATAATGGAAATAAAATTACATTAATGATTTGGGTCTATCCCCCCACTCATAACACTCCCACTTTCACTAGCTCTCGCATGAGAACTATGCTTCTACTGAGATATGTCTTTAGTTAGAGGGTATAACATGTTATCCTCTATTGAAACTATAATAACAATGACTTTGCCTCTTAGTGTAAAATCCCACTAGTGATTAAACTTCTGAAGTATATGCTTCTCCTCTAGTGTGAATTGGTCTCCTAGACAAGTTCCATTGGAATCATATTATCCTAGTAAATTGAAATAGGGGTTTCACTACTAGGACTACCAATAATGTATGATACAAATTTTTTGTATCCATATTTCCTCTTTAGATAAATTTGAATACATTATATAATCATATTATTCTATTGGATTAATGACTGCAGGTTGCTTCAATATTCTCTAACTCATTACACCACCATTATAGAAAAAGAAATAGTCTTACTACAATATCATATTATATTGATGTATCTAGAATCTTGCATCAATTTATACTCTCACTACTAGATCCTTATCTCCTCCATACACCAGAAACATATCCTTTATATATCTCATGTTATTCAAAATAGTTTTCACTACTTCCCAGTGCTGCTTTATTGGATTATATTGATATCTGACCACCATGCTTAAATCATAGGCAACATAAAACCTAGCATATAACATTACATTCATAATATATCCCACTATATATGCATAACTTATTCTTCTCATATTCCCAATCTCCTCCTATTTTTATTGACACATTTTATAGAGATTTATACCACATGACATTGCAAAAAATATTCTCTTAGATTGTTATATATTGTACCTTTTGAATACCTTGTCAATATATATACTTTGACTTATCCCAAGTAACCTTTGAGATCTATAATTATAGATTTTGATTCCAAGAATATAGGTTTTTTCATGGAAAAGTGTTGATTTAACTATATCTTAACTAATACAAAGACTTAAACTTCATTTACTATAATTAACATGTCATAAAAATATAATACTAGGAAAATTATGGAATTTCAACTAACCTTATTATAAACACATGGCACACTTTCATTCTTGATGAAACCAAATTCTCTTATAGCCTCATCAAAAAGAACATTCCTTGATCATGATTCCTCCTTCAATCTATAAATGGATCTCTAAATCATGTAAACCTTATTATCACTCTTTCAAATAATAAACACATTGGGTTGTGTCATGTTGATATCTTCAAAAAACATTAAATTTTTAAAAACATTTCTGTTATTAATTTTTAGAATATAATAATCATGGAAGGCTTATATTAAAAGGAATATTATGATGGATTTCAACATTGTGACTAGTGAGAAGGTTCCTTCATAGTTAATGACTTGATGTTTCTAAAATCCTTCATAACTAGTTGTACTTTATAGGTACTTACTTGACCATCCATATATAACTTTTCATTAATAACGATTTACATTTAATAGGGTATATTTCCACTATAGGGTCAACCCAAATCCAAACATAATTTTAGTACATAGACTCCATCTCAAAATGAATGATTTTTTTACCATTTAGTACTATCCTTGCACCTACTTCCTTCTTGTAAGTTAGAGGTTCATTATTCTCAAGGAGTAATGCGTCACCTGACTCAGTGATAATAAAACTATTTCTCTTTGGTTCTATAACATCACTAGTAGACCTACATAGAACTTGTGTCTTGATAAAATATTTCTCTCCCACTTTCTCTTATTAATATTGTTCCTATACCAACTCTTTTGTATCCAGAGAATCAACTTCATTGAATTTAATAGGCTATTTCCATTGGAAACTTGTTCCCTTTCTAGAAATATGGTATGTATTACCATAATAAATTTTCTATCTAAAGAGTTATATATGTAATATCATTTTTTTCCTTATGACATTTTATAAATGTGCACTACATTCTTAAAGATGTTAGCTTTTCATTTTGTATTATATTAAAAAATTTCTCACATCCCCATATACACATATGTGATAGAGTGGGGGTTTTCCTATACCATAACTCATACGGAATCCCTTATGCTGCCTTAGTTGGTAATCTGCCTGGTATATAATCCATTTTCTATCGTGAATAACCATAAAAGGATAATAGAAGCATTTCATGACTCATCATCAATCTTACCATGTCAAAAAATGTATAATTCATCCTTTTAATTAAAAAATTACATTGAGGTGTATTAGGAGGAGTGGGTTTGGAGGCTATCCCAAACTCCTTCAAGTGATCGATGAAAGATTGGTTTAAATATTATTCACATTGGTCTAAGTTGAGTTTCATTATATTCTTACCAATTTATTTTTCAATTTCATGATAATATTACTTAAACATATTAAATAAATCAGGCTTATACAATATTAAGTAGACATATCCATACCTATTAAATTCATTGATAAAAGTTATAAAGTAATAAAAACCACATATTTCCTCTTTTAGAAATGAACCACATACATAGGCATGAATAAATTAAAGCAGTTTTGTTTCTCTTATTCCCTTTATATTAAGAGGTGTTTTGGTCATTTCCCCTTGTAAAAAAGCATGAGATAAATCTTAGGGTCATAACTCAATAGTGTCTAAAAAATCTGTTTGATATAATTTTTGAAAATTCTTCTCATTTATATGACCAACCCTGAAGTTCCATAGATGAGTATGATGTGATTCATTATCACTATATTTTTCACCAATTTTTGAGATTGGTTTATAAAATTAATGAATATAAAATCCATTATTAATATGTACCATACCATAATATATGTTATCCATATAAAATATACAACATTAACATCCACAATTGAAATAAAATCACATACTGTCTATACACGACATTGAGATTATGTTTCTGATAAAAAAAGGTATACGATAACATCTTTTTAATTCAAGAACCATACCACTAGGAAAATTAATACAAAAATATCCCACTTCTAATACTTAAATCCTTGAACTATTTTCTACCCAAAAATCCTCCTCACCCTTGGAAATATTTCTAAATCTACATGGTTTCAATATATGATTGAAAATGTGTGAACAAAATGTCATATACTATACCAAACTTTTAGATATAAACAAACTAAATTCAGTGACAAAAATACATAAAGTAAAAGCATCACATTTCTTCCTCAACCTAAATATTCAATTCTTCTTCCAATGGACCTTCTTTTCACATGTAAACCAGATTACTTCCAAGACATTTCCATCCCTCCGTATCTTTGGTTTCATGGTGGGTAGGTGTGTCAGTGTCTTTGGATTGGGCTTATCATTTGACTTGTTATCAATGAATTTCCTTCTTTTTTTCACCATAAGTATAAATGAGTTGGTATTATTCATATCCTTACCTCCTTCTAGAACTAAATCCAATAGATCTGGTAGTGAATTTTGATGTTATTTATATTTTAATCAATGATGGAAATCAAGAATCTAGGTGGCAAAGAGGAAATAATGAGAACATTTATTATCTACTTGTTTAACTTGTACCTAAGAAGATCTATTTTATCAATTTACCCAATAAATTTGATTACATGATATACTTACTAAATCCATTATTCCATCATACTATAATACAATTCACTCTATTTCTAATATATTTTTTACCATGTTATCTCATAATAAAGTACTTAGAGATGAGACAACATTTTTTAGGAATCTTCATCCTTGTATATTTTTTTAGCTCACTAGACATTGATGAAAGAATAATGAAATATAGGGAATCATCCATATGATTATTATACTTATCTTTATCCACATTTATTTCTCTAATATGGGACTCAACAATAAGTTGGTATTGAAGCATATAAATATTCCAATATTAGCATTGTACTATGCACAAGTGCTTGTACCACACCTAGAAGTTATTATCAGTTATGATATTATATTTAAAAAATATCGATTATAGAGATATTGAACAAGTGCTGATGATTTCCATTTAATCTAAAAAAAGAAACCATATAAGATCAGTACTTATCTTTATTACCGATTGACATTGCTTATTAATTTAATATTTAAATGTCACCCACTATTTTATTGAATCCTAGTAGCCCTTAATCAATTTATTAAGGATAATCAGTCTCTTGAGTATTATAGTTTAAAGGATCCTTAAAAATCCTATTCATAGTATAAGATATGTCTACTCCACTAATTAGAGAGTTTCAAATTAGGATTTTATCTGGACCACTACATTGACTCATGACTCCATGAACTCTTGAGTGAAGTCTCAACTTTTATAAATCATAAGCATAATTTACTCAAGGATTTTCTCTAAAACTGAAACAAAATGTCTATGGAAATTTCTTTACAACCAAATTTAATTAATTAAACTGACCAATATCATAAACATTTACTAGTAGTAAGGGAACCTTTGACAAGGGATGGAAAGCACCTCATACATATGATTTTATTCAAATTGAAGTGATAGAAAGAATTTAAATTTATATATCTTTGATGGATTTTAATTATTCTCAATAAATGAAACCATTTTCTATTTAAAATGATTATTATATGTGATCACACTCACAACTTAACCATAAATAATATATTGTGTTCTTTGTGTATTAATTCTTTTATCTATGCATGATTGTTTATTATTACACGTTTTTGCCTAAAATACACATGAAAAAAGCATGCATAAATAAATAAATGATGTGATTGATCCATTGAGTGTATAATAGATCAACCAAGACCCTAGTGGTGTCTTACTAAGTCACATTTTCCTTGAGTCATAATGCTTACCACCATCCAACATATCAACGCCTCATATGGTACTTCATTGAGTCTTGGAATATCCATTTCATATTTCATCTTCACCATTGTACATAAATACTCACACAAAAGTGAGCGGATTTTAGGAATGTGAAATATACATGAATACAATCAATCATAGATATGCATTCCCTTATATATATAAATAGAGTGAATGATAATTAATAAGAATTCAATAATTAATTAATTATGTAAAACATCACACACATTGAAATAATTAAATAAATAAATAAAATTACTATACGTATGTTGGGTGGTCTACCTCATGATCAGTTATAATTAAATATATATGATAAATAAAATTAAATTATCATTTTATTCAATATGATGGTATTTTTTATGAATTAAAGTCAATTAATCTAATTTTAATTCATATATTTTAAGGCATACTATCTGAAAATTACTTTTAATTCATTCAAAAAATATATTTAATTCTTTGATTTTGTTGTAATGTTTTAGGCCCTTGGGTTGCTTAAAACCCCCCAAGAGGGGTTCTGATCACGTTTTCAGCCTAGATTGGGCTTATCGAGTTGGGACAACCAAACTCAATCATCAGGCCAAGTGGCTTGTAGTGCCCCCACAAAAGCCCATAGATAGTCCTTTTCTCTCACTAGGATTCATGAGAATGATATAGGAGATCCCAAATCTACGTTAATGAATAATCCCCGAATAGTGAACTCCTCCCGACTTATATAGACTGGTCCAAACACTTAAAAATTTCACTTTGAAACAAAAAATGTTTAACCATATAAATAAGTACTTAAATGAAACTAATAACTTAGCACTCATGTCAAAAATTTCATTAATATTTTACCAAATTCTCATAACATATAAATATTTTATATGATAAAATACATGTATTTAACTCTACTTTTTGTTCTCCAAAATATTAAACGAACCTTGAATATTAAAATAATATTCATTCCTAAAATATTATTTGTAGTATTCAGGTAATAACTCATGAATACTGTGATTAAATAAATCAAAAAATTATCATTATTGACTAAAATAAGGTTCAATCTATTTATATCTTGGCAATCATTCAAAACTAGACATCGCTCAAACTCCATGGTGGGGCCATTCATGACCTAAGATCCTATTAATTAGAATAAGCTAGAATTTTGAAAATACTTATTGTGTGACCCTCTAGGACCTTATCTCAATAACATGGAATACTAATCATATACCAAGTGTGGAGACTAGTAACACATCAAGGCCCTTTAGAAGATAAGTTATAGTCATAGAAATCCAAACCTCATATGAAAACACACCATTTAGTTTAATCTCTTAGTCTTACGATATCTAATAAAGATGGGTGCACAATTCATGTTATCATACTTTCATGATTTATTATTTTATGACCCTACAAGATGTAGTTAACTTATTCTAATATGGAAAATTATTTCATAAATATACTATCATCATGGTTAATTGGGATTGATATATCTCTTCCTTTCATAAAAAAACTATCTTAACCCTTCAATAATTTACATACCACCAATGATATACCCAAAAAAAGTTAACTCATCATAACTTAAATTTCATGGTTTTATTCTAGTATCAATTTACACAATCAAATAGTACACACTGATAATAATCTCAAGCCTATAATTAACTACACATTCTTGCAAATAGAAACAAGAAATGACACTTGTATCATGTAGTGTTCGTATTGGCGAATTAGTCCTCATGATATTATATACTTGATATCACCAAGTGAGAACATTATGAGAATAAGTATCAATGACTAGGATACCCCAAAACATCAGGTTCATTATTCAATGAAAATGCAATTACTATAAATTCATAATGTCCATACCTCATATGAAATATTGACTTAATAATAACATCCTTCTTTACTTGCAATTGATGATACCCATAATGAAGGTCGATCATTGAAAAATATTGAGCACAATTGAGTATCAAACAATTTATAAATATGAGGTAGATGATACTTATACTTTATAGTAATAACACAGATTTACCTATATTCAATACACATCCTCCTAGATCCATATTTCTTCTTAACAAAAAGAAAAGGGGATACCCTTGGTGAAACACTAGTGTATATAAATTTCCTTTCACGCAGATACTATATTTGTTTCACTAATTCTACTAATTACAAAATGGCTATTATATAGGGAATATTTGATATATGTCTTTAATTAGAGATTAAATCAGTGGAAAACACAACTTCGTGTTCTGGTGGATCTATACGTAATTCATCAAGAAATACATCAATGTATTCTTGTACAATAGGCACATCTTCAATTTAAATATAACCTTTTTCATCCATATATTATTTATACTCTTCATACCCAAGAATTTTATTTATAAGATCCAATAGAGGTGAATCAATACATAACCTAAATGATGAAGTCTCCCTCTAAAGATAAGTAATTCTATATCATCAACACAAATCATAATTTATTTCACTCAGAAATAAAATTTTTCATTATATTTTAAAAGAAAATACATATCAAGTATTATATCAAAGTAAACCCTATGTATAATAATAAATTGTTTAAATAGAGAATGTTTATGTGTCATAATAAGAACTGACTAACACATCTATATTGCAGTGAGATTACATCTAGGATTATTTAATGAAAACTCACTTCTTAAGGTGCTATGGAAATATCTAATTTTTTTGAAAACATGGAAGATATAAAAGAGTAAAAATATATAGAATCAAATAAATCATTAATAAAATATGATGCTATTATTAAAGAACCATCCACTATATCTTTATGAACTTTAACCTCAACTATAGTGATTGCATAGTCATAGACTTTATCCCATGTCCTTTTCTAAGAAAAATTACCTTGATGTATAGAACATTCATTCGTATAGTGTCCTATATTATTATCATCGAAACAATGAACATTTAAATCTTCTTTATTTCCCTTTCAATCAGGTAATTGATGGACATTATCTCCATACATGAAGAAAACTCCCATTCCCAACAAGCATATTCTATGGTGTTTCTTTACACATTTATTATAAGTTATAAATTTCAACCTTTCCTTCTATTATTTCTTTATATTTAGTTTTCTAGTGTGTTTAACTACCCTATTCTTATATTTAGTTCCTCAAAACTCACAAGACTTGTAGAATTATTTCTTTATCTTGATCTCACTTGATATTATATCCTCATATAATATGAATGGTTGGGATACTAGTACCCTTCAAAGGATTGGAATTATTCTATCTAATAAATGGTCAATATTACTCTTTGGATTACATATATAGTCAAAAAAATTACATACTAACATTGTAATGTTGGTGTCATACATAGAAACATTTTTATCTTCCTTTTGTCTTATAATCATGTATTGTCTTTTCATATCCAATCATTACTCACGGGGAAAATATTTTTCAAAGAAAAATACCTTAAAATCCATCCACTATTTTTTTATATTTCCACATTATCATTAGTGTTTGAATCAATGACCACCATTGATATGAATCCCTAGTGATATGATAAACTATCAGGACAACCTTCTTTGTTCGATTACTTACCAATGCAAGAAATATATTCTCTAAGGAACTTATCCATTTCTCAGATAAAAAATGATTATTATTCCCATTAAATGATAGAGGTTGTTGATTCATGAAATAGTCCAACATTATTACAGCATGTTGAATATATATTGGCTACTTTATTATAGCATGGTTCTTAGTCATAACCTGAGTTATCTACCCCAATATAGTTAAAATTTGTCCAGCTCCGGCTCCACCTCCACTGTCTTGACTAGGAGTAAAGTCCTTACATAAATTGCATGCATTGATATGGTTTTTATTATTTCTACTATGAACCATTTCTAAATAATTAAATAAATTTTATTAGATCATAATATTATGAATCATAATGTATAATTTATAAACTGGTGAAACACTTGACATAACTTGAAAATTTATTCATATACAATCTTAGAATCATAAGCTTAGTATTATTGGGAATAAAAATATTTTCAAATCATTGATAATGGTTTGTAAGTAAAATGTTAATTAAACCAATAATATCATTTGAGAGTGTCAAACCAAGTGCGCAGTAAGGGAATACTCACCGTTCACTAGAATGATGGATGAGATATACTCGACTAAGTCTTTTAAGGGTTATTATCCATGTATGCATCTATTCCAAAAACATGTCCACATGTAGTATCAAGACATGGATGTATTTATAGGAAATCCATATAATCTCTACCTTACATAAAATGTTATGATATTATTATAAAATTAGACATATCCTTAGAGTTTATCATTGATTTATTTTACCAAATCTATGTTATCCTTTATATTATTCCCAAGTTTCATACTAAACTTCCTCTAATAACAAATTAAACAACCTGACTCTAGTATCATAGAGACAATGGTTATTTTACAACATTTTTATAAAATAAAAGATATCACATCCTAAAGGATTGAATAGTTTAGTAGTCTAGGGAGACTAGAAACATACCTAATTCTCATAATACCTATGAAAACATGAAATATAATATAATAATTCTTATGATAATTTCATTATTTCTTTTACTGAATCCATGAATTCATTCACAGATCACTTAATCATATCCCATGGAAAGGAGAACATAATAAATAGATAACTCAGATGCTCAGAAACAGAAATTACACAATATAAGCTATCATAAAATAAATAAATCGTAGATAATATGGATGAGATAATCAATAAGTCAAATATGACATATAAATAAAACCAAAAATGGGTACTAAATCCATGGATAATATAAAACCATAAATAATAACATGGATAATAATAATTGGTTTCATAATTATAGAATTCATAATGTTATAATTCATTGTGTTACCATCAAGTCGTTGTACCAAGAAAATATATGTAAACTAGAAATTCATACACCAAATTCCCAAACTATTTTGTCTCATGAGACATATAAATTTATATGGGGATATAATAATCCACAACCATCAATTAAAAATTCCAATTCACTCATGCCATGAAAGGGGTGGATAGCAATTTAATTCACAATCAATATAAACATTTGTATTAAAAAACAAGCACATAAAATGTTATCATTTATCCAATAAATAAATATGACATGATCATATAACATTCAAAGTACTATTTTTGATGGTATAAAAATATTATATCCTCAGTAAAGAATAATATTCACTAAATAATGTTGACATAGATATCAATACATTAAAAATATCTCTGAAATATTTCTTGAGTAAAATACCCCTTTTATTTTTAAATAAAATATATTAAAATCTAAAAATTTCTAAAATAAACAGGGAATTGTTTCCTTAAAAATTAAATTTTTGAACTTTTAAAGGAATATTCAAATCATTGAGTGATCATGACAGTGTGAAATTCTATTTATTTCATGTACATTAAAAAATTCCTTTCACATTTTTAGTAAAAAGTCAAAAGTACCTCATTTAGAAAAAGATAAGAAGAATAATATTAAACCATTTTTTAAAAACTAAATATTTTTTAAAAATTAATTTAAACTATCATATTATATTATTAAAAAAATTCTTGAACAAATTTCTAAAAAACATGGATATAGAAGAAAAAGGTTTTTTTACTAAAGTGATAAAAGAAGTCAATTTGCGTTAAAAATATTATTTCGGTATATTGAGTACTTTAATATAGGAAAATGAGAGGAAAAAATTTAATTAATAGAAATAAATATAATATAATAAAATTTATTGGATTTAATAAAAAAAGATAAAATAATTACCCTAGGGGAAACATAGACATAACCAATACCAAATAACGATGAGATTAGGAAATAAAACCCTTAACTCAGGGTTAACTTGATTTGTAAGCTCTTTTAGACTAATGTATAATAAATTTTAATTTATTATAATTATATAATATAACCATATAAATAATTATAATATCATATATGATCCACTTATAATATTTTAATACTCGTTTATTTATAATTATTTATTAAAAATGTCATTTCGAAGTGTTATCTTTTTCATTTTTCATGTATGTTTCGATTAATTTATCTCAGAACATACATATTTATCATGGTTAAATAATATATATAATTTTAATAATGATTTAAATGTAATATATATTAATTATATACATACTTGGAATCAACTTTGGAAGATAAACATGAAAAAGGAATCGCATCACTTCGTGGTGGTGGTAGTCCATTTATACGCACAAGGGATTTTATCATTTTTTTAATAAGTGTAAGGGTAAGAAGGTAAATAATATATTATATTTAAATAAAAATAATTATTTCATAAATATAATATATATTAATTAGTTACATATTTATAACCGTCATATTAAAATGGTTTTGAAAAACTAATTACACCGCTATGTGGAGATGGTAAACAGTTTGTACGTGCAAGAGATGTTTTATGATTTTCTTAAGATAAAAAAGACATGGAAAATGGTTTTTCCATAATAATAACATATAATTATATTTATTATACTTTAGTTATTATTTTATTGTAGTTACAACATATTTATAGGTAGTATAAGAAGAAATAAATTTGAAAGAGGGGTAAAAATGATTAGCTTGTCTTAGAGAGACATCCTTTAGATATCTCCATAAAGATTCTAGGGTAGGTATTTTAGGAAAAAAATAACCTGTATAATGTGAATAATGATTTTTGGGAGATATTTTTATAGGTTGTTTTTTATATATATGGATCAAGATGTGAGAAGAAGTGCGGTAAGGAGGTTTTCTTTTATAATTGAGGTGAGTGGCACACTTGTAATTTTTCAATGTTTGAAAATATTATTAAGTCATTTTATTAGAAAAATGGATCCAAAGTGAATCATTTAATTATTTGATAATTTAATTTATAAATAAAAACAAAAAATGATGTTAAATATGGTTTAAGTCATTTTAACCCTTATCTCTTAGTTTTAAAATCCTTGTTAACCCTTTTGACAATTTCCGCAAAATCAAAGTTTTCTATAAATTAAAGGTTTCGGAATGTTACCTAAATGAAAATTGACCCATATATGTAAAATATTTTATATATTGAATCATATAACATTCAATTTTCTGAATATAATATTTTTGAGATTTTTAAGTCATTTAAAAAAATTTAGTTTATTATAAAATATCGTTAATGTAATTTTTTGGAACAATTCTCTTACTTTGAATTTAAAGTAATAAAGATAGTTATGGAATTAGAATATGAAACTTTAAAACATAAAAAATATGTTATATTAATTTATAAAATTTATGGGACACAATAATTTAATTTTTTTTAATTACTTTTAATATTATTAAAATTATTTATTTTATTTTTTTATTAATTGAGTAAATACTGTATTAGTGTTTCATAAGTATTTAAGGTAAATATATAATCACTAAAAAATATAAATTAATTAATTTCATGAGAATATTTTAATCTTTCTAAAAATAAACTTTTATATTCATTCACAACTATTTTTTATCCCTACGTGACATATTAGAGGAATTTAAAAACAAGAGAGTTGCATTTTATATTTTTCTTTACACAAAATTTTATATAGGTAATTTTCATAAAAAAGTGTTACATAAACAATTAAATATCAAGAATAATGTGATAATGGTTAAAATAACATCATCCAATGATAATAAGGATGAAAAATAGTGGCCTTATCGCTTATTTTTAACCAAGGTTAACTCGATTTATCCTTTTATCATGGTGACCAAATTTTACTATTTTTGCAACTCATTATGACTAAAAATTAAGTTGAACTTATTAAATTATATTAATTACGATGATTCAAAATATGGAATTAATTTTATCAAATTAAATATCTATAATTGGGAGAAAATAATTTTATAATAATCATGTAAAGTATGATGAAAAGCATCCTTCTAAAAAGAATTCCTTTTTAAGTTTAAAATTATTTTTATACTAATATAAAGTATAATTTTAATTAATATGTAATTATATATATCATTTATAACTAAAGTAGAATTATATTAATTTAGGATCATGTTTTAAATATTATATAGTATTTTTTATTTAAAATAAATGTCAGTTTAAAAAAATTAGTATTTATCACTATTCACTGAAAAATCAATATTTTTTGAAAAAACCCAAAATTTCACCCTATAATAATTCTGATATGATTATTTCAGCAAAAATTAATCTAGTTTAATAAAATTTAATTTATAAAAGTTTAGAATTTATGTTTTAATCACATTCTTTAATAAATAAATTTTTATTGTGCTACTATTTTTTAGAAAGAAAAACATACTATAATTAAAGCTAAAGCATTACAAATATAGTAAACCATTAATAGTTATTTATTTTAGATGGTAAATAATTGAAATGTGTTAGTATTGAAAAGGTTATTTTATATAATTTCAATTTTATTTTTGTTATATATTTTATTTAATTTTTTTAAATTTTAAAAATATTATAAATAAAATTTGACAAATAAAAATTTATTTTTGAATTCCTCATAAAAAATAGATTCGGATGTATTTTTGATATGTTTTCAAAAATAATTTATTTTTAAGTGAATAGTAAAAAAAATATCAATTTTGAAAATACCATCAATTTCATGTGAATTATAATTTTTGAAACCTTTTTTATATAAAAAAATATATATTATGAAGTATAATAATGAATTTTAGAACACCGTTAATTTTATAAATAGATTCTAAACATTTTGAAAATTTATACATCGGTTTAATGAAAATAATTCTTCGTCTATTTTGATTAATTAATTATAACATAATAAAAATGAGTTTCTTATTTTTTTTATTGTAAAATTAATTAACTTTTAATGTTAATAATTATTTTAAATTCATTTTAATAAATATTATTTAATATTCTATCCTATTCGTAAATTTTTTTCTTAAATAAACACTTTTATAAAAAACAAGTTTTTATGTGTTACATGCACTATCATTAAGATTAATTACCCTAAAAATATAAATTTAATTTGATAAAATAATTATTATATTTGAGATAATATTTTTTATATTATTTAATATTTTTAATTTATTTTTTTTCAATAAAATTTATATTGTTAGGATTAAAGCTAATTATCATGATAATGGTGAAACAATTATTTTAAAATTATTTTATTATTGATTTCATGGAATTTATATATATTAAATTTAATTTAATTCATTTAAATAATGATTCTAATATTATTTATAAACTAATAAATATATATATTTACACTCTTTTAATTGGTCATCAATACTAAATAAGTTTAAGAATCCATAATGGTAAAAATGTATTTTTTGCTCTAAAATAGTTTTTATACACATTATTCCTTTTAAATTAAAAGTTATTTTTATAATATTTAGAAATTTAATTGGATTAAATATTTGTTAAATTTTTTTCCATAACACATAGATTATTTTATAAAGGTTATCTTATAGGTTTAGTAATAATTTAATTACTAAAGTAAAAAAATAGTAACTGAGGTAAAAACTAAAAAGGAAAAAGTTATAAAGAATTTGAGAAAGAACTTACACCAATAAATATTGTCTCCAAATGACGTAAATGAAGGATAATTTTCCAAAAACACTTTACCACTTCACCTTTTGAAAATTTTGGAACCTTTGACCCTTGAATAGTGAATGATTATAATTGAAATGTGAAAGGTGTTTCCAAAACTAGCTATATCCTCCCTTAAAAATGGATACCACTTCCACCCTTCAAAATATACACATAAACTTTAAATTACACCATAAAAATATTATATCTTTCTCTCACTATAACTGTATCATAAAAACATAAGCCTTTGGTCACTCATAATTAGTTTAATCCATTAAATTTTAAGGGAACTTCCAAGGAAAAATCAAGTCTCCAACGTGAGTGTTATCATATTTTAAAGTTTTTATTCTTAATATTAATCTTCAAAATATCTTATAATAATAATATTATTATGAATTAAGTATAATTATTATAATTATATGTTTTTATATTAATGGTAAAACCCTTAAATATTTAATTTATCCAATTTGGAAAACAAAAGAACATTATCAGTGCGTCGTACGAACTACCACCTTTATAAAGCAATGCCATTTATTTTCCATTATCATATTTAATGGATGGTATTGATGGTGGTAATGATGTATAAATAATATATATATCCTAAAATTTATATTCTTATATTTCAATTTAATAACCACCTTCACCCCCTCTCATGTGTTGATAAATGAGAATGTTAATCATTCATACGTGTAGGTTACCGCTTCCATGACGAAATGTTTTTCATTTTTATCTAGATTTCCATAAATTTTATAAAAATATTCAAATATTTTTCACCATAATAATAAAATAAAAATAATATCATTATTATTGTATTATAATTATATTATGTCAAAAGAAACACCTCTTTAACCATACCCGCCAATCGAGTTAAAGTGTGTTCAAGCTTGGGTCGATTTAAGCAACTACATGAAAATCATTTAAAATCAAATTATTAATGAATATTGGAACAAAAAAACTAATATTATTTTGATATGTTGAGAAAATAATTATCATTATATATTTTAGGAAATATTATAGCAAGTATTTAACTTTTTATTAAAGCAACATTTTCAGCCGCTAAAATAATCAAAATAAGCCGTTATCAATTTAGTTTTCACATAATTTAACCAACATACATATGGAATAGAATAAGAAAATTTTAAATATATATAAGTTATATATTAAATAATATTAAATTATATAACAATAATTAAATTTTTATCAAATTATGGGTAATGAAATCAAAATTATTAAACATGTACAAAATAATTAAAGTTATTAACACGCGATGGTCATAATACGCTATAATTCATTAATGAACTCATGATAAATAATTATAATAAGGATTATAAAATGGAAATATTTATGAGTAATTATATTAAAAAAGATATTAAGTAATCTATATTTGTTTTATAGGAGGTTGGAGTGTTATCAACTAAGCAAGGAAACACTGTAAGGGTTTCCGTCTAAATTTCCTTTCATTGAGACATGTTTATTCTATAAACCATGTTCAAATTTTTATGGTGTACATGCCCCCATTTTAATTTTTATGTAATTATTGAATTATATTTCATGATATTAATTTTTTTATTTTATTTTATCTTTCCCATGGGGGTTTGGTTCAAATTTTTCAAAATATGTAAGGGGATTGGTAACTCAAACTTATTTCTTGGAGTTTTATAATTTTATTGTAGAACTTAATTTTCAAAGAATTTCCATTTTAATTAATTTTATATTTTTGTTTTTAGGGAAAATCGTTTTTGAACAAAATCCATTTTCATGAAATCTTTTCTTTTCATTCTCTTGAAGAAGGATACTCCTAGAAAAGTGACTCGTAACTATGACTTTTAAATCAATGATTTCAAAATGTTTTCAAAAATATCTTTTCATGAATTGGTTTTAATTATCTTAAAATGATATATCTATAATAAAGTAATGTTTTTATATGATATTATATTATTATTCCTTTTTAAATGATATTTTGACACCCATGGTTATTTAAGTTCATGTTATATGAAAACCCATTCTTTTTTTCTATGGGTTCATTAAGATAGGTTTAAGATTGATTTTAAGTGGAACACATATGTATGGGTGATGAAAGGTGGGGTCATATATCTCCCTAAAATGTAGTAGTTTAATCCTATATCTCATGATATAGTTAGGAATTTACTTAATTATTTTGTTCACATAGGTGTGAGCATGATGGATTTGATCACATTTTCATGTGTGAACATAATGAGTTTGTTCACATAGGAATGGGAATAATTAGTTGTCTCACACTGGGTTTTATATGATTATGTTTATTCCACACTCTCAGGTTTTTTATAAAGTTATGAAACATTTTAAATATTTTCATAAATTATGCAATGTTTCAACATTCATTCCATTTCCATTGAATTCCATGTTTTCATGATTGTACCTTTTTTAGTATTCCACAATTTTATGTCATGTTTACATGTTATATGTTTTATATTTTATTCCTACATAATGATCCTTTTATGATCTTATTTTTCTATAATATTTTTTTATGATTTCTATATATGATATTATAATAATTTATTGTGATATTTATGTCTTCCTCATGTCCTCCTCCATGTTTATGATCTATTACTCTGTGATATGTTTTCCCTTACTCGACATTTAAGCTCACCCATTTCTTATACTTCCAATCCTTAGGTTATGAAGATGATTATAAAATTTAATATATATAGGAAATGGTCAGTATGATCATGATTATAGTTAAATTTTCACAAGTGTAAGAAAATAATATGTATTTATAGCTAATACCCAAGACACTAAAACTTTCTCCCTATAGGTTATGTGACTTCTTGTGAGATTTATTATTTAAATCATGGTATCAATGAATTATTTAATTCATGTTTATATTGTGTCTCTTCAAATAACCCCCTAAAATTTTAATGTATTTATAACAAATATCCATTGATATATGCATTTCCCGAACAAATTCACTTCACTGTCATGGAAATTACACTTAGAGAGATTTCCAAATAATTGATGATGCTGGATAAAATTAAAATTGGTTTGTGGGTTATCTAAATAATATTTCATAAACTAAAAATATATGAGGATTTTTTCAATGAAAACTAACAAAAACTAGTCTAGTAACTCACAAAACACAGAGTTCATCTATTACATAAATACAACAATGGTGTTCGAGACACTGAAAGGCATTACCGCAAACTTGTGGCACCCATAAAGAAACCTAAAGATAGACTTCATAATATTCATATCTTTTACCTTTATTTAATGATACTATGTCTGTAAATCAATATTCGTGAACCATCTATCCCCATTTTTCTAGTTGAATAGATCCTAAATTCATATAATAGGATAGTATCTCATTAGTGCCACCTAATTTAAGTGGTAATAATCAATACATATTCATAGAACGATATATTCCTTTTCATGAACAATAATTGAGCTCCTGAGGAGACACACTAGGTTGAATAAAACCCTTATACAAAAGGTTATTAATATTAATTTGTAGCTACTGAAACTCTAAAGGCACTATCCTTTATGGATAAATTGAATTTTAAAATACACCCAAATGTAATTCTATCAGAAAATCGATTTCACATAAAATGGGAAGTGTTATAACCTCTTCATAAAAAATCATGGTACTCCTCTACAAAACTTGAAACACCATCAAATGAACCTCTACTGAACTCAATATCTGCTTATTCATAATATAAGATAATTTCATGAAACATCCTTGACCCATTTTATGGTTATAATCACCAATGAACATGACATGCACAATTTTAGTAATAAATAATATAACAATCCATTTGAATAAATCAATGATAGCCTAAATTGAATACCATTAGTCCATGATGTGGATAAAATTATTTAATTTTGTCTACAAACATAGGAAATATCATGAAGATTAATGTTACCCTAACACTAGCTCAAAATCTTTACAACATCATATAATCTAACTCAACTTTCAACAAGTATAGTAATCACCAAATCCTAAGTATGAAGGGAATCAAGGGGATACCCTCTACCTACCCCATTTTCTATCTACCAACCAAATCCTAGAGCACCCTATTGATACTGTTATCTAAGAGGTTATTCCTACAAGAACTAAAACTAAAGTATCCCCCAAGATCTATGATAATTAATGAGGAAGTTTGTACACTTAATCTTCCAATGACCCTAATATATATATGAAAAGAGAAACAGTTATCTCTTAGTAGGGTTTTAATAATGGAAAACTTTGATGAAACATGATGTGGGTAGCTAAAGATGAATCCCTATTGTCTAAAAATTAAACGAAAAAGGAAACTAAGAACCTATCCTCATATATTTTATCCTCGAGACTTCTTGAATACTTATTTCCCATTATGATCCGGTCTGACCACACATCTTCTCGACAAGTATTTACCTAGAAAAGACCTCATGGAGTGTCAAAAATGTGAGTGACCTTGCACTGGATCTCTATATGAAGCTCCTAATAAAAATGACTCTCTTCAGCCTCTTTATTTGGAAGGAGTTATGAATCATAAAGAAAAAGGTTCTTAAAAAAATTCTAAAATCACACATACTATAATTTCCTTGGTAAAGATAAACTATCTTCAGTCGATGTGACACCTTCCTAGTCAAAGAGATGAGCTCAACCAAAAATTTATCATGAAGCTTTTCCTAGAAAAATTCTAAATCCTCTTGATTACTAATGAATGAAACCCATACCTGATGATAAAATTCTCACAACATACTAACGGGAAATCATATTGAGTGTTCCTTCTTAGAATATATCAAAATAAAAGTGATTTCCACCTCCTCTGACCATGTCTCGGTCTCTTGATCAGAAAATGATTCCTCAAAATTATATAGATCCTAATGTAGGAACTCACATAGTGTTTTCCTCTAAAAATTATACTCCGAAACCTCAACTCCCTGATGATATTCTAGTGCTTCATATTTTTACATCCCTAGGGGGAACTAATCACTTGAACAAACAATTATGATGCATGATCCTTACCTAAGTATCTACACTGCAAGAAAAATCACTTTATCTAACACATTTAGTAATATTAAGGTCCTCGCATAAAATCACAAGGGTTTCTAATTTCCTATTTCTGAGATAATCTCCCTTGATTATGTCATGTATTAAGTCCAACATATATTATTTCCCAAGAAACCCAAGAAATCTTCACCACTTTATATCACTAATTTCCATCCAATATCTCAACCAAAGCTCTAATACCGCATTATAATGACCTGCAACCACTATTACCCATTAATGACCTTCAGTGAAGACATTGGTGACCCCTAAATACCACCTCCAATTGGATAGGAGTTGAAGACTACAAACAAGGTTATATATTACACACATATAGGAGTCATTGCCCTAAAAAATACTTGGTAAATATAAATATTACACCAATCAACTCCATGATATAAATAAACCAATTCTAATGGATTTAATACTAAACAGAGGAAGACTAAAAAGGAAATATCATTAGAATATTTTACTACAATGAATCACAGACAATAGGAAATATCAAACAACCTATATAAGCTAGTAAGGACCAGATAGATCACCAAATCCCTCCCACAGACTTGAATATATATATATAAGGCTGAGTTTCATGAACCACCCCCAATTATACCCCTCTTGGTCCGATAACGAAGGAAAGAGTGACGCTCTAAGATCACCTCTAATATGACATGGGTTGATGACTAACACCAAGAGTATAGAACATACACATATGGGAGAAATTACCCTCATAATTCCCAGGAAAAGATAAGAATCCACCAATGTAATCCATACTAAAAAACAAAACCAATACTTGTAATTTCATATAATGAAAGAAAAAAATTAAAAAATAACATGATAAACTTCTATAATAGTTACTAAAAACCACAATAACCTCTCAATCGATCTTCATGAATAATTATGTCCTAAATGACTCACCAAATCCCACCCATAGACCTAAACACACACACACATATATATATATAAGGGTTAACATAGAAGTATAACCAGTAGGATCCTCCTTGAACCTTATTTTGAAAATGTGTAAGAAGAATTCTAAATCCCCAATGAATAATGAAATCAACACATTACCTAAATTAAGAAAACTATATTCACAAACTAACTAAGGATTTCAGACCAAGTAATGTAAAAAATTATATAACATAATATAAAAATCATATAAAAATAGAAGGTACCCCACTTCCACTTTCCCACTAAACCAGTTACCCTAAACCCCAACATTTTATGTTTTGGTTCTCCCATACCCTCCGTAATCTATATTTCACATCAATTCTAAAACATAAAAATCATATCACAACCAAATATCTATCACATACCCATATTTGCATAGTAAGAATACACACTATTCCTAAATCCCTTACAAACCACACTTAAATACCCATGTGATAACTGCAATCTATTACAACCTTGATACACATATACACTATAACCTTAATCCTATACAACCTTTATATACTTTTATGTTGTAAATGTGATCCATTATATCCCCTATGAGTACACATCCTATAATCATAAGCCACTATATCATTGATATTCATATATACCATAGTATTTGTAGACGAGAGAGTGAGTTAAGGGGAGTAGTCATTCATCCATATCTCCGAAAAATTAAATGTTGGAAAGACACATAGAACCCAATACAACATATAGGAATAAATTATGTTATCTAAAAATGGTGATAGAGCATAATAAATAACAAATTGTCATGAATATTATAACACACAACATTTCTAAGGGAAACTATCCCACCCAAGACTCAATATATAACTAATGTTACATATGAAAACCCCACTTAAAACTATAAGGATTGAAAAGATAACACTTTGTAAGAACACAAGAATAAAGAATCAGTATTATAAAAAATCATCAGTTATTAATCAAATACCAATCTTTCATATTATCCCACCATCATTCCTAGATTAAAATTCACAATAATAATTTAAATCAAAGATTAGTTTAATTAACATTATAATTTGAGATCATATATTCTATTACTTTTAATCATTTACCAATTTAATATTAAACCTTCCAAGAACCACCCCCATTAAATTAATTCCATTATTAATTACCAATACATAATCATATGTACTAAAACACAATTATACCCACTTTAATAAATAATATACCTAAAATGTAATAATAATAAAACAACATAAATTAAGAAAAAACAACCAATCTAGTATCCAAACCTGATCTATATATCCCAAAAATTTCCCTAATTACTTTCTACATAATATATATTATCCCACCATCAACCACATTAAACTACCACCATCACAATATCACAACATCTCTACCCTCACCATAATAACCAACCATACCAAGTTCTATATAAAATCCTAAAAAATGATTAATATTATATTATATATATAATAGAAAATCAAAATTACATCATTAATAATGTTAATGAACAATCAATAATACTTCAATCAATGAATAAAATCTTTAATAAAAAAAGTACCGAACATAAATAACCACAAGTATTATTTCCAAAAACCATCATCTTTTCATTATTTCCTTGACAAAACAAATTAATTATTATAATTTTTCAATAATAAATGAAACCTAATATAATAATAACTAATAGTATAAATAGTTTTCCAAATAAAAAACTCAAATAAACACTTTTCCCATGTTAATAATTTCAATGGAAGAATAACAACTTCCTTTGTTGGTACCATATATGCATTAGATGAGTAAAATAGATAATTTCAAAAAAATTATCATTATAATGATGTTACAACATCATATTTGGTGGTTCAAAATGTTCGGTTTCAACCTTAGGATTCCATGTAGAAGGAATTAATAATTAAAATGAATTAAATAGTTACCTCATTTGATTTGAAGACATAGTTATGATCTGATCATCATTGAAAATACTTGAATAAATTAATTAGTGTCATATACCAATAGATAATCATTAAATATCAAAATGTATTCTGGTATATTGATCATTGATATATGAGTACTACCATAGGTAATCAATGAACCATTTAATGTCTTGATGATTTATGAAACACTGCTTCTTCGATCTGGGAGGAAGAACATGGATCAAGGTGCTCATAAGGACTACTTATCCCATAAAGATGTAGAATATATGAGATATGATCTAAAAAATTGGAGTTTATGAATTTTTCCAAAATAGTGATCTATACTTCACTTATATAGGGTAGTCTAGACACTCTGAAATTACACTTTTCCCCTAAATATGATTAAACTTATAAACAAATCAAAAAATGACACTAATGACCTAATAATCATGTAAAAAATGTCATTGATATTTTACCACATTCTTATAAAATATAAAATATGGCACATGATAAAATAAAAGTCTTTAACTTGACTCATTATTTCCATAAATATTAAAAAATCATGAATATTAAAATAATATCTATTCATAAAATATTATTCCTAGTATTCACATAAAAACTCATGAATAGAAAGAGTTAATAAATTCAACAATTATTATTCCTGTCTTAAATAATATTGTTTTTTTATATCTTGGTGATCATTCAAACTTGGAAACTACCCAAACCCCATTGTGGGCCCACCATGTCCTAAACTCTTATTAATTAGAATATGAGATGATTTTGAGTATGCTTATTGTGTGTCCCATTAAGACCTTATCTAGATAATACTGAGTACTACTCACAAGATTTGAGAAGATTCTAGCAACCCATCATGGTGAATAAGGAGATTTAGTATAGGTATAATAATGAAAACCTCTTATAAACACACACTGTGTAATATAATCTTTCTTTTTTCATAATATATCATAATGTTAGATACATAATTTATGTCATAATCATTTCTTTCTTTACAATTTTATGACCCCATCGAATGGGATTACATTCTCATACTATGGACATGAATTTAATAAAGGTACTACTGTCTTGGTCAATTGTCCCCAACATATCTCCTTCTTTTGAAACTGAAAAATTATACCTTACCATTTAATAAATTCTATACTACCAATGACATACCCAATTCAAGTTAACCTACCACAAAATAAATTTCATTTTTTCATTTATCATCAAATTACACATTCAAATATTACACTCTAATAATTATCTCAATTTTAGAGAAAATTACACAGTCTTATATATAGGAACAAGCAATGGAACCTCTAAGATGTGGTGTCCCTTTTGGACGGTTAGCCTCATGGTCTTATATACTTCATATCACTAAGTGAAAAATTCATGAGAAGAAGTCTTAATGATTAATATCCCCCAAAACCTTATTTTCATATATCATTTTTGTCTTGTTAGTATGATGTAACTAGACCTTATGACATTATTTTAATATTATTGTCATCGTACCTTGAGGTCTCATTAAAGATGAGAACTACTATTACCTTTTTATATAATGAATAATCTAAGGAAATTACCATACATATATAATAGAAAAAAGAAATGTTACTATGATGGTAAAGAAAACACAAGTAAATATTATACTATATATATAAAATTCTAATCAAATTACTCGAATGATTTGGGTCTAGGGCCCCCAATCACAACACCCCCACTTTCAATAGCTTTGACATGAGAATAGTACTTCTATTGAGATATGTATTTAGTCTTGGATTATACTATGTTATCCTTTTTAGAAACTATAATAACTAATACTTCACCTCTCAATGTAAAATACCTTAAAAGATGAACCTTATGAAGTATATTATTTTTCCTCTAGTGTGACATGGGATCTTCGGAAAATACCACTGAAACTATATTATAACGGTAAATTGTAGTAGGTTCTACACTACTAGGAATAACACTAATATCCGAGACAAATTTTTGTATCCATACTTCCTCCTTAGCTATATCAAAATCTATTATATACTCATATTATACTATATAATTGACAACTATAAGTTTTTATAGCTTCTCCAATTCATTACACCTCCATTCCAGAAAAAGAAATAGTCTAACTAAAATTTCAGATCATCATGATCTCTCTAGAAGCCCGAATCAATGTTTCCTCTTAGTACTACCTCCTTATATACTCCATACACTAGAAACGTATTCTTTATACATCTCAAGTACTTTATAATAGTTTTCACTATTTCCAAATGATGATCTCTAGGATTAGCTTGATATATGACCACCATGATTAAATAATAGGCAACATCAAACCTAGTATATATCATAACATATATAATAGACCACACTACCAAATAATAATGGATTCTACTCATCCTTCTAATCTCCTCTTATATTTGTTAACACATTTTCTAAGAGAGATTGATACCATGTGACATTGGAAACAATCCTCTCTTGGATTGTTCAATATTGTACCTTTCGAGAAACTATCAATGTTTTTTATTTTTAGAAACTATCAATATATAAACTTTTAATTATACTAAGTATCCTTTTAGATCTATCTTTATATATTTTTATCTCTAGAATATAGGTTGCTTCACCTAAGTCTTTCATGAAGAAGAATTGATTTAACTATTTCTTAACTAACTCTAAGACTTACACTTCATTTCCTATAATTAATATTTCATTATCATATAATACTATAAAATGATGGAATTTACACTAAACTTATTATAAATACATGGGTGACTTTTATTCTTCATGAAACTAAATTCTCTTATAGGCTCGTGAAAATTAATATTCTATGATTGTTATGCTTGCTTCAATCCATAAATGGATCTTTGTATCTTGTATAAATCAGTATCACTATTTGAAATAATAAACCATTTGTATTGTATCATGTATATGTATTCAACAATCATTCCATTTATAAAATTATTTTTGACATCCATTTTTTAAATCTCATAATCATAAGAGGCTACTTTTTCATGTAATATTTTGATGGATTTTTTTATTGCAACTGGTGATAAGGATTATTCAAAGTCTATGAATTGATGTTTTTCAAAACCCTTTATAACATATTGTTCTTTATAGTTACTTACTAGAACATCCATTTATAACTTTCCTTGAATACACATTTACATTCAATGGGTTTTATTTTTACTCGAGGTTCAATCCCAATACAATCTTAATTTTAGTACATGGAATCCATATTAGAATGCACAACTTCTTACTATTTAGTATCATCCTTGATACATACTACTTCTCTATAGGATATAGGTTTATTATACTGAAGGATTAATTTTTCACCAAACTCAGTGACAATAAAAATATTTCTCTCTAATTCTATAACCAGACTAGTAGACAAATATAGTATTTATGTCTTGATAAGATATTCTTCTCCCACTTTATCTTATGTATATTTTTCTTATACAAACTCTTGTTAATCCATAGAATCAAATTAATTGAATTAAATATATTTTTTTTAATGGAAACTTGTTCCCTTTCTAGAAACATGAAATGTATTTCCATAATAACTTTTTAGTCTGAAAGATTATATAGGTAATATCCTTTTGTTTCTGTAGGAAATTCTATAGAGATTCAATTCATGGTTTGAGATGCCAGTATGTCATTTGGTATTGTCTTGAAAATTCCTGACATCCCCATACACATATATGAGAAGGTGTGGGTTTCTTTCTATACCATAACTCAAATGGAATCACTTATGCTGCCTTAGTCGGCACTCTGTCGAGTATATAAGCCATTTTTTGTAGTGACTATCTATAAAAGGATAATGGAAGAGATTCATGACTCATCATCGATCTTACTATGTTAATAAATGTATTATTCCTCATTTTAATCAAAAAATCACATTAATGTGTATAAGGAGGAGTGATTTGGGAGACTATCCCACACTATTTTAAGTCATTGATGAACACTTGGATTAGATATTATTCACCTTGGTCCATCTAAAGCTTCTTTATCTTCTTACAATTTTTTTTTCTATTTGACGCTAATATTAATTAAACATATTAAATTAATTAGGATTATACCTCATTAATTATACAAATAAAGACCTACCAAAGCCTTTGATAATAGTTATAAAGTAGGAAAAACCACCTCTTTCCTCTTCCTAAAATGAACAACATACATTAATATGAATCAATCACGGTAGTTTTGTCACACTTAATCTATAAGGACCCATCCTTAAGCCTTAATTAATCTTGAGTTATTACAAGATTACACATTGAGGATCTTTTCGGGTTTATAGTTTTAGAGAATTAGAACATAACTATTACATCTCAAACGATTACAAAGTAGTCACTTCTACTAAGTTTCCATAATAATAAAAAACTCTTAAAAAGAAACGTGTCTAGTTCCATGTTTTATATAGCATGAAATTCCCTTGATCACATCCTTGACCTTATTCCACATTAAGTCCTGTGAAAAACATTTCAAAAAAACTTGGGGTGAGAATAAAAATATCAGTAAGGGATACACAAAGAATGAAAACTGTTAGTTTTTCAAAATCAAGTAAACCATGTATACTCTATCAAAGTAATACCTTCACCTTCATGAAGTTGTAAAAACTATTCACTGAATAAAGTATCATTACTTACCTTTTTGTAACCAAAGTATTACCATAAAACCCATATAAAGAACACATAACATATATAAAGGTTACTTGGGACATAAACATACTTAAGTGGAATAACCATACGGTCGACTTCCACACATATCACTTAATGGAATTGCCATATGACCAATTTACATACATACTTAATGGAATATCCATACGACCGACTTCCATACCCAATGCATTGGAGGTTATAATGTAACCACCCATCCTGGTATTCACGGCACCACCCGTCATATGGTTTATAACGTAACCACCCGTTAAAATGTCCAAGTACCAGTATAAAATCATAAAACATAAAACCAATATAAAGGAATGATAACATTTCCCCATTTCAATCACAATATATCATAAATATATTGAAATAATAGAATCCTTTTTCAAAAACATTTTCAATACCAAAATACATAAAAGAGTATATGGTATTTATTTTATTCTAAAAACATTACGGCTTGTTGAGAAAGCCAAAGACCAAATAATACTCGCGGCGGCGGAAAAGGTCTTTCTCACCGCGTACGTTAAAAGAAACATTCCTTTTTGTCATTTTGTAAAACGCTTCGTAGAAAAATATTCCTTTTGTATAAAAGTAAAAGTCAAAGGGTTTTATACACCGTATAAAAGAAAGTTGTGTATAAAACGAAATATGCCTCAATGAAAGGATATTGAGACGAAGTCCCTTACCTCGGGTCCGACTTGACTCGATCGTTATTTAACGTCCTAAATAATAAACTTGAGTTAATTTCTACTTGATTAAGAACCTTTTTAGAGTTCATTATTCCTTTTATATCACTTATTTCCATGTTATAAACATTATGTAACCAGTTAAGTTAATAATGTTTGTTTTGTCGATATTTGGTTCTTAAGTCGAAAGTGGACTTCTTACAATTACATGTTGTTCGTGTGGTCAAAGGTTTTTTATATCCAGAATGAAATTCCCAATTTGGATATAATATGTATCATATATATCCAGAATATATATGTATTTATAATATTACATAATCATTTAGAGGTAAGAAATGAAATGCACCGTTCATGGAGACGGTAAGCCGTACGTACGCATGAACGCTACTTTCATTTCTTTGTCATATTAATGGAATTAAAACTAAATGAGAGGTATGTATATTTTAATTCAAGAATTATATTCATAATTTAGATATATCATTAATTATATATATCCATTATATACATGTACTTTTAATAGTACATTACATTTGGGGATAAGAAATGAAATGCACCGTTCATGGAGACGGTAAGCCGTACGTACGCATGGACGCTACTTTCATTTCTATCTCATACTTTAATGGAAAGAAATAATAATGATATAGAGGTATATTATAATTCCAGTATAACATCATATATAATAACTTTAAATCCATCCTTTACACGTCCCACATATGGCATTAACAAATCACATCACTTTGAGGGGGTGGTAGTCCGCACTTCCTTAAATGAAGATATCGTGTTTACCCATAATGGAAACCATAAAGGTATTCCCAAAATGAAAAATACAGAAGCTTAAGGAAAACATAAACATATTATATATCATATATAAAAATAGTGACATCATAATGGCCACCTTTGAAGGTGTTAAATGAGTATTGAACAATCATCGTTTCGGGAGGCAGAATTTCGCCATCCACGGAAACCGTATGCTCTTTAACCATTTGATGTAGTTTTGTGAGATTGTAGCTCGAATAAATCTTATAAAAACATCCTAGTATATTGAGGATACTGGTGTTGTTACAAAAGAAGTAAATAAAAAGAGTTTAGAGGGTTGGAGAAGCAAAATAAAACAAATGAACAAGAGAGAATGAATTACCTTTAAAAGTGTAACTCCTTTTGATTTGAGCCTAAAGGCTTCCTTTGAAAGGATTATGCCCAAAGGGAATCCTCTATGATGAGTATAGGGATGTGTAGAGAGTAATTGGGTAGGGTTTGGCCGAGCCAAAGGCTTGAGGAGTGTGTGAAATGAGGTAGAGGTGGGGGCCTTTTATAAGAGGAGAGGAGGGGCACTTTTGGAAAGTAAAGACATATTACTTTATTTGAAAATGTGTTTCGGTTTTAAAAGGTCCCACATTGATATAATTAGTGGATAAGGTGATAAGGGTTCTAAATCCACCCATCCAATAAGTTTTGGTCATGTGTAGTTCATAGATTTTACATTATCTTTCCATTTAATTTAAATCGTCAAATAATGATGTCAGCGCTGCATCATTATTATGTCATAAATATTTTAATTTAATTAATGTCTAAAAATCATAAAAAAACTACTATGATGTAGGAAATCTTTTTAGCTTTCCAATGACTATTTATAATAAAATATCTGACATGTATAACCCCATTTAAAAATTGTTTTAGTAAAACAATTTATGTTAGTGTCATTTTCACTTTAACATTAAATAAAAATATATTAATGTCATTTTCCAAATAAAGTGGCTCCATGGGGTCCCCAAGTTGTCCCATGACTTGTCTTGGTCGGACATTACTCACCCAATAGGTGTTGGACAAGTGTCATGGTGTTTTCACATTTTTATAATATCATTTTTACATTAAATTACACTAATTACCTCTAATCGCGATTAAGAACTTAATAAGTTACTATTCACCAAAAAATTATTATAATCTCATTGAACCACATTTTACTTCTTAATGACAACCATGTATGTCGGATTTTTGAAATTCAAAACACAATGATGGCAAAATTACATTTAAACGGAAAAATCAGTTTTTATAAGTACTACTTAGTGGTTTCACTATTCATCAAAAATTGAAGTTTTTCAGAACATTACCAAAAATTCACCCTAAGATATATTTGATATTACGAATTCAAAAATGAAGTCTATTTTAAAAAATTCAAAACATATAAGTCACATTAATTAATTTAATAATTTATTCCCGCTGTCATAGCAAATAGCGTATTTTTATGAAACAATAAGTATCAAAAGATTGACACTAGTTTAAGTCCGATTTCAATGTGAAATTAATTCCAACGACCACTATTGGATTTAATGGTAAAAATATTTTCTAATTTAACTTTAAAACCAATTCAAAAGATAATCTAATCATATAAATAAATTAGATTAAGAAGAGGGTTTGAATTAAAATACAACATTTTACACTATTCATAAAAAAATGAACTTTATCAGAAAGGTACCAAAACTTTGCACAAAGTAAATTTTGATGTCCTGATTCTAAAGAAGAGTTATATTTGGTCCAATATAATTTATAAGATCTATCAAAACTATATTTAATGACGGTTCTCCGTCAAAAGGTGATAAGTGGACCTTTCGTGAAAATTAGGGTATAAATGCCTAAAATTGAACTCTTTCCATTTTTTAAGTCTATCTTTTATTGGGTAAATGTAAAAAACATTTAAAAACATATATAATCATATTTTAGTTATTTCTATCCATTCCCGCCAGTACAACGGCTACTCGTTAACTAACATTTAAAATAATATTATTTTACTACTTGTGTGCAACGTAAGTTTTCAAAGAAACTCATCGTTGCGTACCAAGTATGCTATCGAACGTAGAAACCCCTTTTAATTAAAATTAATATTTAATTCGTAAATATTAATTAATATGAATATTCTTTATTCTTTATTTACCTGGGATGTTACATCCTTCCCCCCTTTTGGGAATTGCGTCCTCGAAATTTTATTCACTTATCAAAATAAGTTGGGGTATTTATCCCTCATAGCATTTTCAGATTCCCACGTTGCCTCTTCAATCACATGGTTTTTTCACAAAACCTTTACCTGATGAATCACCTTATTCCGTAACACTTGCTCCATGTGGTCAAGAATCTGGACCGATTGTTCCTCATAAGATAGGTTCTCTTCCAGCTGAACTACCTCTGGACTCAAAACATGAGATGGATCTGGCATATACTTTCTCAACATTGAAACATGAAAAACATTGTGTACCTGAGATAAACTCGGAGGTAAAGCCACCTGGTATGCAACTGATCCAACTCTCTCCAGAATTTCATATGGTCCAATAAACCATGGGCTCTGCTTTCCTTTCTTACCAAATCTCATCACACTTTTCCAAGGAGAAACCTTGAGAAAAACATGATCACCTACCTCAAAAGATAGATCCTTCCTCCGGTTATCCGCATAACTCTTCTGCCATCTCTGAGCTGTTCTCATGTGCTTCTGAATCAACTGAACTTTTTCTGCCATCTCTTCTACCAATTCTGGTCCCATCAAATTCCTTTCACCCACTTCATCCCAAAATGCTGGAGTTCGACACCGCTTCCCATATAATGCCTGAAATGGTGCCATCTGTATACTGGAATGAAAACTGTTATTATATGAAAATTCAACCAAAGAAAGATGTTGGTCCTAACTTCCATGATAATCCATCGAACAAGCTCGTAGCATATCCTACAAGGTCTGAATTGTTCGTTCTGACTGCCCATCTGATTGAGGATGAAAAGCTGTACTAAAATTTAATTCAGCACCCAACGACTTCTGAAGGACTTTCCAAAAGTTATAAGTAAACCTGGGATCACGATCCGATACAATGGAGAGAGGAACTCCATGTAACCTGACTATTTCTTTAAGATACAAACGGGAAATTTGATCAAGAGAGAAAGTATATCATATAGAAAGGAAATGAGCAGATTTGTTCAAGCGATCAACAATAACCCAGATTGCATTATTACCTCGAGATGTCCTCGGTAATCCAACAACAAAGTCCATGGATATATTCTCCCTTTTCAACTTTGGCACTGGTCAAGGATGAAGCATCCCTTTCGGTAACTGCAGCTCTGCTTTAAACTGTTGACATGTCAAACACTTCATAGTAAAATCAGCAATGTCTCTTTTCATTCCATCCCACCAGTAATACTCCCGCAGATCTCTGTACATCTTAGTACTGCCAGGATGAACTGAAAATGGGGAACTATGAGCCTCACATAACAACTAATTCTTCAACTGTGAATCACAAGGCACACATAACCTCTTCCCAAACCTCAAAACACAAACACAAACTTATCCAAGAACTCATGGAAAATTTTATTCATAAGGTCCATGAATACAGCAGGTGCATTGGTTAACCCAAAAGGCATAACTAAAAATTCATAATGGCCATATCTAGTATGGAACGAAGTCTTCAGAACGTCTGCTTCTTTTACTTTCAACTGATGGTACCCCGACCTCAAGTCAATCTTCGAAAAATACTGAGCTCCCTGGAGTTGATACCACTTCATTCGATGGCCCAACATCTGCTGAAGTTGTTGCAAAGGATTTCCCCCAACCCTTTCTGCTTGTAGTCTGGCTGCATTCCCCCAGTTGAGTTCTTCGTTGGACACTCGTTTTCAAAATGACCCATTTAATTACACTTAAAACATCTTACCATTGGCTTTACATTTCCTGCTTGATCATATTCCTTACAGTTACGAGCAATATGACCAGACTTACCACACCGAAATCACTTACCAGACTTGGATAAACATTCTCCAGGATGCATTTTACCACCCTTCTCACAGGATGGATATTTGGTTTTCTTACCTCCTTGCTTCTTTGATGAATTCTTCCCCTTTTCCTGCCAACTAGAGCTCTTATTCTGTTGTTTTTCATAGAACACCTGATCATCGGAAAATCCATTTCCACCTTCTCCGCACATCGAACAAGTTTTTCATAACTTTTGAACTCACGAGAAGCTAAAGCCCTTCGATACTTTGGATTTAACCCTGAGTAAAAACGGTTTATTTTAATATCAAGATCTCGTATGAAGTTTGGAGCATACCTTGCCAATCGAGTGAACTTTTCTTCATAAGCAGCCAATGAATCATCCTCCTGCCTCAATTCTAGGAACTGTTTTTCCATCCTAAGATGAACCACCTTAGGAAAATATTTCTCAAGAAACATACCTTTGAATTCATCCCAGTGAAGATCCTCAATCTCATCACTATCCCTTATATTATTCACCATCGACCACCACTGATCAGCTTCACCTTCAAAACGGTAAACAGCAAGACTAACCTTTTGATGTTCTGAACACCCCATGACATCAAAAATCTTCTCCAGTGCTTTAATCCACCCTTCAGCTTGCACAGGGTCAGATGATCCTCTGAATGATGGGGGATGTTGCCTCATGAAATGTTCCACCACTGACATGTTCCTCTGCGGTTGATCTGGCTGATCTCGTGCATGGATACCACCACCATTTATAGCCTGAGTCAATTGTGCCATCACTGCAACAAACTGTTCAGTTCCGATTCCGACCATCTCAGGTTGCTGATTTGGAAGGTTATCTTCCTCCTAATGTCGTCCCAACATAGCTTCTTTTTTTTCTCTGCGGAAAACCATTCTGAACATAGAAATATCTTAGGCGAAGCAACATGGTAATCCATAAATGCTATATCATTTCAATCATATTATAATTTAACACTTTTCTAACTCCTAAAGTTGTCTAAACCGACCTTTTATACCAACTATAAGGCCCCAGCCTTAAGCCTTACTTAATCTTGAGTTATTACAAGATTACACATTGAGGATCTTTTCGGGTTTAGAGTTTTAGAGAATTAGAACATAACTATTACATCTCAAAAGATTACAAAGTAGTCACTTCTACTAAGTTTCCATAATAATAAAAAACTCTTAAAAAGAAACGTGTCTAGTTCCATGTTTTATACAGCATGACATTCCCTTGATCCCATCCTTGACCTTATTCCACATTAAGTCCTGTGAAAAACATTTCAAAAAAACTTGGGGTGAGCATAAAAATCTCAGTAAGGGATACACAAAGAATGAAAACTGTTAGTTTTTCAAAATCAAGTAAACCATGTATACTCTATCAAAGTAATACCTTCACCTTCATGAAGTTGTAAAAACTATTCACTGAATAAAGTATCATTACTTACCTTTTTGTAACCAAAGTATTACCATAAAACCCATATAAAGAACACATAACATATATAAAGGTTACTTGGGACATAAACATACTTAAGTGGAATAACCATACGGTCGACTTCCACACATATCACTTAATGGAATAGTCATACGACCAATTTCCATACATACTTAAAGGAATAGCCATACGGACGACTTCCATACCCAATGCATTGGAGGTTATAACGTCACCACCCGTCCTGGTATTCACGGCACCACCCGTCATATGGTTTATAATGTAACCACCTGTTAAAATGTCCAAGTACCAGTATAAAATCATAAAACATAAAACCAATATAAAGGAATGATAACATTTCCACATTTCAATCACAATATATCATAAATATATTGAAATAATAGAATCCTTTTTCAAAAACATTTTCAATACCAAAATACATAAAAGAGTATATGGTATTTATTTTATTCTAAAAACATTACGGCTTGTTGAGAAAGCCAAAGACCAAATAATACTCGCGGCGACGGAAAAGGTCTTTGTCACCGCGTACGTTAATAGAAACATTCCTTTTTGTCATTTTGTAAAACGCTTCGTAGAAAAATATTCCTTTTGTATAAAAGTAAAATTCAAAGGGGTTTATACACCGTATAAAAGAAAGTTGTGTATAAAACGAAATATGTCTCAATGAAAGGATATTGAGACGAAGTCCCTTACCTCGGGTCCGACTTGACTCGATCGTTCTTTAACGTCCTGAATAATAAACTTGAGTTAATTTCTACTTGATTAAGAACCTTTTTAGAGTTCATTATTCCTTTTATATCACTTGTTTCCATGTTATAAACATTATGTAACCAGTTAAGTTAATAATGTTTGTTTTGTCGATATTTGGTTCTTAAGTCGAAAGTGGACTTCTTACAATTACATGTTGTTCGTGTGGTTAAAGGTTCTTTATATCCAGAATGAAATTCCCATTTTGGATATAATATGTATCATATATATCCATCATATATATGTATTTATAATATTACATAATCATTTAGAGGTAAGAAATGAAATGCACCGTTCATGGAGACGGTAAGCCGTACGTACGCATGAATGCTACTTTCATTTCTTTGTCATATTAATGGAATTAAAACTAAATGAGAGGTATGTATATTTTAATTCCAGAATTATATTCATCATTTAGATATATCATTAATTATATATATCCATTATATACATGTACTTTTAATAGTACATTACATTTGGGGATAAGAAATGAAATGCACCGTTCATGGAGACAGTAAGCCGTACGTACGCATGAACGCTACTTTCATTTCTATCTCATGCTTTAATGGAAAGAAATAATAATGATATAGAGGTATATTATAATTCTATTATAACATCATATATAATAACTTTAAATCCATCCTTTACACGTCCCACATATGGCATTAACGAATCACATCACTTTGAGGGGGCGGTAGTCCGCACTTCCTTAAATGAAGATATCGTGTTTACCCATAATGGAAACCGTAAAGGTATGCCCAAAATGAAAAATACAGAAGCTTAAGGAAAACATAAACATATTATATATCATATATAAAAATAGTTACATCATAATGGCCACTTTTGAAGGTGTTAAATGAGTATTGAACAATCATCGTTTCGGGAGGCAGAATTTTTCCATCCACGGAAACCGTATGCTCTTTAACCATTTGATGTAGTTTTGTGAGAGTTTAGCTCGAATAAATCTTATAAAAACATCCTAGTATATTGAGGATACTGGTGTTGTTACAAAAGAAGTAAATAAAAAGAGTTTAGAGGGTTGGAGAAGCAAAATAAAACAAATGAACAAGAGAGAATGAATTACCTTTAAAAGTGTAACTCCTTTTGATTTGATCCTAAAGGATTCCTTTGAAAGGATTATGCCCAAAGGGAATCCTCTAGGGTGAGGAGAGGGATGTGGAGAGAGTAATTGGGCAGGGGTTGGCCGAGCCGAAGGCTTGAGGAGTGTGTGAAATGAGGTAGAGGTGGGGGCCTTTTATAAGAGGAGAGGAGGGGCACTTTTGGAAAGTAAAGAAATATTACTTTATTTGAAAATGTGTTTCGGTTTTAAAAGGTCCCACATTGATATAATTCGTGGATAAGGTGATAAGGGTTCGAAATACACCCATCCAATAAGTTTTGTACATGTGTAGTTCATAGATTTTACATTATCTTTCCATTTTATTTAAATCGTCAAATAATGATGTCATCACTGCATCTTTATTATGTCATAAATAATTTACTTTATTTAATGTCTAAAAATCATAAACAAATACTATGATGTAGGAAATCTTTTTATCTTTCCAATGACTATTTATAATAAACAATATGACTTGTATAACCCCATTTAAAAATTGTTTTAGTAAAACAATTTATGTTAGTGTCATTTTCACTTTAACATTAAATAAAAATATATTAATGTCATTTTCCAACTAAAGTGGCTCCATGGGGTCCCCAAGTTGGCCCATGGCTTGTCTTGGTCGGAAATGACTCACCCAATAGGTGTAGGACAAGTGTCATGGTGTTTTCACATTTTTATAATATCATTTTTACATTAATTACACTAATTACCTCTAATCGCGATTAAGAACTTAATAAGTTACTATTCACCAAAAAATTATTATAATCTCATTGAACCACATTTTACTTCTTAATGACAACCATGTATGTCGGATTTTTGAAATTCGAAACACAATTATGGAAAAATTACATTTAAACGGAAAAATCAGTTTTTTTAAGTACTACTTAGTGGTTTCACTATTCATCAAAAATTGAAGTTTTTCAGAAAATTACCAAAAATTCACCCTAAGATATATTTGATATTACGAATTCAAAAATGAAGTCTATTTTAAAAAATTCAAAACATATAAGTCACATTAATTAATTTAATAATTTATTCCCGCTGTCAGAGCAAATAGCTTGTTTTTATGAAACAATAAATATCAAAAGATTGACACTAGTTTAAGTCTGATTTCAAAGTGAAATTAATTCCAACGACCACTATTGGATTTAATGGTAAAAATATTTTCTAATTTCACTTTAAAACCAATTCAAAAGATAATCTAATCATATAAATAAATTAGATTAAGAAGAGGGTTTGAATTAAAATACAACATTTTACACTATTCATAAAAAAATGAACTTTATCAGAAAGGTACCAAAAATTTACACAAAGTAAATTTTGATGTCCCGATTCTAAATAAGAGTTATATTTGGTCCAATATAATTTATAAGATTGATCAAAACTATATTTAATGACGGTTCTCTGTCAAAAGGTGATAAGTGGACCTTTCGTGAAAATTAGGGTATAAATGTCTAAAATTGAACTCTTTCCATTTTTAAGCCTTTATCTTTTATTGGGTAAATGTAAAAACATTTAAAAACATATATAATCATAATTTAGTTATTTCTATCCATTCCCTCCAGTACAACGGCTGCTCGTTAACTAACATTTAAAATAATATTATTTTACTACTTGTGTGCAACGTAAGTTTTCAAAGAAACTCATCGTTGCGTACCGAGTACGCTATCGAACATAGAAACCCCTTTTAATTAAAATTAATATTTAATTCGTAAATATTAATTAATATGAATATTCTTTATTCTTTATTTACCTGGGATGTTACATAATCCCTTCCTAGTGAAAGGTATTTTTGTATTTTTCCTTGTAAATGGGCATGAAATATATCTAGGGGTTTTATCTCAATATATTCTAAACACCTTGGTTGATAAAATTTTTGTAAACACTTCTCATTTAATTAACCAAGCCTGAATTTCCACAGATGAGTAGGATATGAGTATTTCTCATTGAAATTTTCACTAATTTTCCTGATTAGTTTATCAATTCAAGTATAAAACATCCATTGTTAAGAAGGTATATACCATGACATACGTTATCCATATAAATGAGACAACATTAATTTCCAAACATTAAATAAAATCATATAGTGTTTAGACTTGACACTGAGATTATATTTCTAGTAATAGAAGGTACATGATAATAATTTTTAAATACAAGAACCATGACACTAAGTAAATTAGTATGAAAATATCCCAATTATAATACTTATATCCTTTCACTATTTTATACCTAAAGATACAACTCACCTTCACAAATATTTTGGAATATACTTGGTTCTTGTATATGAATGAAATTTTTTTAACTACATGCCATATCCAATACCAAACTTGTACATATAAACAGATTGAAATAAATGGAAAAAATACCTAAATTAAAAGAACCACCTTAATTCTTATTCGCAACTATGAAATTCTTCTTCCAATGGAAATTATTTCTACATGTAAAGTAGATTTCTTCCAACTAATTTCCTCCCTGTGTATATTTGGTTTCTTGGAGGGGAGGCACATCAATGTATTTGGATTAGGCTTAGCCTTTAACCCCATATCCTTGACTTTTCTTATTTTATTCACCATAAGTATTGAATATTTGGTATTATTCCTATCCTAATATCCTTGGTGAAGTAAATAAAATAGATCTATGAGTGATATTTAAATGTTATTTATATTTTAATTAATGATGGATGTTAAGAATCTATGGGGTAAAGAGGAAATAATGAGATCATTTATTAGTTATTTGTTTAATTGGAACCCAAGGGACAATAGTTTATCAATGTAACCAATCATTTTGAATACATGAGGTCCTTATTAAATTCCTTATTGTAGCCTACACTTATATAATGCACTCTATATCTTATATCTTTCTTACTGTGTTATCTCTTAATAAAGTTCTTAGAGTTGAGAGAACATTTTTTAGAAATATTCATCATTGTTCATTTTCTTCTTATCACTAGAAACTGATGAAAAAATAATGACATATCTATCATCACCCATATTATTATTATAGTTATATTTATCTATATTTATTTCTCTCATACGGGGCTCAACAGTATTTTTTTATTCAATCATATAAAAATTCTTCTCTTAGCGTAGTACTATGCACAAGTGCTTATACCACATGTGGAAGTTATTTCCAGTCAGGATATTTTATTTATCAAATATTAATTGTAGTGATATTGAACTAGTGGTGGTGATTTCCATTTTATTTATAAAAAATAAACATTATAAGATCAATACTTATCTTTATTACTGAAAAACATTACTTATTAATTTAATATTTAAATGACACCCATGATTTTATTGAATCCCAGTATCCCTTAACCAATTGATTCAAAATACTCAATATATTAAGTATTCTAGAGGAAAGGATCCTTAAAAATCCTATTCTTAGTCAAATATATAGGTAATAAACTACTTATAGAGTTTCAAGGTAGGATTTTTGATGGCCAATCACATTGTCTCACGTCTCCTTGAACTATTGAGTGAAGTCTTTGCTTCTGGAAATCATTACCATGATTTACTCAAATATTTACCTCTAAAATTGAAATAATATAGTTATGGATATTTATTTATTTCCAAATTTAGTTAAGTAAACTCACCACTATAATAAAATTTACTAGTATTAATATGAAAACTTGACTAGGGATGATGAGCACCTCATACATATGATTTTATTTAAATTCAAGTGATGGAAATAATTTAAATTACTATATCATTGAGATATTTTACTTATTCTTAGTAAATGAAATAATTTTCTATTTAATATGATTATTCTATGTGATCACACTCACAACTTAAAAATTCATAACAGAAAACATCCTTCATGTACTAATTCCCATTTCTATCCAATCTTGTTTATTATTATATGTGTTTGCGTAAAATAAACTTTAGAAGGATAATAATAAACCATGAATAAATAAAGAAATGATGTGAATGATCATGATTAAATACTTATGGTTGATCCATTGAGTGGATAAGGGATCAACCAAGACCCTAGGTGTGGATCACTATGTCACATCTGACTCGAGTTGTAGTGATCACCCCCATCCAACATATCGACTCCTTTTCTGGTACTTCTCAAATTCTTGTAGAAATCCATGTTATCATTTATCTTTTCCATTGTACATAATTAATAACAAAAAAGTTAGGGGGTTTTAGGAATATGAAATATACATGAATACAATAAATCATGGATATATAATCCCTTATAAATACAAAAAAGAAAGATAATGAAAATGTATAAACTATAAATAATTAATTAATAATTATAAACATCACACACATTTAAAAAACTAAATCAATAAATAAAATTACTAAACCTACATTGTATAGTCTCCCTCATGATTAGTCAAAATGAAATATATATTCTAAATAAAATTAAATTATCATTTTATTCCCTATGAGGTAATTTATTATAAATTAAAATCAATTAATCATGTTTTAATTCATATATTTTAATTTTTACGATATCTAATTAAATTTTAATACATTCCAAAGAAACATTATTTAATTCATTGATTTTTTTGATAATTGTTTTTTCCCTCAAGAGGCTTGAAACCACCCTAGAGGGGTTTCAAGCTTATATTAAACACAATTGGGCTAGTAGGGTTGGGATGAACCAACCAGATCATTAGGTCAGGTGGCTTGAAGTTCCCCCAAGTAATCATGTTTAAAGTCTCCTTTCCTCACTAGGATTCATAATAGATTATAGAGGAGCTCCCAAATCCTAGTTAATGAATAATCCAAAAATAGTGATCTCCTCCTAACTTATATAGATTGGGCCAAACACTCTAAAATTATACTTTCAAACCAAAAAATGTTTAACCTTAAAAATAAATCCCGAAATGAAACTAATGACTTATAACTCATGTAAAAAATGTCATTAATATTTTATCATATTCTCATAACATATAAAATATGTTACTTGATAAAATAAAATTCATTAACTCGACTCTTTGTTCATAAAAATAATTAACAAAACTTGAATATTAAAATAATAATCATTCATAAAATATTACTTCTAGTATTCACATAATAAATCATGAATAAAATGAGTAAATAAACTCAAAACATATTTTTCTTAACTCCAAAATGGTGAATTTATTTATATATTAGAAATCATTGAAAATCAGACATTACTCGAACACCATGGTGGGGCCAACCATGCCTAAGATCATATTCATTAGAATAATCTATAATTTTGAATATGATTAGTGTTGGAACCTCTATGAATTTATCTAAATAATATTGAATATTACTCATAGAACATGAGTTGAGTCTAGTAACCCATGAAGTCCCCTTAGGTGATAATGTATAGTTAAAGGAATGAAAACCTCATACGAACACACACCATATAATATAATCTCTTTGTCTCATGATATCTTATAAAGTAGGGTGCACACTTTTTGTTATAATACTTTATTGATTTATTATTTTATAACCTTACTAGATGGACTTAACTTCTTCTACTATGGACATGGTTTTAATATGTATACTTACATCCTGGTCAGTTGAGTTTAAGACGTCTATTCCGTTTTTAAGTGATAAATCCTATCATGACCATTCAATCAATGCCACACCACCAATGACATACCCAACACAAGATTAATATCCACAACATAAATTTCATGGTTCTATTCTAGTATAAAAGTATATAATAAAATATTACACACTAATAATAATCTCAAGTATAGATAGAAATTTACATGCTTGCATATTGGAACAAGAAATGACACATGTAACATGCAATGTTCCTATTGGTAGGTTAGTCGTTATGATATCATATACTCAAGATCACCAAGTGTGAAGTTTATGAGAACATTTCTCAATGTTTATAATCCCCCAAAATAGTGGGTGCATTAGTCAATCCAAATGGAATTACCATAAGTTCATAATGTCTATACCTTGTATGAAATGTTATCTTCAAAATATCTTCCTTCTTTACTTGTAATTGATGATACCCACAAAAAAGGCCAATCTTTGAAAAATATTGAGCTCCACAGAGTTTATCAAAGAAGTCATAAATATGAGGTAGAAGATACTTTTACTTTATAGTAATGACATTGATTTCACTCTAATCAACACAAAGCCTCCTACATCCATCATTCTTCTTAACAAAAAGAATAAGGGCTACACAAGGTGAGAAACTATGGTTGATAAGTAAATTTTCACACCAATCCTATTGTTTTATATTCAATTATACTAATTCATCAATATAGGTAATTCATTAAATATTAAATAAATGGAAAACTCAACTTCTTATTCTAGTGGATTTCTAGGTAATTCCTTAGGAAATACATCAAGTATTCCTATTCAATAAGTACATCATCCATTTAAAGATTAAAATTTTCATCCAAAGATTGGGCCTTCTCTTCTTCCCCAAGAATATCATTTATAAGTTCTACTGAAGGTGGATCTATACAAAACCCATATAATGAAGTATCCCCTCTAAAGTTAAGTAATTCTGTATCTTCAACATGAATCATAATTTATTTCTCAAACAAATAAAAATTTTAATTATATTTTAAAATCCAATCCATACCAAGGATTTTATCAAATTTTAACATAGTTATAATAATAAAGTATGTAAATTGTTCATGTTTAGGTTTCATAATGGGAAATGACTGACACATCCTTATTACGATGAGATTTTCACTAGGAGTCTTGAATGAAAATCCACTTCTTAAAGTTATAGGGAAATATCTAATTTTCTTTGAAAATATGAACGACATAAAAGAGTGAAGATATCCAGAATCAAATAAAGCATCATTTAAATATGAGGCTGTTATTAAAGTACCTTCCACCACATCTTGAGGAACTTTAACCTCAACTGTAGTGATCACAAAAGCTTGGTCTTTCTCCCTTGTTATTTTCTGTGGAAAATTACCTTGGTCCCTAGTACATTCATTCACATAGTTCCCTATATTCTTAAATTTTAATCATTAGACATTAGAATATTACTTATTTCCCTTTAAATAATGATATTGATGGCCTTTCTCTCTATACTTGAAGCAAACTCTCATTTCCAGTAATCATGTTCAATGGTGTTTCTTTACACATTTATTACAAGTTTAAAATTCCACCCTTCCCTTATTCCCTTTTTTTCCATATTTCCTTTTCCAGAGTACTCAACTACCCTTTTCTTATATTTATCCCCTTAATATTAATTAGGGAATTATTTCTCTATCCAGATAGCACATTATATTATATATTTATATGATGAGAATGTTGGAGAGACCAGAATCCTTTGAAGGATTGTATTTATACCATAAAATAAATACTCAATCTTACCCAGTGTATTACATAAATAGTCCACAATATGACTTATTGACCTTGTAAAGTTGGAATCATACTTAGAAACATTTTTATCTTCATTTTTTCTTAGAATCATGTATTGTGTTTTCTTATCAACTAATTACTCTTGAGGAAAATATTTTTTCCAAGAAAAGTACCATTAAATAATTCCAATCTATGTTTGATATTTCCTCCTCATCCTTAGTTTTTCGAATTAATTAACATCATTGATCTGCATCCCTTATGAGATGATAAAATTCCAGGAAAACCTTCTACCTTTAATTACATCCCAGTGCAAGAAATATATTCTCTAAGAAACTTTTCCATTACTCAACTAGAAATGGATTAGTAGTCCCATTGAATGATAGAGGTTTCTAATGAATGAAAAATACAAAATTGTTAAACCATGTTGAATATCAGTATGATACTCTATGACAGCAATGTTATTAGTCATAACCTGGATTAGATACCCCAATATAGTTTTAATTAGTTCATCTCTAGCTCTATCTCCATTTTTTTGAATATGATGGAAATCCTTACATAGATGATGTGTATTGATAAAATTTATATTACTTTCATTAGGTTGTATTTCTAAACAAAAACATACAATAGATTATATCATAATATCAGGAATCATAATGCATAATTCATAAATTGGTTAAAAACTTTACATAACTTTAAAATTTATTCATATCTAATCTTAGAATCATAAGATTTGTATTATTCAGAATAAAAATATTTTCAAATATTTTACAATGGTTTGTAAGGAAAATATTAATCAACCCAATCATATCCCTCAATAGTTTCAAACCCTGTGTGTAGTAAGGGAACACTATCCATGCACTAGAATTATAGCTGATATATAATCAAATAATTATTTTCAGGGTTATTACTCATAGATGTATCTATGCCAAAATCATGTCCACTTATATTATCTAGACATTTATGTATTTCTTGGAAAACCATATAATATATAACTTAAAAAATGTTATGATATTATTATACAATTAGAAATTTCCTCAGAGTTTATCATAGTTTTATATTTCATAATCTATATTATCCTTAATCTTGTTCTCATGGTTTCTACTATACTTCCCCTGAAAACAAATTTAAAACAACAAATCTAGTATCCTAAATCCATTAGTTATTTTACTACATTGGTATAAAATAAATGATATCACATCCTGGAGGATCAAATAGTTTAGTTGTCATGGGATACTGGACACATACATGATTCTCAAATTACATTTGAAAACATGAAATATAATATAATAATTATTTTTTGAATTTCATTATTTATTATAGTAAACCACTAAATTCATTATTAAATCCCTTATTCATATCCTATGTAAAGTAAAACATAATAAATAGAGGTATTAGATGGTTATTAATTATAAAAAAATAAAACATGAATATTATGGATGAGATAATCCGTAAATAAAATATTACATATAATCAATACCATAAAAGGGGACTAAATACATGGATAACATTACAATATAAATAATCACAAGGATAAAAATAACTAGTTTCATAAGTATAGAATATATAATGTTGAACATCATTGTCTCACTGTAAAGGCCTTATGCTAAGAAAACATACATAAACTGGAAAGGAATATACAAAATACCCAAATTAGTTTGTCTCATGAGACCTTCTGATGCATTGAGGGGTTATAATGGGTCACACCCATAACCTACAATTTTCAACGCATTCATAATATAAAAGGGGTGAATAATAGTTCAATACATAGTCAACAAAACATTTTTTTTGAAAAATTAGTATATAAAATATCAATAATTTCACCAATGAATGATTATAACATGATCATAATCCATTTAGAGTACTATGATAGATGTTATAAAATGATCATATCCCCATTGAATCATAATATTCACTAAATAATGTTGTAATATAGGTAAATAATTTAAAATCATCACCAAAACATTTATTGAGGGAAATACCCTTTTATTTTGAAATCATTTATATTAAATTTTAAAAATTTCAAAAATATTGAGGAATTTTTTTCTTAAAAAGTAAAATTTTAAACTTTTTTATGAATATTTAAATAATTCAATGGTCTTGATGGGGGGAAATTTCATTTATTCTATGTATAATAAAACAAAACATTCCTTTCACATTTTCAATAAACAGTCAAAAGTACCTCATTCGGAACGTGATAAAAAGATTACTTTTAAACTATTTTGTGAAACAAAAATCAGGGTAAAAAATTCATTTAAACTATTACAATATATATTTAAAAACATTCTTTTATTTTTTTTAGAAAACATGGATATGTTAGAAAAAAATTTGGCTCATGAGAGAAATGAAACCAGTTTGTGTTAGAAATACTCTTTAGGTCTCTTAAGTACTTAAAGAGAGTAAAATGAAATTAAAACATATAATTTATAAAAATAAATATAGGATAATAAAATGTATTTTATTTAATATAAAAATATAAAACAATTCCCCCAATAAAAATGTGGACTTAAACAATCCTGAATAATGACGAGATTGTGAAATAAACCCATAACTCTGGTCTGACATGCTTTGTAAGTGATTTGAGCCTAATGTATAATAAATTTAAGTTTAATATAATTATATAATATAATCATATATATACCTATAATATCATATATGATACACTTATAACTTTTCAATAATCTTTTATTAATAAATATTTATTAAAATCATCATTTCCCAGCGTTATCTACCTCATTTTTCATGTATAGTTTGGTTAGGTAGTATTGTAACATACATTTTTATCATGATTACATAATATCTCAGATTATAATAATAATAAAAATATCATATATATTCATTATATACATATTTTTAATCATCTTTGAAATATAGACATGAAAAATGAATTACATTGCTTTGTGAAGGTGGAAGTCCAGATGTACACACGAACAACTTTATCATTTTTTAACGAGTGAATGGGTAAGAAGGTAAATGATATATTATATTTAAATAGTCATAATTATTTTATAAATATCATATATATTAATCAGTTCCATCATTATGACCATCCAATTAAAGTGGTGATGAAAAACTAATTACATCGTTATGTGGAGACAATAAACTGTACATACACACGAGCAATGTTTTTTTCTTTTCATAGGATAAAAATGAGATGGAAAATGGTTGTCCCATAACCATAAAAAATATAAGTAAACTTAATATACTTTATTTTTATTTTAGTATGGGTATAACATATCTATAGGAAGTAAAAGATGAAATAAATTTGAAAGAGTTGTAAAAATGATTACCATCTCTTAGAGAAACCTCCTTTAGATCTCTTATTAAAGACTCTAGGGTTTTTATTTTTGGATGCAACTAAACTCTAATTTTTGTATAAGTATTTTTTGAGATATTTTTCAGGTTTTGGTTGATCTATATGTCTTAATATACATGAATAAGTGAGGGGAGGAGGTGCCCTATTATAATTGAGGTGAGTGGAACACTTGTAGTTTTTCAAAGTTTTAAAATATTATTAAGTCACTTTCATTGAAAAATTGCTCTAAAATGAATCATATTATAATTTTATAAGTTTCATGTCTAAATAAAAAAATATATGTTTAATCATGTTTTTAATTTATTTAAACCCTTATCACTTTATTTTAAATCCAAATTAATCCTTTGACAATTAAAGCAAAATCAAGGTTTTCTACACTTTAATAGCTAGGAATGTTGCCATTAAGTACAAATTGACCCATAAATGGAAATATTTTGATATATTAAACCATATAACATTAAATTGTATGAATATGGGATTTTTAATTATTTTAAATCATTTAATAAAATATTTTTATTATAAAATATCATTAATGTGTTTTTTGGAACTATTCATTTACTTTGAATTTAAAGTAATCAAGATAGTTATGGAATTAGAATATAAAATTTTCACACATACAAAATTCATTATATTCATATATAAATTTTTTGGGACATAATAATTTACCCAAATTGTATGTATTTTAATATAATTAAAATCATTTATTTTATTTTTCTATTAATTGAGTAAATACTGTATCAGTATTGTGTAATCATTTTAGGTAATTGTATAATCACTAAAAATTAAAAAGAAATTAATATCATGAAAATAATTTAATAATTATAAAAATAATCATTAATAGTCATTTAAAAATTATTTTTTCCCTATGTGAACATAAAAAGAAAAATTTAAAAACAAGACTACGACATTTTTTTATTTTTCTTTACCTAAAATATCATATAGGTTATTTTCATGGAGATGTGTCACATAAACAATTAAATATAAATAATAATGTGGTACGGTTTAAAATAAATTCATTTAATAATAATTAATATGAATAATAGAGGCCTTATTACTTATTTTTAACCTAGGTTTACTTGATTTACCCTTTTATCATGCTGACCAATTTTTACTACTGATTATGACCAAAATTTAAGTTGACCTTATTTAATTTTACTAATAATAGTGATCCCAAATATGAAATACATTTTATAAAATTAAATATATATCATTTGAAGAAATAATTTTATAATAATCATGTACAACGTGACAAAAAACAGTTTTCTAGAAAGATTTTCGTTTTAAGTCTAAATGTATTTTTATACAAATATAAAGTGTATTTTTTATTACTATGTAATTAATTCAATTATTTCTATATAAATTACACTTATATTAATTTATGATAAAATTTAAAGTTTTATAGAGTATTTATTTCTTGAAAATAAATGACAGTTTATAAAAAATAGGTTTTTTTTACTATTCACTAAAAAAGAGATCTTTTCATAAAAAACCTAATATTTTACACTAAGTTAATTTTAAAATGATGATTTCAAAAAATTATTTTAATTTAAGGAAATTCAATTTATAAAACTTTAGAATTTATGTTTTAATCACATTCTTGAATAAAAATATGTTTGTTAAGCTATTATTTATCTGGAAATAAAAAATTATTATAACTAAATCCCGAGCATTAAAAAATAGTAAAACATTAGTAATTATTAACTTTAGATGGAAAATAATTGATATGATGTAGTATTAAAAATGTTATTTTATATAGAATATGTTTCTTTATGTTACATATTTTATTTTAAAAATATAAATTTTAAAAAATTATAATTTAAATTTTATAAAGTAGAATTCATTTTTGAATTCCTCATAAAAAACTAACTTAGGATTTATTTATGAGATTTTTTATAACATAATATATTTTATGTGAATAGAAATAAATTTCAATTTTGTGTATACAATCACTTTTATATGAATTAGAAGTTTTTTAAACCATTTAAATATACAAAATATTTGTTATAAATTATAATAAATCATTTTGAAATATTATTTTAATTTTATAAATCCATTCTGAACATTTTGAAAATCTATATAGTTTTTAATGTTTTTTTGATTATTTTGATTAATTAATTATAACATAATTAAATTGAGTTTTTTTATTTTACCATCAAATAAATATCATTTTAATGATTAAACTTATTTTAAACTCATTGTAATCAATAACATTTAAAATTATATTGTATTCATAAACCATTTTTTCTTAAAAATACACTTTTCTAAAAACAATTTTATTTTTCATGCACTATCATTAAGATTAATTTCCATATACATCAAAAGTTAATTTGATAAAATTATTCTTATATTTGAGATAATAAGTTTCATATTGTTTAATATGTTTTATTTAATTTTTGGGTATAAAATTTATATTCTTAGGATTAATGCTAATTACCACGATAATAGTGAAACAATTATTTTAAAATTATTATTTAACTAATATCAAGGAATATATATAGAATAAACTAAATTTACATAATTTAAATAATTAATATAATATTATTTATTAAATCATAAATAAATATATTTACACTCATTTAATTTATCATCAATACTAAATAATATTAAAAACCCATAGTGGTCAAAATGACTTTTTTCAACTAACATTGTTTTTCTATAGATTATTAATTTTAATTTAAAAATTATTTTGATAATATTTCTAAATTTAATTGATTATATATATTTTAAATTTAGATCCATCACACATAATTTTCTTTATAAAGGATGTCATATATGTTTATTAATAATTTAATTACTAAATTAAAAAAATAGTTACTCAGGTAAAAACTAAAAAGGAAAAGGTTATAAAACATTAGATAAAGGACTTAAACCACTCAATATTTTCTCCAAATTAATGGTGGAGAGTATAATAAACCTAAAAACCTATCACTCTTCAATTTTTCCAAATTTTTTAACCTTTGTCCCCAGAATAGTGAATGAATAAAATTGAAATGTAAAGCATGTTTCCAAAACCACCCTTATCTTTTCTTATAAAAGGATATCACTTACACCCTTCAAAGGTTACACTTAACCTTTTAATTATTCCTTTAAAATTTATTATTTTTATCTCAATAGAACCTTATCCCACAAACATAAGCTTTTGGTCACTCATAATTATCTTAATATCTTAAATTTTAAGGGAACTTCCAAGGAAAAATCAAGTCTCCAATGTTAGTGTTAACTTATTCTCAAGTTATTATTCTTAATATTACTGTACCAAATATATTATCATCATAAAAAAATTATGAATTAAGTATAATTATCTTACTAATATGTTTTTATATTAATGGTACAACCCTTAGTTATTCATTTCCATCAACTTAGAAAAAATAACATCTTCAGTGTGTTGCGCGGACTACTGCCTCCATGAAGAGACACCATTTGTTTTTCAATTCCCTTTTTCATGGATGGTATTAATTGTGGTAATTATGTTTAAATATGATATATCAAATATAATAAGTCTTAAACTTCAATTTAATAACCACCTTCACCCCCTCTCATGCACTGAGAAACAAGAATGATAATGATGCATACGTGTAGATTACCACCGCCATGATGAAATATATTTCAATTTTCATATGTTTTTTTAAAAATTATATAAAAAATATTCAAATATGGGTCATCATAGTAATAAAATAAAAATAATATCATTATGATCCTTTTATAACAATATTATTTCAAAATAAACACCTCTTTAACCATATTCACCAATCGAGTTAAAGCGTGTTAATGTTTGGGTCAGTTTAACAACCTTGATAAACAATGATTTAAAATAAAATTATGAATGAATATGGGAAAATAAAAAATAATATTATTTTTATATATTAATAAAATAATTATTACTATATTTTTTAGTAAATATTATTTGGACTATTTAACTTATTATTAAGGTAGCATTTTTGGTCAGTAAAATAATTAAAATAAGTCATTATCAATTTTGTTTTCACATAATGTGACCAAAACAACTATCGAATGGAATAAGAAGATTTTAAATAAATATAATTTATGTATTAATTAATATGAAATGATATATCCATAATGAAATTTTTGTCAAATTATGTGTATTGAAATAAAAATTCTTAAACATGCACAAAATAACTAAAGTTATTAACTCTCAATATTCATAATACACTATAGTTAATTAATGCACTCATGATGAGGAATTATAATAAGGATTATAAAAGTGTAGTATTTATGAGTAATTTTTTGAAATAGGATATTAAGTAATCTATATTTTTTAACAAGAGGTTAGAGTGTTATTAACTAATAAAGGAAACATGGAAAGGGGTTTTTGTCTCAATTTCCTTTCATTAGGACATGTTAAGGTTATTAACCATGTTCAAATTTTTATGGTTCACTTTATACCCCATTATAATTTTTTTATCATGATTATATTATATTAAATGATATTAAATGTTTAATTTAATTTTACCTTTCTCATGGGGGTTTGTTTATAATGTTTCAAAAACTGCAAGGGACTTGGTAACTCAAACTTCTTTATTTGAGTTATATGATTTACTTATAGAACTTAATTTTACAATACATTACATTTTAATAGATGTTCAATTTTTTTCTGGAAAAAATGTTTTTTTACCCAATCCATTTTTATGAATGGTTTTCTCTTAATTTTCTTGAAGATAAAGTAGACTCTTTGAAAAGGGACTCGTAATTATGACTTTTACATCGATGATTTCAAAATGTTCTCAAAAATATATTTTCCTGATTTGGTTTTCATTATATTTAAATTATCTATCTCTAATGAAGTATTTTTTTTATATGATATTATATTATGACTCCTTTTAAAATGATATTTTGATACCCATGGTTACTTAAGTTCATGTTATATGAAAACCCATTCTTTTTCCATGGGTTCATTAAGATATGGTTATGATTGATTTTAAGTGCTTCACATATTTATGTATGATGATAGGTGGAGTTATATGTCACCCTAAAATTAATTAGTTTAATATTATATCTCATGAGATATCCAGTCATGGAAATAATGAGTTTGTTCACATAGGTGTCAGCATAATGGGTTTTCTTAAATATTTAAGTGTGAACATATTGTGTTTGTTCACATATGAATGTGAATAATGGGTTTTCTCACACCTTTTTTAATATTCTTATGTTTGAGTATAACTTTCATGTTAGTTATCAAGTTATGAAACATTTTCATGTATTTATCAAGTTATTACATGCTTCAATATTCATTTCATTTCCATGAAATTCCATGTTTTCATTATTATAACTTTTTAAGTATTCCACACTTTTATGTCATGTTCACATGTTATATGCTTTATCTCTTATTATTACTTAATGATCATTTTATGATATTATATTTCAAGAAAATTTTTTATGATTTTCATATATGGTATTATCATCATGTATTATAATATTTATGCCTCCCTCATGTTATCCTCAATTTTTATGATATATTACTCAATGATATGCTTTACCTTACCAAAAATTTAAGCTCACCCATTTTTTATGTATCTAATACATAAGTTATGAAGATGATTATAACATGTGACATATCTTGGAAGGGGTCTAGTGGATCATGATTATAGTGAATGTTTTTCAAGTGTACTAAAATAAGATGGCTGTGTAGCTAATTTACAAAGACACTAAACCTTTCAGTCTTTGGGTTATGCGACTTCTTATGAGATGCATTATTTAAATGAGGGGATTATTGTATTATTTAAGTCATGTTTATCTTGTTTTTATTCAATTAACCACCTAAAATTTTTAATAATCCATAACTAGCCTACATTTATATATGACATTACCTGAGAAATTCACCTCACAGGCCTATAAATTACACTTAGACAACTTTCCAAATAAACAATGATTCTGAATAACCTTCAAAATGGATCACGTGTGCGCTAAATTCTATTTATAAAACATAGAATAAATGAGGATGTCATCAATAAAAAATACCAAAAACTAGTATAGGAACTCACAAAATAAAGAGTTCATTAGTTCCATAAATATAACTGGAGTGTTCATGACAATTAATGGAATTACCATAAACTTATGGCCCCCATAATGAAAATTAAATATAGTCTTTAAACTATCCATATATTTTACCCTCATATAATGATAAAATTAATATAAATCAACATTGGTGAACCTTATATATCCATTTAGTTAATTTAATAGATCATCAATCCATATAACAGGATAACCGTTCTTCACCATCACCTGATTTAAGTTATAATAGTCAATAAAAAGTCACAGACTACCAAACACCATCTTCATGAACAAGACTGGAACACCATAGGTAACACACTAGGTTGAATGGAACCCTTATACAAAAAATAATTAATATGAATTTATATCTCTTTCAAATCATAAGATAATATCCTTTATGGATAAATTAAAGTCAAAGAGACACCTAATTTCAATTATATCATAAAATCAATTTCACGTAAAATAGAAAGTGTTGCATCATCTTTAGAAAAAAAACATCAATGTACTATTCTACAACCATTGGAAACACCATCAAAAAACCTTTTCTAAACTCAATATATACTCAATAATTATAAAAGGATCCTTTATCAGAGCATTTAGTATCCCTAGTAAAGGGGAATACTGTAGAGTTCTGTAATAGTAAACTGCAGTGCCATAAACAATACCCGAATGCAAAAAAATCTGGTACAAAGAGAAACTTTAAATGAAAAAAATTAACAAAAAAATATAATAAAAATAATATATGATATACATTTCAAACATTGGTTTATAAAATTACCTGAATAAGAAACAATTATCATATACATTAAAAAACATCAATGTTCATTTACCTTTTCCCCATAACACTGACTCATGCTATTTCTGAAAAAACCAAATCTACTAAAAAAAATAACACACCCATATAATAAAAGAATATTATGTTAGTAATAATATAAATAAATAAATTAAATATAATGTGTTACTTTTAAACTAAAATTTGAGTCATATCAGGAACACTATGTATTGGATTGAGTTGTAGTTAATTTTTGCACATCACACCATTTCTTATTCATTTTTAAGCATTATATATGTAAAAATTAACTAAATAAGTATAATATAAAAGTTATAGGGAAATTAATTATGTAATATTAGAGAAGACGAATAAAAAAATATAAGCTCGTTTTATCAGTTTTGGTGATGTGATGCACGTTTTAAACTAAAATGACACTTATATATTGAAAACACACACTTGGATTCATAATGGTCAGACCATGCATCAAATTGATGTTTCGATGATTTTTAAACATCAGAAATGATTTATGTATCATTTTAAAAAAGTATCAAAACAATCTGAATACATTTTATCGTTTTTTAATTATTTACTTGTGTTTAATTTATAAAACTTCATTTTAAACTGGAAACAGACACTTTGAGTCATAAAGATCACACAATGTGATGGTTTTACATGATATTGATTCCTAAACATAAAAAATGAATTAGGAATTGTTTTTATAATTTATAAATACAATCTGAGTTCATTTTCTTAGTTTTTAGTGAGTGACACTTTTTGAAATAAAATGTCAATTTTTAACTGATAACAAAAACTTTGAGTCATACTAGGCATATCATATATTAGATTGAGGTGAATATGATTTCTACATATAAAAAATGTATTATGAGTCGTTATTATAATGTATAAAAACAATCCAAATGCATTTTATTAGTTTTGAGTGTGTCTATTTTCTTTTTTACTAAAATTAATGTTAATTTTAAATAAAAATATGTACTTGGAGTCATACTAGTCACACTATGTGTCAGATTGAGGTGATAATGATTCCTGTACATCCCAAATGTCTTATGTATTTTTTAATAAAGCATCAAAATAAATTGAATTTTTTTATCGATTTTGAGTATGTCACTTGTGTTTTTTTACTAAAATGTCATTTAAAACTGGAAACACATAATTTGAGTCATACCAATAACATCATGTGTCGGTTTGATATGATAATTATTCCTATACATCAAAAATGACTTATGAACCATTTTAATAAATTATCAAGACTGTAAAAGCTCATTTTCTTAGTTTACAATGAGTGACACTTTTTAAACTAAAATGTCAATTTTAAACTGATAACAAACACTTTGAGGAGTACCTGGTACATATTTTATCAAATTGAGGTGTATATAATTTTTATATGTAAAAAATTTTTAATGGATCATTTTACTAAAATATAAAAAAGTCTGAATGCATTTTCTCAGTTTTGAGTATGTCAGTTATCCTTTTTACTAAAATTAATGTTAATTTTAAATAAAATGGCGCACTTTGAGTCATACTAACCACACCATGCATTATATTGTGGTTCGTTTGATTCCGAAACATACAAAATTACTTATGAACCATTTATCCTAAATTATAAAAAAATCTGAATGCGTTTTTTTGGTTTTTGGTATGTTACTTTTGACTTTTTACTAAAATGTCATTTTAAAATAGAAACATACACTTTGACTATGAGCATGTTTTCTTAGTTTTTAATATTAGAACGATTCTTACATGTAAAAAATGACATATGAATCATTTTTAAAAATAATCAAGACAATATGAGCATGTTTTCTTAGTTTTTAGTGAGTGACACTTTTTGAACTAAAATGTTAATTTTGAACTGATAACGAACACTTTGAGTTATAACAGAAACACAATATATTGTATTTATGTGAAGATGATTCCTACACATAAAAATAACTTATGGACCATTTTACTAAAGTATCAAAATAATCTGAATGTGTTTTCTCAGTTTTGTGTATGCCAGTTGTCTTTTTTACTAAAAGTAATGTAAATTTTAAATAAAAAAGACACACTTGGAGTCATACTGGTCACTCCATGAGTCATATTGAGGTGTGTATGATTATTAAATGTCCCATATGAATTATTTATTGTTTTTTTAATATATCAAAATAATACAAATTCATTTTCTTAGTTTTGAGAATGTCACTTGTATTTTTTTACTAAAATGTCATTTTAAACTTGAAACATGAACATTGAGTCATACTTGTCATATCATGTGTCATATTTATGTGAGACTGATTCCTATATATAAAAAATGACTAATAATTTTTTTATTAAATTATAAGTACAATTCGAGCATGGTTTCTCAGTTTTTTGTATGTCACTTGTCTTTTTTACTAAATTAATGTTAATTTTAAATAAAAAAGACGCTATTGAAGTCATACTGGGTAAAAGTGTATGAAATTAAGGTCCGTCTAATTATTTCACATCAAAAAAACTTATGTATTATTTTACTAAAGTATCAAACAATATTAATGTTTTTATATTTTTTGAGTATGGGATGTGTGTTTTGGACTAAAATGTAATTTATAAAATAAATCATATAGTCTGAGTCATACTGAATACACCGTGTATTAGATTGAGGTGTGTATTATTGAGTATGAGAAATGTATTTTTATTTAAACTATCTCCAAAATGACAAAAAATGAGATAACATGTTCCATTATGATGGAAGAGAAACTCCATGTTACTCGATACACTTCACGTTTCAAGAAAAATTGGGTTTCCTCTTCCATCAGAAAAGAACATGTTATCTTTCTTTTTCTATTTTGCTGTAGATATTTGAAATCAAAATATGAATTACCGATAGTTCTATGAAAAAACTAAATAAGTATTAAATAAAAATGATAAGGGAACTAACTTAAAAATAGTAGATAAATAATGAAAAAATTAATTAAATAATTAGTAGTAATTCAAAATTTTATTTTTTAATACATTCTTGACCCACCTTCTTGTTTTCATTATCTCAGTTATATCCTCAAAGTATAGTCACTCATGATCATGAACATCTTTGAACAAACCGCCCCAACTTGAACAATATAATCCACCTATATAAGAAATCAATTCTTATGTGAGTAATACTAAAAATAAATAAATAAAACATAAATATGAAATAATACATTAGTTTTATAGACAATGATTTTACTATGAAAACATCAATATTTTAAAGCCTATGCAAGATAAGAAGTTCTTAAAATATTCCAAAATAACCAAAAAACCAACTTTTATTTTAAATCATTTAATTTATTGGATAAACAAAAAGATATAGGTGAATTTAGTTTGGATCTTGGAGAATGTGTTATCTTAGTTTTGGGTATGTGATGTGTGTTTTGAAATAAAATTTAAATTAAAAACTAAAAGAACAATGTTTGATTCATATTGAGAAAACTATGTATCATATTAAGGTATGAGTGATTGAGTATGTGATGTGTGTTTTTCTATCAACCTTCTGCACTAAGCCAGAAAAGAAAGAAATGTTACATGTGAATTGAATAGTAAACCTCATGATTCCAAAAATGCCTCATCTAAAATCAAAAGGTTCTCTCTTTTCTAGATTACTAAATAATGGTGAAGGAAAAATAGGAATTCCCAAATGATATGTGAAAAAAAATTATTAGATAAAAATGATAAGGAAATTAACTTAAAAATATTAGATAAAATTGTGACAAAATTAACTAAATAAGTATTAGGAATTCACCTTTTCATGATCATAGTAAAGGGGTGAATCATCCTTATTAAAGAATTAATTTCTTCATGATCTATATGAAAATTAACAAAATAAGTATTAGATAAGAATGATGAAGAAATTATATAAAAAAATTAGATAAAATATGGGAAATCAACTAAAAGGAAATTTTTTCAGTTATATATCGTTAAACTATAATATAATTAATCTTGATCATAAGAAACTAAAATGAAATGAATTTAGTCAATATTAAATGGATATAAAATAAAATATTTTAGAATTTCAATCCTAACAACATGATATATTTAACCACTTTACAATAACATAACATTCTTGTATTAAACAAAATTTCCATAAAATCTTTTATCCTTTTGTGTTGGTGTAAAACTCATATATAAACATTTTCATTCTTGTTTTCTAAAAAAAACTAGCATAACACATTATATATTCCTAGATTATACTAAAAATCATGGTATCAATTTATTTATTCCTATAAAACATTAACCATTAATGTACACCTACAGTATTCATTGAATGAACTAAAATAAATATTTACATTTTAGTTTTTATAGAACATAATAATATCTATCTTTCCCTTGCACCATGATAGAGAGAAAAATCTCTATGATAAACCATTTACCTTATTTGATAGAAATTTTAGTGATATCCATTATATAATTTCAAAATACACTAAACTCCATAACAAAATTTTTTACCCCTTCTTGATAGTATTAAACATATGTATAACCCTTTATAGCATCTGAATTCCACTAAAATCTAGTGCATCTATCAAGTCTTCCTGGATTGTGCTATAGATTAGTATATCATTTTAAATATTCTAGGTGATGATGAACTCTAACATAACATCGTCATTATTTGTTCATCAAAATTAGAATATCCCTATCGTCATGTATCTTTTATTGATAATTATGATGAGTTTTTTTATTAATGATCACGTAAACATGGATTATTTTACATAATAAATTTGTATATGCATATTAGTGGTGAACAAGTGGAGACATTTTTTATGGTGATCTAATGAAAAAGTATCTATATAAATAATATGGATAGGTTAAACTACTATACACAATTAATGGTTGTGATATTTTATGTGACATAATGGTGGGAGGATTTAATTTCATCATGTGCATTCAAAAGAATCAGTTTAAGTAAATTCATTTCACTAAAGTAAACCAGATGTGTCACTTGTATAGATTTCATTGGAATTTTTTGTAATCTATTAATTTTTAAAATGATAATAAAATCTCTCTTTTTGATAAATAACAAATTTCATATGTGAAAAAAATGATTTTTCAGTGAAAAATAACTTAAAATATATTAAAGGTTTTTTAGAAGGGTAAAAGATCAGTTAACATTTCTAAATATTAAATAGAATATTTTCAGAGTAAGAAACTGATTTAGTGAGAGATTCTGAGGCTCATAAATCCTCAGTAAATACAAAATGAAAATATTAAATATATTATATTAAGCACATACAATTTATTCAAAATAATTAAATAACTCTGAAATGGTGCATCATATGAGAAATCTGAGACAACTATTAGGTCTAAAACCTAGTGTTTTCCCTTAGTAGGGTATAACAATTGTGAGCGTCAGACATTTGGATGTATCGCTCTCTAAAATAACCTAATTAATAATTTCTTTATTATATTATTTTTTGAAGAAAATTTAATATCTCGCAAAAGGGTTGTTGTATAAAAATATTGAGACCACTGATAGATCTGGGACGTGGTGTTTAACCGAGATGGGTTATAACATTTGTAAGTGATGGTCGTTTGAACGCCTCGATCACAAAAAGAACCAATTTATTATTTACTTAATTATTTATTCTGATTTTTAATTAATAAATAATTAATATCTCACTAATAGTGTGCTGTATGAGAAATATGAGACCTCTGTTAGGTCTGAAACATGGGATTTACCATAGGAAGGGTATAATTTTTATATGCAATAGGCGTATTGTCCAGGTCAATAATTAAATCAATTTTTTAGTTAAATTAAATAATTTATTTAATTACTTAATTAATTAAATGTTACGGTTCATTATATCCCCAAATCTTACGTTCCACCATTGATGTCACCTGATTGATTTGGAAAGCTTAAATCAGAACCGTTTTGGATGATTAAAAATTATAAATGCATTAACACGAAGAAATTAAACACTCTACAATCATTTGTTTCGTGATTAATAGATCAAAAGTGGAGGTTTAATTCTTCCATTTTGGAAAATCCTAAAACGTATTTTAGTGGCTATATAAACTATTTTCTCCTTATATTTCTACTAATAATCTGAGACACATCCTCTCATGTGGTGAAGGAATCTGACTGTGACTGGTGCGCGACAATGGTGATCTTCTTTCTCCCTCAAGCGATACTCCATGCCTATCTAAGTTCATATGTTTTTGTTTTATTTATTTTTAATAATAATAATAATAATAATAATAATTATTATTATTATTATCCTCCATTTTTGATTATTAATTCCTAAACTCTTTAAATGAAAATAAAATGTAAGAATTAAAATAAAAATAACCCAACCATGAATTATTTATGATTTTCACATTTGATGATTTTTAATTGTACTAAATTATCATTGCACGGATAATATAAATGATAAAGTAAATATTATAATTTATTTTCACATGTGATCATTTTAATTTTCATAAATTATCATCAAAAATATAATTTAAATGATAAAGTTGTAATTTTTTAGCACATATGATAATTTTTAATTTTCATAAATTATCATTGCACTGATAATTTAAATGATAAAGCTTTATATTATAATTTATCAATAAATATGATAATTTTAATTTTTATAAATTATTATCGCACATATAATTTTAATGGTAAAGTTAAAATTATAATTTATTAGTGCATGTGATGATTTTAATTTAAATTATAATAGTTAATAATTATAATTCATCAATTCATGTAATGAAATTTAATTTTCATAAATTATCATCTTATGGATAGTTTAAATTATAAAGTTAAAAATTATAATGAATTATAGCATGTGATAATTTTAATTTTCATAAATTATCCTAGCGCAAATAATTTAAATGATAAAGTTAAAATTATAATTTATCAACGCATGTGATTATTTTAATTTAATTTAAATAGTTTAAAATAAAAATTCATCATTTCATGTGATAAATTCTAATTTTCATAAATTATCATCATATAGATAATTTAAATGATAAAGTGAAAAATTATAATTTATCAGCACATGTGAAAATTTTGAATGATAATTGAATAATTACTCAAGAAAGAGAAAACATCACCACATATGATATTTTTTTATAAGAATTCGAATATCATACAAGAGAGAGAAATGTATTATCATATAATATATTTTCTTTTCTTTTTAAAATAATTTTTTTTGTTCTACAAAACCCTTGATATACCTCAATCATTGACATGCTAAGACATATCACTTTGGATGATAACAAAACCAAAAAAGAGGTTTTTACAACTTTTGGGGTAGGAAGTTCCTTATCCTTTTTGGATCTTTTTTACACACGTTGCTATATTTAATTTATGTTTTGACTTCCTTGAAACTTTGTTTGACTGTGATCGCGTGTAGGTGTATGAGTAGCCCATAGTATAGTACATTTTTTTCCATGAGATTGAAGTGATAGCTTAATTCCACAATGATGTTTGATTCAAATGTTGATTTATATGATGATTCTATGTTTCTCAGGATTTTTGCTACGGTTGATATCATGCTATGACTTTTGATGTTTTCCATGGGATGATTGGTATGTGTATACTTGATATATGGTCATTATGGTATAATTAATCCTTGTGGGGTGTGTGTATGGTGTGCGACGAAGATGATGGCGCAACATGTTAACCTTGTAACCTAGAATCAACTTGATTCCTTGTGGATTACATGTAGTTAACCAAAACTTTATGCTTTGTGGATTTTGAGTGCTACCTAAGGCTTTTTGGATTCCTGGAAGGTTAGAGATACTTGATGACTTGTGGATTTCGAGTATTACCTTATGCCTTTTAGATTCTGAGTAGGTTGTTTTCACTCAATGCCTTTTGGATTCTGAGTGAAATGCCTATAGCCTTGTGGCTGGTTTTGGATAGTTATCGACATACAATATATTTCTGACATGGAGCTGAAGTAGGTACAGTTGAGGGTTTGTGGTGGATTGGTTAGCGCACAACTTCTTAGATTTAGATTATGTGTTACTATGTTTTTCATTCATATATTTATTATAGAATACACTTGTATACTTGAGGACATCAGGTTGAGAATGCATTGGTGGTGTCCTACTAAGTCTTTTAGTCACACCCTACTTGGACTATTCAATTCACTTGTAGATTTCATGAGGGATCCAGTGAAGGATAAGGGGCCTGTGGTGGATGGTTGAGAAGTGCAGTATAGAGATGGAGAAGACCGGGACATGCATCAGAGTACCCTACAGATGTTTATTTAATTACTTTTCATGTATTTATCTTCCGCTTACACTCTGGATATGATTACCAATTTGGGAGCTACTTGATATGTATGTCATTATTCACTTTCCACATTTTTTCTTATTATTTATTAAATGTTTTTTATTGTTCACTATTTACCTTCTCAATGACAAGATACAAAGGTTATAGTCTCCACAATATCAGATTTAAACGATCGCTATTAGTTGGTAACCTCTTTCATATGTGGAGGAGCACATGAGGTCATATAGTATCTGGCTCAAACCTGGTGGATCAGGTTGGGATGTTACAAAATGGTATCAGGGGATCTAGAACTAGTAACTTGTTTATTCTCTTATGTTGGGTTGGGAATGGTTCGACAAGATATGGGAAATTGGGACTCGGGTAAGGGAACTATGCTAATGTCTAGGTAGAACTGAATAGTGGACCTATGAGTTTCCCAAAAGTGGGGAATTTATGTTTTTTATTACTATTGATTCACCTTGGGTGACGCACATGATGTTAAATGTGATTTATGAGATTTTATGCATGTTTATACATCATTACTAGGAACATAGGTTCATATGCCATATATATACATGTTTTTGTGTTGCATAGTAGTTTATTAATTAAATTTCTTGATTTGTGCTATCTGTTCAGGATAGTTTCTCAGTATGATATATCTATGTTACCTTGTTGTGTGATATATCTTTATTGGAATAAATTAGTTGAATAGATCATTTTGTTGTGTTAGTATATATATTATTATTGAGACTAATGTTCAGGGATGGTAACAAGGGTTAGTTCTAGGAGGGGTATACCTTGGGTTAAGGGTATACTCTAAGGAAAAACCATGTTTGCTCCCATATATTGTTTTAGAGAAACCTTTTGTGATCCCATAGATGGGTTAGGATCAATTTATATTGATGATGTTCCTTCCATTTCAGAAGATGCAGTCTCGGTGACCTCTGATGGGACTACTGGCTGTGGAAGACCAAGATACTCCCATGCCACCACCAATGGTACCAGGGGATATATCCAAGAATGATCATGTTCTGGTACAAGAAATTTAGGATACAAAGCCCATTCATCCGAGACTTTTTCAGATAGTGCCTTTCCAGGGAGAACCCACATAGAGGACTATAACCTATCATTCTTAGTATTTCCAACTCTAGCATCCTCCTAAATTCCAGGGAACTGGTGGACCACATGATGTAGAGTATTGGATTGAATATATTAAGAGCATATTTGAGCTAGTCTAGAATTCTGAAGAAGGGCGTCTGATCCTGGTGACCTTCATGTTTTAGGGATCCACTAGGAGATGTTGGATTGTTATGAGCCAATATGGATGGTGAGAGGGTCTTAATCTGGAAACATTCAAATTCCTTTTTCTTGAGTAGAATTTTCTAGAAACTATGATGCTAGACCGTGCCTTGGAGTTCATAGAATTATGACAGGGTTCCATGACTGTCTCTGCATATTTTGTCTGATTTATAGAGTTGATTCGTTTTTCTCCTTTTTTAGCTGGGAATGAGGTGCAGAAGGCTCGTAAGTTCAATATTGTCCTTCAAATGAATCTTGGACATTAGGTTAGGGTCATTGACCTAACAATGTAAAAATAGGTCTTTCTCAAGGTCCCATCCTTTGAAAAGGGTTTAGAGGAGGACCAGGTATCAAGCTTACTTCTAGCCTATGGGGGGACAATTACTGAGTTACCTCTCACTACTGAGGGATTTCCTTCTTGCAATAAGAATAGGAAGACCCAAGATGTGTAGTGGATTACCAATATGAAGGTGGAGTATAGTGTAGCCTCATCATCCCATTTTGAAGAAGTTTAATAATGTTTTAATTGTGGAAAGGCTAGACACTTTCGTAAGTTCTTTACTTCACCACAGATCATGTGTTAGCAGTATGTGGAGAAGGGGAATCTTCATTAGTTTTTCTCTATAACATATAGGTTGATCTCTCACAGAGGTAGGGGTCAGAAATGGGGATCCGTTAGGGGTTCTCAACAAAACAATTGGGCTAGTCATGAACCTCGGGGATAAGAAAGATAATATGAGGCAAGTCAAATGTATACTTTGGACCAAAATCTAACAGATGGTGGAGAGGGACCATCCACTATACAAGGTATAGTCATGAGCACATCTACTTTTTCTACTACCTTGTTCAATACTGGTGCTCCCCATTCATTCATATCTACAGAAGTAGTTGCTAGACTTGACTTACATGTCAAGTTATCATCTAAGTTGGTCTCTCTTGATACACCATTGGGTATGAAAGTAGAACGTGTTCACTGATGCCTAGAATGTCCACTGTTTATTGAGAGTAATGGATATTTATAGAAATTCATGATTCTAGAGATGATGAATTTCGATTTGATTCTCATTATGGACTATCTGTTTAGTTTCTATGCTCACATGAATTTCTATCATAGAAGGGTATATTTTACTTCACCCAAGGGAGAGAAGTTCTTAATGATAGGAGAGTGGGAAGTGAGAGCCGGCAGAGTTGGATTGGACTTGATCCAGATTAATAAAATCACAGCATAGATGATAGGATTGGTCCTTTCAGCAGCATCAGTGGAAACCCCCTCATCATTCCCACTTGTCATGGATCTCTATCAACACATCTCTCTAGATGAATTCACATGGATCCCTCCTGACAGGGGAGTTTAATTTGAGTTACAGCTCATACCCAGTGCATAACTCATTTAGATACCCCCGTATATTATGGATCCAACTGAGCTAAAGGAGCTCAAGGTATAACTAGATGACTTGGAGAGAAAGGTTTTTATTAGAGCCAGTACTTCACCATGGGGTACACCTGTTTTGTCACAAATGAGACAGATGGGGGTCTTTGAATATGCATTTATTATCAGAATATAAACTAGGTGACAGTGAAGAACTGATATCCCTTGCCCAGAATAGATGATCTTTTCGATCAACTATGGGGAGCCCAGTGTTTCTCCAAGATTGATCTTTGATCGGGCTATAACCAATTGTGATTCATGAAGGAGGACATTCAAAAGATAGAGTTTTATGGAAGATATGGACAATATGAATACTTGGTGATATTTTCTGGGATAAAGAACACACTAGTGGTGTTCATGGACCTCATGAACAAGATCTTTCATCCATACTTGGACTCTTTTATCATAGTGTTCGTCATTGATATCCTCATCTACTTGGAGACATAATAGAAACATGATAAACACCTAGATATAGTTCTGAGTACACTTCGAGCCCACATGATGTACGCCAAGATATCAAAATGTGACTTCTGAATTAAAGAGGTGAATTTATTAGGAAATGTGGTGTCTTAGATCAGTATATCTGTAAATCCAGAGTAGTTTAGAGTAGTAACGTCATGGAAATGTCCCAAAAATGTGTTTTATATAATGAGCTTCCTAGGATTGGTATGATATTCTCGGAGGCTTATCCATGAATTCCCCATACTAGAATCACCCATTAAATCACTAACAAAGAAGGGAGTGAAGTAATAGTGGTCAAATTAGTGTGAAGAATATTTCATTGAGCTAAAGAGAAGGTTGAAAATAGCTCTAGTACTGACACTCCCTGAGTCCGAGATTGGTTATGAAATTTACTTTAATGCATCAAGCATCAGTCTGGGGGTAGTGATGATGAAAAGTGAGCAGGTAGTTACATATGGGTCTCATCAGCTACGACCCCATGAGAAGAACTAACCTACACATGACTGGGGACTAGTAGTGGTGGTCCACCCTTTGAAGTGTTGGAGACAATATCTCTTTGGTGGGAGGTTTATTATTTACACGGAACAAAGTATCATTCTATACATCTTCACACAAAGGGACCTAAATCTAAGGAAGATGTGCGGGGTTGAGTATCTGTAGATGTTTGACTATGAGATGAAATATGCACCTGGAAATGGAAATTTCGTAGTAGATTCCCTGAGCTGAAAAAACACTGGATGAACAGGAACATGGTGAGAGGTCCTCATAGGAGTAGTTGTGTTTGATTAGTTTATTGGCTAATTGGAGGATGGATGCCTTAGGGGACCATGGTTCTATGAATTTTTCTCTCTTGATAGTCACATCCTTACTTGTGGACCAGGAAAATACTGAACAGGAGTTAGACTTAGAGTGTGTTATAATGAGGGGAAAACTAATTGGTGATGACATGATGCCCAGATGGTCGATGGATGAAGGTGATGTGATCTTGGTACATGGGAGAGTATTAGTCCCTACTTCTATCCGAGAGGAGTTTATGAGGGATTAACATACCTCTATATTGTAAGTGCATCCTGGTGCGGCCAATATGTATCATGATTTTAGGCGACAGTTCTGGTGGCCAGGGATGAAGAGTGATATTTCTAGTTTTTTCTCTCAATGCTTCTCCAGTCAGAGGTTGAAGGCTGAGTACCAGCATCCTGGTGGGTTGTTACAACCACTCCTAATCCCTATGTGGAAGTGGGAAGATATCATGATGGATTTTTTAATAGGGTTAACTAGGACCCTGAGGAGTCGTGACATGGTTTGGATGATTATTGATTGGTTAACGAAGTTTGCTCACTTCTTACCAGTCAGAGAGACTCACTCAGTGGAGGATATGGGAAGGAATTATGTACAAGAGATTATGCGCCTACAAAGATTCCCTTTGAGCATTGTTTTAGATAGATATGCGCATTTTACATCACCTGTTTGGCATGACAAGAAAAAATCCCAAGGGAACCAGCTGAGATTGATCACTACTCAGAGAATACATAGATCATATGTCGATAGTAGGAGGAGACCCTTGGATTTTGTTTGGGAGATCAGGTTTTCTTGAGAGTGACCCCGCGGTTGGGGCATAGATGTCTAGGGAAGTAGAGAAATCTATCACTATGTTTTGTTGTACCCTTTGAGATCACCGAGTGGATAGAGACAATGACATATCATCTAGAACCCCCTTATTTCAATCAAGTTATGCACAACTTGTTCTATGTGTCATAACTTTAGAGGTACATACATGACCCTGCACATGTTATTGATTGTGAGGAAGTTGAGATGGATACTGATGCATATTATGAGGATATTTTGGTGAGGATAATTGATTGATGTAAGAAGGCGTTACGAGGGAATATGATACCACTGGTCCAGATTCAGTGGCAGTATGGGAAGATCTAAGAAGAGATATGGGAGCGTGGTTCTGATGTTCGAGCTTAGTGGTTTGAGTTGTTCGAGAAAGACCACTAGAGATACTTCATGGGGATGAGAAGTAGATAAAGGGGGATAATTGTGATATCCTTATTTCTAAAAAGATAATAAAATCCCTCTTTTTGATAAATTATAAATTTCATATGTGAGAAAAATGATTTATTTGTGAAAAATAAATTAAAATGTGTTAAAGGTTTCCTAGAAGGGTAAAAGCTCAGTTAACATTTCCGAATACTCAATCAACTATTTTCAGAGTAAAACACTAAGATAGTGAGAGATTCCAAGGCTCGTAAAGACTTGTCAAAGACAAAATAAAAATATTAAATATATTATATTAAGTGCATAAAATTTATTCAAAATAATAGAATAACTCCAAAATAGTGCATTTTATGAGAAATATGAGACCACCGTTAGGTCCTAAATGTGTTGTTCACCCTAAGCAGGATTTAAAATTTGTGACCATCAGACATTTGGTCACCTTGATCGCTAAAATAATTTATTTAATAATTTTTTTAATATATTATTTTTTGAAGATAATTTAATATCTCCCAAACAGTGTGTCTTATGAGAAAAATTAGACCACTGATAGATCTGAGATGTGGTTTTTACCCTATATTGTGTATAACATTTATATATGATGATTATTTGAATGACTCACTTGCAAAAATAACCCTTTTATATTTATTTAATTATTTATTCTAATTTTTTGTTAAAAAATAATTAATATCTCCCAAACGGTGCATCGTATGAGAAATTAGAGACCACCATTAGGTCTAGATCATGGGATTTATCCTAAACATGGTATAATGTTTATACGTAATAGGCGTATTGGTTAGGTCACTAATTAAATGGGTTTTTTAGTTAAATTAAATAAATAATTTATTTATTTATTTAATTAAATGTTATTGTTTCTTATGTCCCCAAATTGTGCGTTCCACCATTATGGTAAAACGTAAAATGCATTTCAGTGGCTATATAAACCAGCCACTCCTTATATTTCTACCAATGATTAGAGACACCTCCTCCCATGTTGTGAAGCAGTCTGACCGTGACCAGTGTGTGGAAGTGGCAGTTTTATTCCTCAATCAAGCGCATCGCCAAGCCTGTGTAAGTTCATTTGTTTTTGTTTTATATATTTTTAATAATAATAATAATAATAATAATTATTATTATTATTATTATCCGCCCTTTTTGATTATTAATTCCTAAACTCTATAAAGGGAAAAAATGATATAATTCAAATACAAATAACCAAACCATAAATTATTTATGATTTGCACATGTGATGATTTTTAATTTTCATAAATTATCATCACATGGATGATTTAAATGATAAAGTTAAATTTATAATTTTTTTGTGCATGTGATAATTTTAATCTTCCTTAATTATCATCGCACATATAATTTAAATGATAAAGTAATAATTTATTATCTCATTTGATTTTTTTTAATTTTCATAAATTATCATCGCATGAATAATTTAATTGATAAATTTAAAAATTACAATTTCTCAGCACATGTGATAATTTTAATTTTCATAAATTATCATCGTATATATAATTTAAAAGATAAATTTAAAATTATAATTTATCAATGAATGTGATGATTTTAATTTAAATTATAATATTTAAAAATTATAATTCATCAGCACATGTGATAAATTTTAATTTTCATAAATTATTATTACACAGTTAATTTAAGTTAAAAACTATAATTTATTAGCTCATGTGATAATTTTAATTTTCATAAATTATCATCACACATATAATTTAAATGATAAAGTTAAAATTTTAATTTATCAACGCATGTGATGATTTTAATTTAATTTAAATAGTTAAAAATTATAATTCATCAGAGAATGTGATAAATTTTAATTTTCATAAATTATAATCACATGGATAATTTAAATGATAAAGTGAAAATTTAAAATTTATCATCACATGTGAAAATTTTAAATGATTGTAACACCCCAAGCTTCTATGGTACGCTTCTCTTTGAATAATGCAATAGCGTGTGTTGTACGCAATATCGAGTTCTAACACACCCAACCAATCAAACTAGCCGTTATAAATAGTAATACCCACTTTTTGAAATTTATAAATTTTATTTTTCAAAATGTACTTCATTTTTGGATTCGGAATATTGAAATTATCCTAGGGTGAATTTTTGGTATTTTTCTGAAAAACTACACTTTTTGATGAATAGTGAAACCACTAAGTGGTAGTTAAAAAACTGAATTTTTCATAAAACTTAATTTTACTGCTTTTGTGAGTGGAATTTGAAAAATCCGAGAGACACGGTTAATATCAAGGAGTAAAACGTGTTTCAATGAGATGAAAATAATTTTCGGTGAATAGTAACTTTTAACTTTTATTTACCACTGTTAAAAGTAAATAGGACAATTAAGGGTAAAAATGATATTAATATTACCCTAACACATGTCATAATTCTATTGGATAAGCTTAATTCGACCAAAAACAACTATAGGAATAAAATATGAACCTCTTTGGTCCACTTGGATTAAATTAGGACATTTATTATTATTTAATTCAAAGAAGAGTTAAAAGAGGTAAAATCAATGTTTTAAAACTAAAACATTTTTAATACAGGGTTACACATAAGATAAATTCGATTATAAATATTCATTATAAATATAAAAAGATTTCCTACATAATGATATTTTATTTATAATTTTTAGACATTAAATAATTTAATTTATTTATGACACAATGATGATGAAGTAATTACCATAATAGTGAAAAATTAAATAAATATAATTTGAGACTTTTTATGAACTACACTAATTTATAGGTTAATATGACATGTTAGGATTGATTTAATTAACTTTTTTCTAAGTAATCATTCTGTTATGATTTTCACAAAAATCAATTTTCCAAATAGTGTCAAAATTGACATAAAAGAGCTTTTAAAACAAATATTATATTATTAATTGATATTCAATTCCTAAAAATCTACTGTTCGGCCAAGAGACTTATATCAAAATAGGGGTATCATTAATGGAACACTTGGGGGTATCTTGGAGGTATATAGTATGTTTATTAACTATATAATATAAAAATACAAAGTGACATGGTAAGTGTCAAACTAATTAACTCAGAGTTAAAACTAAAAGATAAGGTTAATATAATGACCCAAACCTATCTAAATTATGTTGGTTGAGTGGTTTTCGACCACCTTAACCTTTAAATAATTCACTTTGGAGCCATTATAAACCGAATATGAATTTATTATAAAATAATATTTCTAGCTTTTCTAAAGGTGCCCCTCACCCCTCTTATAAAAGGGCACTCCCCCTTCTCACTAATTCACACATTCAAAGCCTTTTTGATCATCCAAACCATGTGAAAATACTCTCTCAACTTCCCTCACTTCAACTTAGAGGCCTTAGTTTGATCAGAAAGCCAACCTAAGGAGCCCTTTTGATCAAATCAAAAGGAAGAACCCGAAGAAGAGGTAATGTTTTCACCACCCTCTTTCAAGTTCCTTTCTTCTTAAACTTCTTCTTTATTTGTTATAAACATTATAAAATAATTACTCCAGTATCTTATGTATACTGTGATGTTATTATAAATATGGTACAACCATATTCAGTATTCTATCCATCCTTTCAATGACATGTCATCATACATGCGTACGTACGGCTTACCATCTCCACTTCATGGTGTAATTGTTATTCAATAAATTATTATTTGGATGGGTATAATAATGATGTGTAATTCATGTAAATAATAAATATAACATGATAATGATTCTATATATATGATATAACATCCAATTATATATTATTTTAATATCAAAAGAATGATATTGTCGCTCGTGCGTACGTACGGATTACTGTATCCACGAACTCGATGAGATTCAATCTCCATCGTATCCATTCAAGTATAATTATAATTTGATGATTAAAAATAATTTTTAAGGACTTGATATAATTCCGGATATGAATAAGATACAACCTATCCATAACTAACACGACTTATGTAATAAAACATACAAAAGAAAACGAGTAAGTTAACACCCGAAACGACGATAATTCTAAAATATTGTTAACAAAGCAATGTTAAAAGATCATATATGATATCATATTAATGTATATGATTCTTTTATAATTTATTAAAAATTACTTCACCATTATATAGGAGTTTAACCTACCTTCAACCAAGGAAAAGTACAAGGTAAGGGTTTATTTCACAATCTCTTCATTATCCAAGGTTGTTTATACGTAATAATCTACTAGGATTTCTTTATCATCCACATCCATGTTTCTTAAAAATGTATTTCAAAACATTTTTACTATTTACAAGAATATGGGTTAAAGTCATTTATACCGTTGTTTGACTTTTTATAAGTGGTTTATAAAGGAATCTTTCTGTCGTTTTCCAAACAAGGTGCTTTTTAACCTTTTAGACAGAATTAAGGTAAGAATTTTTTTAACTTATACGGAGGGTGCGGATATTTTCCACCGTTATAAAATCTTCTAAGCTTCCCTTAAAATATTATAAGAAAATTTGCAAAGTAAATGTTTTATTTTATAATTATGTGACTCTTAAATGATTTCAAAATAGGAAGAGATATTTCTCCAAAAAGAGTTATGATTTCATTTATTTCAACATCCTTTGATGGATTTTAAGTTTATTTGGAGTTGATTTATTATGATACAAAACTTCCATATTGTATTGATGGTTTTGTGAGATGTTTGACTATGGATGTGTTATTTTTATACCATTCATGGTTTATGAAGAAAGTATTTACATTTCGTATGCTAATTTTAATACGAATGTTTATGTTACGTTTAAACCTGTTCATATGAGGAATGCATTGGACTTAATAAGTGACTGGTGGAGCCCGCTATAGCTCCTCGATGCATCGGTAGTTCTAATAAGACAAACTAGTATATTGGCACAAGGCCTTGACAAAATCTTATTTGTAGGCTTGGCACGAGGCCTTGGCAATGTGGTTATGATAGTCTGACATTATGAATTCCATCATTATGAAGGTGGTTATTGATATTGCATGTGATTATTCGATTAGTAGAATATCCATGTGAATAAGTAAATGGAATTATTTCATTTTATTTTTTCTATACTATGTTTAAGTTCAAGTTTATAAGGCTTTTGTTTTAGTTATACATTGCCTTAAATATTTATTCTTATTTATGAAAGTTTCCGATATATTTTTATCCTTACTGGGCATTTGATCTCACCCCTTTTCTATGTTTTATTTTTTACGGGATGTGAAGAAGTAATTTATGAATGACCTGCAGGGATAGTACGAGGGGATAAGATTGTGGAATATGGAGACTATATTGTTGTAGTTTTCATTTTAAGATGTAATGTAAACTTTATTAATGTATCTAGTTATTCCAAGGCTACTAAACTAATCAGTCTCAAAGAAAACATTTTTATGATTATGGATTATATCCATAAATAGTTCGATTTATGTTAAGTGTTTTATAAGTATGGAATTATGTATTTTGATTCATAAACAGATCTAGTTTATGCCATTGTTTAGAAATGGCGCCTAATGGAAGAAATGGAAACCGTATCAATGCACACACTCCATGTATGGATTGACCTCTTGATCAAGATAATTATAGTGGAGCTGGTGATGCAACTGGTGCTGATCAACTAATCACCATAATGGGACAACTCACTCCGATTATGAATAATAACCTTACTCGTATGGAGCACCCTGATCCAAAGCGTGGAGGATCAATGTTAGATCGCTTCATGAGGAAACAACCAGCAACATTCAATGGGAGTACAAATCCATTGGTAGCTGAGCAATGGATAAGTTCCCTAGAGAAAATATTTTAGGCTTTGGGAATCATTGAAAGGTAAAAAGTTATCATGGCAGTTTACCGCCTCACTAGAGATGCTGATCAATGGTGGTCATTGATTTAAAAAATGAAGGAATATGATGAAGTATCAAATATGGAATGGAGGGAGTTCAAAGATCTATTTTTAGAAAAATACTTTCCTCGTGACCATCGAGAAGATGTGGAAAGGCAATTTCTAAGTCTGAGACAAAAGGAGGATGAGAATCTCGCAAAGTATGAGGCTAACATTACAAGGTTAGTAAGGTATGCTAGAGATTATATACATAACCCAAAAAGTAAGATTGATTGTTTCTTTGATGGGTTAAAACTATTTCTCCGTCGGGCATTAGTCTCACAATCCTTCTCGTCATACAAAGACATTGTCTCATGTGCTATCAAGACAGAAAAGTAATTATCTAAGTCTTATGAATTTAAAGCAATGTAAGAGAAGAAGAGATCTGCTGCACAATCTGGGAATGGAAATAAGGGGAAGAAGGGAATAGTTGAATATCCGATCTGCAGTAAATGTGGGAAGAAACACCCCGGTACTTGCTTAAATGGAATGGGAGTCTGTTACAAGTGTAGTGAAAAAGGCCACCAAGCTCGTGATTGCAAGGGGAAGAAGGAAGCTACTGATGTCTAATGATACAATTACAGGGAGATGGGACATTATGAAAATTAATTTCCTAAGAATTAGGGGAACTTACCTCAGAAAAGATCAAGGGATCAAGGCCAAGCTTATACTATCACTACTGTTGAGGTAGAAGCTCCGAAAGACGTGGTGGTAGGTAATTTAATGGTTTCCTCATGTTTAGAAAATGCATTATTTGATTCTGGATCATCTCATTGTTTCATATCTTCCCAGTTTTCTAAGAAAACTAGATATTTCCAATTTGATTTAACAAGGGAGTTGTCAGTTAAAACTCCTAAGGGAAGTATCATTGCAACAAAGTTTTGTGAATCGGTCCCCATTAGAGCACATAAATGTTCTTTATCCACTGATCTCATCATCATACCTATGATTGAGTTTGATATAATCCTCGGTATGGATTTTCTTTCAGACCATGATGTGAAGATTTATTGTAAGAAGAAGGAAGTTACGATTTTTGATGATGATGATAAGGAACACCTTATCTTTAGAGCAGAATCGTCACCACCTAATTCTTATCTAGATCCACCCTCAGTAGCTGAAATAAATTCAATTATTGGGCAGGAAGGGAATGAAATGATTGTGGGCGAGGAAAGAAATGTTAAAATAGAGGATATACCTATTGTGAATGAATATGTATATTTGTTTCCGGAAGATTTACCTGGACATCGTCCAGAACGAGAAGTTGAGTTTTCCATTGATTTAATTCCTGGATCAAGGCCTATATCGAAGAACCCTTATAGAATGGCCACTGTAGAATTAGTTGAAATAAAGAAAAAACTAGAGGAATTCAATAATAAGGGATTTATTCTCCCTAGTGTTTATCCATGGGGAGCCCCTGTTCTTTTTTTAAAAAGAAATATGGATCTATGAGGTTATATATCGACTACAGGGAGATCAATGCTATAACAACAAATAACAAGTATCCCCTACCTCGCATTGATGATTTATTTGACCAACTGCATGGAGCTCAATACTTTTCAAAGATTGACCTTCGATCTGGATACCATCAGATGTGTGTGAAGAAGGAAGACATTCCGATGACAGCATTTCGAACCAGGTATGGGCATTACGAGTTTACAGTAATGCCTTTTGGATTGACTAATGCACCGTCTGTATTCATGGATCTGATGAATAGTGTTTTCAAGGAATATCTCGATGAATTTGTGGTGGTATTTATTGATGATATCTTGGTATACTCCAAAAGCTACAAAGATTATGAAAATCACTTGCATGTTATCCTGAAGACTCTGAGAAGACATGAATAATATGCGAAGTTTAGCAAGTGTGAATTCTGGCTTCAGGAGATTTCATTTCTTGGCCATATTGTCACTAAAGATGGAATCACTGTTGATCCTTCTAAGACCAAGGAAATTCAAGAATGGCATGCACTGACGAGTATAACTGAGGTTTTTAGTTTTATTGATTTAGCAGGTTATTATCGACGTTTTGTCCATAATTTTTCCTGGTTGGCTAACCCATTAACAAAGCTCACACGTAAAGGGGTTAAATTTGTTTGGAAAAAAGAGTGTGAAGAATGTTTCGATGAACTGAAGAGAAGATTACTCAATGCTCCTATATTGACTCTACCATCAGGGAATGATGGGTTCGTTATTTATAGTGATGCATCGAAGAAAGGACCTGGTTGTGTCCTTATGTAGAATGACAGGGTTATTGCCTATGCATCACGACAGTTGAAAATTCATGAACAAAACTATCCTAATCATGATCTCAAGTTACCAGCTATGATATTTTCTTTGAAGATATGGAGGCACTACCTCTATGGTGAAAAATGTGAGATTTATACTGATCACAAGAGTTTGAAGTATATTTTCTCACAAAAAGAACTCAACACGAGGCAATGGAGATTGATTGAATTACTCAAGGATTATGATTGTACGATACAATACCAACCGAGGAAACCAAACAAGGTGGAAGATGCTTTGAGTAGAAGAGATCATGGAGATTTGAACAATATGAGAATTGAAAGGGATCCAATTTTCATGGATCTAGTGAAAATGGACATGGGAATAACCAGGGAAGGTGAAACATCAATGCTTTTTCAAATGGTTTCCAAACCATCTTTACTAGAAAGGATTAAGATTTCTCAGACCAATGATGAAGAATTTCAAATGAAGATTAAAGCTGTGACTGATGGGAGATTGAGATACTTTGTGTATAATAAAGGAATTTTGAAATTTGGGAAGAGGCTTTGTGTTCCCGATATACCTGATCTAAAAAGGGAATTGTTGGACGATGCTCATAGTTCCAATTTCCTTATACACCCTGGGAGCACCAAAATGTATAGAGACTTAAAGGAACATTTTTTGTGGGAAAACATGAAGATGGAGATTGATGATTTTGTGTCAAGATGTATGGTTTGTCAACAAGTTAAAGCTGGAAGGCAACAGCCTGGAGGAGTCATGCAACATATTCCCATACCGGAGTGGAAATGGGACAATATTACGATGGAATTTGTCATGGGGCTACTAAAGACTCCTAGAAGGAACGATGAAATATGGGTTGTTGTTGATCGTCTTACCAAGTCAGCACATTTTCTTGCTATAAGAGAAGATCTACCAGTGGAATGTCTAGAAAGACTATATATTAATGATGTGGTGAGACTTTATGGAGTACCCCTATCGATTTTTTCTGATCATGATCCCCGTTTACTTCAATATTCTGGAAGAGTCTTCAAAAATCCATGGATACTAAACTTCAATTGAGCACTTCCTACCACCCTCAAACAGATGGACAATCAAAACGAACTATTCAAACCTTAGAATACATGTTCAGATCCTGCTCACTTGACTTTCAGGGTATGTGGGATCAAGATTTACCTCTGGTGGAATTTTCCTATAACAATATCTTCCATTCGAGTATTCAGATGGAACCATATGAAGCGTTATACGGAAAGAGATGTCGCACACCAACCTGTTGGGATGATGTTTGTGAAAGAAAACTTATAGGCCCAGAACTGGTGGAGGAAATGATGGAAAAGGTGAAGGTAATCCAAAACCATATCAAAGCAGCTCAAAGTAGGCAGAAGAGCTATGCTGATAATCGAAGGAAGGATTTGAAATTTCAAGTCGGTGATCATGTTTTCCTGAAGGTATCTCCATGGAAGGGAGTCATACGTTTTGGTAAGAAAGGTAAATTGAGTCTCAGGTACATCGTACCTTTCGAAATTCTAGAACAAATTGGGGTTGTAGCTTACCGTTTGACAATGCTGCCAAATCTATCCAAAGTTCACGATGTGTTCCACGTATCTCTGTTGAGGAAATACATGCCTGAACCAACACATGTACTCTCCTATGAGGAATTAGAAATGGAACCCGATCTGTCTTATTACGAAGAGCTCGTCAAGATTCTTGATACAAGAGAACAAGTACTGAGAAACCATACGACTCATCTGGTAAAAGTCTTGTGGAGAAACCATAAGAAGAAAGAGGCAATGTGGGAACCCAAGGAACTTATGATGAAGAACCGCCCAAGTCTTTTCATGCGGTAGTATTCTAGAAATTTGGACGATGAAATTATTTGAATGAGGGGAGAATGTAACACCCCAAACTTCTAAGGTACGCTTCTCTTTGAATAATGCAATAGCGTGTGGTGTACGCAACATCGAGTTCTAACACACCACAACCAATCAAACTAGCCGTTATGAATAGTAATACCCACTTTTTGAGATTTATAAATTTTATTTTTCAAAATGGACTTCATTTTTAGAATTGGAATATCGAAATTAGCCTAGGGTGAATTTTTGGTATTTTTCTGAAAAAATTCATTTTTTGATGAATAGTGAAACCACTAAGTGGTAGTTAAAAAATGGAATTTTTCTTAAAACTTAATCTTACCGCTTCTGTGAGTTGAATTTCGAAAATCCTAGAGACACGGTTAATATCAAGGAGTAAAATGTGGTTCAATGAGATAAAAATAATTTTTTGTGAATAGTAACTTTTTACTTTTATTTACCACAGTTAAAAGTCAATAGGATAATTAAGGGTAAAATAATATTAATATTTCCCTGACACATGTCTTAATTCTATTGGATAACCTTAATTTGACCAAAAACAACCTTAGGAATAAAATATGAACCTCTTTGGTCCACTTGGATTAGATTAGGACATTTATTATTATTTAATTCAAAAAAGAGTTGAAAGAGGTAAAATCAATGTTTTACAACTAAAACATTTTTAATACAGGGTTACACATAGATAAATTCTATTATAAATATTCATTAGAAATATGAAAATATTTCCTACATAATGATATTTTATTTATAATTTTTAGACATTAAATAATTTAATTTATTTATGACACAATGATGATGAAGTAATTACCATAATAGTGAAAAATTAAATAGATATAATTTGTGTCTTTTTATGAACTACACTAATTTTCTAGGTTAATATGACATTTTATAATTTATTTAATTAACTTTTTTTGAAGTAATCATTCTGTTATGATTTTCACAAAAATCAATTTTCCAAATAGTGTCAAAATTGACATAAAAGAGTTTTTAAAACAAATATTATATTATTAATTGATATTCAATTCCTAAAAATCTGAGGTTTGGCCAAGAGACTTATATCATGATAGGTGTATCATTAATGGACCACTTGGGGGTCTCTTGGAGGTATATAGTATGTTTATTAACTATATAATATAAAAATACAAAGTGACATGGTAAGTGTCAAATTTATTAACTAAGAGTTAAAACTAAAAGATAAGGTTAATATAATGACCCAAACCTGTCTAAATTCTATTGGTTGAGTGGTTTTCGACCCATCCCCACCTTAACCTTTAGTAATATACTTTGGAGCCAATATAAATTGAATATGAATTTATTATAAAATAATATTTCTAACTTTTTCGAAGGTGCCCCTCACCCATCTTTTAAAAGGCACTCCCCCTTCTCACTAATTCACACATTCAAAGCCTTTTGGATCGGCCAACCCCCCACCCAAATACTCTCTAACTTCCCTCAATTCAACTTAGAGGCCTTAGTTTCATCAGAAATCCAACTTAAGGAGCCCTTTTGATCAAATCAAAAGGAAGAACCCGAAGAAGAGGTAATGTTTTCACCACCCTCTTTCAAGTTCCATTCTTCTTCAACTTCTTCTTTCTTTTGTTATACCCATTATAAAATAATAAATCCAGTATATTATATATACTGTGATGTTATTATAAATATGGTACAACCATATTCAGTATTCTATCCATCCTTTGAATGACATGTCACCATACGTGCGTACGTACGGCTTACCATCTCCACGTCGTGGTGTAATTGTTATTCAATAAATTATTATTTGGATGGGTATAATAATGATGTGTAATTCATGTAAATAATAAATATAACATGATAATGATTCTGTATATATGATATACCATCTAATTATATATTATTTTAATATCAAAAGAATGATATTGTCACTCGTGCGTACGTACGGACTACCGTCTCCACGAACGTGATGAGATTCATTCTCCATCGTATCCATTCAAGTATAATTCTCATTTGATGATTAAAAATAATGTTTATGGACTTGATATAATTATGGATATGAATAAGATACAACCTATCCATCAAAAACACGGCTTATGTAACAAAACATACAAAAAAAAAACGAGTAAGTTTACACCCGAAACGACGATAATTCTAGGATATTATTAACAAATAAATATTAAAAGATCATATATGATTTCATATTAATGTATATGATTCTTGTATAATTTAATAAAAATTATTTCACCATTATACAGGAGGTTAACCTACCCTCAACCAAGGAAAAGTACACGATAAGGGTTTATTTCGCAATCTCTTCATTATCCAAGGTTGTTTATACGTAATAATCTACAAGGATTTATTTATCATTTACATCCATGTTTCTTAAAAATGTATTTCAAAACATTTTTACTATTTACAATAATATGGATTGAAGTCATTTATACCATTGTTTGACCTTTTATAAGAGGTTTATAAAGGAATCTTTCCGTCATTTTCCAAACAAGGTGCTTTTTAACCTTTTCGACAGAATTAAGGTAAGAATGTTTTTTTAAACTTATACGGTGGATGCAGCTATTTTCCGCCATTATAAAATCTTCGAAGATTCCCTTACAATCTTATAAAAAAAATTTCAAAGTAAATGTTTTATTTTATAATTATGTGACTCTTAAATGATTTCAAAATAGAAGAGCTATTTCTCTAAAAAAGGTTTTGATTTCATCTATGTTAACATCCTTTGATGGATTTTAAGTTTATTTGGAGTTGATTTATTATGATACAAAACTCCCATATTGTATTGATGGTTTTGTGATATGTTTAACTGTGGATGTGTTATTTTTATACCATTCATGGTTTATGAAGAAAGTATTGACATTTCGTATCTAGTTTTAATAATAATTTTTATGTTATGTTTAAACATGTTCATATGAGGAATGCATTGGACTTAATAAGTGACGGGTGGAGCCCGCTATAGCTTCTCAATGCATCGGTATGTCACATGAGACAAACTAGTGTCTTGGCACAAGGCCTTGAAAAATCTTATTTGTAGTCTTGGCACGATGCCTTGGCTATGTGGTTATGATAGTATGGAATTATGCATTCCATCATATGAAAGTGGTTATTGATATTGAATGTGATTATTCGATTAGTAGAATATCCATGTGAATAAGTAAATGGCATTATTTAATTTTATTTTTTCCATACTATGTTGAAGTTCAAGTTTAAAAGGCTTTTGTTTTAGTTATACATTGCCTTAAATGTTTATTCTTATTTATGAAAGTTTCCACTATATTGTTATCCATACTGGGAATTTGAGCTCACCCCTTTTCTATGTTTTATTTTTCCCAGGATGTGAAGAAGTAATTTATGAATGACCTGCATGGATAGTATGAGGGGATAAGATTGTGGACTATGGAGACTATATTGTTGTAGTTTTCATTTTATGATGTAATGTAAACTTTATTAATGTATCTAGTTATTCCAAGGCTACTAATCTAATCGGTCTTTCGAGACTTGATCTTTATTGTGATCATGCCAATGTTATGTAATAATGCACCGACTCTTGGTATCTAGGGTCGGGGCATTACAATGATAATTTAAGAATTTTTCATGAAAGAGAAAAAATCATCACATATGATATTTATTTATAAGAATTCATATATTTTCTAGGAGAGAGAAATGTATCATCACATAAACTATTTTATTTTATTTTTGAAAATAAAATAGTTGTTTTGGTTTTACGAAACCCTTGATATACCTCAACCATTGACGTGCCGACAACATGAGACTTTGACGTATCCCTTTTGACGATAACAAAACCACAAAGAGGTTTTTTCATCATTTGGGGTATAAAGTTCCTTATCCTTTTGGGATCTTGTTTACACATGTTTCTATATTTAATTTATGTTTTTTCTTAGTTGAAATCATGTTTGACTATGATTTCATGTTGGTATATTTGTATCCCACTGTATTGTATGTTTTGATTCCATGAGATTGATGTGATAACTTAATTCGATGATGATGTTTGATTAATGTGTTGATATATATGATGATTCTATGTTTCTCATAATGTGTGTTATGGTTTTCATCATGCTATGAATTTTCATGTTTTCTTTGGGAGGATTGGTATGTGTAAAATTGATAGGTGGTCGTCATGGTATAATTACTCCGTGTGGGGTGTGTGCATGATTTGTGATGAAGAAGACGAAGAAAAATAATAACCTTGTAACTTGGAATCTACTTGATGCCTTGTTGATTATTAGTAGATGATCTAAAATTGATGTCTTATGGATTCCAAGTGTTACCCAATTCCTTGTGGATTCCAGGAAGGTTATAAATACTCAATTCCCTATGGATTATGAGTATTAGAATATGCCTTGTGTATTCCAGGTAGGTTGTTTTCACTCGATTCCTTGTGGATTCCAAGTGACTCGCCAACAAACTTATATCTAGTTTTTAATACTTGTCAAAATACACTATATTTCCGGCATGGATCCTAAGAAGATACAACTAGGGGTTTGTGATGTCTTGGTTAGCATACAACTTCCTGACTTTGGATTGTGTGTTACTATGTTTTTCATGTATTTATTTATTATGGAATACACTTTTATACTTGAGAACATCAAATTGAGGACACATTTGTGGTGACCTATTGAGTCTTGTACTCACACCCTACTTGGGAATTTTGATTCGCTTGTAGATTTCACGAGTGATCCAATGAAGGAAAATGGGGCTATGTTAGATGGCTAAGCAGTAGAGCATAGAGTCGTAAAAGACCGGGACAGACATCAGAGTACCCTGTAGATGTTTATTTATTTACTTGTCCTATATTTATCTATTTCTTTCACTCTGGATAGGCTTACCACTTTGGGAGGTACTTGATATGTATTTCATTATTTAGTTTCCTCATCTTACTCTGATAATTTATTCAATGTTTTTTTATTGTTCACTATTTTATGGCTCGATGAGAGGATACAAAGTGTGTAGTCTCCCTGTTGTCAGATTTAAACCCTCACTACTAGTCGGAAACCTCTTGCAAATGGGGAGGTGCGCATGAGGTCATGTAGAATCTGGTTCAGACCTAGTGGTTCAGGTTGGGATGTTACATTTGTGATAATATATCATGCATCTATTTTATGATCAAATAAACCAAATACTTCAACCACCAACCAAAGTGAAACCACTATATTGTTATTTTTTAAAAATTCATTATTCAATCAATGAAATTTTGTATTTATTTATTTTTTAGAGGTTCTGGATCAAGCTGCTAGATTATTTTTCAAAGCGGTATTCGTTTGGATTTTTGGTTCTTCAAGATTTGATTTGAAGAATCTTTTCATTTTTGGGGATTTCTTTATAAAGAGGTTTCTTTTCATTTGATGTGATTTTTCCTTTAACACCACCCTCCTTTATGATGATGATCTCTTAATGCTGGTTTTCATCCAATAGTTCCCTCATACACTTGTTTTCATCAGTGGTTGATTACACACATATGTATTCATACATTTGAGCTGGATTATATACCTTATTGATGATTTTATTGATTTTTTATGACTCTCAAGTAACCATCAAATCCACTACTAAGACCCTTTATTTATAGTGTAGAGAATCCATGGGAAAGAAACAATGTCTATTTTTTTTTGTTTTAAAATTTTTCCTCATTGAGGGGTTTCTTGGATACTTCAGTAAAATTTTATAGTACTTTGAATGTGATAATTGAGAGTGTATCCTATGAATATAAGTTTGAAAAAATAATTGGTGTTTTTTTTATTTCTAAAAAAATCATTCTTAAATTCCTATAAAAAGCACTTAAAAAGTGGTAAAAATATTTTTTCAATAAGAAACCTAAAAAAACACACAATGGATAATATCTAAAGTGAGAAGTGATGTGTGAACTTTTCAACAATGTTTCTCAAACAAAACCTTGGTATGATCCCCATTCTACTTCATTGCCAAAAAATTTACTATTTGCAAGCTAGTGCTTTGTCTCCTCCTCCACCTCGATCGCCACCTCTGTATCCTACTCTACCTAGGTCTCCAACTCTGAATCTATCTCTTCCTCCTCCTCTACCTCTTCCTATACCCCCATCTCAACCCACAACTTTTCCTATACCTACATTATTTCTCAAGATTTTTTTTCAGGCAAAAAATTCTAAATAAATTTATTTCCTCCATTGTAATTATCCTTGAGAAACTGATAAAAAATAATATATAAGAATTATGAAACTAATGATTTATGCCCCAAATATATTTCTAAGGTCATAGACCGTACAAGATCACGAAAATAGTAGGTAATCACATAAAATTGTTGTCATAAAACATTCTGACACCATGTTCACTACCCACTCATCTCTAAACAAATTTACTTCTTCTTTTGAGTATGAAGGTTGTCAGAAATATTAGAAGTACAGAGAAAAAATAGAAAAGTTAAAGATTAAGAAATATTTTTAATGAAATTGTAATTACCTATGGAAATGACCTATTTGGGGATGCTAGTCTTTCCATGGTTTATGATCTATATCATAAATTTTCAAACATAACATACACAATTGACACCATTATCTTACTTCAGACACATCATAAATACTGATAAAAATAAGTAAATAGTTTTGAAATATGTTTTTAGAGTTAAATATTTCTATATGCACCTTAATATGTTCCCTTTTTAAATAATCCATGAGGTTTTTATGTTCACTCACTGACTTCATGCCATTATTTATCCTACATTAGAGACCACTATATCATAATATAATTCTTGTTAAAACAAATAATGAGACATTTAATTTGAATTTTATCTATAAAATATTGATTGTAGTGTATTAAAAATTCACAATACACATCACGTTTGGTTAGTTTGTGGTATATCCATGCATTGGATCCAAAAAATAAATATTCGTGGTATCTAGATTGATTGCGATCAATATCCAGTGTTTCCTAAAAAAACAAAAAATTAATGAAAAAAATAAAATATATTTTATTTGATTATATTCTATAGTTATACCTCTTTATTATAGTCATTAAAAAGTGTATGTGTTCTATTATCTTTTTTCTCAAATGCTTCATAGAGATCATCCTTTCTCTCCTCAATTTCATCCTTTTGCAATGTAATTTTTTTCATAGAAATGATATAGGGATTAATGAATGAAAATAATTCTTCGCATGGTTTTATCTTTATATATCAGTAATATAATCACCTGTAGTAAATATGAATAGTTATTAACTTTAATGAACTTATTAGTTCACTATTTGGAAAAACATATTATGAAATTGTACATTATGTATGTTTTCACAAATGAGGTTCCCATATATTCATGCTTGAGAATATCATTTATACTCTCACGACCAACTACATATGTCATGATAGTTCCATATATTTCTTATATTTAGGGAATATAAGACATATTTTCATCTTTAAATGTGGTATCTTCATGAATTTATAATGATAATAAATGTTTCTCTAGAACTGGTGGGGAAAAAGTACTCCTAGAAGATCCTTTTGATTTCTTGGTTGATTCACTAGATTGTCTTGATTCGAAATTTTGTTTCCCTAGATATTTATCCTTATATAATATCATAACTCATTTCATAACTTTTTTCATAAACTATTATAGGATTTTCATATGATAATTTTCTTTAAATTAACACGACATGTTTCTTTATAAGTTTAGATGGTCATTCTAAGAAAGTTACATAGCATCATTTACCGTTGTAATGTCTGTATCATCTAGTCAAATAGGAAACTTAGTAGTCAGCTCATGAGCTACCTCAATCCCCACACTCATGTGATATTTTATGATTTATTTATTTTATATATTTCCTCCCATGATGTTAAACACAGTACCCCTCACAGCAAGGTGGCATGTGGGTGTTGGAAGATAAAAATCACATACAATTGAACCCTATATAATTTTAGAAATATAAAGTTATAGAATGTTGTTTTATTCACATTTAGAAGAAATAGCAATGAAAAAATTGATTACCCTGGGTAAGTAATGCGGTTAAGGGGAATGAATTTCCTCAAAGATAGATGGGTTATTTGTTTTTTCATGTGTGGATATTTTTTCCACCACCGGTTCTCTTTGATCATTTCTCATACATTGGTCTGCCAAACCAGACCAGACAGTAATTTCATGAAAATAATTTATTTGTGTCTACAATTCTTTAATCATCTTATACGTTTCTTCATGTGGTTTTATCTTCTTGAAATATGTTTGAGGATACAATCCAAAACAGACTCCTCTGACACAACCATATTTCTTTGGCCACTTTAAAGCTACTAAAATTAGTTTTTTTTCGGTATAGTCATTGATAATTCTTGTTTTTAAACCATATAAATAATATATAAACATAAATAGATATTTTATTGTAATTATGTTATAAATTATAAATAATTACTATTATGTAATACGTATACATGTTTACCATATTTATTTTGTGTTTTTGTTAACTAGTTTACCCTCTTTATTTACATGAGACTCCTTCCATAACACATGATGTGGGATGTAAGTGGTTTCATATTTCGATTCATCAATATACATATCAAGAAAGGAACTTATATCATTTTATATCACATAAAAATTTTATTTTCAATTTAAAATACATACCAATTTATTCTCTAGTAAAGCATACCCCATCCTTGCTTTGCAATAGGGGTATATTGGTTTTGATGAACATTATTAATTCTCATCACCCTTTTTCGATTTATTAAATTATCAATTTTGAATAAAATAAATTGTTTCAAATAATATATTATCAACTGAAATGAACTTGAAATGATTTCTCATCACGATGACTAATGAAATCATTCCATGTTTCCAGCTTTTTAATTTGCGGATAACTAACTAGTGGGTAGGGATTTACTTTCCCCTCAGAATCCCTATGATTTAACCTTTTAAGAAGAGTCTGAAATCCTCATTGGTATTTTCTATTAGCCATTAAGATAAATTTCTTATGAAAATATTCTAAAATAAATATACTTTTCAAGGAATAATGAAAATTAAATCAATGTTTCATTATATAATTCTTCAGTAAAATAGTGAAATTATATCGTAAAATTACCTTTAAATATTCCCAAATGGTTTACTTCATTTTAGGTTGGATATAATGACATTGATCAATATATCTTGAAACATTAATCCTTATTGTGACCCCAACATAGCTAATGAATATTGAATATTTGGGGTCAATAGGTTGGACACATTGATTCCAGCCAACCTCAAATTTTATACCCTTACTTATTGCATTGTTAATTTTATTCAACACTATGATTCTATGTTGTTCTTATTTTTTTCATTAACATTTTGTTAATCCCCTAATAATTATGTAGTTCCAACATCAAAAATCCATTATTCCCTAGGATTGGTAACATCATCATGTGTAGAATACGTTGTCTTAATGAGTAGTCAAACATTTAATTTAGATTATTTTATTATAGTAGAGAACATATAATATAATGAGGAAAACATGGAATATTAAAAGAAAATTTAACCTTCTCATTAAAATCTCGTTATTTTTTAAATGTTTTCAGGATTTGTATCCTCTATCAAGAATCCAAATCCCTTATTTGTGATCCCTTATAACATAAAATACATTGTTTATATTGGGAACAACATGAACTAATTATGATATCCTAATGAAAGGGTTTTCCTTAATTGAATTTTCATCTAACCCTAACATTTTTTTAATCGACAATAGGATAATCGTCTAATTATTTTTTTTCTAGATCTTAAACATAAAATAAATTCATTCTTATGATTCCATTATGAACATCTCATCTTTTTCCCCTTCCACACTGAAGTTTACCTTCACGAATTCCATTTTATGAACCTTCATTATAATCCTATTATAAACCCATTTGAAATGGAAAATATACACTTGAAATGTTGTATAATACAACTGTGATAAGGCTATGTGAAACTGATGTTGTCAACATTTTATAGGTAATTGGTACAGAACTCAATAGTTTCTTCAATAATATATCATTTTGCAATACAACCTTCTATCCGACTTCAATTCTTCACACATTATTTCAAAATCTTCATATACCAACCATAATATATGTTATTAGTCCTTTTCTCTCACATGAATCTAAAATATAAGAGCTTTATGTCCATTTAGGGTAATGTTTAGGGTGTGAGTATAACAATAAACAATTAAATACTAACATGGCCCATAAAATATACAAGAATTCATATATTTGTGTATTTGTTCAAAGTATTAATACTAAAAATAAACATGTAATTCAATTAATTGTGTACTAACCAGGAAACCATGATAATCAAATGTACCTACTTCATTCCAAACTAGTTAATTATACAAATTATACCATTTGTTTATACCATGGTTATTCCATGAAATTCAAATCATTTCACTAATAAGACGTTAACATTTTAATCATAGGAGGAGCATAAATTATTTATCTCCCTCTGTAAATAAACACATTACATGTACCATGAGATTTGAACTCGGATCCCTAGAATCCAAGACTATCCCTTAGGGATAACCATCACATGTACTTATTGCATCAAAATCATGAAATGGGCATAAGATATCCATTTTTATTAGGAACTTTATTTTAAATATGGAGAAGTATTAAAATAATTGGTTCCCTTAAGAAATAACCACACAATGGGTTTAACAATACATTATCTAAACCTAAATTCTGAAAACCCATAAAGAATAACAAACAAAAACATAATTGTCACATCACCCTCACCCTATCCCTCAATACTAAAAGATAAACTATCTTAGGCATTAATCGTATTTCTTAATGATCACTCATTTGACAATATCATAGTCCATAGGCTATAATTCGTCACTGTCACACCTCAAATATCAAGAAAAAATAAGCTATAGGATCAACAAATCCATACTAACCTTTATAGGTTATCCCACTAGGTTTAAAGGGAATATACTTGATTTCATACCACATGTCTAATCATTAATAAATTGATTATATAATCTCTCTTATCACATCACTACCCAAAGAAAAATATTCATAGGGAAATTCATACATCATTATACCCTTATGGTATACTTCCATTATCCATGATTATCCTCACCAGGCCTCTCATAATATTACCTATATACGAATAGACATTAAATCCCATGGTGATATCCTGTACTAAGTCCATGTCTCACTCTCTTTTTGATCCATGTCCTTTAAGGAATCCATTTACAACCATCAGTCACACAATCAACTTTCAAAGGTCCCTCTCACACAATTATACAATAATATCATAGGGTAACCCCTTTCATTTTATATTTTAATATCCCTTATGATTTTCCTAACGAACCCACCCAAGGATCATAAGATGAAGAAACCACCATGTGAGACTATAATCATCCCATAGAGTATATAATGAAAATTTTATTCCAAAAAAATTCATACATATTATAAATCATGATCATAAACCCATATCAGAACTTACTATGGTCTTCTTTCCCTAATTTTCCATTCTTAATATCACATTTCACACTAAAACACATATAAATATTTGCACGATAATTTTGGAACCACCCAACTCTTTTATGATGTTATCCATAAGGACATCACTTCTCTCATTCCATGAAACCCTGGTACATAGATACTCAATAAAATTAGCCCATATATCATTAATAAAATAGTAAAATATGTAATTATAAAATAATTATAATTAATTTACATAATTAATTTACCTTGTAAGAACTGAAGAAAATCCACCATGGAGTGCCACAACATTGGAACCAAAACTATTATCATGGTAATGGATTGATGCATGCTCTCAATAATATTATGATGAATATTACCATTAGTAATGACCTAATTCTTTTTAAAAATTTAAAGAAAAATGGAAAATATCCCAAGAATAACTCACCAACACATTTACCTCCATTGAAAAGTATCCAACAACGCGTGTTCATCATCTCCCTTCCTCCTTTTGAATTTTCATGAAAAATACCAATCATTTTAGTTTGGTTCCACCATACTTAAATGAAATCATGTTGTTCCCATTTGATTTAACATTACTTGTTTTTAATAAGGTATGATATCTCAATGATTGAATATGGTGTAAATATGTGTTGAGAAGCTATGATAAGTTGATATAGAAGATTTCATGTTATATGGAAACAATTTATGAGGTTGCAACTTCGAGTTATTAACATAGAAAGACTCAAGAAACCATGCCTCCTTGAGTGCCTAACCCCCGACCTCAAACCACTAGGTTAAATGAAGGAATCCCCCAATTCCCCAAATGGATCAATTGAATGTAGATGGAGAGGCCTTATTAGTATTATATCTACTTTTAATAGCAAGCATCTCACTAGTGTAGGGGCTCTCCTATATATTCCTTTTCATTGGATGAAGTAAGAAATCCATTATACATCCATTCAGTGGTGGGGATTTCACCCAGTTTATAAATATAATATGAGTTGATTCCAAACTCTATATATGCTAAAATGAAGGTGTTTATGCATAAAAACAAAAATATAAACATATGTGTGAGAATATTATATGGTTCGTAACTCAAAAACAAGAATATCCATACTTATTCATAAAGGTAAAATGCCCACAACCATTCAGTGAAATCAACACAACTTTGATACGCCCAAAAATCCCAAGCTCACTCATCAAAAAGACCACCACCTAAGTTAAAATCACCTTACGTGGAACAAAAACATGTAATCAATGAGTGAGGAGGATGATAAAATAACATACCTTGGATTCAATATTTGATTATTCTGATAGAAAGTAGAGATTTCGTGTGTGCAAGCTTGGATTCATTCGAGTCATGGATTCGAGACTTAGATGCGTTCGAGACTTGATCCAATCCTTGAATCAAGACTAGATTTAAGGAGGATCACCGGTAAAAGGTGGCTTCCATAGAAAGATTTAGATATCACGATGAAAATACTTGCGGTTAAGGTTCTTTAAACAGATAGATGTACTTTTATCAAGGCTTCTAAAAAGAGCTAATAAAGATACCTTTTATCAATACTAAATTAATAAGTGGTGACAAAATCCACCTTTATCAGCGCTAAAAATTTAGCGCTCATTAAGGATTTATAATTATGATTATAAATAAAAAATTAGTGAATATATTTATATATTTATTTATTTGTTTACTATAATTTTATAATTATTTAAATATATAATTATATAAATACTTTTAAAAAAATATACATATATTTTTACTTATAATTATAAATATTTAATTTTTTAAATATAGTAAATATACATTTATAAATATATTTGTATATATATTTATAATTATTAATTATAAATATATTTACATAATTACATGTATTTATATAATTATATATATATTTAATAAAAATATATAAATATAGTAAATATAATCATTATTTAAATATATTAATTATAATTTCATAATTATAAATATATTTATATCAATATATATATATTAAATGTATAGAAATATAAATATAAATATAATAAATATATTCATTATTTAAATATATTTATTATAATTTTAGAATTATTTAAATATTTATTTACTTATTTATAATCATATAAATTATTATTTTTTAAATAATATTTACATAGTTATATCAATATATATTTATATAATTACATAAATATATATAATAAATATATATAAATACAGATATAAATAAATATAAATATAAATATAAATATAAATATAGAAATATATTAATTATTTACATAATTTTATTATAATGATATAATTATTTAAATATATATATAATTATTTATTTATAATTATATAAATAAATTTTTAGAAAATAATATTTATTTATTGATAATTATAAATTTATAAATTTATAAATATAATAAATATACATTTTAAATATATTTATTTATAAATATTAATTTACAAATATATTTTTAACATTATTAATCAATATATAATATTATATGTATGCATGCATGTTAAAGACGTGTGAAATTTAATAATTAAAAATGAGTACACTTTAAAAATATTGAAAAACGTATAAGTTTAATTAATTAAATATAAATTATTAAATAATATGAATATATATTTAAATAAATATGAATACACATTGAAAATTTTAGAATATAGTAAATAAATGTATATAAATAAATAATAGAAAATGATTAAATTCCTGATAAAATAAAAAATAAAATATTAAAAATGAATTATTACCTAACTATAATAATATTTAAAATAAATAAATAAATTTACTTATTAACAACATAATATAATAAATGCATCATGTTATAATGAAATTCTAAAATTATTACTAAAATTTGAATAAATTACATAAATATTAGGTGTGCATGTTTCTATATAAATAATATTTCATTAATTATGTAAATATTTGTGTGTGTGTGTGTTTGTGTTTAGTATATAAAAATCCATTAATTATGTATATGTATGTGAAATCATGTAACACACATTTGATATATGTTATATTAAAAAATCAAATGACATTCAATTATGTCCATTACTCGATGCAGTTAGTCAATATTTTTAATTAATATAATTTTTTTAATTATAACCCTTTCTTCATTAAATATATCACTTATTTAATATGTAAGCATAATTATTTTTTATTATATAAATCATATTTTAGGAAATATTATACATTCATATATATATACACATACCAATATATATGAATATATTTCTATATTAAATGTATTAATGAATAGTTATGTATAAAAACCATTAAAAATGAATAAGACGTTAATATGTTTTTAATTATTACAAATTTTCATTTTCTATATTTATATTGAATATATATATTATTTATTATTATTTATAATATATATATATATATATTAAAATTACTCAATTTTATTATAAATTGTTTCATTAATAAATTTTTTAATTTATTTATTTTTTATTTTTTTTCTAAACTCTTACAATTTATTCATTTTTAATTTTTTTGTTTAATTATTACAATTTATTAAATTTATATAAATATATACTATTTATTAAAATTTATAATATATATATATATAGTAAATTCATTCATTTTTATTAATAAATATTTTATTAATAAAATGTTTAATATTTTTCTTAATTTACTCAATTTTAATTTTTATTTATTTCATTTTATTCATTTTACATATCTATATATTTAATATATACTATTTACTAATATTTATAATTTTTAAATTTTTATATTAAATTCATTCATTTTTATCAATAATTATTTAGTTAATAAAATTGTGGTTTTTTAGCTTACTTATTTTTAATTTTTTTTTATTTAACTATTGGATTTAATTCAAAATGATTATCGGCGCTAAAAATGCACTGATAAATGGTACCCTTTATCAGTGCTAAAAATAATGCAATGATAAAGGGTACTGTTTATCATCTTTACGAAAGAGCACCGATAAATGTTACCCTTTATCAGTGCAAAAAAAACGACGATAAATAGTACCGTTTATCGGTTATTTTTTATCAAAGATAAAAGGTAGCCTTTATCAGTACTATTTTCTAGTGCTGTTAAAGGACTGTTTTGTAGTAGAGAAATCTGGTTTGAGACTACATCTTCTAGACAAGCTCATCCTTTGGAAACACCTCAAGGAATGTCAAAAATGTGAGTTATGTAGCACTGGATCTCTAGATGCAACACCTTATCAAAATAACTATCTCTAGCCTATTTATATAGAAGGAGTTCGGAAGCATAAAAAAATGTTCTTGAAACAAATTCCGAAATCATGCATGCTATAAATTCCTTATTAAGGAGAAATAATCTCCCTTTGACGTACTACCTTCATAGTCAAAGAAAATAACTCAACCTAAAACTAATCATGAAGATTATCCCATAAAGCTTCTAACTACTCATGATTATGAAGGAATAAAACCCATCATTTATGAGAATCTCTTCACAACATACTAAAATAAAATGATATATTTTCCTTTTTCATAGAATAGATCAAACTTAAATTGATATCCACCTCCTATGACCATTCATCAGTCTCTTGATCAGAAAAAGAGTCCTTATAATTCTATAGGTCATAATGTGAGAACTCACATAGTTTCTTCCTTTAATAATTATCCTCATCAACCTCAAATCTATAGTGATCATCTAGTTCATCGCATTATATATCCATTGGGGCACTAATCACATGCAAAAACAATTATGATTCATTACATTTACCTAAGTCTCCACACTTAATGAAAAATAACTTCATCTTGAGCATTCAGTAAAATTATGGTCCATACATCAAATCGTAGGGGGCACTAATTTCCTATGTCTTATCTAGTCTCCCTTTACTATTTTAGGCAATAAGTTCAACTAATATTATTTCCCTACCAACCCATTCAATACTCATAAGTTTCTATCCACAATTTCCTTCAAATCTCTCAACCAAATATCTAATACCACAATATCATGACCCGTACTCACTAGAATGCCTTATGGACCATCAGTTAAGACATGGGAGACCCCCAAATCCCACCTCCATTAGGCTGGGAGTTGACGAATACCATCAACAGTATATATTACACACATATGAGAGACATTACCCTCAAAATTCCTAGGTAAAGATAAAGATTCCATGAATCAACTCCATGATTTAAATAAACCAATTCTAATACATGTAAATCTATAAAAAGAAATTATAAAAAGGGAAATATCACATGAATATCATTTTATAATGACTCACAAACAATAGAAAACTTTGAACAACCACCATGAGCTAGTAAGGCCCATCATGATCGCAAAATCCCTCCCACAGACTTGAATATATATATATATATATAGGGGTGAGTGTTCTGAACCCCCTCGAATATTGCCTCTAATATTACATTGGTTGATGACTAGTACTAAGAGTATAAAACATGAACATATGGGAGACATTACCCTCATAATTCTTAGAAAAGATAAGAATCCATCGATCAACTCCATACTAATAAACAAAAAAACCAATACATGTAATATCATACAAGAGATAAAAAATTGTAAAATACCATGAGAAACTCCTATATCATTGACTAAAAACCACAATAATCTCTTAATAAATCTTCATGAGATATTAAGGCCTAACTCAATCACTAAATCCTACCCATAAACCTAAACACACACACACAAATATATATATATATAAGGGTGAACATACAAGTATAATCATTAAGATCCTCCTAGAAACTTCTTATGTAAATGTGTAAGAAACATACTAAATACCCAATGTATTAAAAGTGAAATCGACTCGTTACCTAAATTAGGAAAACTATATTTCCAACCTCACTAAATATTTCTCACCAAGTAACACACAAAATAAGTTAACATAATATTAAAAGCATATATTAAATGAAGCTACCCCACCTCCAATTTCCCACTGAACCACTCACCCTAACCCCAATGTTTTACATTTTTATTCTCCCATCCCCTCCATAATCTATATTGCATATACCTATTAACACATTACATTAATGTCATAACCAAATCTATATAAAATCCCCATAGTATCATAGTAATAGTAAGTGCCATTACATCCTTTATAAATATACACTATACCTAAATCCCTTACAACCTACGCATAAATACACATATGATAAATGAAATATATTACAACCTAAATACATATATACACCAAAACCTTAATCCTCAACAACATGAATATACATTTATGTTATAATTATGATCCATTATATCCCCTATGAGTGAAAATCCTATAATCATAAGCCACTATATCCTTGATATTCTTATATACCATAATATTCCTAGAAGAGAAAGTGGGTTAGGGAGAGTAGAAATCTATCTTTATCGTCGACAACATATATTTTGGGATAGCACACATAACCCAGGACAAATATGGGCATCAGTTGTATTATTTAACAATAGTGATAGAGCATAATAAATAACAAACCTATTGAATATTATAACAAACAACATTTTTGAGGGAAAATATCCCACCAAAGACTCAATCTATAGATAATGTTTCACATAACAACCCAAATGAAAACTCTAAGGATTTAAAAGATAATACTTTGTAAGAACATGGGCATCAATATTAAATATTATCACCAGTCATAATTTATTAATCAAATACAAATCTTTTATAATATCCCCCAAACTATCCTAGATTAATATTCACATTAATAATTTAAATCGAAGGTGATTTTAATTTAACGCTATAATTCAAGTTCATATATTCCATGACTTTTAATCATTTACCAAATCAATATTAAACATTCCAATAACCATCCCCATTTCATTAATTCTTTTATTAATTATTAATCCATAATCTTGGGTACTAAAACACAATTATACCCACATAAATAAAGTATATACCTGAAATGGAATAAGAAAAAAATAACATGAATTAAGAAAACAACAACCAATAAGGGGTCCTAACCTGGGCCAAATGTCCCAAAAATATCCCAAATACCTTTCCACAAAATCCCTATTATCCCACCATCAACCACATAAATCTACAAACACCACAATATCACAACATCTCCACCCTCACCATTAGTGCAAACCAAACCAGGTTCTATATAAAATCATAGAAACAGATTAATATTCTCATATATATATATATAACATTAAATAATAATTATATAAATAATGTTAATTAACTATCAATAATAATTCAATAAATTCATACCATCTTGAAGTAAACAAGAACCAAATGTAGTCATCCACTAGTATTATTCCCAGCAAGCATCATCTTTTCACTATTTCCTTAATCAAAGAAATTCATTATTAGTAGGTTTCAAAAATAAATGAAACCTAATATAATAATAAATAATAGAGGATATATTTATCCAAATAACATACTCAAATCTATACTTTTTGCATCTTAATAATTTCTAAGGAAGAATAAAAACTTTATTTTTTGGTACCACACATGCATCAGATGAGTGAAATAGATAATTTCAAAAAAATTATCACTTGAATTATGTAACAACATCATCTCTGGTATTGTGAAATTCACAATTTCTACATAAGGATCCCATGTAGAACGAATTAATCATAAAAAATTAATTGATTAGTTTCTTCATTTGATTTGAAGGTACATGTGTGATCCACTCCTCGAAGATAATCCCTACTTCAAGTATTTGGTTTCATATCCCTCTAGATCATCCAAAAATGATCTAAAAAATTCCTAGTTTATCAATTGTTGATATATTAGTGCTAACATAGGTAATCAATGAACCTTTTAATGTCTTGATGATTGATGCAACACTACTTCTTCGATCTAGGAAGAAGAACTTGGATCGAGATGATTAGATGGAATACTTATCTCATTAGGATATAGGATAGATGAGAGAGGAGATCCCAAATTTGAGTGTATGAATAGTCACGAAATAGTGATCTCCTCTCAGCTTATATAGGATGGTCCATACACTTGGAAATTTTACTTTTCCCCTGAAAATGTTTAACCTTATAAATGATTCCCTAAATGACACTAATGACATAACAATCATGTAAAAAATGTCATTAATAATTGAACACATTATTATAACATATAAAATACGTGACATGATAATATAAAAGTCTTTAACTTGACTCATTTTCCACAAAAATATTAAACGAACCTTGAATATTAAAATAATATTTGTTTATAAAATATTATTCTTAGTTGTCACTTAAAAACTCATTAATACAATGTAACTCCTCGACCCCAGTTACCCAGATTCGGTGCATTATTACATAACATTGGCATGATCACAAAGGATCAAGTCTCGAAAGACCGATTAGTTTAGTAGTCTTGGAAATACTAGATATATTCATAAGTCTTACATTACATCATAAGGTAAAAAAACTACAACAACATATTTTCATTATATCCCCTCATACTATCCCTTCAGGTCATTCATAAATTACTTCTTCACATCCTGGGAAAAATAAAACATTGAAAGGGGTGAGCTCAGATGCTCAGTAAGGATAACAATATAGCAGAAGCTTTCATAGATAAGTATAAACACTTAAGACAATTTATAACTAAAATAAAAGCCTTTTAAACTTGAACTTCAGCATAATATGGAAAAGATAAAATGGAATAATGCCATTTACTTATTCACATGGATATTCTACTAGTCAAATAATCACATACAATATCAACAACCACTTTCATAATGATGGAATGCATAATTCCAGACTATCATCACCACATATCCAAGGCCTCGTGCCAAGACTACAAATAAAATTTTTATCAAGGCCTCATGCCAAGACACTAGTTTGTCTCATGAGACCTACCGATGCATCTAAGAGATATAGCGGGCTCCACCTGTCATTTACAAAGTCCAATGCATTCCTCATATGAAAATTTTTAAACATAACATAATCATTTGTATTGAAACTAGCATACAAAATGTCAATACTTTATCCACAAACTATGAATGGTATAAAAATAGCACATCCACAGACAAACATAACGCATTAAATACAATAAGGAAGATTGTATTGTAACATATTAACCTCAATCAAGAATAATGAATTATATCGACATATATGAAAATAATCATCAAAACTATTTGAGAAAAATATCCCCCTTTTTCTTGAAAACATTTAAAAGTCACACTATTCGTCAAGAAGCCATTTAAAATAGATTTTTGAATCAAAGTGTCCCATACAACTTTGAAACATTTGAAAAGTATTTTAATTTGAAAACTTTAATTTCCATATAAATAAATACTTAAAACCATTTTTAAAACATGGGCATTGATGAGAAAGATTTATAATAATAAATCTGTAAACATTTAAAATGATATTTTAGTTAGAGTTCCTAACCAAAAGAGAGACACTTGAATACAAATAATTGAATTAATCGAAACTTTTTAATATCACGAGAATAAATGGATTCATGATATACTATGTCAAAGTACATTATATACACCATATAATAGTGAATTGGTGTACAACAACAAAGAAGTCTCAATGGAATGTAATTTGAGATGAAATCTATTATAAAGACCATATCCTTAGGTTAAGGATAAATCAACGACATAATTATCTGTGAAAAATATAAATACACTCAATATGATTAGATATTCAGTGTAAATCAATTAGAGGACATTCACACATATTCTGGTAAAAACAACACCAATGAATTGGATATTTAACTCAACAAATGGAGATTGAGTTAAAATTACTCTTATCAAGTTCACATCGATGACTTGAGAATTTATCAATGGAGTGATTATGTGTATCAAATGTATATCCACATAAAGGGGAGTGGAAATTATGACATAATCAAATGAATAGTGATTCCACACATAATCTTGGAGTAAAATAATAAATGAAGTATGCGTAAAGCCGAATGAGTGGAAATTGAAATTTCAAATTCCCTTATCAATTTGGTAACTTTAGAAAAATAAACCCACGAAATAAGTATCATACAATTATGATGTAAATATCCATAATTTAAAGTATATTACACAATTAATACAATCATGGTCAGTACACACACCACATGCAATAAATAAGTGGTGAACAATGGAAATCTCACAGAATTAAAAGTGAGATAAGAAACTGTTACTTTGTACTTTTTCCTTGGTCGACAGTAGGTTAACCTCCTATATAATGGTGAAATAATTGTTATTGAATTATAAAATAATTATTTACATTAATATGATATCATATATGATCTTTTAACATTGATTTGTTAATAATGTCTTAGTATTATCGTCGTTTCGGGTGTTAACGGATTCGTTTTCCTTTATATTATTTATTATGTGAGTCGTATTTGTTATGTATGGGATGTATATTATTCATATCCATAATTATATCATCTCTCTAAAAATTATTTTTATTCATCAAATGAAATTTAGTCTTGAATGGATATGATGGGGAATGAATCTCATCGCCATCATGGAGACGTTAATCCGTACGTACGCACGTTCGAAAATATCATTATTTTGATATTAAAATAATATATAATTGGATGGTATATCATATATACAGAATCATTATCATGTTATATTTATTATTTAAATGAATTAAACATCATTATTATACCCAACCAAATAATAATATATTGAATAACAATTACACCACGACGTGGAGACGGTAGGCCGTACGTACGCACGTATGGTGACATGTCATTCAAAGGATGAATAGAATACTGATTATTATTGTACCATATTTATAATAACATCAAATTATATAGAGGAAATTGGAGTTATTATTTTAGAATGGAAATAACAAATAAAGAATAAGTGGAAGAAGAAAGGAACTTTAAAGAGGGTGGTGAAGACGTTACCTCTTCTTCGGGTTCTTCCTTTTGATTTGATCAAAATGGCTCCTTAGGTTAGCTTTATGATCAAAATAAGGCCTATAGGATGAATTGAGGGAAGTTGGAAGGATATTTGGGCAGAGTTTGGCTGAGCCAAATGGCTTTGACTGTGTGAAGAATTGGTTAGAAGTGGTGTCCTTTTATAAGGGGGAGAAGGGGAACCTTAAGAAAATCTAGAAATATTATTTTATAATAAATTAATATTCAGTTTCTAATGGCTCCAAAGAGGATTATTTAAAGTTTAAGGTATGGATGGGTCTAAAACCTCTCAAACAATAGAATATATACAGGTTTGGGTCATTATATTAACCTTATCGTTTAGTTTTAACTCTTAGTTAATTAGTTTGACACTTACCATGTCACTTTGTATTTTTATATTATATAGTTAATAAACTTACTATATAGCTGAAAGAGACTTCCAAGTGGTCCATTAATGATAAAAATATCATGATATAAGTATCTTGGACGAAATTTAGATTTTTAAAAATAGAATATAAATTAATAATATAATATTTGTTTTAAAAACTCATTTATGTCACTTTTGACACTACTCAATAATTGATTTTGGTTAAAGTCTTAAAAACTTTATTAATTAAAAAAAATTCATTTAATAAATCCTAACATGTCATATTACCCAATAAAATTCGTTTATGTCATCAAAAATTTCAAATTATATTTATTTTAATATTTATAATATCAATTACTTGATTCTTTCATTAATAATGAAAATACTGCATCATTATTGTGTCATATATATTTTTACCTTTTCAATGTCTAAAAATTATAAATAAAATATTATTATGTATGAAATCTTATTATCATTCTAATGAATATTTATAATTGAAAATATAACATATATAACCCTATGTAAAAATCATTTTTCTAAAATATATAAGCTCATATCATTTTTGTATTCACTTTAACTTAATTAATATAAAGTGTCCCTATCACCTAAAAGTGGCTCCATGGGGTCTGAAAATCAAACTAGAGATGCCCATGGTCGTACATGTATCCACCAATAATGTTAGAACATGTTTTAGGTTAACTTATTATTATTATAATATTATTATTTAACCCTTATTTACCGGATTTACCCTTTAACCATGGTAAATAAAATATTTACCGAAGTAATTATTCAAAATGTCTAAAAATAAAAGATAACTATTTACACAATTTGAAAATACTGATTCCAAATATGGAATCCATTTTTTGAAATTCAAAATATAGAAGTGGCAGAAATTAATTTAAAATTAATTCCCGCTGTCAAAACAAAAAGCGTGTTTTTAAGATATAATAACTATCAAAATATTGACACTTGTTTATGTCCGGTTTAATTGTGAAATTATGTCCAATGAAAAACATTGTATTAAATGGTAAAAATATATTCTAAATATACTTTAAAACCACTCAAATTCATAATATATCACTATTAATTATTTTGATTAAAAAGTTGTTTTTAATTAAAATTTAGTAATTTCCACTATTCATCAAAATATAAAAGTCATCATAAAAGTACCAAAATTTCACCCTAAGCTAATTTCGATATTAAGAATCCAAAAATGAAGTCCATTTTGAACGATAAAATTTATAAAATTTTAAAAATCATATATTACTATTCATAATAGCTAGTTTGATTGGTTGTGGTGTGTTAGAATCTCGATGTTGTGTACAATGCAATCCATTGAATTATTCAAAGGGAAACGTACCATGGAAGCTTGGGGTGTTAAATTCTCCCATCCTTCAATAAATTGTGTCTTCACAATTTTTAAAATTGGGGTTGAGAATATAATGGAATGTCCCACATCGGAAAACGAGTCAATAAAACTATCACTTTAAAAGAAAGAAAGAGAAGTATAATGGTCACCCAAGATAACACATACTAGGATTACATGTTGGAAAACATGGATATGGATGATAAACTAAGTGTAAAGTTCTGATGGGGAGGGATAGAAAACATGATCAGGAGAAAGTTAACAATAAGAAAACCACAAACTTGTGTTGGAAAAAACGGTCATTAGCCTCTCAGTAGGAAAATTAAACGAACAACTTTTTTTGTTTTAAGTTACATTCCATAAGGATGAGCAATTAATTTATGATATTGAATAATAAAATAATGATATATACTTACTTTTTAAGTAGAGTTTCATTCTTTAATAAATTTCTACCACTAACTCAATTTTTTTTGGAACAATGAGTATTCAAGAAGACTTGGTCACACTGGAAGAGATTCTATAGAATAACATGATCCACGTAGGATAAAATATATATATTTACCATGTTTTTAAAGATTAATCAAAACCAAAACAGTTAGTATAAGATCTGATGATCCCCCAAATGGATATTCCATTAGAGAAAAAAAACAGTAATCTTAATTTCTAAAATTAAACCAACAATACCCCAAAGTTAAATAAATACCATTCAATAATCAATTGTCCTTAAAATACTTCAATATAATCCAAACTAATATTGAAACCCAAAACATAGAATAATTTGGTTATGTAGTCTTCCACGTTAAATTGTATCTCCAAATGACATCAACTACTCTTAAAGTAACATACTTCAAAGTGATTAACCTAATCACATATTCTCTATTATAGGTTAATCATTTCCATAAATAACCCAAATTATTATAAATCAACAATAAAAACATAGATAAAAATCCACCATTACTCCTCAAATGAAATCCCATAGAATTCTATTTTCCTTGGGCATACAGTGTTCCCCACAAAGCGAACATCTACCAAAATAACATTCATCACTTAATCACCAAATCATTTTCTTATACTAAGGGTATTCATTTTATTAGACATAAGATCCCAAATAAACTTATTATTGATCAATAAAATCATTAAACTAAAAATAACTAGTCACACTAACTAGGGACTTCACGTAGTCCAGTGGTAGGCGATAAATCCCAATCTCACTTTGGTTGTGGGTTTGATTCCCACAGCTTTGTCCGATGTGACGGGTTGTCACACGGTCTATGTGTTGTCCTTTTTCAAAAACTATATTTTATAATATTACCAAAATGAGATAGATTTTTCAAAATAACCATAAAATAATTTAACCTCAAATGTTATCTCATACCTTGCATTTTCATTCCAAAATATAATAACTTGTAATTTCCTCAAACCCAATGATCATATAAGACGAAATGGTTATTTATAACTATATCTGCAAGAGAAAAGATAATTATTCCTCAAATATCATTTTCATATGATAAATTGCAGGGTTACACATACAAGAGAAAATTCTTCCAAAGCAATCCCATCAATAAAGAGCACTACCACTTTTAAACATTTCACCATCCATTTATTTCCATATAGGTTCTTCATCATATGTTCCTCGAGTTCCCACATTGCCTCTTCCATATTATTATTTCTCCATAGAGCTTTTACCGAACGAGTCATCTGGTTTCTCAACACATGATCTTTGGTATGAAGAATTCTAATAGGACCTTCACAATGAGATAGATCGGGTACCAGTTGTAATTCTTCATAGGTGAGTACATGCGTTGGGTCAGGCATGTATTTTGTCACTAGTGATATGTGGAACACATCATGAACTCTGGAGAGACTAGGCGGAATTTCCTTTTGGTAGAATGTGTTCATGTGTCACAATGGTACCTCAGGAATTTTCCAAAATCATCTACTTTTTTTACCCAAAAACTCCTCATCCATCTTGTATTATATTGATGGAAGCATCGATGCATCATAAAATATAGGTATTTCTTATATATAATTTTGAGACATCATCTTTAACATGTTTTTTTAGAAAAATTCTTACTGATTCATCAACAAATATTTCAAAATAAGGTTTTCATAAATCAGTTTCCGTATATCCCAAAAGACATAAATATATATTTTGATACATATAGGCTTCTCGAATGTCTCCCTCTTCTCCAAAATCTAGAAAATCATTTAGTGCATCGTAATTTTAAGATAAAGTGAAGAATTTGAAAAGACCCTGATGGTATTTCCCACTCTTCGCGTGGTAAGAAAGTTGAGAGCTCAATATTATCCCATAGTAGGTACTTGATCCTTGAAAGAATAGTGCAATTATAGAGGTATTGGATGTCTCATAAAGTTGTTTTCATATAACTTGGAAATTTGAAAAGGTTTCAACATCATCTGCCCATGACTTCTGGATAATAATTGTAAGTAGTTCTTCAGGAAGAGAGAGAAGAGTTGTTCGGGATCTTGCTTCCTCGATATTTTAACTAACAAAAAGAAAATACAATTAGGGTTTTTGAATACTTATCTAATAAGAATGTAAAAAAAATATACATAATAGGATAGTCTTGTAATTGAACAATATATCCTAGCTTGGGGTACCCTATGTTAAAATCTAGGTTATCCACTATCTGTTTCCCGACATATATTCTTAGGGGAATTTGTTTATTCCCTTAATAAAGGTTCATACTAATCTTGTGAATTTACCAAATCATATCCCCCAGGAGTGTCATAACCAAGAGTGCAGCAAATCCTGTTGTCGTGCACCAGTTCCCGTTCAAGTCTAGCTCAAAGCGGTGTTTTCGGGTTTTACCCCTAGGTACATCTGTGCTAGAGATGCCTCTACCTGCTCGTATCCAGATAAGGATGTATTGCTCCGAAAACTCACAAAATATCTCCAATACCAAAATTCTAGTATGTTCTTCTATACTAATCCTCAAAGTCTATCATAGGGCTATGTGATCTAATCAGATTTTATCTAAATCTAGCTTCCAAGGTTTGTACTAAACTTCCTCTGATACCAACTGTAACGCCCTAACCCCAGTTACCCAAAGTCAGTGCATTATTACATAACATTGTCATGATCACAAAGGATCAAGTCTCGAAAGACCGATTAGTTTAGTAGTATTGGAAACACTATGTATATTCATAAGTCTTACATTACATCATAAGGTAAAAAAACTACAACAACATCTTGTCATCATATCCCCTCATACTATCCCTGTAGGTCATTCATAAATTATTTCTTCACATCCTGGAAAAAATAAAACATTGAAAGGGGTGAGCTCATTTGCTCAGTAAAGATAACAATATAGCAGAAGCTTTCATAGTTAAGTATAAACACTTAAGACAATGTATAACTAAAACAAAAGCCTTTTAAAATTGAAATTCAACATAATATGGCAAAGATAAAATTAAATAGTTCCATTTACTTATTCACATGGATATTCTACTAGTCGAATAATCACATGCAATATCAATAACCACTTTCATAATGACGGAATGCATAATTCCAGACTATCATCACCACTTAGCCAAAGCCTCGTGCCAAGACTACAAATAAGATTATTGTCAAGGCCTTATGCCAAGACACTAGTTTATCTGATGATACCTACCGATGAATCGAGGAGCTATAGCGGGCTCCACCCGTCACTTACTATGTCCAATGCATTACTCATATGATAATTTTTAAACATAGCATAAACATTCGTATTGAAACTAGCATACGAAATGTCAATACTTTATCCACAAACTAAGAATGGTATAAAAATAGCACATCCACAGCCAAACATAACTCTTCTGATAAAATAAGGAAGTTTGTATTGTAACAGATTAACCTCAATCAAGAGTAATGAATGATATCTACATAGATAAAAATGATCATCAAAACTATTTGAGAGAAATATCCCCCTTTTTCTTGAAAACATTTAAAAGTGACACTATTTGTCAAGAAGCCATTTAAAATAGATTTTTGAATCAAAGTGTCCCATACCACTTTGAAAAATTTGAAAGGAATTTTAATTTGAAAACTTTAATGTCCCTATAAATAAATCCTTAAATCCATTTTTAAAACAAGGGAATTGATGAGAAAGATTTAGAATAATAAATCTTTAAAACATTTAAAATGATATTTTAGTTAGAGTTCCTTACCAAAAAAGAGACACTTGAATACAAATAATTGTAGTAATATGTTTCTGACGCTTTTACGTCGGGGCGCGCGGGCGTGTCCATCACGCATGGGAGGACGCACGGCTCGCAGCCCCGCATTCCTGCTTTCCAAAGGCGGGCGGCATCCGTTCCTTTTTCAGGGACATCTTCTCCTTCATCGAAACTGGGATGATGGGATGTTGGTTCTTCCTTCCATGGATTCCTCCTCGGATCTCGTCACCTAATCCGGGTCTCCCTCATAGATTTAAGACGGGTTCGTGAAGCTCATTCCTGGCGCCATATCTACATGGATGCCAGTTAATTACACTGCTTCCATCTAGACGCTCCAAGGGGTCTTGTCGGGGCAGCAACCTTCAGTGAGGAGAAAGGTCACATTGGGATGTCGGTGGCATGCCTTGACGATGGGGATCAGCATGTCTGTCTTCTAACCATTATCATGGGGCTTCTCGAGGGTGTGGAAGCCCGAGACATCCCACATCAAACGCGAGGAATGTGTACCGTCTGAGGTTTTCCTCAGCTTCCCATGTTTAACACGGGGTATGTCACGAGTTTAACGTCTTGCGGAGATGGATCAGACAGATCAAAACAAAGAGAGTGGATCAGATTGAAGGACCCCCCTAGGGGGAACACCGATGATGGGGCCAACACGTGGGCGGCTTCCCAGATACTATGGAGTGGGGTGGAGTGGCATGATCTCACCGGGATGTGGCGGCCTGGGTAAGGATCAGGATGGATGATGGAGTGAGGCATGAGGCTTATGCTCTGAGACGGCCCAAGAGGGGGGATACAATTTAACGTCATGCGGGATGAGATATAGTTTAACGTCATGCAGGACGAGGGCATAAAGTTTAACATCATGCGGGACGACGAATTTGGGGCTTACGCTCTGAGGCGTCCCATGGTGGGTATGGGGCTTACGCTCTGAGGCGGCCCATGGTTGGTATGGGGCTTATGCTCTGAGGCGGCCCATGGTGGGTATGGGGCTTACGCTCTGAGGCGGCCCGTGGTGGGTATGTGGCTTACGCTCTAAGGCGGCCCATGGTGGGTATGGGGCTTACGCTCTGAGGCGGCCCATGGTGGATAGCGAACCGCCATGGAGAGGTTGGAACAACTGGGTGGTGGGCTTGAACCTCGTGGAGGCTTCTACGTACCATGCGTTAGCACAGATCAAAGTCCATGTAGTTCGCTGGCATGGGGCTTACGCTCTGAGGTGGCCCATAGGAGGATGTCATGGTCGATGCGCGCTCTAAGACCACGTGAGTCATGCTCGGTGTGGGAAACAAGAGGCAGCAGGGACCAGACGATCACGTCGCGAAGGGTGTGTCCGTGAGAAGCGGAATGTGGCTTACGTGTTGAGCGGACCAAAGAGGAAACAGGGGCTTAGGCGTGGTTAGCGGCCCTGGGTGCCGGGGCTTACTCTAGGGTGGAGGCCCGTGGTGCGACAAAGCACAGTGGGAAAGGGACTCCACTGGCCTTGGCAGGGGGGAAGTACGGAGATGCACGGGTGCAACCTTCCGTAAGAGAGGCTAGGGGATTACGCTCTGAGGCAGCCGTTCCCCCATGGACAAACGCCACTCCGAAAAGGAGGATCTCATTCCATGCGAGGAAGAGTCCATTCCCGTGGAGACAAGAGGCGTAAAAAATTTCCGAGCTGGGGGGACCCTGTGTGCGAAGCACGGGGTCGGACCATAGTTTAACGTCGTGTGTTAAGGACGAGGTGCTTAGCAGTTTAACGTCCTGAAGCTTGGATGAGGTGGGGTTTCTCCACACCCCTAGGGCTTACATGACCAACGCCCTCTACCCCTTGTGGGAGGGAAGGCATTGTCAAGGCCATAGTGAAGGGGGCCGCAGGGCGAACCACTGGGGGGTCCACGTTAGCGTGGCTATGCGAAGAAGGAATAGTCGTTAGTGTGCCTATGCGGAGAAGCATAAGGCAAAGAAACACAACAGGAAACACCACCCAAGGGACCTTGAGGTTACTTCGCATGCGCCTGGAAGGCCGTACAGGAAAACAACGCATGGCGCGCATGCCCGGCAGGGGAGACATCGGGTTCCGGTGCGGAAAGGCAGCCAAGGGGCGTCAAGGTGAAGGGTCCTGGGTTTTGCGCGCAAAGAGAAGGTTTGCGCGCAAAACACCGGGATGGCGCGCAATTGGAGATAGGGATTTGCGCACGGAGGGGGAATGGCGCGCAGGGTATTGCGCGCAAGGAAGGTAATTGCACGCACTGGACACGGATTGCGTGCAAGGAAGGAACCCGGAGGAGGGGGAAAATTCACTTAAGTCGGTGGAGTTGCACGCAAAGGCAAACCCCGGGGCAAAGTTGCACGAAAAAAGAGATTACCTAGAAGTCATATTGCACGCGGGGGGAGTCGAATTGTGCACCTGAGAGCAGATCCGAATTCCTCAACCCCCAAACTGTTGGGGGTCGCCTTCTATTTATAGGCCCCAGCCGGCACATAATCCAGGCAGTGTGCGCAATCTTCCGTGCCAGGAGCCGTCGACGCGCAAAATCTCGCCTCGCAGAACCGGGGAACGCAAATATTGTGCGCCTCATCGGCTCGATTACGTGAATCCCAAGGATACTTCGCGCGCACAACATTATTTTTCACGGATCCTCCTTTATTTCGCGGACTGCTTCCCGGGCCTCCGGATCGGTCCTCTAACTCTGAATATGACTTCACTTCATCACTTCGAAACTTCCTCCGGGAGTTATGAAATTTTTCGGCATCTATAAATTCCCCCCCTTGGAATTGGATCGGCAAGTGGTCGCAATGATCATATTCCAAGGTAAACACCGAAACGCCAAGCAGGGCCCCTCCCGGGCGCGTAGCGCGCAAACAACCAACTCGGCGCACAAAGGGACGGATCCGCGTGGAATTTTCTCTTCCGCGCAGTGCGGAACCCTAGCCTCGCCTATAAAAAGGGGTTTGGGGTCACAAATCCGTACCGAAGCTTTTCGCATGACAGGCTAATCGCTCTCGTGTGCGAAATTGCTCACGTGGTTGCGCGTAAAAACGCTCTGGAAGCGCGGAATACCTTCTGAATTTTGGCCGTCTTTTCACGCCTGCTCGGGGTATTCCGCGCTTAGCGTGCCGATTGCGTGCCCATCTCTCGGATTTCATGAAACTCCTATAGATTTTGCGCATCACTCTCTGATTCCGCGCACTGCATGCTGATTTCGCGCAACTCCCGAAAAATTCGAGATGGCCGCAAACCGAGTTGATGAGGGGGAAGCTGCTGCTCGTAGGACAGAAATGGCGGCGAACGAGGTGGTTTATGGCGCCAAGGTGATCGTTTCCAACAATCTAACATTGTTCATTCTGCTAACCCCAGCCCAGAAGACGTATCTGCTATCCGACAACCTTTCGCTCTAGAACTTTGGCATCCTGGAGGAGGTGCCCCTGCCGGGCTTCGAGGTGGAAACGCCGCGGTCATGGGTGACCCGGGAGGATGAGCTTCCTCGCTACAACGTTACCAACAATGGCCATCCTGCCAGGGAAACCAGACATATAGACATATATGTTCTGAACCTGAGGACCAGGACCATTACTGGGGACGAGCCTGTCGCAGGGAATTCTCCGGCCCTCTACGTGAGCGTGTTCCGTCAGAGCGTCACAGATGACATGAAGGGCTGGCTGAAGGATTGGGACCTGCGGTCCGGGGGAAACTTCTCCAGCGAATGGGCCTGGGCGTTCTGGGTTCGCCATACCTGTGACCAGTTCGGGGATGAACTGCGGTATGTCGGCCTGTTCGAGGCGGTATGGGCATCGCAGTTCCACTTCCACCATCAACCTGAACTCGGGCTGGAGCTATTCACCCGGTGGTCTCTCACACCAACACATTTCACCTTCATTATGGGGAAGTCAGCATCAGTCTCTGGGACATTCACTGCATCGGGGGTATCTCACTAGAGGGCTACCAATACAACGAGTTCGTTCCACCAAAGAGCACCTGGGAAGACAGGTCAGGGACGCCCATGCTGACATGGCACCTGCTAAAGCTGGCCAAAGAGAGGCTGGGGGTTAAGCACTTCCTGAAGGACATCGCCTACAAGGGCTGGTTCAGCCTTTTCCTTGAGAAGGATCCGACCATCAAGATGTCGGGCCGGGGTAAACGGTGCCGAACCGCGGCTCAGAGGAGCAGGGATGGGTCATACTGGAGGGCCCTAGAGGTGGGGAAATACCAATCATGGGGCTATCACATCATCGAGGCCTGGGACCCGAATGTCCGGTATGCCGGGTTCCTTGCCGCCTTCCTGAGCTGGTGGCTCCTTCCGATGCGGGATGCGAGGATGGGTGTCCACCCAACAACACTGGTAATGGCGGGGACCATGGCCGCCAGCAAACGTTTCAACTTGGGCATCCCTGTACTGACCAAGATGTATGCCATCATGGGACGCATCTCACGAGGGGGGTCACCTCGGAGAGTATGTGGTCCCTTCCAGATTTTCCATGGCTGGGTGGCGGCTCATCTCGGCGGGTACACTTTCCCAAACGCCGTTCGTCCTCCGAGAATTGGTTCGTGACCGTCCTTGCTAAACATAACAGGGGTGGTGCTGATGACGCTCAATGAGGAGGGCATGAGAATCCGCATTGGCAACCATGCCAACTTCAACTTCAGCCCATTCCCCACCCCAGTCGGCCAGATGGTGGACAACAGGCGAGGCTCTCTGGAATAGCAGGAATATTTCAAGAGCATTCGGGGTGGGGTGCTCATGGCTTGGATCGATGGGAGGGTGATCTGCGAGCCTTACGTGCTATCCCGATTCGCCAGGCAGTTCGGGTGCCTCCAACGAATGCCGAAGAAGGTATTCATGGCTCTCTGGCAGGAGAAGAATCCCTGCGTACTGTGCCAGATGTGGTTGATGTTCACCACCTTCGGCTCGGGCGAAGTAATTACTCTTCCTCCCACCGGGGTTAATGCTGGATTAGCAACCGAATGTGCCGAATGCTGGACCATCGCGTACCCTGAGGGGCTTTTATGCAAGCGAGTCCGGAAACTCGAGTTTACTCGCACGGAAACCGGGAGACGGGGGAGAAGGAAAGGGGATGCCAGAAGAGGGGAACCAGGGGTGCGTCAGGCAGTGAGGCCTACGCATGCTGGGACTTTAGCAGCAGGAACATCACGCATCGCCACTGTGTCCTCGTTACCCGTAGGGGGGTCACATGAGGCGGCCAAGGAACTGCCTGAGAAGCAGATAAGATACCTGCTCGAACCTTCCCAAGATGCAATTCTCCCGGCACTTTGGTCGGCTTGGATGACCCTATGGGAATCGCTGAGCTTTGAAGCCATCTCGCAGAAGATAATGCAAAATGAGATCCAGCTACCAGAGGTCGGGCTTGTTCTAATTACCGACCGGGTGAACTTCCATCGGTGTCATGCTTATTTGACGGCCATGGACACATAAACATGCCAGAGGGGTCGGCGTGCAGAGCCACCTTTCTCAGTGAAAGTGATGCTCGTCCAGGAGCATGATCCAGAAGCAATGCCGCCGGGAGAAGGCGATAGCGATGAGGAGTCGGAGGGGGAGGAGGAGACCAGAGAAGACGAAGGTGAAGGAGAAGATGAAGAAGAAGGATAACCCGAAGATAAGGGGTTGCAAGGGGCGACCCACCAAGGGATTCTCCGAGAGAGCGGAAAGATTTCCGGCTCTGATCTCAACATAACCGAGATACTCGAGGTCTATCTCTATCTTTATTCATTTTCCTTATTCATCCATTCTCATTTTCAACTTATAACCCATTTCCCTGCCTCACTCAAGAGCAACTGAGCGTTGGATAGGCATCCCCACCAGAGTAGGGAGGAGAGGAACTGGTGGGACATGTTGTGGATCTGACACCCATCATTGAATTAACAAGCGCAGAGGGGTCTCCTCTTACGGCGGCTCCTGCAGCGGCCAGAACACTGGATACCGACGCTCTGGATTTCTGTAAGTCTCACGCTTCACTACTGGAACTTGTTATCAAAAGATCCCCACTAATCAGTGTACGCCTTGCGCAGTGATCTCAACATTGGAGGCTCGATAGGCTGCAGAGCCCGGTCCGTTCGTGAGCGGACCAGTGGCGGACATACCACCTCATTTAGAACATGCTCCCCACACTGAGTCAACCCTGGCAGCTGGTGAGCAGGGGACAGTGGACGTCGGCGGCGCTGTTCCTGAGGTGGGGCCGAAAGCTGTCGAGGGCACCGTCGCTGCTAGGGTGAGAGAGGGAGGTCGCCTGGGTATCGATGATCCTATTCCTCACGAAGACATCCATGGGGAAGATCCTACTGCCGATCTGCTGGATTCCTTCCCTGCATACCGACATGCTGACCCTGAGGAGGTAGATGACTCGGACTCAGAGGAAGCCGAGGAGAGCCGGACAACCCGGCGCAAAGGGTGGAAGTATATCCAGCGCTTTCTCAGACAGCCCCAGTCGGATTGGCTGAGGCGGATGGGATCACTCCAGACCTGGATGTTCTTCCTGTGCACCAGAGGGGTCGACGCTCAGTGCCTTCATCTGACGGTCTGTGATTACATGGCCGAGAAGATACGTGAGAGCAGTCGGTGCACCGACGTTTCCCAGTGCCGAGAAGGATAGATAAGTTCCCAAACGTTGATGAGGGAAGAGCAGGAAGTCCGGCACCTCGAAGGGCAGGCGACAGATAAGGAGACCTTTATCACAACATGCTCTGAGCTTGTGGAGCAACTGACGGCCCAGCTGGTTGACGCGCAGGAAAAACTGATGGAGGCGAGTCACCAGATGACCGGAATTCGAACCGAGCAGGCGCATGCACAAGCTAAGGTTGGCGAGCTGTGCTCTATGGCGGCTGACGAGGAGAGAATCTTCAAGGAGTGGGAGGCGGTCCTAGAGGCCACCAACCAAAGGGTAGAAATTCTGGAAAGGTCGATTCAGCATGCCGATCCTTAAGGGATTTGTTTTGGCCATCTCATGAACATCTTGCTTGTACCACTCACCGTCTCAATCCAATACAGGTCCAAATCCATTTATATTGGTTTAATATGCTCAACCATAATTCTGAAATGACTAACAACCCATCACTAAGCTCTTGTGGGTCGCACACAACGTGAGAAGCAAAGGATACTCGGGTCATCATCTCGTCCAACTACGGGGCATTGACCAAGCCTCGGGAATCCGAAATTGGGCCTAGATTTCTGAGGAGAAGACCTCAGACTGATTGATATATCACCTTCCCAATGTGCTCTAACACACGAGTTGGGAAATTCCGGGGCATTGAAATCCATCAGAACATAGGGAGATGGAAACAAAAGGTGAATCACGCTACCCGAATTCGGAACACTGTGAGGGGCGCAACGATGGAGGATAACTGCTAACCGTGACGGAAACACAACATCCATATCATGTTGGCCTGGAGTGGGGACAATAAATGAGGGCTTCCCGCTAACCATGTTCGCAACACGGGGCCTAACTCAAATATCGCCGGCCAGTTTCCCAGAACATTGGCCCAGGACAGCAGGCAGACTATAGGTCTATCATCCATATTGCTACAATAGGTGGACCAAAGGTCTTTCATCCATATGGTGGTAGCAGGAAGACCAAAGTCTATCACCCATACTGTTAGGGGGTCCCATCAAACCTGAACAGCCCTCCGGAACGTTGGCCCAGGATAGTAGGCGGACCATAGGTCTGCCATCCATACTGTTAGGGGGTCCCATCAGACATGAAAGAGAATGAGGATCTGAATAAAGGGGCACGCAAAGCGTGTAAGGTGGAGTGTTGGTTTGTTCTAACAGAGTCCAACAGTCCCAAAATTGCGCCACCGTGGCGTAGGCGCATCAGGAAGACGTACCAACCTGGTCATGGGTGGTCCCAATTTTCAGGAAGGACCTCACTGGAGAGAGAACTACCGCTTCCCATTACTACCATGGGGAATCCCAAACTTTTTCGGGGTGGATGCTACGATTACACCACTTCCCACGAAGTCAGGCCGAGGGGCCGACAATAAGGAGGGACGAGGTTTGATAATCCCTGGGGCTGGACCCAAGAACAAATGTCTGGGCATTCCTACGTTTCTCATTAGGATGAGAATCAATCCACACGTAGTTCTGAATAGGCAGTTTAACATCATGCTGGAAGAAATACAGTTTAATGCCATGTGGGACAGGGGACACATCTCATCTGGGGACAGGCACAACACGGTGAGTAACCCGACGTGAATGAGGACATAATCCCACACCACACCGTACAATCCCACAAGAGAGACCGAGTCATGGAAAGACAAGAAAAGTATCTTAGTTTTAAGTCGTAGAATTCGGACCAGAAAAGGTTAGGTTGGGCCTGTGGGAATGTTCCCAGGTGCTCCTAAGTATCTTATAAGGATGAGCATCAAGCCATACGTAGTTCTTGAAAAGGAATCATGACACGATGGTGCACCTGCGCAAAGGAGTCATGCGGGTCTAGCCCTCACACCAAAAGAAGCGACATTTGATATATCTTGTTTGTTCTTGAAGGTAAATGGGTTTTCTTTTGTGGGGCGACTGGACTAGGGTAGAAGTTCCTAGCGTCTCCACAATAATCAAGCCATAGAGGGCGTTGACAAGCGGCATGGTAATCGAACAATACCTGGCGTGATGTCCCCCATGGGGAGGTCATCACAATGCGGTTCCATTTTTCGTCATGCGGCTAGGATGATATCATCACAGTTTATAGTCATATGGTTTGGACCAGCAACACAGTTTAAGGTCATATGGTTTGAACCAACAGAACAGTTTAAGGTCGTATGGTTTGGACCAAAAGCACAGTTTAAGGTTGTATGGTTTGGACCAACAACACAGTTTAAGGTCTTAAGGATTGGACCGAAAACATAGTTTAAGGTCTTAAGGTTTGGACCAACATCATAGTTTAAGTTCATATGGTTTGGACCAGCAACACAGTTTAAGGTCATATGGTTTGGATCGGCAAGAACATGCACGATGCGATACATCATACCTGATGCGGGTGAGGGCGTAATCCCATACCATCACCGCGCGCGGTTCCGAGAGAGGATCCATGGGCCAAAGGGGCCTACGAGGGTTAAACAATCAGGGAGGGGTAAGAGATTCTAGCTCCCAGCTATGATGGGCCCGAAACGCAATGTATGGGCGACTCCTCATTCCCTATGGGGATGAGGGTCAAGCTGCACGCAACCTATAGAGAAGAAACCCAATCACATACTCTAGCACCCAGATCGCGGGATCCACGAGAGACACCGTTACGCAACTCGGTCTGTCTGATGTGCAGGGGTGTACTGAGGGTTAGTACAAGGAGTGTCAGGATTCCACCTTGACATGGTGGGGGTGGAACACAATTTGAACCATTCCACCAACATTTAAGGCCCAAGGAAACCGGCGTGACGACCAAGGATTACTGCTGACCATGTTCGCAACACAACATCCTATCGCTTTAGCCTAGAAGCAGGGGTAAACAAATGAGCATCAACTGTTGACCATATTTGCAACACAGGATTTGTATCAATTTTTTGCCCAAAACCCTCGGGGGAGTTGGCCTATGACGGTAGGAGAGCCTTTAGGCGTTGTATCCAGGCCGTTCTTGGGGGTCCCTCCAGGTGTGAAGGATGGTGGGGCCTGAATGAAGGGGAACACGAAGCTTGAAAAGTGGACGAAAAATTGTCTAAGTCGAATATGAAACTCCTGGTCCTAGACCAGAGTACTCTGAACACATTAGAAGACCACCAGAAAGGGTCAAAGGGCTCAGTTTGAGAGCGGCCAAAAGATGGCGGGTCCCCGGGAAAAAGAGGGGGGCTTAATGCCAAACACCCTGGCAACTGGGAGATCATGGGATCTCTTAATAGGTGGGGCTGGACCTGACATCTAGGTGTTCAGGCAGTCCTACGTATCCCATAAGGATGGGAATCAATCCATACATAGTTCTAGACAGCGCCTTTTAATGTCATGGGGAACATGAAATAGGAGGGATAATCCTGAGGACAGGGTGCGCGTGGTGCAACTATTGCAAACCCAATGTGAATGAGGACATAATCCCATACCACGCCACGCGATCCTGTGGTCAAGGTCCCAAAGGGAAGGTAAACGCGATAGCATACCTCAAGCTGGACCCAAAGACGAAAGGTCTGAGCGCTCCTACATATCCCATAAGGATGGGAATCAAGCTAGACGTAGTTCTTAGAAACACGGTTTAACGTCATGTAGGATGAAATATAGATCTTAGTTTTAGGTCTTAGAACTCGGACCCTGAAAAACCTGGGGATAGACCCAAGACGAATTGTCTGGGCATTCCTACGTATCTCATTAAGATGAGAATCAAGCCCCATGTAGTTCTGAAAAGGCAGTTTAACGTCATGCTGGACGAAATACATATCTTAGTTTTAGGTCTTAAAACTCGGACACAAGAGCCCAGATGTAGGAAAAAATGCAGTTTAAGGTCATGCTGGACCGGGTGCAATTTAAGGTCATACAGGACCATACAGTTTAAGGTCATGCTGGAACAGGTGCAGTTTAAAGTCATGCAGGACCATATATTTTAAGGTCATGCTGGACCAACAGTTTAAGGTCATGTTGGACCTATAAAAGGCTTAGGAAAAGTACTGCTTGAGGAACCTGACATTGGTGGGAGGAGTTACACGCTCACCATCCATAGTCACCAGGGAATACGCGCCATTGGGTTAGACCTTATGGACAATAAAAGGCCCCTCTCACTTGGGCTCCATCTTGGGTGGTTTCCTGCCGGGAATCATTGGCACTCTGAGAGCCAGCACCAGATCACCTTGAAGGAAGGAGCAGAGGAGAACCTTCATATTGAAACCTCGATCCATCCTACTCGGATGCCTTTCCATGTTATGTAAAGCACGAAGCCTACTTTCGTCCAGCGCTTCCAATTCGGCTAGACGGATTTTGGAAACTCTATCTGATGCTTGCTGGTCGTAGACCGCCATGCATAATGAGGGAAACTTGATCTCGATGGGCAGGATGACCTCAGCTCCGTACACCAGGGAATACGGAGTCACCTGGGTGGAGTTACGAGTCGTCGTCCTATAGGCCCAGAGGGCATTGGGGAGCTTTTCCGGCCAACTTTTCTTGTTCTGACCAACCATTTTTTGCTGAATGTTAGAGAGGGTTTTGTTAAATGACTCAATCTATCCATTCGCCAGCGCATGATAGTGGGAGGTGTGGTTAGAGATAATTTTGTGCTTGGCGTACAATTTCTTCAGCTCGTCTGCTCGGAATTTGGTTCCATTATCCATGAGGATAGCGTGAGGTACTCCAAACTGGTAGATGATATTGGAGCTCACGAAGTCAGCGATAGAACAAGCCTTGACTTCCCTGAGAGGGATTGCCTCTACCCACTTTGAGAAGAAATCTGTAGCGGTCAAGATGAACCAGCACTGGTGGGCCATCGCCGGTGGGTAAGGCCCTATGACATCCAACCCCATACTACAAAAGGCAAAGAATACTTGGTAGTATAGAGAGGCTCCGGTGGCCGATGCACAAAGTTAGCATGAACTTGGCATGCATGACACCTCTTGGCATACTCGATGTAGTCGTGGATCATGGAGGTCCAGAAGTATCCCAGCCTCCGAATCTGGTGGGACAACTTCGAACCGGCCTGGTGGGCACCACAGGAACCAGCGTGCACTTCTTGCATGACCTGTGGGATCTCGACTCCTTGAAGACAACGGAGGAGAAAACCATAAAATCCGTGCCTGTAAAGGAGCTGCTCACAGCTAGGACTCGTTTGAAGGGTGAACTGCGGTGCATGGCGTCAGATACGTTCTCGCTCTGCTCAGTCTAGCGGAAGATTTCCGTGTCAGAGATATTCAACCAAGGGCGTCCTCCAGTCAGGAACTGTCTTGATCACCACGCTTGAAGCCCTTGAGGGTCCTGACGTAGGGGCGCCAACGGTGAGATGGTTCACTCACGGGCCACGATCGCCCTCTAGAAAAATAGGAGCAATGAATCTCTGGTGCGCCACGTGGATGATTAGGTCATCCTGTTAGGGCTCCGCGAGTGATACGGCCAGGCTGGCCAAAGCATCTGCTCGACTATTCTGCGACCGGGGAATGTGAACGACCTCTGGCTGGGAGGGGAACTTATCCATTAGACGGAGGGTTCACTCCAGCAATGGCATGAGCTCTGGCTTCCTGACAGCATAGTCACCATTGAACTTCTTGATGACTATCTCAGAGTCCCCTTTTACATAGATATGGGGTACATTAACCTCCAGAGACAACTCGAGGCCAGTGATGAGGGCATGATACTCTGCCTCATTGTTGGTGTTTCCTTATGACAATAGGAATTAATATGGTAGAACGGCTTACTCTGGGGTGATGAAGATGATACCCAGGACCACTCTGTTAAGCCTAGGATCATTGATCCTTCTACCGGTAGGGCTTCGGGAGGCGTCGTCGAAGTGCATCTTCCAGAATGGGATGGCGTGATCGACTGAGAGGATTGCCTCATCAGGAAAGCCTAGATGCAGTGGCTGGTCCGCAGAGGTTGGGTGGGTAGCTAAGAAGTCTTCCAACGCCTGTCCTTTGACGGCCTTCTGAGGCACGAACCTAATGTCTAATTTCTGGAGGATCACCGCCCAGCGTGCCAATCGGCTGGTCAACATAGGTCGGTTCATGATGTATTTCAACGGGTCTACCCGAGAGACCAGCTGTACCTCGTGGTGCTGCAAATAGTGCCGCAATTTCTTCATGGAAAATACGAGCTCCAGACAGCTCTTCTCGATGGGGGAATATTTAATTTCCGCGTCGAGGAGTATGCGGCTGAGGTAGTAGAGGCTATTCTCGATTCCCTCATTGTTCTTCTAGGAGAGAAGTGCACCGAGGGATCGCTCTAGGGCGGTCACGTAAAGGACCAGCGACTTTCTGGAAACGAGTAGCATCAAGACCGGAGGGTGAATCAAATACTGCTTGATTTCCTCAAAATCAATTTGACACCCTTCGTCCCATTCGTAGGAGGCACCATTCTTCATGAGCCGGGAAAAGGGATTATACGTGCCGGACAGATTCGCAATGAATCGGCGTATATAGGCTAAGTGGCCTTGGAGGCCTCGAAGCTCCCGAATATTACTCGGGGGAGGAATCTGACGGATGGACTTGACCTTCTCTGGGTCGATCTCGATGCCTCGATACCTAACAACGAAGCCAACAAACTTTCTGGAGGTGACCCTGAAGGCACATTTCAACGGGTTCATCTTCAGGTGGCGAGAACGGAGGAAGCCGAACACTTTCTCAAGTTCTTTGAGATGGTCCTGACACTGACGAGATTTAACCACCAGATCATCCATGTAACACTCCACCACCGTCCCGAGAATCGGCTTGAATATGCGGTGCATGGCCCGTTGATTGGTGGAACCTGCATTCTTCAGGCCGAAGGGCATAACCTGGTAGTAGAAAGTACCCTGGGGGGCCCTGAAGGCAGTTAACTATTCATCCTCAGGGGCCATCCGGATCTGGTTGTACCCGGAGTACCCATCCATGAAAGAGAGGGCTTGGAACCCGGTCGTTGCATCGATCAACAGCTCCATCACGGGAAGGGGAAAGTCATCCTTCGGACAGTGGCGATTGAGATCGCGAAAGTCGATGCAGACCCCGATCTGCCCGTTCTTTTTCCTGACTGGCACAATGTTGGCTAGACACCTGGGGTACTAGACTTCCTTGACGAAGTTGGCCTTGATGATCTTATCAACTTCAGCCTCAACCATGGCACCGTGAGAGGGGTGCATCTTTCTGGGAGGCTGCTTCAACCCGCGATGGTTTGTTGGGAGGCCAAGTTTGTGGACGGCTACCTGGGGATCTAGTCCTGGAATCTCATCATAACTCTAGGAAAACACATCACGGTGCTGTCTGAGGAAGTATATGTACTGTTTCCGTTCCTCGGGGGGCATAGCGGCGCTGACCAATGTGGGTCTCGGGTCCGCCTCGCTACCGAGGTTCACCTACACTAACTTGTCGACCGTGGTAGAGACGCCCTCCTCAAAGGAAGGAGGAGCATATTCCATGTCCTCATCTCCGCTTGTGGAAGGTTCATCCATGGGGGGAGCCGTTTCAGGGCTGCCAGACCCTGATGGGGAGCTGGCACTGGCTTGGGTGGCAGAGGTCATCACGATGGGAGACTCATGCGCCGCGGAGACCATGGCGATGAAGGCGGTTGATCCAATCCCATCTGGCCTTCAGCCCAAGGTGCCATGCATTACGACATCAAAGAAGTAGTGACGCGTTGGCTTGATCCGGTCAATTCCGGCCCGGCGAAACAAATGTGTATGACGTACTGCCATTGTCATGAGCCCAACGTCCCAATATCTTACAGGGGTAGGAGGCTCGGGGATCACCTGAGCCTGGTTAGTGTAAGATTACGAGGTGATTTATCGCCATCGCTTAGACCCGGAAATATTCCTTCCTCTGGTACCCGAGACAACAAAGCACTCTACCATATTGGGGGTTGTGGCCTCCAACCGATGGATTGGGAAGACATATGTGTCATCCAAACCTGCCCAGGGATCACCCGTGACAACGGCGGGCTCGACCTCACCTGCCAGGATCTGATTTTCCTTGCTCTTGTAATAGTCAGCATCCAGGTAACAGGCTTCACAAGAGGCGAACGGAGACACATCTCCTTGGAGCATGCCCACTCGACCCTTAAGGGAGTATTTGAGGAACTGATGGTATGATGAGGGAACCACTTCCTGAAGGTGGAGCCATGGCCTGCCCTTCAACGCATTGTAAGCGGTGTCCTGAGAGACAACCATGAATTCGGTATTGTCAATTAGGCCGCCGAACTGGGTCTTCAGAAGAATCTTGCCGAGTGGAGTTTTCTCGGTCCTGTCATACCCCTAGATCCTGAGGTTGGAGGGAGTTAAATCATCCTCAGACAACCCCAGTTTCCACAGTGTCCGAGTTGGGATCAGGTTAATCCCGGAACCCGTGTCGACAAGACAACAACAAACTTACACGCCATTGAACTGGCCGGTGATGTATAGTGGACAGATGTGCCCCTGTATGGGAAGGTCTTCATCTTCACCAGAAAACGAGATAACCACCTGACATTCAGCGTCCTCAATCACCTCGGTGTGGAAGGCTTCTGCGGCCACTACCTCCGTTTCAAACTGGAGGGGGCTACTTAGAGCCTCGACGAGTGCCTCACGCATTTCAGACGATAGGATAAGGGACTCAAGGATAGAAATCCTTGCTGGAATGCCGACCGGGTGCTTCAGAACATCATACTTTCGAGCCAGACGCGAGCTTATGCTTACAGGAGGCCACTCTGAGATCGGAGGCATGATGGGTCCCGCCGGCGGGACCGGTGATTGACTGGTACTAGGCACATCTCGTCGTTCACTAGTCGAAGCCTGGGAGGTGGCTGTCACGTTAGGACCAGAACGCTGTAGCCGGCCGACGGTAGGGCATGGATGGTTGCGACATGGACGAGGTGGTCCCGCCTGATCCAGCAACACAAACGGTGGTGGAGGCGAACCTGTTGACGCCGGGTGAGGGAGCCGCATGTGCTACTCTCTGTATCGGGCCTGCTTCCTGGTCTCAGTAGTGTGCACGGCCTGACTGGAGGTGACGACTACCGTGCCCCAGCGATTCACGTAGCCACAGCTCCACCGACTTTGGCGATGACTGAGGACTTTGGGGGAGTCCACCTGGTGTTCCTCATCGTCAGGAGCCAAAAATGGATTTACCAACTCTACGGTGTTAACCGAAGCGTACCCCGGGCTTTCACTCGAGGAGTCATCCACTACCGGACGGGGTCTCGGAGGGATCCCCATTTCCGGGGGCATGAAATCACCAAGTGTACAGGAAGATGACGACAATGGTAGGCCACGCTCTTTCTTCTTGCGTCGCCGCTTGCTCTTCTAGGTAGAGGTAGGCTGGGACGACGATGCCAAAGCGGTGCTCGCAGACTCCGAGGTCTCTTGCTAACTCAGGTGGGAACGGATGATTCCATGGGCACGGGTGACCGTCCTTCGGGCCATCCAGTTGTTATACTTCCAGGACCCACGGTCGGAAACCTGTTCCCACTCATCCCCGTTGTCACTGCTTCTATCTGATCTCACGAAGACACGTGCCACCTGTGTTGGGGATGGGCCCAACCTGACTATTTTGTTGTCAATATGGTCTTGGATCCAGTCCTCGAACACATAGAATCACTAGATGGTGTGTCCTAGGATCCAGTGATAAGGGCAGTAGTTAGGGTGATCAGTGAGACACACCTCTTCTGGCATCCGACAGTCAGGCAGTCGCACGATCCTCTTCTCCAAGGTGCTACGGAAATAACCGGGGACCTGGGCCTCGCCAAACGAGTATGTCCAATTCATTCTATCTGGAAAGGGGGCTCTTGGGGGCTGACCATGACCAGGGGCCAGAGGAGCAGGCCGAGGAGGCGGAGCCGGATTATCTCGCCTGGGTGGCGGCGGTGCGTTACGCGGAGGCACCTGCCGATTTTGAGGCGGTCGCTGCTGGGCTGGAGGCTGTGCCCGTGGGGGTGGACCCCTATGAGCCTGCTGAGCTGGCCTTATTGGCAGAAGCTCCAGCTGTCTGGGGGCCTCTATCTGGGCTACAACAGCGGGCTCGACCCTGACAGCTCTCCTTGCAGGGATTACAGGAGGCAGCGGGCGTGCCTGACTGGCCTGTTGCAGGGCTTCTTCGAGGCGTTGAGCCTTGTTCACGAAATCCCAGAACCCCCCAGGGTAATTCTGAGTGATCAGATAAGGAACCAGCTCTACTTGACGTTCCCTACACACATCGTTAGTAATTTCTCCTGAGTCAGCGGCATGCCAAGGAAGTACGTGAGCCCCTTCCACCGGGCGACGGAGTCCGCGACTCACTAGTCGGGCCTTTGTTTGCACCTAAAGAGGTCTGCAATGTTCGTCTTCCAGGTTGTGGAACTAAACTGGTATAGGAATTTCTGGCGAAGGTCCTCCCAAATAGTCACAGATCCAACATGGAGTTGGCTTTACCAGACGAATGCTGGTCCTTCCAGTGTCTGAATGAAGCAACAGATCTTGACAGCCTCCTGCTACGCCGGAGTCCCTAACATAGGCCCGCACCTCGAGTTGAAGTGGTCCAAGTGTTGTGGAGGGTCTCCGGTCCAGTTAAATGGGGAAAAAGTGGGGTTCCCAAATCCCGGCGGGGCCGACATATCATCCACCCATGCTGGGTTTGGCTTGCCCTCCGGTGGGATTTCCACCTGCCGAGTTTCCTGGGCCTCCAAACGGGCGATGAGTACTTCCATCAGATCATCCAGATGTGGATTCCTGTACTGACGATGATCTCTAATCACAAGCGCATTGTCGGGCTCTCCAATCTAGTAGTCAAGCTCAGCAGCTTGCGGGGCGGCTGGTGGAGCGACTCTCAGGGCAGCGGGAGGAAACCGAGCATGGTCCCCCATGTGATTCCGCCACTCGGGAGGGTTCAGCGAGACGTATCATGCCCTCTTGACATGGGCGCTTTCCTCTCCCCTATTGGCGAACACGACATGGTTGTGGTTTCTCGGGGGAATCTCGATAAGGGGTAGGTGCTCCTGCCCCTGCTGTCCCGACCTGGGATTACCATAGTCAGGTCTCTGCTCTTCAATGCATTCATCCAAGAGCTCATCAACCATCCTCTTTTGCTCAACAAGATGTTGGCGTAGCATGGCCTTCTCGATGTCTTCCTATGCCTTCTGCACCGAGGCAGATGGGTCGGTGGGCTTGACAGACCCGATAGGCTCTTCACCCTTGCCGATGTTTTGGCTCAGTGTTAGTGCCTCGGTGGGTACAGGGAGACCTAGGAGGCTCCTCTGGTGGCGAGTGATCCTCCCAGACAGGTCCAGGGGCGGCATGTCCCCAGGGGGTGAGTCCCCATCGAGGATCTCCACACCGTTTCCCTCATCTGAAAGGTTAGCCATATTGACCGCCACTGCCTTTGGCGACATTCCCTCAGGGCTGCCCAGTGAATCGGGCTGTCAGTGGATCGCACAGAAAAGAAGAGCAGTGTACTGCCCCCATCCGCAGACGTGCGCGTGGGGGGTGGCTTCCTCAATAACTTTGCAGAGTACTTGAAAACTCTGGACTCATTGTTGTTGGAGGGCCCTGCGGTGGCCCGACGACTTGGGGTGCTGAACCGCAGGGAGCGCTGCCAAGTCGACCCAATGACACTGCTCACTGATATCCTTGAGATGCGCTTGGCTCCAGGGATAAGGCGCTAGCTGATGGCGAAGACGGGAGTGAGTCACTCGAAAATTCTGGCAGAAGCATTCAAACTCTCCTGGGGTGAGTGACTCTGGCACATCAAAATCCGGTTCTGCGGCCGGCCAAAACTTCTCAGGGAAGTGGCCTGCTGCAAGAACGATCTAGAAGCTCCATGACTCCAGTTCGAGGTCTGGACCTTGCTGCCTCTGCTCATTCACCGAGGATGGTTGGGGAACTGGAAATGGCACTGAGGTAGGCCGCCGGGCCGGTGGGCTGGCCGACGGGGAATCACCGATCCCTGAGTCTTCCTCTAAGGGCTTCAGTGCCCTGGCTGCCACGTCGTGATAGGATGGGTCAGCGAATGGGACTCCTGTCATAGCGTCGGTGATCACCGAGGGTGTTTCATCTTGGGACTATATCATCGGTCCCCAGAAAAGTTTCCCACCCTCCCTGACAAGGGCGGAAGGTGCTTCTGGGGAGGTTAGTGGAAACTGCGGGTTTGACCCCTGGGGGTACGCCAAGTCCTCGTCCACCTGGATATACCTTCGGAGGGAGGAGGGAATCATACAGATCTCACATTCGGGGAGTACGAGACTGACATGCCGCGTCCCCATCCATGCCCTCAACTCAAAGGGTTGGGGGGAAGGTTCCATCGTCGAGTCGTACTCCACCTCAGAATCTGAGAATCAGACTGGTATAATTTCTGTCCGGACTCCCCTGACATTCCTCTTACAGCGACAACGCCCGACTTTCCTACCCCTGGGTGGCTCCTCAGGGTAAGGATGATTTCCGTCAAGGAGTCCCCTGGTCGCAATAGAACTGGGTAAGAGGGGACTGAAGGCTAGGGTGTGAGAAGCACCGGGGCAGATATCGAAAAGGACATGGGGAGGACCTCCATGTGAGTGAGCGACTGGATACACAACGGCTCCATACTCGCGGCTGGAAGAAGGGGGAGTGACCTCATACCCAATGTAGTGGGTGCTGGAAAGAGTCATACCCGGAGCATAGCCATCGTGAAGAAGCCTTCGGCTTTCCAAGTTAGTGGCACAGAATGAGCCTTCATGATGGGTGGCACTACCGCGGATTGGTCTGCGGTGGCCATTTCCAGTGACCGTGATCAGGAGATTCGACCCAACTTTCCTGTAGGGCGTTCGGGGTTTCGATCCCATTCGGGCATGTGGCTGCCCCTGCTCAATGTGTGCGGGGATCAGGTAGGAGGCGTTAGCAGTGGCTTGGGCCACAGTGGCTGCTGAGATTGGTGCCCCAGGACGGGCATTCTCTTCCGCTCGCGCCCGACGCTGGCGTCGGATCGGATGGGTTGGAGTCGGTGGTGCGGTCATAGAGATTTCCTGGTCCTCGTCCCGGGGAGCCGGGAGATGACATCGACGCAGCCTAGTGGGGGTTCTTGCCGTTATCCCCTGGGACGGGTCTCCGATCTGGCGGACCCGGACATCCCCCACCTCATTGGAATAGGGGAGGGATGTGTCAAGGCGCTCTGGGGATAGGCTCCCGAAACGATTGAATGTCAGAGTGGGGAGTGGCGGCTCCCTGCGCGGCCCTCAGGGGCGACAACGATAGTGGGGCGCAACCGCTTCTAGATCAAAATGGGCCAGGCCCCTGGTGGGGATGATCCCCTCCTCGTCGTACCTACGAACCAAGTCACGGATAACCCTTCACTAGATTATTTATGATGGAGAGAGGGGGCGTGAGCGCCCGATAGTCACGACAATCAAAGACGGAGCGACTGTGGAAAAGACAGGACCGCATGGGGTAGCCGCGTCGGTACTGCCCCAGCCCCTACGCCGGTGGGCAGGTGGCGATCGAGCTCCGGATGCAGTGATCTGATGCCTGGAACCAGGGAGATGAACCCATTAGTTCTAACAGGAAAATAAATCGACAACCAATAGCCCAGCATCGTTCCGTCTTCCGTGGTCGACGAGAGGGATCCACGCTGACGACGTCGCGGAACGGAGTGCACAACATCTAGAATGCCTCGACCCCTGGCGGGTTTCACGTCCTAGTGATAGGTACCCGGACCTGGTGACATGCTGATCTTCCGACATCCCGAACGCTACCTGTCCCCATATTGAAGAGAAGATCTTCACGTCGGGTTCACCATTTTATGTTTCCGACGATTTTACGCAGGGGCGCGCGCGCGTGTCCGTCACACATGGGAGGATGTGCGGCTCGCAGCCCCGCATTCCTGCTTTCCAAAGGCGGGCGGCATCCGTTCCTTGTTCAGGGACATCTCCTCCTTGATCGAAACCAGGATGATGGGATGTTGGTTCTTCCTTCCGTGGATTCCTCCTCGGAGCTCGTCACCTAATCCGGGTCTCCCTCATATATTTAAGATGGGTTCGTGAAGCTCATTCCCGACTCCATATCTACATGGATGCCAGTTAATTACGCTGCTTCCGTCAAGACGCTCCAAGGGGTCTTGTCGGGGCAGAAACCTTCGGTGAGGAGCAAGGTCACGTTGGGATGTTGTTGGCATGTCTTGACGCTGGGGATCAACATGTCTGTCTTCTAACCTTTATCACGGGGCTTCTCAAGGGCGCGAAACCCCGAGGCATACCACATCAAACGCGGGGAATGTGTACCGTCTGAAGTTTTCCTCAGCTTCCCATGTTTAACACGGGGTATGTCGCGAGTTTAACGTGTTGAGGAGATGGATCAGACTGATCGAAACACTGAGAGTAGATCAGATTGAAGGACCCCCCTAGGGGGAACACCAATGTTGGGGCCAGCATGTGGGCAGGTTCCCGGATACTATGGAGTGCGGTGGAGTGGCATGATCTCACCGGGATGTGGCGGCCTGGGTAAGGATCAAGATGGATGATGGAGTGAGGCATGGGGCTTATGCTCTGAGATGGCCCAAGAGGGGGGATACAGTTTAACGTCATGCGGGATGAGATATAGTTTAACATCATGCGGGACGAGGGCATACAGTTTAACGTCATGCAGGACGAGGAATTTGGGGCTTATGCTCTGAGGCAGCCCATGGTGGGTATGGGGTTTACTCTCTGAGGAGGCCCATGGTGGGTATGGGGATTATGCTCTGAGGCGGCCCATGTTGGGTATGGGGATTACGCTCTGAGGCGGCCCATGGTGGATAGGGAACCGACATGGAGAGGTCGGAACAACCTGGTGGTGGGCTTAAACCTCGTGGAGGCTTCCTACGTACCATGTGTTAGCACAGGTCAAAGTCCACATAGTTCGCTGGAATGGGGCTTATGCTCTGAGGCGGCCCATAGGAGGATGTCATGGTCGATGCGCACTCTAATCCCACGTGAGTCATGCTCGGTGTGGGAAACAAGAGGCAGCAGGGACCAGACGATCATGTCATGAAGGGTGCGTCCGTGAGAAGCGGAATGGGGCTTACGCGTTGAGCGGCCCAAAGAGGAAACAGGGGCTTACGCATGGTTAGCGGCCCGGGGTGTCGGGGCTTACTCCAGGGTGGAGGCCCGTGGTGAGACAAAGCACAGTGGGAAAGGGACTCCATTGGCCTTGGCAGGGGGGAAGTACGGAGATGCATGGGTGAAACCTTCCATAAGAGAGGCTAGGGGTTACGCTCTGAGGCAACCCTTCCCCCGAGGACAAACGCCACTCCAACAAGGAGGATCTCATTCCATGCGATGAAGAGTCCATTCCCAAGGAGACGAGAGGCATAAAAAATGTCCGAGCTGGGGGGACCCTGTGTGCGAAGCACGGGGTCAGACCACAGTTTAACGTCATGTGTTAAGGACGAGGTGCTTAGCAGTTTAACATCCTGCAGCTTGGACGAGGTGGGTTCGCTCCACACCCCTAGGGCTTACATGCCCAACGCCCTCTACCCCTTGTGGGAGGGAAGGAATCAGAAAGGCCGTAGTGAAGGGGGGACGCATGGCGAACCACTGGGGGTCCACGTTAGTGTGGCTATGCGAAGAAGCAATAGCCGTTACCGTGCCTATGTGGAGAAGCATAAGGCAAAGCAACGCAACAGGAAACACCACCCAAGGGACCTTGAGGTTACTTCACACGAGCCTGTAAGGCCGTACAGGAAAACAATGCATGGAGTGCATGCCCGGCAGGGGAGACATCGGGTGCCGATTCAGAAAGGCAACCAAGGGGTGCCAAGGTGAAGGGTCCTGGGTTTTGCGCGCAAAGAGAAGGTTTGCGCGCAAAACACCGGGATGGCGCGCAATTGGAGCCGGGGAATTGCGCGAGGAGAGGGAATGGCACGCAGGGTATTGCACGCATGAAATGGAATTGTGCACAGTGGACACGGATTTCACGCAAGGAAGGAACCCGGAGGAGGGGGAAAATTCACTTAAGCCGGTGGAGTTGCGCGCAAAGGCGAACCCCGAGGCAAAGTTGCGCGAAAAAAGAGATTACCTGGAAGTCATATTGCATGTGTGGGGAGTCGAATTGCGCGCCCGAGAGCAGATCCAAATTCCTCAACCCCCAAACCGTCGGGGGTCTCCTTCTATTTATAGGCCCCAGCCAGTGCGGAATCCAGGCAGCGCGTGCAATCTTCCGCGCCGGGAGCCGTCGGCGCGCAAAATCTCGCCGCGGGGAACCGGGGCGCGCAAATATTGTGCGCCTCATCGGCTCGATTATACAAATCCCGGGGATACTTCGCGTGCACAACATTATTTCGCGTGGATCCTCCTTTATTTCGCGCACTGCTTCCTGGGACTCTGGATCGGGTCTCTGACTCCGAATATGACTTCGCTTCGTCACTTCGAAACATCCTCCGAGAGTTACGGACTTTTTCGGCATCTACATAATAAATTTTTTTAATATCATGAGAATAAAGGGATTCATGATATACTATGTCAAATTACATTATATACACCATATAATAGTGAATTGGTGTATAACAACAATGAAGTCTCAATGGAATGTAATTTGAGATGAAATCTCTTATAAAGACCGTATGGTTAAGAATAAATAAACATCATAATTATGTGTGAAAAATATAAATACACTCAATATGATTAGATATTTAGTGTAAATCAATCAGAGTACATTCACACATATTCTGGCAAAAACAACACCAATGAATTGGATATTTAACTCAACAAATGGAAATTGAGTGAAAATTACTCTTATCAAGTTCACATCGATGACTTGAGAATTTATCAATGGAGTGATTATGTGTATCAAAAGTATATCCAAATAAAGGGGAGTGGAAATTATGACATAATCAAATGAATAGTGATTCCACACATAATCTTGGAGTTAAATAATCAATGAAGAATGTGTAAAGCCGAAAGAGTGCAAATTGAAATTTCAAATTCCCTTATCGATTTGGTAACTTATGAAACATAACCCCATGAAAGAAGGATCATAGAATTATGATGTAAATATCCATAAATTAAAGTATATTACACAATTAATACAATCATGGGCAGTACACACACCACATGCAATAAATAAGTGGTGAACAATGGAAATCTCACGGAATTAAAAGTGAGATAAGAAACCCTTACTTTGTAATTTTTCCTTAGTCGATGGTAGGTTAACCTCTTGTATAATGGTGAATTAATTGTTATTTAATTTTTCAAGAATCATTTACATTAATATGATATCATATATGATCTTTTAACATTGATTTGTTAATAATGTCTTAGTATTATCGTTGTTTTGGGTGTTAACGGATTCGTTTTCCTTTATATTATTTGTTATTCGAGCCGTATTTGTTACGGATGGGATGTATATTATTCATATCCAGAATGATATCATGTCTCTAAAATTAATTTTATTCATCAAAATAAATTTATTCATGAATGGATATGATGGGGAATGAATCTTATTGCGTTCGTGGAGACGGTAATCTGTACATACGCACGAGCGACAATATCATTATTTTGATATTAAAATAATATACAATTGGATGGTATATCATATATAAAGAATCATTATCATGTTATATTTATTATTTAAATGAATTAAACAAAATTAGTATACCCATCTAAATAATATTATATTGAATAACAATTACACCATGACGTGGAGACGGTAGGCCGTACGTACGCACGTATGGTGACATGTCATTCAAAGGATGGATAGAATACTGAATATTGTTGTACCATATTTATAATAAAATCACATTATATATAGGATAATGGAGTTATTATTTTAGAATGTAAATAACAAAGAAAGAAGAAGTGTAAGAAGAAAGGAACTTTAAAGAGGTTGGTGAAGACGTTACCTCTTCTTCGGGTTCTTCCTTTTGATTTGATCAAAATGGATCCTTAGGTTGGCTTTCTGATAAAACTAAGGCCTCTAGGATGAAGTGAGGGAAGTTGGGAGTATATTTGGGAAGAGGTTGTACAAGCCAAATGGATTTGAAGGTGTGAAGAATTTGATAGAAGTGGTGTCCTTTTATAAGGGGGGAGGAGGGGCACCTTAAGAAAATCTAGAAATATTATTTTATAATAAATTAATATTCTGTTTCTAATGGCTCCAAAGAGGATTATTTAAAGGTTAAGGTGGGGATGGGTCGAAAAACACTCAACCAATAGAATTTAGACAGGTTTGGGTCATTATATTAACCTTATCGTTTAGTTTTAACTCTTAGTTAATTAGTTTGACACTTACCATGTCACTTTTTATTTTTATATTATATAGTTAATAAACATACTATATACCTCCAAGAGACTGCCAAGTGGTCCATTAATGATACACCTATCATGATATAAGTCTCTTGGCCGAACCTTAGATTTTTAGGAATATAATATAAATTAATAATATAATATTTGTTTTAAAAACTCATTTATGTCAATTTTGACACTACTCAATAATTGATTTTTGTTAAAGTCTTAACAACTTTATTCATTCGAACCAAATTAATTTAAGAAATCCTAACATGCCATATTAACCATTAAAATTCGTGTATGTCATCAAAAATTAAAATTATATTTATTTTAATATTTATAATATCAATTACTTGATTTTTTCATTTTTAAGGAAAATACTGCATCATTATTGTGTCATATATATTTTTACTTTTTCAATGTCAAAAAATTATAAATAAAATATCATTATGTAGGAAATCGTTTTTTTTCTAATGAATATTTATAATCTAAAATATAACATATATAACCCTATGTAAATTTTTTTTTCTAAAAGATATAAGCTTATGTCATTTTTGTATTCACTTTAACTTATTTAATATAAAGTGTCCCTATCACCTACAAGTGGCTCCATGAGGTCCTAAAATCAACCCAAAGATGTCCATGGTCAGACATGTATCCACCAATAAGGTTAGGACACGTTTTAAGTTAATTTATTATTCATATAATATTATTTTGTAACCCCTATTTACCAGATTTACCCTTTAACCATGGTAAATAAAATATTTACCGAAGTAATTATTCAAAATGTCTAAAAATAAAATTTACCTATTTACACAATTTGTACATCATGATTCCAAATATGGAATCTATTTTTCCAAATGCAAAACACATAAGTGGCAGAAATTAATTTAAAATTAATTCCTGCTGTCAAAACAAAAAGCGTGTTTTTAAGATATAATAACTATCAAATGATTGACACTTGTTTATGTCCGGTTTAATTGTGAAATTATGTCCAATGAACAAAATTGTATTAAATGGTAAAAATATATTTCAAATATAATTTAAAACCACTCAAATTCGTAATTTATCACTATTAATTATTTTGATTAAAAAATTTGTTTTTAATTAAAATTTAGTAATTTTCACTATTCATCAAAATATAAAAGTTATCAGAAAAGTACCAAAATTTCACCCTAAGATAATTTTGATATTAATAATACAAAAATGAAGTCCATTTTGAAAGATAAAATTTATAAAATTTCAAAAAGTAGGTATTACTATTCATAATGGCTAGTTTGATTGGTTGTGGTGTGTTAGAATCTCGAAGTTGTGCACCATTCAAGCCATTGCATTATTCAAAGGGAAACATACCGTGAAAGCTTGGGGTGTTACATACAATGAGTAAATAAATTCAATACTTATTATTACTGACTCAAATAATATTGAATTTATTTATATCTTGGTGATCATTCAAACTTGAACAATACCCATACCCCATGGTGTGGCCCACTATCTCTTAAACTCCTATTTATTAGAATATGACATACTTTTGAATATGCTTAATGTGTGACCCATTAATACCTTATATCTATTGAAGTGAGTACTACTCAAAATCCAAGAGAATAGTCTAGTAACCCATCAAGGCCCTTAATGAGAAAAGTTTTATTCATAGAAATGAAAACCTCATATGAACACAATCTGTGTAATATAATCAATCCTTTTCAAAATATCTCATAAAATAGGATTCACAGTTTATGCCATCATCCATTCTTGATTTAAAATTTTATGAACTCACCATATGGACTTATATTAATCTAACATGGCTATGAATATCATAAATGTATTACCATCTTGGACAACTGGGCCTAAGATATCTCCTCTTTTTGAAAGTGAAAAATTATGTCTTGACCATTTAATCAATACCATACCACCAATGACATACCTAGATCAATCTAACCCACCAAAAAAATAAATTTCATGGTTTTCATCTATCATCAAAGTAAACAATCAAATTTTACACTCTGATAATGATCCCAATTTTAGAGAAAAATACATGTTCTTATAGATAGGAACAAGTAGTGGAACCTGTAACATGTGATGTTACTATTGGAAGGTTAGTCCTCATGATCTCATATACAACATATAACCAAGTGTGAATTTCATGAAAAGAAGTCTCAATACTTATGATCCCCCAACACCAGATAGTCAAACATCATCTATGTCTTGTCAGAATGACGTGACTAGACCATAAGAAATAAGTTTAAGATTAATATCATATAATCTTGAGTTTTCATTAGAGATGATAACTTCTATAACCTTTTGATAAAATGACTAATATAAAGGCATTAAAATACATATACCAGAACCAAAATAATAATTACTAAGATGGTAAGTAAAAAAAGTATATATTAAACTATATGCATATAATGGAAATAAAATTACTTGTATGAGTTGGGTTTAGGAAACCCAGTCATAAAAATCCCACTTTCACTAGCTCTCACATGAGAACTATGCTTCTAATGCGATAAGTATTTAGTCAGGGGGTCTATAGAGTTATCTTTTATAGAAACTATAATAACTAATACTTCAACTCTCTATATAAAATCGCTTAAGAGATGAAAATTTTGAAGTATATGATTTTTCCTATAATGTTACATACGTTCATGGGAAATTACCACATAAACTATATTATCTCTGTAAATTGCAATAGTTTCTTCACTTCTAGACACAACACTAATATCTAGGAGAAATTTATATATCCATACTTTCTAATTATCTACATCAGAAGCCATTATATACTCATATTATTTTTATATAATTGATGAAATTAGGTTAATTCAAGATTATACAACTCATTACACCACCATTAAAGAAAAATAAATATCCTTACTTAAATTTCAGATCATCATGATCTATCTAGAATATTGCATCAATTTATCCTCACTAATTTATCATTATATCCTCCATAAACTAGAAACATGTCCTTTATACATCTCAAGTACTTTAAAATAGTTTTCATTGCTTCATAATGCTAATATATAGGTTTATCTTTGTTAAAGAATAAGAAACATCAAACCTATTACATAAACTGAACTACATAATAGAACCCATTACCAAATCATAATGGATTCCACTCATCCTGAAAATCTCCTCTAATGTTTGTTAACACGTTATATTAAAGATATTGATACAATGTGACATTGGAAACAATCTTCTCTTGGATTTTTAAATATTGTACATTTTGGGCACATTGTAAATATATGCAATTTGACTTATCCCAATTAACCTTTGAGATATATCTTGATATATTCTAACCCATATAATATAGTTTTATTCATCCACATCATTCATGGAGAATAATTGATTTAACCATGTATTAACTAACTGTAAGACTGTCACTTCGTTTCATATAATTAACATGTCATCAATATATAATACATGGAAAATGATGGAATTTTTACAAACCTTCATATAAAAACATGGATCAATTTCATTTATGATGAAAGTAAATTCCCTTATAGACTCATCAAAATGAACATTCCAAATTTGTGAATCCTTATTCAATACATAAATGGATCTCTACATCTTGTATACTTTATTATCACATTTTGACATTGTAAGAACCTGGTTCTTATTCTTGAGGTATAGGTTTCTTCTTTTCCTTTTTTCCTGAAGTGTTTTTGAGAAAATAAGGAAAATGGGGGAAAATCCCAAAATTTGTGGATACATGTCGTGTACTTTTCCACACGCCGTGTACTTTGGCTGTGTGGTATGAGTATATGGGGCGTGTAGGCCTATCAGTGATAAAGGATGTAAAAACTGAGTACACGCCGTGTACATAGTATATACAGGCTGTGTAATCAGTCGATAGGTGAACATTAAGGCGGTGGGAGTAGACACCAGTGGAATGATAGTACACATTTTGTACTTAGGAATACACTTCATGTAACCATGTTGGCTAATAAACATTGTGGCGGTGAAAGGTAGCCGCTAGAGGAACAGTTTAAAAATGGAAAGTACACACCGTGTACTTGATAGTACACGCTGTGTAGTTGTGTTTTTTTGTTATAAACCTGAATTAGCCTCCTATTTTGATAGAGGAAGCTTAGAACACCGGGAAGCCACGAGAGAGAAGGCCAGACCATGGAAGAGCTCTAGACCGAACACCGGGACTCCGATTCCTTCGTTGACGATCTCGTTTGAACTGCGCGGGTGAGTTATTCTCTCTTCTTGAACCACTTATTCCAATTATTTCTTGAGAGGAAGTTATTTGGGTTTGAATGTGTTATCATTCTTCTCAGATCTACGTTGTTCTCAGACATTTCGAGAGGCATTGTTCACGTATATCGATCAGTGTAGATCTAGGTAGGTGGTCTGTTGTTTACTTCCAACTGTTGAGTGTTTTTGTGTACCGTTGTGCTACACGCCCATGTTGGGGTGTCGTATGGCTAATTCCTTGACTTTTTAGATACCTAGAATTTTATAGGTAATCTAATAAATAAATATAAACTACTGTTTGGGATCGTTGCTTAGATCCAAGGCCACCCTGTGGGTGTGTTTCCCTTGTTTAGCCATTTGGCCAGGATACCCATGGGCATTCCATGATTATAAGCATGTTTTGAGTTTTCTTGAGAGGAAATGTATATAAAATATTGCTTATGTGTTGGGATCGGCCCGGTTACTTGCTTAACCTGAGGGCAGTGTTTTGTTTAGCCTAAGGGCATTGTTTTGTTTAGCCTGGGGGAAATATTTCTTATGCATGTGGGAAGTACCTTAAGTGCATGAGGGAAATATCTTGTATGCCTAAGGGAAATATTTGATATGCATGTGGGAAGTTACCTGAGGGTTTCATTTCTATTTACCTGAGGGTAATGATTTTCATGTTTGAGGACAATGTTTACTTTTAGAATTCACTGTGGTGATTTATTATGTTGTACCTACCAAGCTAAAGCACAAGCTTGGAGTTGTTAAATAATTAATAAAATGGAAATGTAACTGGTAGAGATAGTTAATTCTGAGTACTGCCTAGTTTACTGCATTTTATTATTGCACACTGTTGTTTCACTTTTTCACTGACAGTTGGGCACGGGTTTTTGGTGGTTGCCTAACGGGATTTATTTCTCACACCCTATTTGGGTCATGTCTTGGGCCCAAACAGATTATATTATTGAAGGCGTCGATAAGGGAAATGGTCCCAAAATAGATACATGATTGTTGTAGAGGAGTAGGAGAGCATGGTGCCGAGTTTAGGCTTGCGATGCTACTGAGTTCCCATTGCACTATTTTAGTTTGCTTTATTGTACTTGGTACTTTTTACTGTATTGTATTTGATTGCAGTGTATCATGTTTTGACTACTTTCTTAAAAATTGGACATATTGCATCATCATATATATATATGACTGTTGGTTATCTTGGGTTTCAGTACCATTGTCCTTTCAGCTTTAATTGTTTACTCCTTCGGCTTTTGAGTATGTTTATATCTTTCCTCTATGCTACACTTTGAAAAATGACGGCATAGTTTCCCCACTATCAGAACTAGGCCCTTGCTGCTAGTCGGCAACCTCTGGAATTTGGGGAAATGCGCTTGAGGTCTTGTGACCAACTGGGTTCGGGGCACGCGTTGAGTGGTACTCGGATTCAGGACGTTACAAAGTGGTATCAGAGGAGTTTCTTTTCTTTGTCTTACTATTCGGAGCCTATAGCCAGGGATAGGACGAAATAGGTACTTGGTAATAAGCTATGCCCGGGAGTATCTAACCCGTGTATAAGGAAAATCCAATTTACCTCGTGTTGAAAATTTACTAATTTTTCACTTTATAGTTGATATGATTATCACCGTTGGGTGACGCACTTGTGGTGTGTTGTTATATTTTTATACTAGGTTTTATTTAGTTGCAACCTGATGAGATGAGGGTATGCCATCTCATTAATCATTTAGAAAAATGTTATAATCACATGCCATACATAGTTTCCATGCCATGTAGGTGCATTAGAAATTTCATGTTGTTGTGATAGATGTTGTACTATAAAATTCATGTTGTTGTGATAGGTAGCTTGATAGATATTCCTACTGATGATAGGGTATTGGTTCAAGTTACGGTTGGGTTGATGGATGCTAAAATTTGGTTCCTGTGAAGTATGGGCTCTCTTGGACTGGAATTTAGCGAATCATGATCCAAGCTTTTTGTTATGTTTTGTTCTATAACGTGAAAGTTCGGGTGCTAAACTTTAGTTCGGGGGGAGTATGGGCCCCCACAGATCATAATTTGGAATACTGATGCTTGAAATTAACAAAAAAGGGGCTTTGGAGTAGTTTCTGAGGTGTACTATCTAGAAACCCAGACAACATGGTGTGTGGTTCTATGAACACAAACCATGTACTCTTCTGTTCGGGATGAAATGGAAAATTTTTAAGTACACTCCGTGTATCGAAAGTACATGCCGTGAAGTCTCTAACCGTGTCATAGGCCATGTGGGCGGTAACATGGGATGTGAAAACTCTTGAGGGAACACATTGTGTACCTGTGATACATGTCGTGTAGCCTTGACCCTGTGTCTGCCCGTGTGACTAACAACATGGATGGAAAAATCCTAGTTTATACACACCGTGTAAATGTTGAACATGTCGTGTAGTGTGATCTTGGGACCCGGCCATGTAACTAACAACATGGGTCGGTGTTACCTCTTCTAGTACATTTCGTTTCGATCTAGAACACGCCGTGTAGTGTGAGCCGTGTATCTAGTCGTTTCACGAACAACACAGGTCGGTGAAGCTCATCTAGTACACGCCGTGTACCTGTAGGACACACCGTGTAGTCTTGACCAATGAAATACCGTGTGGATTGGCCATGTGGATGGGAAGATGGGGTGGTGTACACACCGTGTGCGGGTGTAACACGCCGTGTACCTAGGGTTGAGACACGCCCATGCCAGCATCCTAACACGACCATGTAAGGGCTTAATGGTACACGCCATGTATACCTTATACACGCCGTTTAGTCACTTTATGTTAGTTCTTTAGGTTTTTGTTTCTTTTAAATGGCACTCTTAATTGGAAAAAAGAGACCTCGACAGTAAATTAAACTAAGGCATGTGTTTAACCTTGTAGAGTCAAGACACCGAGACGACCATGAGTTGTTCTCCAAGAGAGAGGCAAAAATTATACTCCAGAGGTGTTAGGCCATGCGCTACCGATGGATCCTCTAGCAGAGCCATATGCGGTTCCAGCCGTTATACCGGATGCAGGTGCGGATGCGTAGTTTTGTGAAGGCTTAATGTGGTTCATGCAGACCATCTAGGGAGCCACATCTATGGAAGAGATGACATGTATATTCCAGCAGCAGCATCCACCTATGTTTTCAAGGGATGGCGGACCACAAGCTGCAGATTCATGGATAAATTCATTTCAGACTATCTTCGAGCATCTTGAGATGCCTCCAGGGGGGAGGGTCAAGCTCGCTACTTACATGTTGTGTGATTCCACCAAGAGATGGTGGGATGTTACCACCCAGACTGAGCATCACAGAGACATGGCCTGGAAATATTTTTAGGCAGTCTTCTTTAAATTTTTCTTTCTGGAGACGCTAAGGGAAGATTGAACTCGAGAGTTCATGAATCTACAGCAGGGCGCCATGTCAGTGATGGACTATTCTGCCAACTTCACCGAGATACAGTGTTTTGCACCTGTTCTGGTGGGTGATGATATGTTGAATGCTAGAAACTTCAACGATGGTCATCGATATGACATCCACGCACTGGTGAATTTTTTCAGGTTTCCTACAGTACATGATATTGCGAACCATGCATTTATTACTAAGAAGAACCTGTGGGAAGCTAGTGGTGCAGGCCAGGGCGGTTCGGCACCCATTTCTGGTACTATTTCTTCTAGTAAGAGGAAGAGGTAGATGGATTTCTCTCACGGTGGCAGTACTAGCCAAAATACTTCTTCAGGTGGCCAGGTCATATGCTACCATTGTAGTAAAGATGGGCACAAGAGACCTCAGTGTCCATGTGACACAGTGGAGTGCCAATCTTGCGGCAAGATGGGTCATCTCCACTGTTTTTGCAGGGTGTTTCCACCAGTGACTAGTGAGAGGGGTTATGTGCAGACTCCACGTGCAGGAGTAGGGTTAGCAGTATCTTATCAGTCAAGAAATTGGATTACGTCAGGACGTTCAGGCCGAGGTGGTGGTCATGGCCGTGGTATCTAGACACCAGAATCTCAGAGACAGCAGGGCGGGTCAGCTCAGGGTAGCCAAGCTATATCGTAGGGCCACGACATTGGGCATACATATGCAGTGCAACAGACCCAATAGAAGCAGGATCCCGGACGTTCCACTGTCAGAGGTACTATTCTAGTTGCTTCTATTTTATCATCAGTACTTTTCAAAATGGGTGTTGCACATAGCTTTACATCTATTCCCGTTGTGGAGAGCCTTGGGCTCTGTGTTTCTTCTTCTTCTAATGTTATGATGCTAGACCCTCCATTGGAAATTAGAACGGTAGGTGTGCGTCAGTGCAAGGAGTTCCCCCTAGAGGTTGGTGGGTGTCACTTTCTATGGGACCTCTGTCTTAGAGATGATGAGCTATGACTTCATTCTCAAGATGGACTGGTTGGTACCCTTTCTAGCCTTTGTAGATTTTTATCATTTCAGGGTGAGTTTTACATCACCAGAGGGCGGAGAGTTTCTATACAAGGGCGAATGATATGTTTAGGAAAGTTGAGCTGGACCTGAGCATCATGGGAGAGGTGGTGAGAGCCTTGATTGAGAGTTTAGATCTGGATGACCTGGGAACTTGTCAGCAAGATTTCCCTCCAGTGGTTAATCGTTTCAGGGATGTCTTCCCAGATGACTTCTCAAGACTACCTCTGGAGCGAGAGGTGGATTTCTCTATTGAGCTTGTTCCAGGAGCAACACCGGTGTCCATTCCTCCTTATAGGATGGCTACACCAGAATTTCAAGAGATCAAGAAGCATTTAGAGGAGTTATAAGCAAAGGGTTTCATCCGACCCAATACTTCTCCTTGGGGTTCACCTGCCATGTTTGCGGAGAAGGCGGACGGTACCCTCAGAATCTGTGTGGATTATTGGAAGCTGAACCAGTTGACGGTTATGAAACTATATCCCTTACCAAGGATTGATGATATTTTTGATCAACTTCGAGGAGCACAAGTTTTCTCAAAGATTGACTTGAGATCCAGATATCATCAGTTGCGAGATAGACCATCGAACATACTGCTTACATCTTTTCAGATTATATATGGTATGTACGTGTACTTGGTCATGTCGTTCGGACTCATGAATGCACCAGCAGTTTTATATGTCTCTGATGAATCGTGTGTTCTACCCATATCTGGATTCTTTTGTGGCAGTCTTTGTGGATGATATCTTGGTGTACTCTCACACTCGACACAACCAAGACACCCATCTTGAGATCGTACTGAGTACACTGAGAGAACATCAGTTATATGATAATCTCTCAAAGTGACACTTTTGGATGGACCAGATACACTTACTGAGTCATATTATCTCAGAAGAAGGAGTTTTAGTAGACCCAGAGAAAGTGAGAGTAGTAGTTTCCTAGGAGTATCCTAAGAAGGTGTTTAAAATATAGAGTTTCTTGGGGTTGTCTTGTTAGTACATGAACTTTATGCAGGACTTCTACCACTTAGTAGTGTTGTTGATGAGTTTGACTAAGAAGGGTGTGAAGTTTGTTTGTCCATAAGCTTGCGAGACATCCTTTCAAGAGCTGAAGGGAAGGTTGACATCAACACCAGTCCTGATACTTCCAGATCAAGGGAAGAGCTATATAGTTTACTGTGATGCATCAGGTATTGGGATGGGAGCAGTGTTGATGCAGGGCGATCGAGTAATTGTGTATGGGTCTCAGCAGTTGAGGCCACATGAGAGGAATTACCTGACGCATGATCTCGAGTTGGTTGCAGTTGTACATACATTTCCCTATTGGAGACATTATCTCTTAGGAGAAACTTTTGTGGTGTTTATGGACCAAAAAAGTCTTAAATACATCTTTACTCATCGTGACTTGAATTTGAGATAGCGAAGGTGGGTTGAATACCTTCAGTCCTTCAACTTTGAGCTTGACAATACACCTGGTAAGGGTAACGCAGTGGCTGATGCACTGAGTCGGAGGACTCAAATATAGGCAGTGTAGGAGGCCAATGGTAAGTGGAATCTTATGGATTTTTTCTCTAAGATGCATTTGGAGGTTCACGATAGTTAGGGGTGAACCAATCTTTCATCCTTAGCTGTGACTTCTACCCTCCTGGATAGAGTGAGGATGAGACAACTATAGGATTCAGAATACCAAGTTCTACGAGAGTCGGTGGCAAGTGAGGACTCTCCTCCTGGTTGGACGATAGGCGATGACGAGATACTGCGTATCCATGGATGATTGTGGGTTCCAGGGGATATACGTGAGGAGTTGATGTGGGAATTTCATGCTTCATCTTGGGATGTGCATCCCGGGGTTACCAAAATTTTCTGTAACTTGAGACGTTAGTATTGGTGGTTGGGTATGAAAAGAGAAGTAGCTAGTTTTGTTACGAGATGTTCCACCTGTCAGGAGGTGAAGGAAGAGCATCAGAGGCCAGCCAGACTGTTACAGTAGTTACCCATTCCGGAGTGGAAATGGGATGATGTCGCGATGGACTCCGTGACCGGGTTGTCGAGGTCACCTCTAGGAAATGATGTCATGTGGGTTTTTGTGGATAGAATTATGAAGGTAGTTCACTTTTTTCCAATCAAGTAGACCTTCGGTGTAGAAGACCTTGGGAAGTTGTATATCCGAGAGGTGGCACATCTTCATAGGGTCCCTCGTTCTATCATTTCAGATAGGGAATCCCATTTTACGTCTCATTTCTGGTAGATTTTTTATGGGTCATGGGGTACACAGGTTCTTCTGAGCACAACTTACCACCCTCCGACCAATGGCCAGTCATAGCGTACAATATAGGTGTTAGAGGACAAGCTCTGTGCATGCGTCCTGGACTTTGGGGGCTCTTGGGAGAAACACATACCCCTGGTTGAGTTTTCCTACAACAATAGTTTTCAGGAAACTATTGAAATTGCACCTTACGAGGATTTATATGGTAGGCCATGCTGATCACCATTGTGCTGGTTAGAGGCAGGTGAGGCAGCTTTTCTGGGACCACATCTCATGTAGGAGACTTTAGACCAAGTCCAGTTGATACAGAAGCATATGTCTACTGCACAGTCTCATCAAAAATCTTATATTGATCGCCGCAAACAACCATTATAGGTCATGGCCGGGAATTGGGTTTTCTTGTGTGTTTCACTGAGGTTGGGACAAAGGCGGATTTGGAGACATGGTAAATATTCAATGAGGTATGTGGGGCCATTTGAGATTATGGAGAGAGTCGGGCCGGTTGCCTATCGGTTGAAGTTACCATAGAGGTACAGAGCAATGCACGACGTCTTCCATGTATCTCAGTTGTTCCATTATTGTAACGCCCCGACCCCAGTTACCCAGATTCGGTGCATTATTATGTATCATTGGAATGATCACAAAAGATCAAGTCTCAAAAGACTGATTAGTTTATTAGACTTGTATGTACTAGATACAATCATAAGATTTACATTACATCATAAAATGGAAAAATACAACAACACTATTTATGTAGACAACATTGAGATCCCATAGACAATCCTTGTAGGTCAGTCATAATATACTTTTTCGCATCCTATGAAAAATAAAACATTAAAAGGGGAGAGATCAGATGCTCAGTAAGGATAACAATATAGCAGAAACTTGAATAAATAAGCATAAACATTTAAGGCAATGTATAAAACTAAAACAAAAAGCCTTTTCAACATAAAATTCATCATAATATGGAAAATATAAATCAAAATAATTCCATTTACTTACTCACAAGGATAATCTACTAGTCGAATGATCACATGCAATATCAATAGCCACTTTCATAATGATGGAATGCATAATGCCAGACTTCATAACCACATAGTCAAGGCCTTATGCCAAGACTACAAATAAGATTTTGTCAAGGCCTTGTGCCAAGACACTAGTTTTTCTCATGAGACCTACCGATGCATTAGGGAGCTATAGCGGGCTCCACCCATCACATACTAAGTCCAATGCATTCCTCATATGAAAAGGTTTAAACATAACATAAACATTCGTATTAAATCAAGCATAAGAAATGTCAATAATTTACCCATAAACCATGAATGGTATAAAATAAAACATCTATAGTCAAACATATCAGAAAACATTCAATACAATATGGAAGTTTTGTATCATAATAAATAAACATAAAATAAACTTAAAATCCATCAAAGGATGTTGACATAGATGAAATCAAAACATTTTTTAGAGAAATATCTATTCCTATTTTGAAATCATTTAAGATTCACATAATTATAAAGAAAACATTTATTTTAAGAATTTTATTATAATCTTGTAAGGTAAGCTTCGACGATGTTATAACAGTGGAAAATAGTCGCACCCACCGTATAAGTTAAAAAACACTCTTACCTTAATTTTTTTGAAATGGTCATAAAGTAACTTATTTGGAAAATGACGGAAAGATTCCTTTCAAAACATATAAGGTCAAATAAGGGTATAAATTAATTTACCCCATTTTCTAGTAATAAATGTTTTGAAATACATTTTTAAGAAACGTTGATGTGGATGATAAAGAGGTCCTAGTAGATAATTACGTATAAACAACCTCAGATAATGAAGAGATTGTAGAATTAACCCTTACCTTGTACTTTTCCTTGGTTGAGGGTAGGTTAACATCCTATATAATGGTGAAATAATTTTTATTAAATTATACAAGAATCATATACATTAATATGATATCATATATGATCTTTTAACATTTCGTTGTTAATAATATCTAAGTATTATCATTGTTTCGGGTGTTAAATGATTCGTTTTCCATTATATGATTTGTTACGTAAGTAATTTTTTTTATGGATAGGATGTATATTATTCATATTCAGAATGATATTAAGTCTTTAATCATCTAATGAAAATTAGTCATGAATGGATACAATGGGGAATGAATCCCATTGCGTTTGTGGAGACAGTAATCCGTACGTACGCATGAGAAACAATATCATTCTTTTGATATCAAAATAATATATAATTGGATGATATATCATATATAAATAATCATTATCATGTTATATTTATTATTTACATCAATTAAACATCATTATTATACCCATCAAAATAATAATGTATTGAATAACAATTACACCATGACGTGGAGACAATAAGCTGTATGTATGCACGTATGGTGACATGTCATTAAAAGGATGGATAGAATAATAAATATGGTTGTACCATATTTACAACAACATAACAGTATATAGAAGAAACTTTAGTTATTATTTTATATTGGAAACAACAAAGAAAGAGTAAGTGGAAGAAGAAAGGAACTTGAAAGAGGTGAAAAATATATACCTCTTCTTCGGGTTCTTCCTTTTGATTTGATCAAAAGGGCTCCATAAGTTGGATTTATGACTAAAGGAAGGCCTCTAGTATGAATAGAGGATAGTTTAGAGGGTATTTTGGCAGGGTTTGGCTGAGCCAAATGGCTTTGAAGTTGTAAAGTAGAGAGAATGGGAAGTTCCCTTTATAAGAGGGGTGAGGGGCACCTTAGGAAAACCTAGAAATATTATTTTATAATAAAATATTTTTGGGTTTCTAATGTCTAAAAAATAAATTATTTAAAGGATAAGGTAGAGATGGGTCGAAAACCACTCAAACAATAGGTTTTAGACAGGTTTAGGTCACTATATTAACTTTTTCTTTTAGATTTAACTCTTAGTTAAATAGTTTGACATTTACCTTGTCTCTTTGTATTTTTATATTATATGGTTAATAAACATATTATATACTTTAAAAAGAATCTCAAGTGGTTCATTAATGATAAAACTATCATTATATAAGTCCTTTTACCGAACATTATATTTTTAGGAATATAATATCAATTAATAATATAATATTTGTTTTAAAAACTCTTTTATGTCAATTTTGACACTATTTGGAATTTTGTTTTTGTTAAATTCATAACAGAATTATTACTTCACAAAAAATAATCTAACCGACCCTAAAATTTCATATTTACCTATAAAGTTATTTGAATTCATAAAAAGTCTCAAATTACATTTATTTGGATATTTATAATATCAATTATTTTATTATTTCATTAATTTGGCAATTACTGCATCATCATTGTGTCATAAATAAATTAATTTATTTAATGTCTAAAAAATAAAAATAAAATAAAATTATTTAGGAAATATTTTTATCTTTATAATGAATATTTATAGTCGAATTTATCTTATGTGTAACCCTATATTAAAAATGGTTTAGTTATTGAACTTTGAATTTAACACTATTAACTCTTCTTTGAATTAAATAATAATAAATGTCCTAATCTAATCCAAGTGGACCTAAAGGATCATATTTTATTACTAAGGTTGTTTTTGGTCGAAATAAACTTATCCAATAGAATTAGTACATGTGTTATGGTAATAATAATATCATTTTTTCCCTTAATTATCCTATTTACATTTAACCGTGGTAAATAAAAGTAAAAAGTTACTATTCACCAAAAATTATTTTCATCATATTGAACCACATTTATTTACTGATATCAACCATGTATCTCAGATTTTTGAAATTCAACTCATAGAAGCAGTAAAATTATGTTTTTTGTAAATTTTCAAATGCTCATCGGAACACAAAGTCTCTTCCCAAATTTCAAAATTTCATCTTCATACACAAAGTCACTCAATATCCCATCATTCACAACTTTAATCTTCTTTTGAAACTCTTCATCATCAGCTTGAGAATTTTTTATCCTTTCTAGTAAAGATGGTGTGGCAACCATTTGAAAAAGCATTGATTTTTCACCTTCCATGGTGATTCCCATATCCATCTTTACTAGATCCATGAAAATAGGATCCCTTTCAACTCTCATCTTGTTCAAAACTCCATGATCTTTTATGTTCAAAGCATCTTCAACCTTATTTTCCTTCCCCGAGTGGTAGTTTATCGTGAAATCATAATCCTTGATTAGTTCAAGCCATCTCCTTTTCCTCATGTTGAGTTATTTCTATGAGAAAATATACTTCAAACTCTTGTGATCAGTATAAATCTCACATTTTTCACCATAGAGATAATGTATCCATATGTTCAAAGAAAATATTAGTGATTCTAACTCAATAGCATGACTATTATAGTTTTGATCATGAATTTTTAGCTGTCGTGATGTGTGTGCAATAACCCTATCATTCATCATAAGGACACAACCATGTCCTTGCTTTGAAGCATCACTATAAATAACAAACCCATCATTCCCTGATGGTAGAGTCAATATAGGAGCATTGACTAATCTTATCTTCAGTTCTTCAAAACATTCTTCAAACTCTTTTTTCCAAACAAATTTAACCCCTTTATGTGTGAGCTTGGTTAATGGGTTAGCCAATCGGGCAAAATTCTGGATGAAACACCAATAATAACCTGCTAAACTAATAAAACTGCGTACCTCAGTTATACTCATCGGTGCTGGATATTCTTGGATTTCCTTGGTATTTGAAGGATCAAAATATATTCCATACTTAGAGAAAATATGGCCAAGAAAAGAAATCTTTTGAAGATATAATTTCCACTTTCTAAACATCCCATATAATTCATGTCTTGTAAGAGTCTTTAGGATAATGCGCAAGTGATTTTCATGATCTTCGTAGCTTTTGGAGTATACCAAGATATCATCAATAAAGACCACTAAAAAGTCATAAAGATATTCCATGAAAATTCTATTCATTATATCTATAAAGACATAGGGCGCATTAGTCAATTCAAAAGGCATTACTGTAAATTCGTAATGCTCGTACCTGGTTCGAAATGCTATTTTCGGAATGTCTTCCTTCTTCACACACAACTGATGATATCCAGATCGAAGGTCAATCTTTGAAAGGTACTGAGCTCCATGAAGTTGGTCAAATAAATCATCAATGTGAGGTAGGGGATACTTTTATTTATTGTTATAGCATTGATCTCCCTGTAGTCAATGCACAACCTCATAGATCCATCTTTCTTCTTAACAAAAAGGATAGGGGCTCCCCATGGAGAAACACTAGGGAGAATAAATCCCTTATTACTCAATTCCTCTAGTTGTTTCTTTAGTTACAATAACTCCATAGTGGTAATTCTATAAGGGTTCTTCGATATGGGCTATGAACCAGGAATTAAGTCAATGGAAAACTCAATTTCTCGTTTTGAAGGATGTCTAGGTAAATCTTCTAGAAACACATCAACATATTCTTTCATAATATGTACATCCTATATTTAAACATTATTTTCCTCACCCATAGTTATTTCATTCTCTTCATCCCCAATAATTGAATTTATTTGAGCTACTGGGGGCGGATCTAGATAAGAATTAGGTGGTGATGATTCTGCTCTAATGATAAGGTGTTCTTTATCATCGTCATCAAAAATAGTAACCTCCTTCTTCTTACAATAAATTTTTGCATCATGGTATAAAAGACAATCCATACCGAGGATTATATCAAATTCAATCATGGGTATGACGATGAGATCAGAAGATAAAGAACATTTATATGCCCTAATGGGGAATGATTCACAAAACTTTGTTGCAATGATACTTCCGTTAGGAGTTTTGACAAACAACTCCCTTGTTAAATCCAATTGGAAATATCTAATTTTCATAATAAACTGGGAATATATGAAACAATGCGATGATCTAGAATCAAATAAAGCATTTGATAAACTTGCGGAAACTATTAAATTACCTCCCACTACGTCTTTCGGAGCTTCAACCTCAGCAGTAGTGATAGCATAAGCTTGGCCTTGATACCTTGGAATTTTTTGAGGTAATTTACCCTGAAACATAGAACATTCATTCGCATAATTCCCCCTTTATCTACAATTGTAGCATTCAACATTGTTTAGCCTCTTTCTTCCCCTTGAAATAATGAGCTTGGTGGATTTTTTCACCACACTTGTAACAGACACCTATTCCCTTCAAGAAAGTACCCGGGTATTTCTTCCCACATTTAATGCAGGATGGATATTCAACTTTTCCATTATTCCACTTATTTCCATTTCCAGAGTGATCAACATATCTCTTCTTCTCTTTCTTTTCTTTAAAGTTGTAAGACATAGAGAATTACTTTTCTGTCTTGAGAGTATATGAGACAATGTCCTCGTATGATGAAAAGGATTGTGAGACTAATTCTCGATGGAGAAACGGATTTAACCCATCAAATAAATGATAAATCTTACTTCTTGGGTTGTGTATAGAATCTGCAACATGCCTCTCTAACCTTGTAATGTTAGCTTCATACTTTGTGACATTCTCATCCTCCTTTTCCCTCATACTCAGAAATTGTCTTTCCATATATTCTTGATGGTCACGAGGAAAGTATTGTTCTATGAAATTTACATTAAACTACATCCATTACATATTTGATAATTCATCATCTTCCTTTGTATTTTGAATCAATGACTAACATTGATCAGCATCTCCAGTGAGGTGGTAAACTGCCATGACAACTTTTTCCCTTTCGCTACTCCACAAGGCATGGAATATTTTCTCTAAAGAATTTATCCATTTCTCTACTACTAGTGGATTTGTACCCCCATTGAATATTGGTTGTTTTTACCGCATGATGCAATCTAACATTGATCCTCCAAGCTATGGATCAGGGTTCTCCATATGGGTAAGGTTATTATTCATAACCTGAGTGAGTTGTCCCAATATAGTGATAAGCTGATAAGCACCAGTTGTATCACCAGCTCCACTATAATTATCTTGAGTAGGAGGGAAATCCCTACATGGAGTGAGTGCATTGATATGGTTTCCATTACTTCCACTAGGCGCCATTTCTAAAGAAATTCATACACTAGATTAGCTTATGAAACGAAATACATAATTCCAAATTTGTAAAACACTTAAAAAAATTGAACAGTTTATGGATATAATCCATAATCATAAAAAAATGTTTTCTTTGAGGAAGTATATACTCATAAACCATTCATAATGGTTTGTAAAGAAAATGAGAATTATCCTAAGCATATCCCCTAGGACTGTCGTAACCAAGAGTGCAGCAAGGCCCATTGTTGTGCAGTAGTTCCCGTTCGAGTCTAGCTCAAAGCGGTGTTTTCGTGTTTTACACCTCGGTACATATGTGCCAGAGCTGCCTCTACCTTCTTGTATCCAGACCGGGATGTATTTCTTGAAAACTCACAAAATCTCTAAAATACCAAAACTCTAAGAAGTTCTTTTATATTAATCCTCATAGTCTATCTTAGGGATATGTCTCTAATCAGAGTTTATCTAAATCTAGTTTCCAAGGTTTGTACTAAACTTACTCTGATACCAACTATAATGCCCCAGCCCTAGTTACCCAGAGTTGGTGCATTATTACATATCATTGGCATGATCACAAAAGATCAAGTCTTGAAAGACCGATTAGTTTAGTAGCCTTGGAAGTAATAGATAGATTCATAAGTTTTACATTACATCATAAAATGGAAAACTACAACAACATTTTTTCCATAGAAAACACTGATATCCCATAGACTATCCTTTCAGGTCAGTCATAATATACTTTTTCACATCCTGGGAAAAATAAAACATAGAAAGGGGTGAGTTCAGATGCTCAGTAAGGGTAACAATATAGAAAAAACTTTCAAAAATAAGCATAAACATTTAAGGCAATGTATAAAACTAAAAAAAAGCCTTTTCAACATAAAATTCATCATAATATGGAAAATATAAATCAAAATAATTCCATTTACTTACTCGCATGGATATTATACTAGTTGAATAATCACATGCGATATCAATAGCCACGTTCATAATGATGGAATTCATAATGTCAGACATCATAACCACATAGTCAAGGCCTTGTTCCAAGAATACAAATAAGATTTTGTCAAGGCCTTGTTCCAAGAAACTAGTTTGTATCATGAGACCTATCGATGCTTCGAGGATCTATAGCGGGCTCCACCTGTCACATACTAAGTCCAATGCATTCCTCATATGAAAAGGTTTAAACATAACATAAATATTCATATTAAATCTAGAATACAAAATGTCAATAATTTATCCACAAACCATGAATGGTATAAATTAACACATCCACAGTCAAATATATCACAAAACCTTTAATAAAATATGGAAGTTTTTTATCATAATAAATCAACTTCAAATAATGTTAAAATCCATCAAAGGATTTTGATATAGATGAAATAAAAACCTTTTTTAGAGAAATATCTCCTTCTATTTTGAAATCATTTAAGAGTCACATAATTATAAAAAAAATATTTATTTTGAAAATATTCTTATAAGATTGTAAGGGAAGCTTCGACGAAGTTATAACGGTGGAAAATTTCCGCACTCGCCGTATAAGTTTAAAAACCATTCTTACTTTAATTTTGTCGAAAAGTTCATAAAGTACCTTGTTTGGAAAACAACGGAAAGAATCCTTTCAAAACATATAAGGTCAAATAAGGATATAAATGACTTTACCCCATTTTCTAGTAATAAATGTTTTGAAATACATTTTTAAGAAACATGTATGTGGATGGTAAAGAGGTCCCAGTAGATAATTACGTATAAACAACCTCGGATAATGAAGAGATTGTAGAATTAACCCTTAACTTGTACTTTTCTTCAGTCTAGGGTAGGTTAACCTCTTGTATAATGATGAAATAATTGTTATTAAATTATAATGAATCATATACATTTATATGATATCATATATGATCTTTTAACATTTCTTTGTGAATAATATCGTAGTATTATCATCATTTTGGGTGTTAACTAACTCATTTTCCTTTATATGATTTGTTACGTAAGTAATGTTTTTTATGGATAGGATGTATCTTATTCATATTCAGAATTATATTAAGTCTTTAAGAATTATTTTTATATCATCTAATGAAAATTAGTATTGAATGGATACGATGGGGAATGAATCTCATTGCGTTCGTGGAGATGGTAATCCGTACATACGCACGAGCGACAATATCTTTATTTTTATATTAAAATAATATATAATTGGATATTATATCATATATAAAGAATAATTATCATGTTATATTTATTATTTACATCAATTATACATCATTATTATACCCATCCAGATAATAATATATTGAATAACAATTACACCATGATGTGGAGACGGTAAGCCGTACGTACGCACGTATGGTGACATGTCATTAAAAGGATGGATAGAATAATAAATATGGTTTTACCATATTTATAATAATATCATAGTATATATAAGATACTGAATCTATTATTTTATGACGGAAACAACAAGGAAAGTGGAAGTGGAAGAAGAAAGGATCTTGAAAGAGGTGATGAAATATTTACCTCTTCTTCGAGTTCTTCCTTTTGATTTGTTAAAAAGGGCTCCTTAGGTTGGATTTATAACTAAAGGAATGCCTCTAGGATGAAGGGAGGACTGTTGAGAGGGTATTTGGGTAGGGTTTCGCCGATAGAAATGGATTTTAAGGTTTGAATTAGAGAGAATGAAAAGTGACCTTTTATAAGAGGTGTGAGGGGCACCTTATGAAAAGCTAGAAATATTATTTTATAATAAAATAATTTTCAGTTTCTATTGGCTCAAAAATAAATTATTTAAGGGAAAAGGTGTTGATGGGTCAAAAAACACTCAACAAATAGTTTTTATATAGGTTTGGGTCATTATATTAACTTTATCTATTAGATTTAACTCTTAGTTAAATAGCTTGACATTTACCATGTCTCTTTGTATTTTTATATTATATGGTTAATAAACTTACTATATACTTCCAAGAGAACCCCAAGTGGTTAATTAATGATAAAACTATCATTATATAAGTCATGTGGCCGAAAATTTGATTTTTATGAATGGAATATAAATTAATATTATAATATTTATTTTAAAAACTCTTTTATGTCAATTTTGACACTATTTCGTATTTTGTTTTTTCTAAATTCATAACAGCATTATTATATTGAAAACAATTCCTCTAACCAACCCTAACATGTCATATTAACCTATAAAATTAGTAGAATTCATAAAAAGTCTCAAATTACATTTATTTGGATATTTATAATATCAATTATTTTAATATTTTATTAATTATGTAATTATTGCATCATCATTGTGTCATAAATAAATTAAATTATTTAATGTCTAAAAAATATAAATAAAATACCATTATGTATTAAATCATTTTATATTTCTATGGAATATTTATAGTTGAATTTATATTATGTGTAACCCAATATTAAAAATGGTTTTGTTATTACACTTTGAATTTAACACTTTTAACTCTTCTTTGAATTAAATAATAATAAATGCCCTAATCTAATCAAAGTGAACCTAAAGGATCATATTTTATTACTAAGGTTTTTTTGGTCGAATTAAACTTATCCAATAGAATTAGGAAATGTTTTAGGGTAATAATAATATCATTTTTACCCTTAATTACCCTATTTACTTTTAACCGTGGTAAATAACAGTAATAAGTTACTATTCACAAAAAATTATTTTCATCTTATTGAACCACATTTATTTACTGATATCAACTGTGTCTCTTGGATTTTTGAAATTCAACTCACATAAGTGGTAAAATTATGTTTTATGTAAATTTTCAAATGCTCATCGGAGGTGGGTAAAATACGGTAAAAAGTACAATAAAATTTGTATATATCTAAAATTATTATAAACTGACTCTAATGAATTAAATTGAACTTATATAGGTATTATATATCTATTTTTACCTAAAATAAATTTAAATAAATAATTAATTTTTTAAATAAAAATTTGGTTTTAAACTATAACTCAGTGTTTTTCACTATTCATCAAAAAATAAAAGTTTTTAGAAAAATACAAAAAATATACCCTAAGATAATTTTGATATTCCGAATCCAAAAATGAAGTCCATTTTGAAAGATAAAATTTATAAAATTTCAAAAAGTGGGTATTACTATTCATAATGGCTAGTTTGATTGGTTGTGGTGTGTTAGAACTCGAAGTTTCGTACAACAAACGCTGTTGTATTATTCAAAGAGAAGCATACCGTGGAAGATTGAGGTGTTACAATTATCACTCAGACCCATCTCACATTTTTCAGCCTGAGGAGGTTGAACTTCAGGTCGATGAATCCTTTGAGGAGAATCTGATTCATATTGTGGATAGGAGCATGAAAGTTCTCTGAGTCCAGCCAGTTCCTCTCATACGGGTGCTATGGAAGCATAGCCAAGTACAGGAAGAAACCTGGGAGTGGGAGACCGAAGTACGTGTTCAGTGGCCAGAGTTGTTCATAGCTTTATCTTCACCACCCTTTGAAGGGAAATTTGGAGATGAAATGCTTTAAGGGGGAAGTTTGTATGAACCTGGTACTTATTTTTGAGGTGCGAGTTTCTTCTTTTCCTTTTTCCTTAAGCGTTTTTGAGAAAATAAGGAAAATGGGGAAAAATTCCAAAATTTGTGGATACACGCCATCTAGTTTTCCACACGGTGTGTACTTTGGCTATGTGGGTTCAGTATACAGGGCATGTAGGCCTGTCAGTGATGAAGGATGTAAAAAATGAGTACACGCTGTGTACTTAGTATATACATGTCGTTTAATCAGTCGGCAGGTGAACAGTAATGCGGTGGGAGTAGTCGCCAGCGGAACGACAGTACACGCCATGTACTTAAGAATACATGCCGTGTAACCAAGTCGGCTGATGAACAGTGTGGCGGTGAAAAGTAGCCGCCAGAGGAACAATTTAAAAATGGAAAGTACATTTCATGTACTTGAGAGTACACGCCGTGTAGTTGTGTTTTTTTATAAACTGTCAATAGCCTCCTCTTTCGACATAGGAAGCTTAGAACACCGGGAAGCTATGGGAGAGAAGGCCGGATATTGGAAGATCTCCCGACCGAACATCGGGACTCCGATTCCTTCACCGACGATCTGGTTTGAACCGCGCGGGTGAGTTCTTCTATCTACTTGAACCTATTCTTCCAATTATTTCCTAAGGGGAAGTTATTTGGGTTTGAATGGGTTATCGTTCTTCCCAGATCTACGCTATTCTCGGATGTTTCGGGAGGCTTCGTTCACGTATACCGATCAGTGGAGATTGAGGTAGGTGGTATGGTGTTTATTTCCAACTATTGAGTTTTTTTGTGTACCATTGTGCTACACACCCATGTTGGGGTGTCGTATGGCTGATGCCTTGAATGTTTAGATACCTAGAATTGCATATGTAATCTAATAAATAAATAAATATAAACTGCTATTTGGGATTGTTTCTTGGATCTATGGCCACCCCGTGGGTGCGTTTCCCTTATTTAGCCAGTTGGCTAGGATACCCATGGGTATGTCATGATTATAAGCATGTTTTGAGTTTTCTTGAGAGGAAATCTATATAAATTGTTTCTTATGTTTTGGGATCGGCCGGGTTTATTGCTTAGCCTAAGGGAAGTGTTTTTTTTAGTTTAAGGGCGTTGTTTTATTTAGTCTGAGGGAAATGTTTCTTATAATTGTGGGCAATACCTTCTGTGCCTGAGGGAAATATCTCATATTCCTGAGGGAAATATTTGATATGCCTGTGGGAAATTACCTAAGGGCTTCATTTCTATTTACCTGAGGGTAAGGATTTGCATGTCTGAGGAAAACATTTACTTTGAGAATTCACTGTGGTGATTTATTATGTTGTATCTTCCAAGATAAACCACACGCTTGGAGTTGTTAAATAATTAATAAAATGGAAATGTAACTGTTAGAGATAGTTACTTTTTAAACCTATCTAGTTTATTTCATTTTATTATTGCACACTGTTGTTGCACTTTTTCACTAACAGCTGGGCATGGGCCTTTGGTGGTTGGCTACTGGGATTTATTTCTCACACCATGTTTGGGTCATGTATTGGGACAAAATAGATTATATTTTTGCAAGTGTCGATAAGGTCAAGGGTCCCTACACAGGTACATTATTGTTTCATAGGAGTAGGAGAGCATGGGACCGAGCTTAGGCTTGCGATGATGCTGAGTTACCGTTGCACTGTTTTAGTTTTCTTTGTTGAACTTGGTACTTTGTAATGTATTGTATTTTATTGCAGTGTATCCTGTTTTTACTGCTTTCTTAGAAATAAGACATATTTCATCATCATATATATATGAATATTGGTTATCTTGTGTTTCAGTACCGTTTTCCTTCCAGCTTGAATTGTTTACTACTCCAGCTTTTGAGTATGCTTATATCTTTCCACTATGATACACTTTGACAAATGAGGGCATAGTTTTCCCACTATAAGACCTAGTCCCTCACTGCTAGTCGGCAGCCTCTAGCGTTTGGGGAAATTCACTTAAGGTCTTGTGACCAACCGGGTTCGGGGCACCTCTTGAGTGGCACCCAGATTCGAGACATTACAGACATAATAATACTTTTTTATTATGTCATTTAGAAGTCTTAAACAAAAAATATATTTGTAAAAGTGATTTTGACTTTAATTTTCCAAATCTAATAATCATGGAATGATACTATTGCAAGAAATATTCTAATGGAATCCATTATTTCAATTGACGAGAAGGTTTCTTTACAGTCAATGCCTTGATTTTTCATAAAACATTTCATAACCAGTTGTGATTTATATATACTTACTTGACTATTCATCCATAACATTCCTTGAATACCCATCCACATTAAATAGATTTTAATTGTATTAGAGATTCAAACAAAATCCAAAATAATATTGGTACATGGAATCCATCTCAGAATGAAAAAAATTCTTTCAATTTATAATTATCCTTACCACCTACTACTTCCCTATAGGTTAGAGGTCCATTATCCCTAAGGAGTAATGTCTCACCTGACTTAGTGATAATAAAAACTTTTTTCTCTAGTCCTATAACATCACTAGTAGACCTATATAGTACTTCTATCTTCAGAACATCTTCATCTCACACTTTCTCTTGGGCAGATTATTCCTATTCCAAATCGTGTGCATATATAAAATCAAATTAATCAAATTAAATAGAATATTTACAATGGAAACTTGTTACCTTTATTGAAATATGTAATGTCTTACCATACTAATTTTTCTATCTAAAGGTTTATATAGGTAATATTCTTTTATTTCCTTAGAAAATTCTATAAAGATTCACTTTATGCTTTGAGATTCTAATTTTTCATTTTCAAATTTCTTGAAAAATTCCTCACATATGAATACAAATATAATTGATATAGTGGGTTTATATCTATACCATAACTCATATGTAATATCTTATACTACCTTAGTTGGTAGTCATTTTAGTATATAATCCATTTTTGCAGTGCATATCCGCAAAAAATATAATGGAAGACTTTTGTTACTTAACATCAATCTTACCATCTAAAAAAATGTATGATTCCCCATTTTAATTGAAAAAGTACATTGAGTTTTATAATGAAAAGTTATTTAGGAGATTATCCAACACTCCTTCAAGTGATCAATGAATGCTTGGTTTAGATATTATTCTCCTTGGTCTAAGTGAATTTTCATTATTTTCTTACCAATTTTTTTTTCTATTTCATGCTAATATTCCTTAAACTTCTTAAAGTAATCAGGATTATACCTCATTAATAATACATATCCATACCTACTAATGTCATATATACAATTTATAAAGTAAGATAAACCACTTCTTTTCACTTCTATAAATGAACCAGATACATCAGTATGAACCAGTTACATTAAATATGCTTCTCTTAATCCCTTCCTAGTGAAATGTATTTTGATCATTTTCCCTTATAAACAAGCATTTCATATATCTAGGGGTTATAACTAAATATATTCTAAACACCCTGGTTGATAAATTTTTTTTAAACACTTCTCATTTAAATGACCAAGCCTAAAGGTCCACGAATGAGTAGGATATGAGTCATTCTCCATAGATTGTCAATGATTTTCCAAGTTTGGTTTATCAAATTCAAGTATATAGAATCCACTATTAATATGTTCCATACCATAACATATATTATCCATATAAAATATAAAACATTAACTTCCAAAATTTAAATAAAATCACATATTTTCTATACTCGACAATGAGATTATATTTCTAGTAATAGAAGAAACATGATAATAGTTTTTTAATACAAGAACCATGCCACTGTGCAATATAAGATGCCAATCTTCCATTTCTAATAATTTTATCCTTTCAATATTTTCTACCCAAAGATCCACCTCACCCTAGGAAATCTTTTGGAATCCACTTGTTTGTTTTATATGAATGAAAATGTTTGAACCACATTCCATATCCAACACCAAACTTGTAGATACAAATAAATTGAATTCAATGAAAAAAATACATAATGTAAAAGCATCGCATTGCTTCCTCTTTCCAATTATGAAATTATTCTTCTAGTGACCCTTCATTCCACATACAAAGAAGATTTATTCCTACTCATTTCTCTCCATGTGTATATTTTGATTCAAAGAAAGAGGTGTGTCAGTGTCTTTGGTTTAGGCTTCGAAGTTGACCCTTTAGTCTTTAATTTCTTTATTCTATTCACCATAAGTATTAAAGGGTTGGTATTACTCATATCCTTATCTCCTTGGAGAACTAAATCCAATAGATATTGGATTGACTTTTTTATGTTATTTATATTGCAATTAATGATGGAATTCAAGATGCTGGGTGGTAAATAGGTAATAATGAGATCATTTATTAGTTATTTTCTTAACTTAAACCCAAGGTGCTCTAGTTTATCAATATACCCAATCATTTTGAGTACATGAGGTCCTTCCTAAATCCCATATTCTATATTAAACTTATACAATAAACTATATATATCATATCTTTCTTACCATGTTCTATCATAATAATGTTCTTAGATATGAGATAACATTTTTTAGGAGTCTTCATCCTTGTACATTTTCTATAAATCAATATACATTGATGAAAATATAATGACATCTAGAGAATCATCCACATGCTTCTTATACTTATATTTATCTTCCTTTATTTCTCTCATAGCGGGTTCAATAAGAAGTTGGGATTAAAGCATATAAATATTCCTCTCTTAGCATAGTACTATGCACAAGTGCTTGTACAACACCTTGAAGTTATGGTCAGTTAGGATAGAGTTTTTATCCAATATTTAGTGTAGTGATATTGAACTGGTGGTAGGGATTTCCATTTTATCAACAAAAAATAAACTTTATAAGATCAGTATTATCTTTATTAATGATAGACATTATCGATTAATTTAATATTTAGATGTCACCCACTATTTTATTGTATCCTAGTAGTCTATAAGAAATTGATTCATAATAATCAGTCACTAGAGTATTTTAGTAGAAAAGATCCTTAAAAGCCTTCTTCATTGTCAAAGATATAAATACTCCCATACGTATATAGTTTCAAGGTAGATGTTTGGTTGGCCAACCACATTGAATCATGATTCCCTGAACTATTGTGTGAAGTATCAGCTTCTGGAAACCATAACCCAGATATACACAATTATTTGCATCTAAAATTGAAATAATATAACTATGGATATTTATTTACTGCCAAATTTAGTTAAGTAATCCCACCACTATCATAAAAATTTACCAAAATTGAGATGAACCCTCAAATAGGTATTACGAACACATTAAACATATAATTTTATTTAAATTCAAGTGATGGAAAGAGTTTGAATTAATATAACTTTTATGGATTTTAATTGTTATCAATAAATGAAATAATTTTCTATTTAACATGATTATTATTTGTGATCTCACTCACAACTTAACCGTGCATAATAGAAAACATTACCTGTGTATTAATTCTTTTATATATGCATGCTTATTTATTATTATATTTTTTTGTGTAAAAGACACATAAAAAATAGTAATAAACCATGAATAAATAAATAAATGATGTGACTGATCATGAGAAAATACTACTGGTCGATCCATTGAGTGTATAATTGATCAACCAATATAATCAATCATGGATATGTAGACCCTTATATATATAAAGAGACATAATGATAATTTATAAACTATCAATAATTAATTAATTATTACAAACATCACAAGAATTGATATAAATAAATAAAAAAATAATATTACTATACATTCATTGGTTGGTCTCCATCACGACCAGTCAGAATTAAATATATTTTCAAAATAAAATTAAATAATCATTTTATTCTATATGAGGAAATTTATTATGAATTAAAATAAATTAATCTAGTTTTAATTCATATATTTTAAGTTGTACAATTTTTAAATAAATTTTAATCCATTCGAAAAAATAATAATTAATTATTTGAATTTTTTAATAATTTTCAGGCCCTCGATATGCTTAAAACCCCTTAAAGGGGTTATGAGCTTTTTTTAAGCCCATATTGGGCTATCCAAGTTTGACTAACCCAACTAGATCATCAGGTTTGGGGGACAAGAGTTCCCCCACGCAAGAACATAGAAATTATCCTTCTATCACTAAGATTCACTTGATATGAGAGAGAAGCTCCCAAATCTGAGTTAATGAATAGTCTTAAAATTGTGAGCTTCTCCTGAATTATATAGACCGGTCTAAACACTTAAAAAGTCCACTTTAGAACCCGAAAATGTTAACCCTTATAAATAAATAACTAAATGAAACTAATGAATTATAAATCATGTTAGAAATTTCATTATTATTTTACCAAATTCTCATAACATATAAAATATTTCACGTGACAAAATTAAAGTCTTTAACATGACTCATTGTTCTAAAAAATATTAAATGAACATTGAATATTAAAATAATGTTCATTCATAAAATATTATTCATATTATTCAATTAAGAACTCATGAATACAATGATTAAATAAATTCAAAACTTATTATTCTTTACTTAAATAATGGTGAATTTATTTATATCTTGTAAATTATTCAAAATATTACATTAATAAAACTTTATGTTGTGGCCAACCATGTCCTAAGATCCTATTCATTAGAATAAGCCATACTTTTGAATATCCATAGTGTGTGACCCTCGAGAACCTTATCTCAATAATATTGAATACTACTCATATAATTGTAGTGAGTCTAGTAACCCATCAAGTCTCCTTAGGAGATAAGGTATATTCATAACAATATAAACCTCATATGAATACATGCCAGATAATATAATCTATTTTTCTCAGTATATTGTATAATTATGGATAAAAACTTCGTGTTATCATCCATTATTGATTTATTATTTTATGAACTAACTATATAGACTTAACTTATTCTACTATGGACAAAGATTTCATAAAGATACTATTATCCTAATCAGCTAGGCTTTAGATATCTCTTATTTTCAGAAGCAAAAAATCTTTTCTTGACCATTCAATCAAATCCATACCACCCACAACATACCTAAATAAAGATACCTCTCCACAAAATAAATGTCATAGTTTTCTTCTAGTATCAAATTATGAAATCAAATAGTACACACAGATAATGATTTGAATTCTAGTGAGACATACACGTTCTTTTAAATAGGAACAGTAAATGGAACCTATAACATGTGGTGTTCCTATTGGAAGGTTAGCCTTCATGATCTCATAAACTTGTGATCCCTATGTGAGATATTTATGAGAAGTATCAATTCTTATGATCCCCAAAAACATAATATTCAAGCATCATCTTCGTCCGGTCATCATGATGTAAGGCCATATGACTTAAGTTTAAGATTACTATCATAGTATCTTGAGGTCTCATTATATGTATAAAATACTATAACCTTTTAATATATTGAGTAATCTATAGATATTATCATACATATAGCACAAGAATAATAAATGTAACTATTAAGGTAAGGGAAACACATGTATATGTTAAAATGTATACATGCAGTGGTAATCAATGTTTATATAGGAGTTGGGTCTATGGTACCCACTCATAACACTAATGAATTCCTAATTCATTATCCACATTCTCTTGTCATATTTAATTTTTTAATCAGTTTTAGTCATGTAAAATATGTATTGGTTATATTGATAATCATAATAATACATCATTACACTATATATAAAATATTATGAAGAAATATCTTGAATAATAGCATAATCACATGAAAAGTTACACAACTATCTATAACAATTATTTAATTATATATTATTATATTCTTACGTTTTATCTCTTTTATTCATCTATTGGAATCTAAATCATGATAAACCACATTTACACATATTATAAAGGATAAGTTTCAAATTCCAAACCTTAATATGAAGCTTCAATGTTCGTTGAACGATAATGGAATGATGGATGAATAAAACCAACACAAAACATCATGATGAACCCACAAACCATCATCCCATTATAATTCTTGCATCAATAATTGATAAGGAAATTATAAAAAATGAGAGGATAGAACTACCATAACATGGAAAGACAGAACAATGAATGAATATAAGGGAAAAAAGAAAATAGATTCTTGGATTGAAGGTAGTAATCATGTAAATAAAAGGACAACGTATCAATCACATAGGCCTAGGTTTGTCAAAAATTCTTCCTCAAATACACAATTTTTAATAGGAGGAGGAATTGTAATGAATTTGATTGGAACCATGAATTTATAGAAAAACTGAGAAAACATTGTATCATGATGTGATATGGATTCATCATGCCACAACGAGCCCATATCTAAAGATCATGACATGATCCCCCCATGTAGTTACCTGTTCCTCTCATGGTTAATAACTATTTCTTCGATGGGAATAAGGAAGTTCATATTGCTCAAATACCTAAAAAATCATGGTATAAATCTAAACCTAATTCATCATCTTAATTAACCCCAGACCAAGTTCATGATGTGACTCAAGAACAATGGTTCAATAAATCTCATAGAGGAAGAACCTAGGAACTCGACCACCAAATCTTTATGTCATGACATACATAATTTATTCCATGAAGAGAAAAGTGGAAAATTAAATTAATAATAGTAATAAATATATAAATAAGTTTTTACTCTAATATATAATGTTTCCACCTCTCCAAATTTCCCTTCAATATGCTCATATAATTATTAAAGACAGTCACATTGTAACTATACCTCAAAGCTTATTCCCCAAACCGTGACAAAACTCTACACTGGAATACATACTATTATGTCACAAAATAACCTTCATAACAGGATTCACTAATGAAACCATCCAAACTCTTTCCATGACCCACAACACTATCTCTAAATATCCTTATATTCCCTCTATACTTGATATTTAACCAATAATGGGTTCAATAAAATCTAGGACCTTATATCAAATATATCTCAAATGGTTATCAAACTCAAGAATCAAAACCAAATCCAAAAAAAATAGGAAAGATTATAAAATAAACACCCCAATAGATATCTATCAATTAGGTGTTTCTCTATAACAATATCAAAACTGACACATCACAATGAAAGGGAATAAAATCACACAATATCATTAATATCTCATCATTCATGTTAAGGTCATACACATCATCTAAAAAAAATCAATCATCGAACAACTCAGGATGTTGAGTATGCATGTATAAAATGTGTTCCCAAGTGCACTCTTCTAAGACACTCTGTCCCCATAGTATATAAGCCAATGTAATAACACATATATGCAACACCTTCTCCTGATGGTCCTAAATCTCAATTGGAAGCTCCATGAACATTGCATCCTCTTTAACATCTAACTCACCCTAGTCAATGACATGAGATTAATTATGAACATACCAGTGAATCTAAGGCATGTGGAAAATTTCATGGATCCAATCCATTTGTGGAGAGACTGATAATTGATATTCAATTTCATTTTAGTGTTCTAACACCCTGAGAGGCCCAAAAAATTAGGTAGAAGGTTTACTCCAATAGGAAAACCTTCACTTCCCATGAAGAGGAGATACCTTCAAGAATAAATTATCTCTGATTCCAAAATCAAAATTCATCATAGTATAATAAAAATATTACTTTTTATGATATTGATCTACCATTATATGATAAAAAATCACCTATATATTCTTTATCATGATCTAATCCAATTTTGGTCTAAAAATAATTGGCTCTCCAATATTAGTCCAACCTAATAGAGACAAAAAAATAGTTATAAAATAATTAAAATGAGGAAATAAAAATTGTAACACCCTTGGTTTGAGTCCATTCACCCATTTATTATGTATTTTGAAGTTATATAATGTTTGTGTTGAGTTTTAGGAGTGTCTAGATTGATTTAGTGTGTTATTGAAGTGTTTTTAAGGGAACATGTTTTGAGAATGGTTAGGGAAAACTATGAAACATCTCTATAAAACCATGTAAGAGATTTTGGGAGTCATTGAGTAGGTGCATGGTTCGATCATGGTTTAGAAAATTTGTGTGACTAACCATGAGAATTGGGATTTTTTTGATAGTAACATTTCCTAGTTGGTGCATGATTTTTCAAACTATACAACACAACCATGCAGCCCCTGGATGTTGTGTAGTAGCACTCAAATGGTTGTAACATGGTTTGTTAATTGATGTGGCCTAACCCTATTATGTGCATTAATTTCTCTAAAAAATAGACCATAACTCAGTTTTTGACTCCTAAAACCCTAATTTTAACCACTCCTTTTAGGATCTCAAACTCCAGTACTCTTATAAGTGTTCTTAGTGATTCTATTTGATTCAAAGGCCAATATTGATAGATATAAATGTGTTGGATCTTTGGAATCAATGTTAAGTCTTTTTTTCTTTCATTATATCTAGATATCTTCATATACTCTCACATGTAATGTTAGATCTGATTTGTTATAGATATATCTATGGTCCATGATGTGTTTTTATGGATATATTGGTTGTAACTATTGATGGAAAGTAATGTTAATCCCATCTCTATAGGTTTAGGTATACTGTTATTTGGATTTTTATCCCATTGTGAGGTAGGTGGATTCCCTCTCTTCTCCGCGTTTTCTATAAATTAAAGGTTTGAATATTTAAATTAGATTCTTTGAATAAAAAAACAAAATGATCTCTTATTAATAAATTCTTTTTTCAATTATTTGGAATTCTTAGATTTGATTATTTTTGGAAAATATCTTTATTTTCATGTTTGAAATTTTGAATTGGGATAATGCATGAAAGTTGGTTGATTTAGTGTTTTATAAATAAATATTTATTTAAGAAAATAATTTTCTTGAAAACTTGGTATACAGGGGTAGTGTGTGTTCGTCATTAAATTAAAAATGAGCTTTAAAAGTGGAATGATTCTAGACTATAGGAACATAGAGAATGGTAACCTTGTGATGACATGGTGGATCAATGAGTAACCAATCATGAGTATGGGGCTCTCACCTATCATGAATGTGTGTGTGATTATATGGATGTGGTTTGGGTATTTTGAAAAATAAATTAATGGACAATTATTCTTCTTTTAACTAAAATTGTTTGGAATTTGTAAATTTCTTTTATGTTACACTTTTTCCTTAAATTATATTTTGAACCATGAGAAAACATGTTTATATCCTAGTGGAATGAGTCGGGAAGTCTCTTGGGAAATACTGCTATGTATGATTATTCACTCCTGCATCTGCAATTTTGTGCGTATGTAGAAATTAATCTTCATGACCTAGGAAAATGAAAGGTATCCTATATATATAGTGGACCATTATGATTCTACTTAATTTGGATAGTAGTTGGATCTTTTTGTTCTCTTATTGAGTGGTTGGATTAGTGACACATCAATGTTACTGCGACGAGATCCCATTTATTTTTGGATGGATTTTGTGTTTCATTTTCTAATGCTATTTTGATATTATTTATTTTTGGTATTTAATTTGAGTTGTATTATTTACACTTCATGCATCATATAGTCTGGTTTTTGTTGAAATTTTATGTTTTTTCTAAATGGAAAATAATTCCCCAATATTTTAGTAATCCCTTTACATTCATTTTTAGACTTTAGTGTCTTGGGGATATCACCTAAGGTCAGTAAAACCTCTGAACTTACCCAAGATAATGGGTTTGGTGATTAAGGATCAACTAATAAATCCAACCCACTCCATTTTGATTTTTTAATCTAATATAGAAGATGAGTTTGAAAATATATATTTTTGATAAGTGGTAAAATTGCATGGAATACTATTTTCGATCATTTTGAATAGATATCCTAAATTTACCTCTCAGATTTTGTGATCACTCAAAGAAGGTTTGGCTACCCGGTTGACCATGAGCATAGTGTATCATCCTCAAAACAATGTGTGGTCAGAATGGAAAATTTAGAAATAATAAGTAATTCTCTAAGATTTATTCATATATTAAAATGGCCCATGAGAGGATAATTTTACCTTAGTGGAGTTTTTTATGAAAAAAATTATCCAGACATGATACATATGGATCCATTCAAGTCATTGTATGACCTTCCTTGTCTCTCTCCACTTTTTTGTATTGGGTCCGTAGAAGCTTCAATATTTAGACCTAGCCTCGTGCATGAGATGACATAAAAAATTTAGATTACGAGGATAGTGATAGTTTAGGTTCAAAGCCATCAAAAATAGTATGTGGATATTCATCACCAACCCTTATCCTTTTCTTTGGGAGATCATTTGTTCATGAAAGTATCTCCAAGACCAGGACATCATCGATTAGGTAAGGAAAGTTGGCACCTCTATATGTTGAACATTTTGAGATACTTAATATAATTGGAAATATTTTTTATCGATTGAATACACTACCATAGTTTAGTATGGTGCATAATTTTTTTCATGTATCTTAATTAAGAAAGTACTAGATTGATCATATCCATGCATTTCGATGGGATCATGTTGATCTTGAACTGAATTATGCATTTTTATAAACTAATTCATATCATGTATAAATAAGATAATTTCTTTTGGGTGAATCATATTCCATTGGTTTGAGTTTTATGGAAACATGGTTAAATTTAATGATACATGGGAATGTGAGAAAAAGACACTAGGACAATGGCCTGAAGTTTTCCAAATCACAAAAAATCTCTAGCTTTTTAAGAATATAAATACTAATGATGGGGATAATGAATCATCCTATATTTGAGGTATGTTACCATTTATTATGTATAGTGAAGTTATATAATATTTGGATTCAGTTAATGGAGTCTCTAGATTGTGTTGGTGTGTTTTGGATGTGTTTTTAAGGGTTCTTGGTTTAGGGAAAACACTAAATTTCTCCAAGCAATCATGTAAGATATTATGAGATTCACTATGTAGGGACATAGTTAGTACATAGTTAGGAAAAACCGTATGAAAAAACAAGATAATTGGTAGTTTTTAGATAGAAACATCACATGTTTGGACCAAAACTTGTCAAACTATGCAATAAAAACATGTGTCCCCCTAGGTTATGTCTAGTAGAACTCACACAATTGGTGCATGGTTTGTTAAACCGTGTAACCTAACCATGAGACATGAATTTTTTGTTAAAAAAATTGATCATAAATCATTTTTAACCCATTAAACCCTATTTTTTAACCTACCTTATCATGATATTGGAATCCATTCCCCTCCTAAGTGTTTTGGGTGATTCCCTTAGATCTAAAATCCAATTTTGATGAATATAGTTGTGTTGAATCTCTAAAATCAATGACAAGTCCTTGGTTTATTTCTTTCTATCTAGAGCTCATCATCTCATATCACATTAAATGTTATATTTGATATGTTATGGATTGATATATGAACCAAGATTTGTTTTTTGATGTGATCTTGGAAGGAAAGGAATTTCAATCTTGGATCCAGAGGTTTCATTGTGTCGTGCTTTGGTATTATCACCCATTGTGAGGTTGGTGGATTATCTATCTTATCCACTTATTCTAGAACTTAAGGGTTTGAATATTTATATTAATTTATTTCAATCTCAAATAAAACTCATATTTTTCTCTTATTGGTAACCTCTTTGTACTATAATTTTGAAATTTTGGATTTGACTAGTTTTTTCAAATCTATTTTGTTCCATGTTTCATATTATGACTTTGAGATGACGTATGAAAGGTATTTGAATTAATTTTTTATAAATAATTGTTTATTTTAGAAATTAATTGGTGTGGGAACTTGGAATACATGGGTGGTGTGTGTTCATCATTGCATTTGACATAACCCTTATAATGGGAATAATGTGAGACTAGAGGCACCTAGAGAATGGTCACCTAGTGATGACTTGGTGGATTTATGAGTAACCACTAATGAGTATGGAATTTTCACTTGAAAAAAATGTTTCTGTGATTGGATATATGTTGTTTGGGTATACCAATCTGAATTAATAGAAAATTTATTTTTCTTTTAATTTAAATTGTTTTAAATTAGTATACTACCTTGATATTCCTCTATTTGTTTTAAATTTTATTTTTAACTATTATCTAAGATTTTCTTATCCTAGTGGAATGATTTGGGAGTTCTTTTTGGGTAATCCTACTGGTTATGATTACTAACCCCCTACAAATGAACTTTTTCATGCATGTAGGAATTATTATTCATAACATAGGTAAAGGAAAGGTAACAAATTTATTTAGTGGAGAAATATAATGATACTTCCTCAAGATGGTGGTTGGAGATTGGTGTAATCTTATAGAGTGGTTAGTGTGATGGAACTTTAGTGTTACTGTGTCTAGAACCATTTTATTTTTGGTTGGATGTTGTGTTTCACTTTCGTTATCTATTATGCTTTTTTTGGTTTTTTGTATTTTTTTTATTTTTATTATTTACAATTAATGAATCATATAGTTTGGTTTTTTATATTGATAGTATGTTTTATATTAAATTTAAAATCACCCATAATGTTTTATTCAGCACTTGACATTTATTTTAAGCCTTTGGTGTCTTGGGGATGTCACCTAAGGTCATAAAAACCTCTGACCCAGCCCAAGCCAATAGTTCAGGTGGGGATGTTACAATAAGGGTGATTTATTCACCCATGAGACCCTAATATCCAGAATGTATGTGGACAAAATATTTCAAAATAATAAATAGTATGCTTTGTTTGATCATCCACTTATAGATAAAAGGTTGTGTTAAGTTATAACTGAGAGTGTAAATAATACTATAGACCCTTTCATACTCAATAGGTAAAATGATGATTATGATTAGAGATAATCATCCATAAAACCCTATAAAGCATCACAATATCATTGAAATACTACCTCGGTAGGATTTTCACTACACTCAACTCCTTAATTGTCAATAATTGATCCAAATTCATATGGTCCCATTATCACCTATATAACATCATAAACACCATAAAATCAGGGTAAACTGGTCATAAAACCCTTAAAATGTCCTCTCATTTCCACCGATGAACATCTAGTTTCTTAAGAAACCCATAATAATCACAATTCTTGGGAATCACCTTCTGGAAGAAGAAACACCATGATATGAACCCTGTGATTGAACTCTTCATCCCGGTCTACAAAAAATGAATCCTTATGGAATGATACATATTATCCACACTGAGATTCATGACCATGGGTGAGATATGAAATTCATAGAGAACCACCTCATGTGATACTAAGGAAAAAAAATATCCTCCCTAAAAAAACCTGATGTTAACCATCCTTAGACAATACCTTAGGGGAATCCCCACAAACAAAATGATACCACCAAACTTCAACTATAGAATCCTCCAACTGAGATTCTTTCACCTAATGCACCAATGATGACTAAATGGTCATCTAGTAGAGACAACCTCTACCATAAATTCTCCCACATAAAAAATATATCTCTCTTATATTAGACTCTAAGAATCCCTAAAATTATAAACAACATCACCATGTGGTTTCCTAAATGGAATGTTCACGAAAAAATTCACTTTACCTGGTTTATATGAAATAAAAAAGTCATAATTTTTTAATAATTGTATCCACCTCCATTGTTTCAAGTTCAAATATCACTGAGATAATATATATCTCAATTTATTAATATCCATGAACACCAAAAATCACTCACTGATGAGATTATGTTGCCACAACTGCAAGAAAAACCCCACTGCTATAAACATGAGATCATGGGTAGAATATTTATATTCATGGGGTCTTAATTTATGGGAATAATGAGAGATTAATACTCTCTACTACATCAGAAAACAACCTAATAAAAGGCATGAAGCATCCCATAAAACCTGAAACATAACAACTTTCTCTAGAAAATAGGGAATAGGTGCACTGACTAGCTCTTACGTCAGATACTAAAAAGTAGTTTAAACATAGTCAATCCATATAAAATATTGATTCATATTGTTCAAGGATATTGGAGGAGTCAAAATCTAGTAAAAATAGTAAAAAACATCCTATAATATCCCATGAGACCAAGGAAACTCCAAACCTCTGCAATGTTCTTAGGGACTATCCAAGAAATAATTTTCTCAATATTTTAAGGAGCATAGATACTCCCTATTGAGACATTAGACTCCCTAAGAAATGTATCTCATTAGACCAAATGTTATATTTAGATATCTTCCCAAATAGAAAGTGATACTAAAGAACCTCTAAAATAGTGTGTATGTTCTCTGCATTCTCTTCATTAGACTCAAAATATAAAAGAATTTCATCAATGAAAACCACCATAAACTGATAGAGAAATTTTTTGAACACATATTTCAATAGTCCCATGAATATGACTAGTGAGTTCATGGCATCGAAGGGTATTACCATGAATTTGTAGTTCCTATAATGACACTTAAATTCATTATTCCTAATATCTTCATCTTTCACCTATATTTGATGATATAATGACCATAAACCGATCTATGGTAACCATATACGTCCCTTTATCTAATTGAATAGATCATCAATCCATGGAAGGGGGTATAGTTTCTCCACTATCACCTAGTTCAAGTAAAAAATAATTGTTATTTATTCGTATTTTTTCATCTGAATTTTTTATAAACAGGACCAGTTCCCCCCAAGGTGACACATTGGGTCAAATAAAATCTCTCTATAGAAGGTCATAAATCAGAATTTATAGCTCCTGTAACTTAGAAGGAAACATCCTATATGAATACATCGATATCATAAAGACAACCGACTATAACTCTATCCCATACTTGAATTTACATCAAGGGGTAACATTACAACCACTTTAGTTAAAACCTAAGGGTGCTTTTTTGTGACTATTGAACATAGAAATAACCAAGACTTCACTAAAATCAATATTATTTTGACTATAAAAGAAGATAAAGTCTTAGTATGTGTTTGAAACATCTGATGGTCTCACTCACCAATGAACTCAACATTCCCTCCATCTATATTGGAGATTATAAATTTTCTCCTAAAGAAATTAATGATTGAATAAAATGAATATATCCAGTCTATGCTAAGTTTGAAATTTTACAATTGTGTATGTAAACATAGGAAATATCTTCAAGAATGATACTTCCTTAACGTCATACGAGTATCTCAATGTCTTACCAAAATAGTCAACACCAAAGGTACAAAAATCATCTAAAACTCAAGTCTTAGATCATGGTCTATATTAGGTGAAATGAAGAAGTGTGTAGCTTCTAAATCAAATAAATAATACACCTAGGTAAAAAATAGATAGATGGAACCTCACATTATGCCTAACTCGTCTAGGGATGACAACTCTAGGGAATGAATTTGAATGAATACCACCATTTAACTTCTATAACCGATGTAAATAACCTATTTGGTTTTGATATACCCTATATTAATGTGGAATTAAGGCATCACATTGTTTTTCTCTACTTACTTTGTCTCCTCACTATTGACCAGGGCTTGAAGCATCCTCCTCCTCTTGCTGCTTCCTCAGAGGATATTGCTACAATGACTAAACATAAATTGGTCCATCATCTCATTGATGGATACCAATGAAGTTAAAATAATAAGGATTCTAATGAACATGAACTTTATAAGAAAACACAATTATATATTATCTACTAATATAGGACTAAGAATAATCATATTAGATGAAACGAGATAAAGGTAGCTGAAGCCAACTCCATGTTGTTTGAAACATCAATGAATTAGGAAACTAAGAACTACTTATCATAGATATGATCATTTGTATTTCAAGAAGAGTTCCCTCCTATGATGACCTGATCCAAGACAATATCCTTTATATAACATGTACCTTCTCCAAAACCATATGAAATATTGAAAAAATGAATAGGGTGACCTAGCACTGGATATAAAGATATAATGCCTCCTAAAAACTCATCACTATTGTCTATTCATATAAAAGGATATTTGAAGAATTATGTGGGAGGTTATTGAATTTGATAATGAATCCCTATACACAGGAACTACCACAGATAAGAGAAAACATCTATCATTGATGAATTTCATTCATGGTAAAATAAATGAACTCAACCTGAAACTGATCAAAAAACTTCTCCCACGTTATTTCTAACTCCAAATGTTCACCAAGGAATAACCCCCCCCCCCACACACACTAATGAGAACCACCTCATAATATCTTAATAACCAATAGAATCTAGTGCTCCTTCCAGGCATAGATTAAACAAAAAATCAATCTTCACCTCCTCCAAACATGCCTTGGTATCCTGATTAGAAACAAGGTCATCATACTTCTGTAGTCCCTAAGGCCAAAACTCAAAAATCATCTTTCTCCATGAATAATATTCATCGACCTCAACTCTTTGGTGATTTTATGGCATATCCTATTGAAATTAATTTTCATGAGCCTGATGAGAACATTGACCAGAAGCTATACTTGCGAATATAAAAAGCACAAGGGACATCTTAAATCTAAATTATGGAATTCATAAGATTAATTAATTAAGATTCATCCTAATTACCATTTTCTACCCAATTCCATCCCATGCAAAAATAATCATGAAGTACATTCCTAACTTAATTCTCCACCATATAAACTACACCACATCACTTAGTATATTCAATAAAATTAAGGTCCTTTCATTAGATCATAGGGGACCCTAATTTCCAATGTATTATATTCACTCCCTTTATTACATCACATGTTAAGTTTAACTGATATTATTTCCCTACCAACCCATAAATTCCTCACCGGTTCCTATTCCCATGATTCATCCTATCACTTAACCAAAAGCTTTGATATCACTTTTTCATGACCCACCCTCAATGGTACCCCTATTGGGTTAGTAGTGAAGAAATAAATGACCCTTGAATCCTACCACCGATAGACCATTAGTTGATGGATAACAACGAGGGTATAAAAACACATATTGGAGACATTACCCTCATAATTCCTAATAAAATATAAGAATCCACTAATAAAACTCTTATTAATTAATAAAAAACCAATATATTTAACTTCATAAACTACCAGATTAAAATTGAAAAATACTTTGACCAACCATTATAGTAGTGACAAATAACCATAAAAATAAATTGATCAACCTATGTGATTTAGTAAGGTCCAAATTGATCACTAACTCCCACTTGTGAAACTAAAAACATATATATAGGGGTCATCATATAAGTATACTCAGTAGGATCGTCTCGAAAACCTCTCATGAAAATGTATAAGAAGCATACTAAATATCTTGTGAATAAATAGTGGAATAATTTCTTTACCTAAATCTGGTCAACTATATTATAAACCTCACCAAGGCTCTCTCACTAAGTAATGCACATAAGTAGGTAACATAATATCAAATGATTATATAGAAGGAAGGTACCCTATTTACACTTTATCACTAATCCATCCAGCATAAAACCTAACATCATATGTCCTTGTGCTCTCATAACCTCCACAAGTCATATTGTACATCCATAATAACACATAATAGTCATATTACAACCAGATATCCATCAAAACATTATAGTCTCATTTTAAAACTGGGATCCATTACATATGATGTAAATACATACTATACCTAAATCCATTACAGTTTGTGCATAAAAACACATGTGATAACCTTAAGCCATTATAACCTACATTCATGTATAGACTATAACCTTATACCACCATAGCCCACATATACATGTATATCATAACAATGAGCCATTACAAATCACATGAGGACACATAATCTAATATTAATCCATCATAGATAAAAAATTATTACATACTATACTATGTATGGAAAAGAGAGTGGAGTATGGGGAGTAGAAATTCATCAGTATCCCCAACAACCTATTTATTGAAAAATAACAAGAACCTAAGGACACTTATGGTCATTAGTCATGTTATCTGACAAGACTAGTAGAGCATAAGAAATAATAGAACATAATTAATATTATATCACACCACCTTTATGATGTAAATTATCATACATAATATTAAATATATAGTTGAAATTCCACATAAAAACCCAAAAACCAACCCTAAGGATTGGAAAGATAATAACTTATAGGAACACAAGATTCACAGTAAACTATTAACACCAATCACTGGTTATTAATTAAAATCTAATATTTTATGATATATCATCATCAGTCTTAGATTAATATTCACATTATTCTTCTAAATACATGGTTATTTTAATTTCAAATTATAATTATAGTTCACATAATCCATGATTTTTAATCATTTACCAAATATTTATTAAACCTTCAAAGAACCATACTTATTCAATTGGTTACTTTATTAATTACCAATCTATAATAGATTGTACTAAAACACAACTATAAATACTTCATGAAAGAATATACCCAAAATGGAATAAGTAAACACCAATGTGAATTAACAAAATAGAAACCAAGTTAGGATCCAAACATGAGATAACCATTCTAGAACCATCCCTAACACCTTTACACACAATCCCTACTATCCCACCATTAACCACATCAAGACGCAACTTCAATAATATCATAATATCTCCACCCTCAAAATAATATCCAACCATGCCAGGTTCCATATAAGATCATACCAGAGGATTAATATTATAATATATATATATATATAAGTAAATCATAATTCCTATAAAAAACGTTATAGAGAAATCAATAATTCTTTAATCAATGCATGAAATATTTAAGCAAATAAGGATCGAACATAGTCAAACACAAGTATTATTTCAGAAAACATCATCATTTCATTACTGTATTAATTAAATCAATTATTTTTGAGAAATTTTCAACCATAAATAAAACCAAATATAAAATAAATAATATAGACAATTTTATTCCAAATAACATACTCAAAGCAATGATTTTTCATGTTAAGCATTTCCAAGGAAGAATACTAACTTCAATGAATACCTTTTCCCTTATCCACCTTCTCTTACTATATTTAATTTGTTTAATTAGTTTTAGGCATGTAAAATATTCATAAGAAACATTAATAATTAAAAAAATACATTATCAAACTATCTAAAAAATATTACGAGGAAATGGAATGAATAATAACACAATCACATGTGAATCCACACAACAAATCTATCCAATTATTTAATTATGTATTATTATCTTTTTACATATCATTTATTCAACCATTGTAATAAAAATCATGATAAAACCTCATTTACACATAATATAAAATAGAAGACTCAAATCCCCTACCTCTATACGAAGATTCAACGTTCACTAAATGAGAATACAATGATATATAAAGAACACCAACATGAAATATCATGATGAACCCACAAGCCCTAAATATATCATCCCATCATGAGAAATCCAAAAATTATCGATAATGAAACAATAAAATAAATGAGAGTATAAAACTTATAAGTCTTATAAATAAAGAATAGACAATGAAGAGAAGTAAACGAGGAAAAAGGATACCTCAGATCAAAGGTAGTCTCCACATAATCAAAATTCATAATGATAAATTATAATGGTCTAGGTTCATCCAAAATGATCCCAAAACTATCTAAGGTTTGATAGTTGGTGGAAATGTAATGAATTCAATCAGAACAAATAATTTATAGGAAAACCTCGAAAAAATAGTATCATGGAATGGTGAGGATTCATCATGCTACAAAAATCCCATATATAAAGATCATGATTGAATATTCTTATAAGAATCCCCCTTTCTCTCATAGTTAATAAACATTTCTTCAATGTGAACCAGGAGGTTAATGACGTGTTGAAGGGTGTCATGCCACAATGTTCAAATCCCCAAAAATAGTAGCTTGAATCCCCCCTTCTTCCTCATCTCGATTAACCTAAGAACAAGCTCATAGTGTATCTCAAACACCATGAAACAATGAATCTTAGAGAGGAAGAACCAAGGAACATGACCTATAAATATTTGAAGTGTGATAAATATACTTCATGTTCTGAAAAAAAGAGTAAAAGTTAAAATGTAAGGGTAATAAATCCATATGTAAGGTTTACCTATGACATATAAAGATTTTAAAATTTACAAATTTCTCTACAATACCCTCATGTAATTACCAAAGTCTATCACACCATGATCAGACCTCACAACTTATTCCCCAAGTCATGACAGAACTCTATACTACAATACATATAATCACACAACCAAACATCCTTCAAAACATGATTCATCTGGGAAACTATAAAAACTCATTCTATCCACCACATTACTACCAACAAACATCTTTGGACTCCCTCAACACTCGAGATATGAAAAATGAAAGGTTTAGGAAAATACAGGCCCTTACAATTAGAATACAAGTATACCTAGTAGTATCCATTACAAAACCTCTTATGAAAATGTTGTAGAATAATACTAAATACCTAGTGAATAAATAGTGAATTAACTCATTATATAAAATTTTCCATATAAGATCCCAATATCACCAAGTTTCACTCACCAAATATCACATAGGACTATGTAACAAAATATTAAAATCATAAGTACGGTAGGGTACCTCACTTCCACATTCTTATTGAACTTGTCACCCTAAAACCCTATCGTCACATGCCCTAGAGCTTCTATACCCTTCATAATTCACACTAAAAATCCATTTATGAACATCACTACCGCATCCATATATTCATATCCACAAATGGACACCACGAACACATCACCATTACATCTACATAATCACATAGTAAAATTGAGAGCCATTAAAACCCATGTAAATACACATTATAAATTAATCCCTTATAGCCCATGTATATATACACATGTGATAAGAATAAGCTATTATATCCTAGATACATGCATACACTATAACCTTAAGCTACCACAACCAATATATACATGTATGTTATAACTATGATCCAGTAAAACCCATATGAGAACACATCATATAACCTTAAGCCATTATATCCCAAAAAAAAATCATAGTTACCATAAAATGTATATAATAGAGAGAGAGAGATGTAGGGGGAGTTTTTACCCATCCATATTCATGAAAACCTAGATGTTGGGTTGAGTCCTGATACCTAAAGATAATTATGAGCATTGGTCAGGTTATCTGACCCAAGCTGTAACACATAAGAAATAACAAAACACAATAGATATATAATAAAACAAAACAATTATAAGAGTAACAATCCAACCTAAGTCTCAAATATTAATTAACCTCCCTCCTGATAACCCAACATCTAACACTAACCACTAAGAAGATAATAATACCCTATGTGAACAATAATCATCATGATTAATCTCTATAAATTATCATTTATTATTAATAAAAATTTAATCATTTTATATTATACCATCATCAATTCTAGATTAATATTCACATTAAAAATCTAAATCCAAGTTACTTTTATTCAACATATTATTCTTCTATTACCACAAAACAATCTCATTAATTATTTAAATATTTACCTATTAAACTTTATCATTTTGAATTTTATCATTAAATAATAATAACCTATCCCCATTAATTAATTTTTTAGTAATTTTATAATTACATAACTCTGGTATGCTAAGATAAAAATACTCTTCTATAATGAAATGTAATACTATAGATCACTAAAGAAAAATGTATCCATAAAATAATAATAAAAATGCATTAACTACCACCATTATCTCCATACAACTACCACAAATCCATCCCCAACACTTTTCCATGACAACCATACCATCCCACTATCATCCAAAATAGTCTACCACTACAAAATATCAAAAATCTCTCCAAAATCACATTTCAAACTAAACTAGAACTAGGTTTAAATTTAAAACATATAAAGAGATCTAATATTCAAAAATATATGGTTGTAAAATCATAATAATGTAAATAAAAAATTTCAATAAATAATTTACACTGCTTCAACCAACGCACACAAAGCTTAAATCATATAAGGACTAAACATATCAAGGTACTAATATTGATTCCAACAAAAAAATATATTTTCTTATTGTATTGAAAATTATTAATCAATTATGAAATGGTTTAACAACCATCAATTATGAAAATCTAGTGATCATTAGAAGTGTCTAATATGAAATAAATATTCATAAAGTGAAGCTATGATATATTAAATAATTCCTAAATTTTATATTGACAGTTATTAGTAAAATTACCAATATCTGTTTCATATTAACATCTTTATTTTTCTTAATAAATTTAGTTACGATATTCAAAAATTAAAATCACAAAAATAAACTCACATGAAATCTATGAAATAACTAAACCAATAATGTAACAACTCTATATTTTATGATATATTTCTTTTTAAATAGTCTCAATTTTCTCGATATCTTGTGATACACTGATCCTCAAGTATAAATGGATCATAATATAGTATACCTTAATAACATAGCTGTAAAGTCGGTTGTATAAATAGGAATAAAAATATTTTAAAAATATATATAATTTTTTTTTATAAAAGAAATATAATTTTTACTAAAATATTTATATGTTTCAAAAATATATTTTTTCCTTAAAATGGTTTTTATTTATTTTTGTAAGAAAATAAAATTAATAGTTTTTTCCTTCTTTTAGAAAATGTATTTAATGAAATGAAATTAATTTTTGAAATCAACATGTCGAAATTAGCTTAGAGGTAATTTTTTATAATTTTTTGAAAAGATTAATGTTTAGATAGATAATGATAATATTTTATTTTTATTAGAAATTTTGTTTTCGTTTAAAGCATTTAAAAATTTAAACTTTATTTTAATATAATTTTAAATGCAACATTAGTTCAATTATATTATGATTAATCCAATTTATACTATTGGAATAAACATTATACTAAATTTTTATTTTAAACCTTTTTATACATGATAAAAAAATTCTTCAGAAACCCACTTTTCATCATATTTGCAGGTTTTATTTTAAATTAAATAATATAAATTCTGTGAATTGAGTTTGATAAAATGGATTCCAATTTTAGAATTAGAATAATTAATATTAGGTATTAAGTTAAACTTATTTTCTTGGTCCTAATGAATTATTCAAATAGTAAATATATGTTACTATGGTTAAGGTTAAAATAGGTTTACCAAGGGTTAAACTAAATAGATAGTGGTTAAAATTATATAAAAACTCATCTAAATTCTATTATTTGGACATATTTTGACCCTATATCATAAAATCTTAAGTATTATTCCATTTTAGATCTATTTGGAAATAAGGTTATATTTAATGAATATATATGATATAATAATGATTCTGTAAAAGTTAATTATTATTTACATTTCTTTTGTTCCATCCATCAAAAAATGAAAGCAGGGTTTATGCGTATCTATGGCTTAACATCTCTATGAACAATGCAAGTTATTTTTCTATATATAAATTTTATGGATGACTCAAAATATATATATAATTAATATATATGATATTTATATCATGATTAACATTCTATAGATGATGGAGAAATGATCAAAGTACAAGGACCAAAACTACCAAACTAAAACATACATAAAAAACAAAGCACTTATCACCCAATATAGTGATTTTAATATATAATTGTTAATAAATAGATGATAAAAGGTTATAAGTAAGTCATATATGGTATTATATATATGAGTATGGTTCGTGAAAATATTAATAATAAATATATATTTATTATATATTAAGTTCAAAAAACATATGGAGAAAGTCAAACCTAAGGAAATGGTTTTATATTAGAATCTCATTATTTATCCAGTTTGTTTATGACTATGATTTTGATGATGAAATTTCATGATATACCTCTCAAGAAACTCATGATTTTTCTTCTAATATGTTTATTTCTAGAGATGAATTTTTTCCATTTCATATTCCTATCTTTAATAAGTCAATTGATTAAAGTAATTTTTTTAAACCAATATGACTTTATATATATCTTTTTATTAAAATATATATTTTTCCATATCCATGTTTTATAAAAAATGTTTTCAAGAAATTTTTCAGTATTATAATATGATTGTTTAAATTCAAATTTACCTAGAATTTACATTTAAAAAATGTTCTAAAAAGAATCCTAAAGTTATTTTCTGAATGATGTACTTTTGGAATTATTTTAACAAATTCCAGAAAGAATGTTTTCTTTTAACTTATTTGATAAGAACTACATTTACTACCATCAATAATACTAAATTCTTTCAATATTAACTTACAAATTTTCAAGTTTTTTTCAATGAATATATTTTCCTTAAGAAATGTTCCATATGATTTTTAAAGGAATTTTACATTTATGATGACATCCTTGGATGTTACATAAATTTATACTAGGTATGTGAAGAAATGATACTATCCACATTCTTTTTCTGGATTGTTTATGTTAATGATGACAAGATTTTTGTGAAATCTGTTCTTTTTTCCATGGGATATTATATGATAAAATTTTTATGAAAACCATTTCCTTTACAATATTTATTATATAAACAGTGTTTTATGATCTAGTGGAAAACATATATATGATTTGAATTTTGTGATGGGTGGTCCTGAAATTATACATCCCTATAATTCATTGGGTAAATATTGACATATCATGAGATAAATAGAACCATAATTGGGAGTGAACCCAGTTTAGTAAGGGACTATATCTTCTATGCTAGTATTAGGAGTTAAACTTTATTACTATGATGGTTTGGTGAGTGAACTCAATACACTAGGATAATATTGTAAATGATCCTTTACTAATAAAGAAATGGTTTTATATGCTTATTTATATGCTAAAAATATATGTCTTATGCCAATGTTATGATCTCATGTATTATGTTCTTTGATTCCATTATGATTCGTGTCTAATGAATATCCAAGGATTATTCCATGACCCAAGATTATTATTTATGATATGTAGGGTATAGTTTTTTAAAATGTTATGATCAAGTTATCATGCCCTTATGTCCATGTTATGTTTTAGTTATCATTGATATCTCCCTTGTTTACCCTTACTGAGCATATGATCTAACCCTTTATTATGTTTCCTTTCCCAAGGTTATGAAGAAAGGTGATAAGTTTTATATATATAAGAAGAGTGATATTTATAAAGAACATAGTGGGAGATTATGTGGTTCACTTATAAACCAATTTTTTATGTATCCAAGTTTCCAAAGGCACTAGAACTATAAGATTAGAGCATGTATTGTTAAGATATTCAATAAATATTCATATATTAAGATGTGATATCTATGTATAAAAATTATGGCTCTCTATAGTTGGTATCATAGAAAATTTTAGTTACCTTTGGAAACTACTATGAGAACTCTTTAGTAAGAACACTTAGGATAATCCTATATATAAGAGAATATCTTAAGTGATGGTAAAGAAAAGAGTGTGTATTTTCATACCAAAACATTCCTGTCTTGATACTACATGTGGGTGGGATTTTCACACAGATGCATCCATGGGTAATAACACCAAAAAATAGTTGGTAGAGTATATATGGTCCATCATTGTATTGTACGGTGAGTGTTCCTTTACTACACACCTGGTTTGACACTCCCGTGTGATATAATTAGGTTAATTCAAATTTAATTTAGAAACTATCAAGAATTATTTTAATAGATAAAAATTATTACTAACCTAGGTAAAACCTAAAGTGTTATTGATTGAAATTAATTTTTCATGATTTATACAACCTATAATTTTTTCATGATTATATGGTTTTCCACTATGATTATAATTTCTTACACTATGTTTTTTTATTTAAATCAATGGATAGAATCTGAGGGAGTCATGCTATTGTTGAATGTGACAGATAATTAAATTATTGTCCTCCTAAGAAACCAAATGTTTTGGGATATGGAATGAAAAATATTTTTGTTAGGATTAAAAAAACAAATTCTCAAACTATGAATCTTGTTGAACTACCAAACATGAAATGGAGGGAATAATGTTATATTGATTCCTTAATAAGAGAACATCCACGTTATTTTATTCAGTCAATTGATCTACTAGTTTATAATAAATGGATCAACACCATTGAAAATATATTTTAATTTCTCTAGTTTTTTTAGAATCAAAAATTTATTTTGGTTATTTATCATTTGGAAAGTGAAGCAGATCAATGGAGGAATCTTATCAAGAATATGAGGCAACATTTAAAAATTTACTCCATGGAGTGAGATGAGTTTAGGTGATTATTTTTCTTTAAGTATTTTCCTTTCATTCTTTATATAAAAATGAATAATTAATTACTCGATCTAAATTAAAAGGATAATGAATCTATTGGTGACTTTGGAGAAAATTTTATAAGACATTAGAGGTACATTATGGGATTACCATCAAACCTAAAAATAAGTTTTATCAATTCAATAGTGGTTGAAAACCAAGTATCTAAAGGGTGTTATCCATAATGAACTTTAGTAGCTATGAAAAAATCATTCAATGTGATATCAAAATGGAAATATAGATTGGACTTACCCATCAATCTCATGGTTTTGATAAGACATAAAAGATTAAATTCAAAGGAACCTCTATAATCCTTAAAGAGAATATGATAATCCTTCCTTTATGCTTGAAGTGTGGAAGGGAACATGGAGGAAATTATCTTAAGGGGATTGGTGCATGTTTTAATTTTGTAAAGGATGGTAATCATGTAATCAAATTCCATAGTGATGGGAAGAAGTTATCCAATTATGGAGGAAATCACCAAAAAAATGCACCACCCACACTGAAGTGTTTCAAATTCCATGAGTATGGTAATTATGCTAACCAATGATCAAATATAAAGGTTAATGATGATGATCAATATTAGTAACCTATTAATACAGATGAAAAATGAAAATATCATGAGATAACTATTGATGATGTGAAAATAAATTAGTGAAAGTTATATTTACTATCCACTCTATAAATTCTATATTATTATTTGATTCTCGATCTAACCACACCTTTATATCTAATTAATTTACCAAGTGTATCAGAGTAACACCTCAATGATTAAATTTTGAATTATTAATGAAAAACCCTAATGTTATAATGATTGTACGTCAACAATATGATTCTTCTACAATTTAAGTTTGTGATAATTTTCTTCATGGAAATCTATTTATTCTACCTTTATTTGAGTTCATTGTTATTTTTTGAATGGATTGGACTTTGTTACATAATTACCATATCAATTTTGAAGAGAGGGAAGCCACATTTGATATTCTGAACCAAAATATAATTTTCTATCAATGAGATGATAAATATCAATATCCAATGGAAATTTCATCAATTTTATGTGTTATTATTCCTATTTAAAATTAGTTTTTATCTCTAATGTTTTTGGAGAAACTCAACATCGATGACATGACTATTGTGTAATACTTTGTTAATGTCTTTCCAAAAGATTTTCCTAGTATCTAAATAAATCATGAAGTTGAGTTCTAAATATAACTCATACCTATGGATAAACCTAATTCAAAGACTCTATATAGAATATCCACAATTGAGTTATAATAATTAATGAAGCAACTCCAAGATAATCATGAGAAGGGATTCATTCAGATAAGTGTGTCACCTTTGGGTGAACCTTTTATTTTTATTGAGAATAAAATGGATCAATGGGATACTATATTGATTATCTGAAACATCAAAATATCTCAATCAAGAATAATTATCATCTTCCTTGTATCAATGACTTGTTTTATCGGCTGCATGGATCTCAACACTTTTATGAGATTGATATTCATTATGGATGTCATCAATTGAGGATAATAAGAATGATATACCAAAGACAATATTCCATACAAGGTATGTACACTATGAATATATATTTATTACATTTGGACTTACTAATTACCCTAATATATTCATGTATTCAATGAATAAAGTCTTTAGATATCTACTTTATTAGTTTTTGGTAGTCTTTATAGATGATATCCTTAAATATTAAACTAAAATGGAAGATAATGAAGATCACTTGAGGATTTTACTAAAGACCCTAATGAAGGAGAAGATATATAAAAAATTTAAAAAGTGTGAATTGTGGCTACCGAAGGACTCATTTTTGGGTCGTATAATCTTATGAGTTCTTATTTCAGTGGATCTATAAAATATAAAAGTTGTTAAACATTGGACTAGACTAACCACTGTGATTGATATTCATAGTTTTGTTGGTTTGGATGTATATTTTTGGTGCTTTGTGGATACTTTTTCACAACTACATAATCCACTCACCATTTTAACTCAAATCGGATCCAGGCTCCTTTGGACTGATGAATGTGAATAAAATTTCAAAGAACTAAAGAGAAGGTTAGTCAACACACCTATGCTTACATTACCCTATAGTGGAGGAGAGTTTGTAATCTATAGTGATTCATCAAATATGGGATTGTAATGTGTACATAAGTAGAATTATGTGAATATAGATTATTCCTCATGAAAATTGAAGGTTCATGAGAAAAATTAATCAAATCATGATTTGGAGTTAGGTGTAGAATGGTTTTCAATAAAGATATAGAGGAATTATTTTTATGGTGAAATGTGTTTTATAAATAATGATCATAAAATCTTGAAGTATATATTTACATAAAAAGAGTTGAATTTGAACCCAAGAATATTGTTATAATTAATCAAAGATTATGACTTCTCAATTTATTACCACCCTGTAAAGGTGAACAAGGTGGTAGATTCTCTGGGTTGAATGGATTATCCTATTATATCTATAATGAAAATAAAAAAGTTATAATATTTTTAAATTTTTAAAGGATGTACCTGGAAATCATAAAGGAATGATAGAAACATTATATTTCTCAAATGTGTGTTCAACCATATATACAAGTGAATATTATAAAGGCACAGAAGGAATACGTGAAAGTATAGAAGAAGATGATAAATGTTCTTGAGTTTAACCTTGATTGTGATGGAATGATAAGGCTCCAAAACTTTGTATGTGTTTTGTAAATACCATATTTCAAGAAGGATCTTTTGTATGATGCTCGTAGTTCATCATTATGTATTCATCCTAGAAGTATGAATATGTTTTGAGATATGAAAGAGTATTTCCAGTGAGATAATATGAAGATAGATATTATTAAGTATGTATCTTATTTCTTGGTATGTTAGTAAGTTAAGGTTGAGAGACAGAATTCTAAAGATATTTTATAACCATTACCCAAACCAAAATTGAAATGAAAAAACATCACAATGGATTTTGTCATCGAGATCCCTAAAATGTATAAAGGTTATAATTCTATTGGGTTTGTAATCAATCACCTTAAAAATATATCACACTTCATTTCTATAAAATAATATTTATCTCTTGATCTGATTTCTAGAATATACATTAAATAAGTGTCAAGGTTATATGGAGTACCACATTCTATTGTATCTGATTAGGATATAAGGTTTACCTAAAAGTTCTATAGAATCCTTAAATATGATCTAGATATAGAGTTTTGTTTTTTTTACATATTATCATCCTCAAACATATGGTCAATCTAAGAGAACCATTCAAACTCTAGAAGATATATTGAGATATTTTTCTCTAGAATTCAAAGGTGGTTTTGGATCAACAGCATCATATAGTTTAGTTTCCATACTACAATATCTTTTTACTCAAGAATTAATATGGACCCTTATATGGATGTCTATGTTAAGAAGTTCATAAATCCTATATGTTGGGATAAATATATAGAAATAAATCTATTGGGACTGAGCTTGACAATGAAATGGTAGAGAGATTAAGAACCATTCAATAACACATCAAGGTCGCTCAAAGTTGAAAAAAAGTTATACCAATAATTTTTTATGACAATTGGAGTTTGAATTTGGCGATAATGTGTTTTGTGAATTTACCCATGAAACAAAGTTGTATGGGATTCATAAAGAAAGGAATGTTGAGCCTTAGGTATATTGGCCCCATTGATATTCTTGATTGAGTAGGGATGGTAGCTTATCACTTGGTGCTACAACAAAACCTCTCTGAGGTTCATAATATATTTCATCTATATTTACTGAGTAATTACATACCTAATCCTTCACATATACTTAAATCAAAGGCCATACTACTGGATTATGATCTTTCCAAAGAAGAAAAACTAGTTTAAATCTTGGAACGCAGAGATAAAGTTCTACAAAAAAGGATTTCTCACCTAGTTAAAGTTATATGGTGAAATCATAAATTTAAAGATGCTACTTGAGAACTCAATGATGTAATGAAATAAATATATCATCATTTTTTTGTATCAATGTGACATAATTTCATGGGAAAATTTAATTATAAGGGGGGTATAATTTAACAACCTAGTATTTTAAGAGATATTTAATTTTAAATAAATTTAATCTCTTCGATAGCCAGTGATACACATAACCCCGGGTTTAAATCAATTGAAATATAGAATAATTCTATAAACCATACATTAAATTGGTAGTTTGAATATTAATAACAAAATTTTAAGAATATTTATAAAGGGTTTTATATAAATAAAATATATTTATAGTAAAGTATTTATATGTTTCAAAAGGATACTTTCCTTAAAATGGGTTTTATTCATTTTTGTGAGGAAATAATAATATTAATTTTTCAAAACTTTTATAAAATTTATTTAAAAAAATTAAATTTATTTTTGAAATGAACAGATTAATATAACATAAGATTTAAATATTGATAATTTTCTAATAAGATTAATTTTTCTATTAATAATGAAAATAGAGTTTTTTATAAAAAATTGTTTTTCATGTAAAGAATGTATAAAGTTACATTTTGTTTTAAAAAGGTTTTAAAAGTAAAATTAGTTCAATTATATTTTTATTAATAAAATTTATGTAATTTTAATCAATTTTATGTTTAATTTTGATATAAAACCTTTTGTTATTAAGAAAAACTTTTCTTTGGAAACCAACTTTTCATTTCATTTGTGGGTTTAATTTTAAATTATCTGTTTCCACTTATATTAATTTAATTTGATAAACTTGATTAAATATTTGAATTATCATAATTAATACTAGGTAATATGTTCAACTTAATTTTTTTATCATAATGAATAGTAAAAATAGTAAAAAATTGTTACCACAATTAAGGTTAAAACAAGTTTACCAAGGGGTTAATCTAAATATATAAGTTTTAAAATGACCTAAAAACAGGTCTAAATTATATTTTATAGAAATATTTCAATCCAAAAGCATATAATTTTCGATAATGGTCCATTTTTTATCCATTTTGTATGAAAAAAATGTTAATATATTTTATTATTTTAAAAAATACCAAGTGGGTCCTCTCCCCACTTATAAAAGAACACCCCATATCCTCTCATATCCACACTTAAAGATACATTTATCTCTGAAAATAACTATCCAAATACCTTCTTTAAAACCATACACATGTCCTATATTTCTTTTTTTAATCCTAAAACTATCCTAGTAAGTCTTTAGGTACAAACCTAAAGAGGTTGTCTGATGAAAAGGTATAGATCTTAACCATGTGCTTTCATTTTATTTCTTCTTCTGGGAACAATAAATATTATTAAACCATGATGTAATAATAAAAATATTATATTCAATATAATTATATTTTTTTAAGTCTATGTCATAATCTATATTCATCTCTTCTTCTATCAAATGGGAAACGAAACTATCGATCGTGTGTACGACGAAATATCGCATTACAAATCGATGTAATTCGTTTTCCATCACTGCCTATCACTAGTGGATAGAATGAGGAATTAAATGTATATATATGATATTTATGACATATTTATACTTATTTAACTATAATATCACATCTGACTTCTTTTCATCTAATCTTTTGGAAAAGGATAACGTCGCTCGGGCGTACGTTTGGACTGCCACCTCCACGAATCAATGTGATTTGTTTTCATTTTATTTTGACATCGATGATAATAATTATATGTTTAATGAATATGTATGATATATATGGTATAATAATTATTATTTAATTATTAATTATTAATGACATTTTTTTATAAAATACATCAACAATGGAAACATTGTTCATGCGCATGTACGAGATACTACATTCATGAATGGTGTAATTAATTTTTCTCTCTCTAAAATTTATGGATGTTTATAAATAAGTATATAATGAATATATATTATATTTTTATCATGATTAAAATTATGGATATTATTAAATGATTATCAAATAATAAGGAACAAAACTACCAAACCAAAAAATATATGAAAAACGAAGCAGTTATCACCTTAAACAATGATTTTAATAAAGAATTATTAATAAATTGATGATAAAAGGTTATAAGTATGTAATATATGGTATAATATATATTATTATGGTTTTTTAATATATTTTTAAAATATTATATTTATTATATTTAGTTTAAAACACATAAGTTGGAAGTCGGACTAGAGGTAACAGTTTTATATTATAATCTCATTGTTTATTTGGATTGTTTATGATTATGTTTATAATGATGAAATTTCAGGATATAACTATCATTTAACTTATAAAATTTATTCCCCTATGGATATTTCTAAATATTAAATTTTTTCCTTCATTTTACTATCTTTAAGAACTCAATAGACTGAAAGAATGTTATTACAGAAAACCGACTTATTTCTATATTCGATTGAAAATCCTTTTTCATATATATCCATATGTTTAAAAAAAATCAAGAAATTATTAAATATTATAATATTATTTTTAAAATTCAATTTTAATCATGTTTCTATTTAAAAAAATGGTTTAAAAGGAATATTTATGTCATTTTTAAAATGAGGTACTTTTTTATTTTTTTATAAAAGTGTAAAAGAATGTTTTTTTAACTTACAGGACATGAAAATAATTTCATACCATCATAACCACTCAATTATTTAAAAACTACATTATAATTTTTCATGTTTCTTTTCAAATAAATACTTTTCCTTAATATTTGGGAAATTTTTAGATTTTAAATAAGTGATTTCAAATAGATAAGGTCATTTTCTTGGTGAAATGTTCCAAGTAATATTTTAACGGCATTTTACATTTATGATGACAACCTTATATGTTGATTAAATTTATATTGGGGATATGATCAAATCTTCCTTATTCTTTCTCAAGATGTTTTATTCTTATAATGACAAGATGTTTATGAAATATGTTCCTTTTCCATGGGTTATGCTACACGGAAATATTTGTGAAACCCATTTATTTTTCATGAGTTATGATATGAAGAATGTTTTATGATATTATAAAACACATATGTATGATTTTCATTATGGGATGAGTGTGCTCAGAATTATATATCCCTCAAATTTATAGGGTAAATATTAATATCTCAAGAGTTAAATTGGTATAAAATAGAAAGTGGACCCAGTTCAGTAAGGAACTATGTCAACTATGATAATCTTAGGAGTGAACCTTGACTACTATGATGGGTCAGGGAGTGAACTCAATCCAAAATGATATTCTTGGAAATGATCCTTGAATAATAAGGAAATTATTTGTATTCTTATGTGTATGATGAATGTCTATGTCATATTCTAATGTTATGCTCTCATGGTTATGTAATTTGATTCCTTTGTGATTAATTTATTATGAAATATGAATTTTTTTCCATGACTCTGAATTTTGATCTATGATATGAAGGGTATGGTTTTTAAATGTATGATCATGTTCTCATACCATTATTATCCTTTTATGTTTTAGTGATCATTGGTATCTCCCTTGTTTACCCATACTAACCATATGAGTTCACCCTTTATTGTGTTTCCTCTCCCAAGGTTATAATGAAAGATAATAATTTTTATATGTCTAAGAAGGGTCATAGTTACAAAGAAATTAGTGGGCAATGATGTGGTTCACTTATGAACCAGTAGTTTATGTGTCCATGTTTCCAACTGCACAAGACCTATAAGATTTTGGCATTGATATTTATGATACGTAATGAATATTCATCTATTAAGATGTGATATCTATATATAGAAAGTATGGGTTTCTATAAATAACCTATATATAATAATAATCACATGAAAAACAAAACTCTGATTTAAATTTAATAAATTTTTGGTTCATTATATTAATTTGGTTCATTCCACTCTTCACTAACTAAAAACTAGATCATGTTAATCCCACACTAACAAATAATAAAATAGGATAATACTTGAATCCCTTACCATAATACAAAGATTTAATGTTCATCAAACATGATGAGATATCAACTGATGGACACCAATAGAAAACCTCATAAAGAACCCATGAACCCTAAGGATATATTCCATTTCGAAACCTCCATTAATTATCAAGGAAAACTATAAAAAATAAAATAATAAGATTTTCCTAGATTGGAAGTAAAAATGAGAGAAGAAAGAAGATAATGAAAGAGGAAAAGATATACCTTATATCAGATTTATTCATTTCACAAATCAAAGGCCTAGGGATCAATCACAAAATAATAGGTTTATCAAAAATGATCCTAAACCTAACTAGGGTTCAAGAGGAGGAAATATAATTAATTTTAATGGAACCATGAATTTATATATAAATATAAAAAACATTATTTAATGGATGATAAGTATTTATCACACCACAATTATCCCAGGTCTGAAGATTGTAACAATATATCTCCATGAGAACCCCTTTTCTCATGGTTAATGATTGTTTATTTGATGAAAATAATGAGGACCATGATATGGATAATTGTGTCACGCTATAGTGATAAAACTCTTGGAAATAATTGTGAAATTCCTGAACTTATATAAAAATCTGATCAAACATAGGCTAGGATCATTTCACAACATATGAACCATGATAAAATAAATCCTTGTGAGGAAATAAAAAGTAACTCAATAACCAATAATTCGAATCTCAACTCCTATAATCACTGTGAAATTGATCCCAACATGAGGTTAAACCAAACCTCATGTATGATTAAATTAAATCTAACCAGAATTTCATGCCACGACAAGACTCTACATGTTGCAATGGATACCACATAGGTTCAACTAAGCAGAATTCATGAAATACTAACTCATAGATATCACCTTATAAAATAAAAACATAATATCTCTCGAAACCCAACATGTTATAGCACAACACATCACGCCAAAATAAAAAATACCCACTAAATAAAGAAATTTAAAACTCCTATATTCTTAACCCAACAATATAAGAAAAATATCATGTCATAACACTACACCTCACATTTTAGAAAACAAAAGGTCTTACTATATAAAGAAAATATTAACTCTCACAACTTTATTCCAACACATGAAGATAAACTTCATGATGAAATATAACACATCATTCCATGACCAATGAATCCCCACTATACATAGAAATACTTAACTTTCATGACTTTAACCCCACATTATAAGACAAACCTCATGCCTTAATCCAATATTCATGGCATGATACATAAAAAACTACCAAAAACTTTTATTCAACTTGAAGACTACCACAAGACATCCTTAGATTCCCTCAAAACCCATGAAACGAAAAATCACGGGTTTAAGAAAAGATGGGAATGTACACCACCTATGATAAATCTTATCATAACCAATGATAGAGTGTAAAAACACATGATTGAATGAATCATATACTGTGACTAAACCAGTCATATCCTATGACTATATAATATAATTAATCACGTATTATTATATATTATATCATAAATTAATTAATAGTGAACCGACAATTAATTTTTACCCATATTATATAATAATTTTTTATATAAAAAAATACTTATGATATATATGTTATTTTTAAAAAAGTATAAGAACGTGTTGAATTGTTGATGAAAGTTGATATCATATCACCGATGAGTTTTATAGAATCATTACATGTCCAACACAATAAAATAAACCAAATTGAATGAATTATTTATTATCATCGAATCAACATGAAATGAAAAACATAAAACTAAATAGGTGTGCGTCATTTTTATTGAGCTCTATCATGATGGATGTTTTTGATGAAGATCATAAATAAATATCTAGTAGTATCTCTCCTATACAGGTAGTGAACCTATAATGACTTGGGTATTTTTACTCGTTACTTTTTGGTGGTTTTGGGTGATAAAGGCATTAAGAGGAGACTTGAGGAATGAAATGGGTGTTTTTTCCTAAAATATCATTTAGAAGATGTGTTTGTGACAAGGAGATATAGGTTGTGGAATTGTGGAGGCCATTAAAGAATGTCTATAGATCTCTTGGAGTAGGGTTCTTCTATGTTTTACATAAAGGTAAACTCTATTACCCTTATGTAGGACCCCTCAGTTACCCTTACATAGGACCTGCTACCTTGCGTGTAGGTATCCTAATTCTGAATTTCGAATTGGTAGTGTGTAAGGGTCAGTCTAATTTATCATAAGGATAAATTACAATTTTTTTAGTGTAGTAAATTTCTATTGACGTGGTGAAGTGTAGGGGGAGTTTTGGTTATGGTGTGTAGGTGATATATGGTGTGGAATCATAGAGAGGCTAGTTTTGGTGTCCTTATAAATCTAATGAGAGTTCTATCATGGCCTAGTGTTGTGTAATCCATTGGGGAGCTGAACCAATGTTAATTTCAGTGTAATACATTATCTTGCACCAGTGTTTGGGTCAAAACCTTTTTCACTATAGAGTTATATTGGGTGTTGTATCATGGTCCCTTTAAAAATATACTGGGAATAAATTACAAATCCCATTAAAAACTTACCACTCATAATAATTTTTCTCAACACTTGGGTGAACTTAGTGTGTCCTTGGGAGGAATTTATATCCAGTTTTGGTTTATTTAATTACAATATTCAAGAGATTGATTCTTGTAAATCTATGGTGAGTTCCCTTCCCTTTTCTATTCCTTATCATTCTTATTCTGGAGAATATTGTGGTTGTTAGAATTGTTGGTTTGGGAGATTTTGTGATAAGAGATTGATGGGTAAACTGTATTTTAGGTTTTTATGGGTTACATGGTGTGATCTCAGTCTTGTGATCATCATAATATTTACCAAATCTTGAGAAAAAAGAAAATAATACTTAATTGAGGTAGGGAATCTGATCTCTCTTCTTATCTTGTGCATCTATGAAATTAACATGTTTTCCCTTCCATTAGGTGGATGGTATGATGTAACTAAAAAATATAATGATATAGATTGAATTAAATTTAAGTGGAAGGGTGAATTCACATATATTTACAAATTTTATGTTATTTATATTATTGTTCCTTTCCTTGAACATGAAAAACTATTGTTATTTGTGACAACTATGAATTTTGAACCCTCACTATGATTGATTGTTTGGATTAAAAATTCATAAAAGTTTAAGTACTTAGATATGGAAATGAATAATTTGTGTGTAAATTTAGAAATTCATTGAATGTTTTCTTGGAAAAGATGGTGAAATATTATGGAAACGCAACTTAAATTAAAATTGTGGAAACGGTTGGGGATGAAGTCTAATGTTATTTGTTGTTGGTGTTATTATTGTTATTCTTGTTATTGGGTGTTTTATTGGGGACTATGTGTCCATGGTTGTGGTTGGTTTGGGTATGGAATGTGTTGAGTATGTGAGGTTGTTGTTGGTTAGCATGATATATATTGAAGTTTGGTTTTTGGTGGCTAGTTAGTGGTTTCTATTGAGTGAAGGTTGGACTGATATGATGTAATTAGCGTGGGCTATAATGTTGGTTATGGTGAGATAGTTTGGATTTTACACTGTGGGGTATGTTTATACTTGTTAGGAATCTATGGAATGTGGTTGGTAATGAATAATGTAAAATTACATGGGATATGAATGAATGGTAATGTCTAGTAATGATATATAATAAATTGAATAAACGGTTAATGGTAGAAATTAAATATTGGGTGTTCTTAAGAGTGTTTTTCCATTAAATATGGAATATAGGGGTTAAATAAATGGAACATGGTTGGTAACTAGTAAATATAAAAATGGTTGAATATGAAAATAAATAATGTAATTGTGGGGTGGGTTATGGATTATTTTCATGTAGAGTTTCATTTTAGTGGTGGTCGTAGTTAGTGATAGATATCATTGGGTTTTATAGTAGTATCATGGTGATGTTATGGATATTGATATGAACCCTTATTTTGGTAATGGCATGGGGATATCTATTATTGTATTTCTATGTGATTTCTAAATACACCCCAAATGAGTTGTATATTTTTACAAATTCCCAAATGTTTTGGATTGTAGGTGTTTTCCAAAATATTGAAGTTTGCAAGGGTGTATGGGTAACATCCCCATATCACTCATTCTCTATTTTTTATGTGGTATAAAGTGATGATAGATTAGTTAATTTAGATTCCTAGTGGTCATAACTTTGTTGGAGGCGATGCCTAGCGATGATGGATTAGTTAGTGGTGATGATTTATGACAAAGGCTTAGTTTTTGGGATTCCAAATGATGTGGAACCAGTTGGTGGGGATTCCAAGCAATGATGGATTTCCAGTTGGTAGAAAATTTTTATATGATGGGTAGTGGAGGTCATTCATGGTGGGGGGAGGATATGTGGTTGATGACCTTCATGTTCATGATTCCCTACATCCTTGGATATATATATATATGTTTGGTATTTATGGAAGGGATGAATACATCGAATTTTGGGGCATGAGAGTAGAAAACTAGTTGGTAAGTGGTTGTAGGGCGACTTTCATTATGTTCCCTTGATATTATCTCACTATTATGGTTGAATTACTTGGTGAGTAAGTCCCTTTGAGGTTGGGGGTAGATTAATTGACCTGTTTAGGTGCATGTTATATTTTCTATTCATTAATTAGAGAATGAGTATGCTCTTCCAACATTTTCATTAGAGATATGTGGTATTATCCTACTAATTATATATGTTATTCTCACCCATATAACCTAAAATACATTTTAGGTTTCTATGAGGGTTTCAATGATAAAGTTGGACATCACTAGCTCGAAGGTTGGAGCTGTTGTTGAGTTTTTTCCTTAGGATTTCCCTTGGTAATGTTTTACTATATAGATTTTTAATTTTATTTCATGAAATTCTTTATGGAATATTTTTTTTATACTTATGATAAGTTTTTCATCAATGGTTTTTAAATTATATTCCTGAGATTATTGAGGGAAATTTCTCCCATTGTGTTCTTTATACCCTCAATGCAAGTCGCCAACACAAGTCCTATTGGATGAAGGATTGGGGGGTCACTACCTGCCTTCACTGCCAAACCAGTATGGATACCAATAGATTGTGGGGTCATGAAAGAGTGGTACCAGTGATTTTGGTTAAGATTTAGACCCTTGAATTTATTTCATGGGTTGGTAGGGAAACACTATCGGTTGAGCTTATCTCATGACATAGGCTAGTGAGACCAACCAAGAAATAAGATTTTAGGGGCACCAATGATCCAGCACACTAACCTTAAAGTTTTTAGGCCTACTAATTGAAGTGAAACTACTTGTAGGGTAGATACCTAATAGATGTTCACACATTATGTTTGATTAAGATTTTGATTGAATGGTATGGTGATGATAAATTAAAATTAACTAAATCAAACGAATCTCAATAAATTTCATGCTACCAAGTGTAGGGTTTTATTTATATTTCAATGTATAGATCATGAATTCCATCTACATGTAGTCTAGGGAGGAGAGGTTTATCTGGAAGATTCACTTGATTGTTAGAGGATCAATTAGACTAATGTGGATGAGATGTGGAAGAAAAAATTTCATGATTTCTATTGTTAGTGTCTAGAAATGAAAGAGGGCATAATTTATGATTTGGAAACTGGGTACTTGTTAGAGGATCTCAAGATTTAATCAAGTTTGATTTAATATTTATCTGAGTTTTGGGCTCTATTGGTAGTAAATCAGATGAAAGGGGCAGTATGTATGCGGTGGAATCTGTATCTTGGAGAGAGGAAAGAGGTGGATGTTTTTTTGGATAATTTCAAGAAGGAATTTTGTTCAATGTTATTACGGTTGGTGAGAAAGGAAATGAATTTGTAGGAGATTATTTCACTTCAGTAAGGGATCTTGAGCATGTAAGAGCTATGGATCAAGTTCAAATAACTTCTTCACTTCAATATTGATCATTTTCTAGATGATATGTATAGTGTGTGGCGTATCTAAGAGGCATTATGAACAGTGGACAAATATTCATTCACCTAATTTACACTTCCTAAGTATTTGTGGATGTAAAATATGCTAAAAGTGATAAAAAGGATGTATTAATAGGGTTCAGTTTCTTATGAGTAAGGTCTATAAAGTTTCTTGATATGTACAGCTTTAGGTGGGGGACACAAATGTCAAGGTATTTGAGGATCTGACCTATATAGAGTCGATATCAAAAGTATTTTTCACACTATTTAGGGGCCATAAGTTCTCAGGAATTTACTAGGGGTGTACCATTTTCATACTATTCCTACTAGATTCATTTTCAGGACAAGTCGCAGTGCTTGACTACTCAGGGAGGTTAGTATAGTATTGGCGGATGATCCCCCTTTCATCTACAAAAAAACAGTTTCCCCTGAGGCTATATGAGTAGTAGGGACTCCCAATACAGGTTCGTTATTTTGGTTAGTTGGTTAATCTTTATCTGAGAGGTGATAGAGGTGGTATAGGTGATCCATGTGATGGTTATAATCCTTAAGGACCCATACCGAAGCATGATCATACAGGCTATTAGTTGTGAGTAAATATACTCCTTTAGTTTGTCATGGAAATATCACATACATTTCATGAGGGAAACAAAGAAATGGATTTTTTATCTTCTAAAGGCAGTTTAGATGATCCCCTTCAAATTTTATTTAGCTCAGGCTCCACTCCCCTTGGTTGTAATTCTAATATCATGTAATAAATCTGACCCCTTAGGGACATTCTTTTGTAAAAATCCAATGTTTGGGGTGTTCTAGGAGGTAACAGTGGCCTAATTTGGGAGTTTTCCAAAAAATCAATTTTTCCAATGGTGACTCACAACGGTGAGTCAAGAATGTTGACTCGCTAACGGTGCCTTGCACCAGGAGTCTCCCAGTGGTGAGTCTTTCTATGGTAAGTCACTAAAAGGTCTCTCATCAAATGGTGGCTCACTGAATGGTAACATTGAATGGTGACACTGAATGGTGACACTGAATAGTGAAACAGAATGGTGGCTCACCGATTGGTGGCTCATCGAGCAGTGTCTCACTGAATAGTGGTTCACCATAAAATAGCTCACTGAATGGTGGATCATTTAATGAATCATCAAGTGGTGTGTCACCGAAAGGTTACACCATTGACTCACCTAATGGTGAGTCACTTCTGATAGTTTTCCAAATTTTGAAATTTCCTCAATTTCTCCTAGTTTTTCCAGTTCACTCCTTTTACGTTTTATTTGATGGGAACCGAGTTTAAAGCCTTGTTTGGGTGTTTCTAAAGGAATTTCAAAGGATATTAATTATATCTTAATATCCTAATGCTCTGGGTATTTTAAATAATCCAACCACATGGTCTTGGCCATGATCTAACTTTAACATCCATGAAACTATTTTTCATTCTATTGATATAAAATATGGCTTTTTCTAATGTCAAGGTCCTCTATTATCCTTTCTCCTACTGCGCAGAGAATTTTTCTTCCAAGAAAAGTTGTGTGCCTATGTTGTGGCCCCCATGTCTAGTTTTCCTTGTATTTTCCCTACTACTCACGCACCCCCTATTTTGGCACAAGGAAGAATTTTTGGTCACATGTTGTTCCAGGTAGGGATTTTCCTTCGTATCTCTTTTAATTGTGTACCAAGTGGGATGGGTATAATGATGCCTACTTATGAGAATTGTTGAATCCAAATTTAATAATGATAATTAGAAGTAATAAATGAGGGATATGGGAGATGTTGATGTCGATCAACTATTTTATTTGTTATCTTTGGTTGATGATTTGATATTTTTTGGCCTTGTGGTTTCTAAAAATCATTGTCGTTAGTGGTATTTTCCTCTGAATGGGTATGTTTTATAAATGTCTTTGTTTCTTTGTGAATAATTTTTTAAAATATCAATTTCATTAATCATGTATAACTAGTTAAATGGAATGGATTCCCCAGGATGAAAACCCTTGTGTGATCACCCCTTCTTATCAAAGGGGAATTTAAATAATAGTTGCCCAAATATGAATTCACCTTGTTTGATAGTTGTGAATGTGTTTATGGGGTCTTACTGGTGGTGTGATGGTATCATAGTTTGATATATTGATTGATTGTGGAATGGATGGACTTTTTGACTATTGGGACTACTTCTGGTTAGTGGTTAGGCAGTGGGGCTGCCTATTTGGGTTGTGTATGATTTCATGTTAATGGGTGTGATAAGTGGGGTGTTGTTGTGTAGTGAGGCTACTAGGTTTGGTTGTGAGGGGATGAATTAGGTGGGATAACATTGAATAATAATGTTGGTAATGTCAAAATAATAATGGGTGTTAAATGGGGAGGAAGAATGAAGTGGATTATTTGTTGTGTGTTTTGTTATGGGGAGTGTTTAATGGATTTTAGACTTCAGAGAACAGTTGCAGATATTTTGATTTTTAGTTTCCTGAGTAGGGATGGAATAAATGAATGAATGATTTGATAATGCAGAATAATAATTGGTTAAATGAATTGGCTGGGGGGATGTTTCAAATACGATCATGTAGTGAAGCGGTGCTCAAGTGACCATCATTTGTGGTGGGACATGCATGTTGGGGTGAAATAAGGGTGGTTTTGAGGGGAATTGTTGTATGTTTGGAATTCCATAGGATGGGATGAGTGTTTGTTACCTATATGTATATATACACTTGTATTTACTTATATTTTCTATACTCACCCCACCTGTGTTGAGAATTATGTACCGAACACCCCCATTATTATGGGGGAGGGTGTATTTCCCAGTATCTTAGTGGAAAGCTAGACGGTTGGTTACTGAATTTACTATGCTCCCTCTTATAGGAATTTATATCCCAAGATTCTATGGGCAATCTATAATTTTTTGACTTTTAATACTAGTTTTATGGTATTGGTTGTATGAGAGGTAGTTTATTTCCCAGGTTTATTTGGGATGAGGACCAGGTGTTTTCGGGTGAGACATGTGGTGGTTGTGGACCAGGTATCCATGGACAGGATGTGATGTGGTTGTGGAAAAGGTGTGTGCGGGTAGGTTGTGATAGTGGGGATTGTGGAAGAGTGTGGTTGTGTCGGGACGTTTGCTATTAGGGATGAATAGTTAACCAGTGGGAAGTGGTGCAGGGTACTTAAATATCTACATGCTTATTATATTACATTACTTGAATTGCATTATTTGTTGAGTGTGACTTGGTGAGGTTGGGGTGGATCGTATACTTTTTTTTGTGCTTTTGTGTTTCTGTTATTTTATCATAGGGGAATTAGTATGCTTCTCCCATTGTGCATGAGTGAATTTGGTTTTTCCCTACTGAGTATACTTGTATGATCACCCTACATACATAAAACTATTTTCAGGTTTCTCGAGAGATTACACGGACCGTGTTGGACCGTACTCGCTCGGATGTTGGGGACAGTTGTTGTGTCGCTTCTTAGTTTTATTTTGGTACTTAACTTGAAGCATTCTTTGTATTTTCAATAGTTTTACTTTAAGAATGCATGTGGAGTTGATTTTGGTTTATATATATATATGTATTGGAGTTGTTCGATGGTGGTACATCTTATCTACCAATATTTGTTACTATGAAAAGGGTAATTCTCCCTTTTTTGTGAGATTTCAATACCCTTGGTGTTGGTCGCCATCTCGGGGCCTATTCGATGTGGGATTCATGGGCCATTATCTCTCTTGGATCTTGAGAAAGGAAGGCCTCAATATCTTGTTATCCCTTCCCTCATCTTGAAGAAGGTGGGCCATGATAGAATGATATTAAAGGTGATGGTTGAGAGATATGATGAAGGTTTTTTAGGAATAGTGAATATTTCTTGGGTTGGTAAGGTAATAGTGTTAGGTGATCTTAGTGCATGACACAGGCCAAGGAATACTAGCCAGGACATGAAATTTTGGGCCCCTCATGTTCTGATGCAAGGAATATAAGATTATTGAACTACAAAGTGAGGCTACAATAATTGTGGGTTAGAGACCCTAAGAATGGTACATGCATGATGATGACTTGTGTTCTTTTTTTCTTGGGAATTTCTGGGAAATTAAAATAAGCAATGAGTTAAAATAAACCCTAAATAAAATTCATACTAATCGAGAATATGAGTTCTTTGTTTAAAATTTAGCTATGGCACCCAGTCATCATCCATGAGTGGCTTAGGGAGTGGAGTCACAATAGGCTAATCCGACCTATCGGTAGAGGGTTGATCCAATGGAGGAGGACAAACAGTGGAAAAAGACACTTTGTTCCTTTTAGCGACAGACACTGGGAAAGTACAAGTGAATCGTATCAGACATGGAGATGGAGAGTTGGATCGAGGAGCTGGTGATAACTTTAAGCTTGATCTAGGCTCCGATAGAGTACTGGGTTCCTCTAAAAGCAATCCAGATGAGGGGATCAACACGTTAGTGTTGGACTCTTTACCCTGGGGAGAGGAAAGAGACTGATGTTTTGTGGGATGACATTGAGAAGGAGTTTCCGGTAGGATTCCTTTCTTCCATGATGAAGGTATAGAAGAGGAAGGAGATACTCTACCTCTGGTAGGTTAGTATTTCAGTGAGAGAATTAGGGATCAAGTTCAAGGATCTTTTATGTTTTTCTTCATATTTCATTTCAGATGAGGAGTCTTGGGCGAGGATCTTAGAGGAGGAACTCTACCCTTCCCTTCAGTATGTGGTTACTCCCTTTACCCTGATGACATACTTAGAGGTTTAGAAGAAGGCTGAGGTAGTGGAAAGGTTGAACTTGTGAGGAGTTATTCAATGAGAGGGAAGTAAAATGAGTTCTTCAAAGGGTAATCTCATCAGTAGAATGTCTCTAGAGTTGGGGCCTTCTAGGTTTCAGCCAGCGGCAACCGACCCCACCAGTTTCAATTCTGACCCTATAGTCCTCGCCCTTTTCCCACAGGCCTCGGGCCGAGGTGTTTTACTTTAAGAGGTTGTGGGAACATCTAGGAATAGTGCATGACTCGAGCTCAGTATGGTGGAGGTGGGAAGATTTAGTTCCTGCCTCAACAGTAGATTCTATCCAATCCTTTCTAGAAGCATGGTCAATAGGACCCTACTCTACTAAGGGAGGATGGTACAGGAGGAGGCCAACCTCAGGGTGCTCTTCATAGACCTTGACCAGGGTGTGTTTGGGGAGGCGACCAATAAAAGAGGGTCAGAGAAGTTGGGTGTCGTCAATTTCACGCCATAGAGGGAACAGTTCTAGTGGGGCCAGATATTGTTTGAGGTACGCTCATTTTGTTCATCACTCTTTCCTGTGCTTTGTTTGATTCAAGAGCTTCAAAATCCTTCGTTTAACCTACTCTAGACCACACCTTGGGACTGGACATAGAGATAATTTATGTTCCCCTTGTGTTGAGTACACCAGTCGGAGGTTAGACCAGCTTGTTTGATGTTTCTTGGGGATATATACAAATGTTAGGGCCGCATAAATCCAGTGGGGACCTCTTCCTATTATAGAAGTAGACGTATGATTTCATCCTTGGAATCAATTGTTTTTTTCGATGCAGGATATTATCGACTACTTTCAAATAAGATTCGTGTTTTTAGACTTGAAAGGCCAGCTTGTAGCTTTCATTAGTGAGCAAAGCTATCAGGTGGGCAATCGGCGCATGGAGGCCCTTCTTTATTTGTTAGTCGATCTATCAGTGGGATCGATAGACAATGATATGGAGTGTACTCCTAGGGTCATTGGGGAGTTCATGGATGTTTTTAATGATGATTTTGTGACTCTACCCCCTTGACATGATGTTGAGTTTGGGATAGAATTAAAGCCCAATGATTTTCTGATTTTGATGGATCCTTATCAGATGGTTCCTTCTGAGCTATTGGAGTTACGGATCCAGATTGATGATCTAATGAGGAAGGGAATTATCCTGCCCATTGTGTCATCATAGGGGTTCTATAGTCTTATTTTTGAAGAAGGGAGATGGTGGTCTCAGAATGTGTATAGACTACCAGAAGTTGAATCAGGTAACGATCAATAACTATTACCCTCTCCTATAGATAGATGATCTTTTCGACCAGCTAAAAATAGTGAGTTGTTTTTCCAATATTGATCTACAGTCTGGATATCACCAGTCGAGGGTGAAGGAGGGTGACATCATGAAGACTTCTTTAAAGTGAAGTTATGGGAACTTCAACTTCATAGTTATTCCATTCGGTGTTATGAACACACCAGCCTTGTTAACAGGTGTAACACCTGAATATTTCATATTACGTTATATCTTCAAAGTAATTCAATAACATGCGCTACACGCAACACCGAGTTCAAGAACACCACGACTTACCAAACTAGCCATTCGAAAAGGTTATAATTAGTATTAAATTAATTTTGAATTTTATATATTCCATATAATTTTAAAATCCATATTTTGTGTTTCTTAGACATAATATAAGAAGAAATTCATTTTTTCAGATAAAGGAAGTACTTTTTAGAAAATTAAATTTTACGGATTTTTAATGGAGAACCCTTTTTAAATCCAATATTTGACACTTTTATATATTCAATTTGAAAAAATAAACTTCTTCTTCAGAACCAGTACATAAAAATTTATTTTCGATAAATTTTTGGTGTTTTTCTGAAAACCTTCATATTTGGGTGAATATTGAAACATACTAAATTTTAATTAAAATCAACTTTTTAACGAAAATAATTTATAGTGTTCAATTATAACTTTTAATGGTTTGGAATTATATTGGATTATATTTTTATTATTTAATACAGTGTTGGTCATTATAAGTAATTTCACATTTATATTTGACATAAACACATGTTAATCTTTTGATAGTTTTTACTTTTAAAAACCCACTTTTTGGTTTTGACAACAAGAATTAATTTTAAATTAATAAATGAAACTTCTATGTTTTTAATTAGGTAAAATATATATCATTTTTTAATTTAGAATATCAAAATTATCTTAGGGTGAATTTTTGGTATTTTTCTGAAAACTTTCAATTTTTGATGAATAGTGAAAACACTGCGTTATTGTTTAAAACCGAATTTTTATTTAAGTAATTAGTTATTTTATTTTAATTTATTTTAGGTAAAAATAGACACATAATACCTATATATGTTAAATGTAATTCCTTGGAGTAATTTTATAATAAGTTTAGATATGTAAAAAAAATTTGAACTTTTTACGGTCTTTTACCCACCTTCTAGGAGAATTTGAAGATTTTCATCAAACGTAAATTTACCACTTCTGTGAGTTGAATTTCAAAAATCCGAGAGACAAAGTTAACATCAATAAGTAAATTTTTGTTCAATAAGATGAAAATAATTTTTGTTGAATAGTAAATTTTGACTTTTATTTACCACAGTTAAAAGTAAATTTGGTAATTAAGGGTAAAAATGATATTATAATTACCCTAATACATGTCCTAATTCTATTGGATAAGTTTAATTTTACCCAAAACAACCTTGGGAATAAAATATTAACCTTTAGGTCCATTTGGATTAGATTAGGACATTTATTATTATTTTATTTAAAGAAGAGTTAAAAGTGTTAAATTCAAAGTTTATTAAAAAAACCATTTTTAATACATGGTTATACATAAGATAAATTCAACTATAAATATTCATTAGAAAGATAAAACTATTTCCTACATAATGGTATTTTATTTATAATTTTTAGATATTAAATATCTAAATTTATTTATGACACGATGATGATGCAGTAATTACCTTCCTAATAAAATATTAAAATAGTTTATATTATAAATACTAAATTAAATAGAATTTAAATTTTTTGATGCCATCCATGAATTTTATAGGTTACTATGACATGTTATGGTTGATTAGATAATTTTTCTCGAAGTGATAATGTTTTTATGACTTTCACCAAAACAAAATACCAAATAGTGTCAAAATTGAAATAAATTAATTTTTAAAAACAAATACTATATTATTGGTTTATATAATTTTCTTAAAAATCTAAGGTTCGGATAAAGGGATTAAATAATATTATATATGTCATTAATGAACCACTTTAGGTTCTCTTGTAAGTTTATAGTTAGTTTATTAACCATATAGTGTAAGAATACAAGAAGACATGGTAAAAGTTAAACTATTTAACTAAAAGTTAAATCTAAAAGATAAGGTAAAAATAGTAACATTAACTTGTCTAAAGCCTATTGGTTGAGATTATTTCGACCCATAACCACATAAGGATATAAATAAATTTATTTGGATCCATTATAAAAATAATATGATTGTATAATAAAATAATATTTTAATCTTTTCCTAAAGTGACCCTCACCCCTCTTATAAAAGGGAACTTCCCCTTCTCTCAAAATCACACCTCAAAAGTCATTTGGCTCATCCATACCCTTACCAAATATCCTCCCAATTTACCTCACATCATCCTAGAGTCATTACTTTTATCAGAAAGCCAACCTAAGGAGCCTTTTTGATCAACTCAAAAGGAAACACCCAAAGAAGAGGTAATACTTTCACTACCCTCTTTCAAGTTCTTTTCTTCTTCCACTTCCTCTTTATTTGTTGTTTCCATAACAAAATAATAAATACATTTACTTATAAATACTATGATGTTATTATATATATGGTACAACCATATTCGTTATTCTACCCATCCTATAAATGAAAAAATCAACATATGTGCGTGCGTACAGCTTACCGTCTCCATGTCGTGGTGTAGTTTGTTATTCAAACACTTAATTATTTGGATGGGTATAATAATGAGTATAATTGGTGTAAATAATAAATATAAAATGTTAATTATTCTGTATATATTAATACCATCCAATAACATACAGTTTCAGAATCAATATATTGATATTGCTGCTCGTGTGTACGTGCAGATTGCCGTCTCCACGAGCGTGATGAGATTCATTCCCCATCGTAATCATTCAAGAATAATTTTCATTTTATGATTAAAAATAATTTTTAAGATCTTAATATAATTCTGGATATGAATAAAATTCATCATATCCATAAAAAACATGGCTTACGTAACCAATCATATAAAGTAAAATGGACTAGTTAACACCTGAAACGATGATACTACTAAAATATTATTACCAAAGCAATATTAGAAGATCATATATGATATAATATTTATGTATATGGTTATTTTATAATTTAATAACAATGATTTAACTATTATATAGGAGTTTAACGTACCCTCGACCAAGGAAATGTACATGTAAAGGGTTAACTCCTCAATTTTATTATTATCCGAGATTGTTTATGAGTAAGTATTTACTGGGACATATTTATCATTAATGTCCATATTTCATAAAAATGTTTTCAAAAGGAATATTTTAAGGTTTTATTGAAGGGTCTATTTAATAATATCATCATTTTAAATTTTTTAAATATTTATTTTTCTAAATGTTTGTAATTAATGTCTATTCTTTCAAAATGGTTTTAAGGATTTATTTATATGGACATCATTGTTTTAAAATATTAATTCCTTTCAAAGTTTGAAATTGGTATGGGAAACTTTGATTAAAAAATGTCTTTAAATGTTTTCCTTTCGAAATTATGTGACTTTTAAATGATTTCAAAAAAAGGAGATATTTCTCTCAAATAGTTTTGATTTCGTCTATGTTAACATCCTTTTATGTATTTTACACTTTTTTTAAGGTGATTTATTATGATACAAATATTCATATTGTATTGAAGGTTTTTTGTTATGTTTGACTATGGATGTGTCATTTTTATACCATTCATTTTTTATGGATAAAGTATTGACATTTATTATGCTAGTTTTAATACAAATGTTTATGTTATGTTTAAACCTTTTCATATAAGGAATGCATTGGAATTAGTAAGTGACGAGTGGAGCCCGCTATAGCTCCTCGATGCATCGGTAGGTCTCATGAGACAAACTAGTGTCTTGGAACAAGTCCTTGACAAAATATTATTTGTAGTCTTGAAAAAATGCCTTTACTATGTGGTTATAAAGTCTGGCTTTATGCATTCCATCATTATGAAATTGGATGTTGATATTACATGTGATTATTCGACTAGTAGAATATCCATGTGAATAAGTAAAAGAAATTATTTGATTTATCTTTACCATATTATGATGAAGTTTAAGTTTAAAAGGCTTTTGTTTTAGTCTTATACATTACCTTAAATGTTTGTGCTTATTTATGAATATTTCTGCTATATTGTTATCCTTACTGAGTATCTGAGCTCACCCCATTCTTATGTTTTATTTTCCCAGGATACTAAGAACTGTATTATGATTGATAAGTAGGGTTAATCTAGGGGATTAATGGAATTCTCAAAGGATCATTTATGTTGTGTTTCATTTTGTAATGTGTAATTTAACATTCATGTATGTAATATATTTTCCAAGACTGCTAAATTGATCGGTCTTCTGGTACTTGATTCCTTGTAATCATGCCAATGTATTAAAATAATGCACCGACTCTGGGCTTATGGGGTCGGGGCATTACAATTGCTATCAGAGGAATTTTATCAATAAACTTGTAAAGAGATTTAGATAAAATCTGATCAGATAACAATACCCTAAGATAAAATTTGAGTATTATTATACAAGAACTTCCTAGAATTTTGTTAATGTAGAGATTTTGTGTATTTTTAAAACAATACATATCTGTCTGGATATGAGAAGGTAGAGGTGACTCTGGAACAGATGTACCAAGGAGTGAAAACTCTGACAAGGAGTTTCGGGCTTGACCTGGGATATCCTGGTACACGACAACGGGCCTTCCTGCACTCTTGGTTATGACACTCACAAGGGATATGCTTAGGATAATTCACATTTTCAGTACAAGACATTATGAAGGATTTAGGAGTAAATACTTCCTCAATAATTTTTTTTATGATTATATATTATCTTCATAAACTTTTCAATTTACATTTGGTATTTTACAAGTTTGGAATTATGCATTGTGATTCATAAACTAACCTAGTGTATGCCATTTTTTAGAAGTGGTTCCTAGTAGAAGGAATGAGAATTTCAGTAATACGCATGATCGAAAGATTAAGTAGGACCGTATATTTCATGGTATTAAGCCAACATTTAAAAGGGAAATACTCTCCCATGTATTCTCATCATATGAAGAAATAGTATCATGTGTTAATAAGATAAGTAAATAATTCTTTGAGTCTTAGGGCTTTTAAGGGAATCAAAATAAGAAATGGATTGAAGAGAGAATGATAGATAAAGGGACGGGGGGAAACAATGATTTTCCCAATTGTGATAACTGTGGAAAGAATCACCTTGGTAAATTCTTGAAGGGAATGAGAGTTTTTTATAAGTGTGGAGAAAAAGGACACCAAGTACATGATTGAAAGGGTAAGAAAAAGGTTTCAAATTTACAATGCTTCATCTGCAAGGAGTTGGGACACTATGTGAATCAATGTCTAAATCATCAGAGTAAACCCCAAATACTGCTATTGGATAATAATCAAGTTATGATACTACAAAAGATAAAGAGGAATGATAATATTTAATATGTTGTAATTAAAGTATCATGTCATTTGAGTATTGTATTAATGATGTACATGTTATAAGAATTGTAGAGTATATAAGGATTGTACTGCAGTACCATTTCATTAAGGACTTGAGATTGTGTGGAACCAAGAAAAGTGACTCAATAGCAGGTTAAATTTTTTGGAAAATATATGGTTGAGAGAAAGATAAATCATAATATGTTTTTGATACTGAGTTAGTGATTTTGGATAAATATATGATTGAGTTGGATAAATTATATTGGATATTCTTGACTATCTTGAAACTGATTAATGATTTGTATATTCCATCACTGTTGGAGTATACAAAATTTTTGGATAGAAAGAGTATATCCAGTATTCTATAAGGAATAAGAGAGAATGAATGTAATCAATAAGGTTTTATGGTAATTCAGGGTGTTACAGTGTTTTAAAATAATACATGATGAAGGTGTTCACATGTCATTACGTGGAAAAAAAGTTCTTCATTGTGTTTACCTTCTCTATAAATTTTGAACTGTGAGTTTGGAGAGAAGCATTTCGGATAAGTCTAAAGTTTGGAATTGATTAAGTTTGATATTGGATACTATTTATAAGGTTAAATAATTTCTTGATATTTTTTTTGGATAGTCATAAAAATAAAACCCCAAAGGTCAGGTGACAACCTATCGCGTCCGACAAGGCCACTAGACATGAACCCGCAACTGAAGGGTGACAAGGGTTGATCACCTACCACTGACATACGTGATGTACTAGTTTGAATAATGTAGATTTTTAAAATATTCTGGAAAATGAATTATAAATTCATTGTTTTTGGAACCCTATACGATTAGGATAAATAGAATATTTTTGAATTCTATCATCTTTTGGAGTGAAAGTTGAGTTTGTGGTATGTATTAGTTGAAGGATGAAACGCTACTTGTAAAGTATATTTTTTCCTCTTATTCTATGAATAAATTAATTTTTAAACTTTAGGGAAGGGATCTCGAAACAAAAAATGTGTTATCCTAATACCTTATGTTTTTTTGAACCAGTGATATTTTAAATCGTCACATATTGATGGCTTTGAGGCCCTCAATTTTACACTTGTTTGTGATTGATGAACTCAATAACTCCATATAAATATTTATGTTTTACCTCAAATTATGTGTCTCTAATTTCCACCAATGTTTTACTAATTGAGATCATAATTTAGCGGTGACTTTTTAATTTCCCTTTCCCTCTTATTAAGACTAAATTATATTAACCCAATTTCTGATGTGGGTTTTCCACAAAGGTATTTTTATATTTTTAACCTTTTAATTTAGAAAATCAATTTCAAATTGAGAGGATTCAATTTATTGAAGGAGGGGAGAATGTAACACCCCAGTATTTCATAGTACATTATTTTTTCAAAGTAATTCAATAACATGTGCTACACGCAACACCGAGTTTAAGCGCACCAAGACTTACCAAACTAGCCGTTTAGAAGCGTTTATGAATAGTATTAACTGAATTTTAAATTTTATATATTCCATATAATTTTAGCATCCATATTATGTGTTTCTTAGACATAATATAAGAACAAATTCATTTTTTTCAGATAATGGATGTATTTTTCAGAAAATGCAATTTTACCACCTTTTAATGGAGAACCCTTTTTAAATCCAATATTTGACACTTTTATATATTCAATTTGAAAAAATAAACTTCTTATTTAGAATAGGAACATAAAAATTTAGTTTCAATAATTTTTTGGTGTTTTTCTGATAACTTTCATATTTGGGTGAATAGTGAAAAATGCTAAATTTTAACTGAAAACTACTTTTTTAATCAAAATAATTTATATTTTTCAATTATAAATTTTAATGGTTTGTAAGTATAATTAGATTATATTTTTATAATTTAATACAATGTTGGTCATTATAAGTAATTTCACATTTAAATTTGACATAAACACATGTTAATCTTTTCATAGTTTTTACTTTTAAAATCCCTTGTTTTGGTTTTGAAAACATGAATTAATTTTAAATTAATTAATACAAATTCTATGTTTTGAATTAGGTAAAATAGACTTCATTTTTGAATTTATAATAACCAAATTATCTTAGGGTGTTTTTTTTATTTTTCTGAAGACTTTCAATTTTTGATGAATAGTGAAAAACACTGCGTTATTGTTTAAAACCGACTTTTTATTTAAGTAATTAGTTATTTTATTTTAATTTATTTTAGGTCAAAATAGATACATAATACCTATATATGTTCAATATAATTCATTGGATTCATTTTATAAAAAGTTTATATATGTAAAATTTTATTGAACTTTTTACCATATTTTACCCACCTTCTAGGAGCATTTGAAAATTTGCATAAAACTCAATTTTAACGCTTCTGTGAGTTGAATTTAAAAAATCTGAGAGACACAGTTAACATCAGTAAGTAAAATTTGGTTCAATAAGATGAAAATAATTTTTGGTGAATAGTAACTTTTGACTTTTATTTACCACGGTTAAAAGTAAATATGGTAATTAAGGGTAAAAATGACATTATAATTACCCTAACTCAGGTCATAATTCTACTGGATAAGTTTAATTCGACCTAAAACAACCTAGCAATAAAATATGATCCTTTAGGTCCACTTTTATTTGATTAAGACATTTATTATTATTTTATTTAAAGAATAGTTAAAAGTGTTAAATTCAAAGTTTATTAACTAAACTTTTTTTAATTTAGGGTTATACATTAGATAATTTCATCTATAAATATTTATTAGAAAGATAAAAAGATTTCCTAAATAAATGTATTTTATTTATAATTTATAAATATTAAATATTTAAATTTATTTATGACACAATGATGATGTAGTAATTACTTTCTTAATGAAATATTAAAATAGTTTATATTATAAATATTAAAATAAACAGAATTTAAAAGTATCGATGCCATCCATGAATTTTCTAGGTTAATATGACATTTAGGGTTTCTTAGAAAAAAAATCGAAGTGATAAGGTTGTTATGGCTTTCACAAAAAATACCAAATAGTGTCAAAATTGACATAAATTAATTTGTTTTTAAAAAATACTATATTATTGGTTGATATAACATTCCTAAAAATACAAGGTTCATCCACAGGTCTTAAATAATATTATATATGTCATTAATGAACCGCTTGAGGTTCTCTTTGAAGTTTAGAGTAAGTTTATTAAACATATAGTGTAAGAATACAAGAAGACACGGTAAAAGTTAAACTATTTAACTAAGAATTAAATCTAAAAGATAAGGTTAAAATGGTAACCTAAACTTGTTTAAAACGTATTGGTTGAGAGGATTTCGACCCATAACCAACTAAGGAATGAAATAGATTCATTTATATACATTATACATTGAATACTATTGTATAATAAATTAATATTTTAATCTTTTCCTAAAGTGACCCTCACCCCTCTTATAAAAGGGAACTTCCCCTTCTCTCAAAATCACACCTCAAAAGCCCTTTGGATCAGCCAAAACCTGCCCAAATATCCTCCCAATTTCTCTTACATCAACCTAGAGTCCTTCCTTTGATCTGAAAGATAACCTAATGAGCCCTTTTGATCAACTAAAAAGGAAACACTCGAATAAGAGGTAATAATTTCACCACCCTCTTTCAAGTTCTTTTCTTCTTCCACTTCCTATTTCTTTGTTGTTTCCATACCAAAATAATAAATCCAGTACCTTCAACATACTGTGATATTATTATAAATATGGTACAACCATATTCATTATTTTATCCATCCTATAAATGAAAAAGTCACCATACGTGCTTACGTGCGGCTTATCGTCTCCACGTCGTGATGTAGCTTGTTATTCAAACACTTCATTATTTGGATGGGTATAATAATGAGTATAACTAATGTAAATAATAAATATAACATGTTAATGATTATTTATATATGATATACCATCCAATTACATATGATTTCACCATTAATATAATAATATTGTCGCTCGTGCGTACGTACGGATTACCGTCTCCACGAACGCGATGAGATTCATTCCCCATCATAATTATTCAAGAATAATTTTCATTTTATAATTAAAAATAATGTTTAATAACTTAATATCATTCTGTATATGAATCAAATACATCCTATACCTAACAAACATGTCTTACGTAACCAATCATATAAAGGAAAACAGACCAGTTAACACCCCAAACGATGAAACTACTAAAATATTATTAACAAAGCAATATTAGAAGATCTTATATGATATCATATTTATGTATGTGGTTATAGTAAAATTTAATAACAATTATTTAACTATTATAAATTAATTTAATGTACCCTTGACCAAGTAAAATTACAAGGTATGTTTTAATACCTCAATCACATTATTATCTGAGATTGTTTATGAGTAAGTATTTATTGGGACATATTTATCATCAATGTACATATTTCATAAAAATGTTTTCAAAAGTAATCTTTTAATGTTTTATGGAAGGGTATATTTCACTATATCATCATTTTAAATGTTTTAAATATTTATTTTTCTAAATATTTTTAATTAATTTACATGTTTTCAAAATGATTTTAAGGATTTATTTATATGGATATAATTTTTTTTAAAATGTTAATTCCTTTTAAAGTTTAAAAATGGTATCAGAAACATTGATTAAAAAATGTCTTTAAATGTTTTCCTTTCCAAATTATGTGACTTTTAAATGATTTAAAAAAAAGAGATATTTCTCTCAAATAGTTATGATTTCATCTATGTCAACATCCTTTGATTGATTTTACACTTGTTTGAAGTTGATTTATTATGATACAAATCTTCCATATTGTATTGAATGTTTTGTGATATGTTTGACAGTGGATGTTTCATTTTTGTACCATTCACGGTTTATGGATAAATCATTCATATTTCGTATGCTTGTTTTAATACGAATGTTTATGTTATGTTTAAACCTTTTCATATGAGGAATGCATTGGACTTAATAAGTGACAGGTGGAGCCCACTATAGATCTTCGATGCATCAGTAGGTCTCATTAGACAAACTAGTGTCTTGGAACAAGGCCTTGACAAAATATTATTTGTAGTCTTCGCACAAGGCCTTGACTAGGTTGTTATGAATTCTAGAATTATATATTCCATCATTATGAAATTGTCTATTAATATTACATGTGATTATTCGGCTAGTAGAATATCCATGTGAATATGTAAATGGAATTATTTGATTTATCTTTTCCATATTATGATGAAGTTTAAGTTTAAAAGGCTTTTGTTTTAGTATTATACATTTCTTTAAATGTTTATGCTTATTTATGAAAGTTTCCACTATATTGTTATCCTTATGGAGCATCTGAGCTCACCCCTTTCATATGTTTTATTTTCCTAGTATTCCAAGAAGTGTATTATGATTGATAAGAAGGGTTAAGCTAATGGATTAACGACATTATCAAAGGATCATTTATGTTGTATTTCATTTTCTAATGTGTAATGTAACGTTTAGGTATGTAATCTATTTTCTAAGACTGCTAAACTGATAGGTCTTTCGAGACTTGATTCCTTATAATCATGCCAATGTATTAAAATAATGCACTGAATCTGGGCTTCTGGGGCCAGGGCGTTACTACGGGGCTCATGAAATCTGTCATTCATGAGTTCCTAGACTAGTTTTCCATCATATTCATTAATGACATTCTGATCTACTCAATCTTAGAGGACGAGTATACCGAGAATCTCAAGACTGTCCTAGAGATCGTTCAGCACCACCCGCTCTATAGAAAGATGTCCAAGTGAATGTTTTTGACACGAAAGGTCTACTTACTTGGGAATATGGTGTCTTAGAAGGGTGTTCCATGGAACCATTTGAAGGTCGAGGTAATTGTTTCTTGGGAAGCAACCAATAATTTGGTAGAGGTTCGCAATTTTCTTGGTCTGGCAAGCTACCAAAGATTCGTACCTGATTTCTCTTGGGTAGCAGCCACATTGATGGATCTGAATAAAAATAGCCAAGCCTTTGTGTGAAGTGATAAATGTGGAGCATATTTCACCTATCTGAAAAGAAATTTGGTCAGTGCCCCAATGTTCAGGTTTCTAGAGGAAGGGTTGATGTTCGAGGTGTTTTGTGATGCTTTCTGTTTGGGCTTAGGTTGCATGCTGATGCAGCAATGGGGAGTGATATCTTAGGGGTCTAAGAAGTTATATTCCCATGAACATAACTATTCTACCCATGATATGGAACATATAGAAGTCATGTTTGTGTCAAAGTTGTGGTGGAATTACCTTATTTGGGGGAAATTTTTGGACTTTAAAAATCATAAGATATTGAGGTATATCTTTTACCAGTGAGATCTGAACTTACAATAGTGGATGTGGATAGAGTTCCTCTAGGATTACAATTTTGAGATCTCCTACACCTCAGGAAAGGGGAATGTTGTGGCCAATGCTTTGGGTAGGATGTCATAGAAGGAACTGGTTCGAGAATATACAGATGCTTGAAGAGTAATGTAAGAGTTGGCTACCTTGCACTTAGATGATAGAATGGATGGAGGTAGAGGATATCTATTTTAGATGATGGTACAATCATCTCTTAGGTGGAAAGTGTAGGAGTATCAGTGGGGTAACACAGTGGACGAAGTGATGTGAGATCACATTGACCAGGTAATTGATTTGGAGGGATGGTTATAGGATGGATAGAATTAGATTATATTCTATGGGAAGCTATTTTTTTCTAGTGGAGATGCATGAGGGAGTTCTCTGTGAGTTCCATATCTCACCTCTAGTAGTACAACCAAAAGTTTAAAAGATATAACAGGGCTTGAGAGAACAGTTCTGGTGGATCGGGATGAAGTGAGAAGTGACGAAGTTTATGGAAAAGTGCTTGGTGTTCCAGCAAGTGAAGGTTGAGCACCATGTTCTAGATGGTCTATTTCATCCCATAGATGTCCACAAGTAGAATTTGGATGACATCTTTATTGATTTCATCATAATAATTAACTAGGTCTTGTGGAGGATTCGATACAATCTGGGTAGTAGTGGATTAGTTGATGAAGTGGGATCACTACTTAACGATCAAGGAGTCGAGCGTAGTGGATGCCTTAACACAGAGGTATGTGGATGAGGTGGTGCAGATGCATGGAGTTCCAAGATTTATTGTCCCGATTTAGGATATATGTTTTAAATCATGTGTCTGGAGGGGATTTAAACATGAATTTGGAACTCAGTTATGACTCAACAATACTTTCCACCCTCATATGGATGGAAAAACAGAGAGGACCATATGGACATTGGAGGACCTATTGCCGGAATGTGTTCTGGACCTTTGTGAGTACTAGGTGAAACATTTTCCCTTGGAAGAGTTTTCTTAAAATAATAGCTATCACTATTCCATTTTCATGGATTCATTCAATGCTCTATAAAGAAGACCGTGTTGTTCACCCCTATAATGGATGAAAGTTGGGGAGGCAGCTATTCTCGGTCCATAAATTGTGCAAAGTATGGCAGAGAAGGTGAATCTTGTCCGTGATAGTATAAAGGAAACACATGACTGGTAGAAGTCATTTTCCAATCATTGGAGAAGTCCCCTGGAGTTTGAGGTTGATGATAATGTATTCTTGAAGGTTTACACTCAACATGGGAAGGGGAGGTTTGGAAGAGGGAGTAAGATTTCTACCATGTTCATTATATCTTTCAAGGTGTTGGGATGAGTTATCAAGGTGGAATATCAGCTGGAATTTCCACTACAGTTGTCAAGGATCCACGACATCTTTCATGTGTCCCATCTTCATCGGTATCCTCACGATGAATCTCGTTTCATTGATTAGGGAGAGATGGATATCAAGGATGATGCAATGTTCATGGAGTGAACAGTGGAGACCCAAGATCGCTAGGAGAAGGTGTTTTGTGGGTGGACCATTCCCTTGGTTTGTCTGTTGTGGAGGCAGGGTGTCTTGGAGGAGAGTACTTGGGAGTGAGAGGCATAGATGCATGCCCAGTACCCAATGTTTTTTTAGTTTTTGATTGTGTTTCTTATTTTTATGTGACACTTGACCTTGTTTTCTATACCATGAGTTGTTTCATTTTTCTATAATGTGTTAAGTGTCTAAAAATGTGGTAAGGGGAGGACATGATCTCTAATCAAGATGCATTAATGAAGATTCAATTAAACCCATGTAGGCAAGTCAATGTGATCCAAAGCGGATAGTATATTAGAATGGATAAAGGAATTCACTAATCTATGTGTCTTTAAAATGTGATTTTTTGTGTTGTGCGGTTTTTGGGGCAGTAGATGTCGGGGACGTGTTCTTGGTTTTCATGCTTTTCACTCCATCTTTTGAACAATGAAATATGGTTTATCCTTAAGAGGTATCTTTCAGGGCGGTTGTTTGGACACCTCATCCTTCTAGGTACAGTTTTGGATTATCAAGGATGATAATTGTTTGATAGGTATTTGATGTAATGACCCGGGACCCTTAAAACCATTCCTTTGGGGAAATCCAGTGTTTTGGGTGTTCTCGGAGGTAAAAATGTATAAATTCGAATGTTTCCCCAAAAACTAGTTTTTCCAATGGTGAATCACTATGGTGAGTCAGGACCAGTGAATTTCTAATGGTTCCTAACACTGGTGAGTCTCCCGTTAGTGATATATTTGATAGTAAGTCACCAAATGACAGATCAATAAATGGTGAAATTGACTAGTGGCACACCAAATGGTGGCACACTAAATTGTGACACTGAGTAGTGTCTCACAGAATGGTGACACCGAATGGTGGATCACCATACGGTGGCTCACCGAATGGAGGCTCATAGAATAGTGGATCACCAAATGGTGACACTTAATGGTTCCTCACTGATCGTTGTCTCACCAAACAGAGACACCAGTGACTCACCTAATGGTGAGTCACATACGATAGTTTTCCAAATTTCTAGTTTCCCCCAGTTTCTCATAGTTCTTTCAGTTTCGCTCATTTTTCGTTTTTATTTAATGTGAATCGAGTTTGAAGCCTTGTTTGGGTGTTTCTAAAGTAATTTTAAAAGGATATTAATTATATATTGATATCCCAATGATCTAGGAGATTTGAAATAATCCAACCGTATGGTCTTTTCCACAATCTGACTTTAATGGCCTTGAAACCAGTTTTCGTTCCATTGATATAGGATCTGTCGTTTTCTAAGGTTGAGTTCCTCTCTTCTCTTTTCTCCTAGTGCGCAGAGAACTTTTCTTCCGGGACAAGTTGTGCACCTATGTTTTTGACCCCCTTTCCTACTTTCCTTGTAGTTTTCCTACTACTTGTGCACCCCCTATTTTGGCACAAGGAAGAATTGTTGGTCTCCTATTATTCTAAATAGGGATTTTCCTTCATCTCCCTTTTAATTGTGTATCATGCGGGGTGGGTATAATGATGCTTCCTTGAGAGAACAGTTAAATCAAAATTTAACAAAGATAATGAGAAGTAATAAATGGGGGATGGGGGAGATGTTGATGTTGATTGCCTATTTTATTTTTTATCTTTGTTTAATGATGTGATCTGTTGTGGCCATGTGGTTTATGAAAATCATGGTCTTTGGTTATCTTTTCCTAGGAATTAGTGATTCTTTATAACTGTTGTTTTTTCCTTATGAATAATTATTGTAAACATCAATATGATTAATCACGTATTCCCAGTTAAATGGAATGGATTCCCCAGGATGAAAACCCCTATGTGATCACCGCTACTTATCAAAGTGTAATTTAATGAACAATTGGACAAATCTAAATTCACCATGTTGGATAAGTGTGAGTATGTGTATGGGGCATGATTAGACACTAAATTAGTCTAACATTCATTGTTAATATATATAATATTCATGTGCTTTATTATTCATAAACACCATTTTAGTGTATTTTACACTTTGAACATCATTTCACATTATGATTGTATGTCCTTAAAACGAAATATTACATGGTACATTTTTGAACACCATATAAAATAACCAATGATCATTATTTTATTTTCATATTTAATTTTATGGTTTCTCATTACATTGGAAACAATTCATACTTTTGTAGTACTTGGAGATTCCCATTGGAAGACCACCAAATTGGGCCTTGAACTAACAACATTCTGGGTGAGGTGAACTAAATAGAATCCCAATAAAACTAATGTGTAGAACAAGATACAAGTAAAATAATTATGAAAATTTACCTGAAGATATATGAAATCAAGGGGTACATTTAATCCAGTAGTTGAAATATCTAATTCAGAAGTTTTAATGGAGTTCTAGTTGGCCCAAATTGAAGATAAAATTATGGGTCAGATTCTAAAGTCTAGAAAAACATCCCACCATTTAGATCATATATTGAAATAAAAACTTTCATTTGAGCTGAAATTTTTCAGGATATTATTATACATATAGGGATCCATTTTATCCTTTTATATACCACTCAAATTCAGTGATATAGAATACCATTTCAGTGCCTCTGTTTGATGGATGCAAGCGGGCTGCCACTACAGGTCAATGGTAAAGAACTCCACTCTCCCTTACTTTCCACCATCCTAGGAATACCTTACTCAAGTGGGATGCTTTTTTACTATTGGCAGTTATACACAAGGATTCAAAAATTACAATTTAAGGTAGTGATGGTGAAGCAGTTGAGGAGGTCTTATTTTATTTTCAAGTGTAATGTTATGCTGCCATTTTGTATTATCATGTATGTGCTTTCACATGTAATTTATTCTAATTCACCTTATTTTATTTATAAAAATTATTTTTATTCTCGTTATATGGTATTTTTCATGTCAAGTTGATACCTTTGTCTCATGGTGTGAGCATTTTCACACCAAAACCTGTGAAATTCTTCACACAACGGTGGAGTGATCGTTATTTCACTTTTGTTTATTCCTTCTTTAATTCCCCCCTCATGAGTCTACTTCCTACTTCCATTGAAACCATAGCATAAATGGAGGGATAAACCACTTATGGTTTGATCCAACAGTGTATAATGAGTCTGGATTGGATGTTATTTATCACTCTATTAATGTCCAATCACTTATTTTAATTGAAAATTTTGTTTGACGATCTTTAAACTCTTTCATCCTTGTTGAATTTAAGGCCACACACTTCAAGTGCTAATACGAAACTTTACCTTGGAGTTATCAAATATTTGATCCTCCAAGTTTATAGTTTATCGGTATTAGGGTGTATAGGTATTAAACCAGAAATTGAGGATTTTTTTTTATCTTCTTAAATGATCCCATTTCAAATATAAGAAATTGAAAGAGTTTGAAAATGAAATTTCACCCAATCCGTCCCTTATAATAACCTAGGATCAACCCTTCTCATAACTTGTATTCTATTAGGTCTATTAGAGTTCACCTATACCATCATAAAACAAACCCATGTTTCCCACGTCATAGCGAAAAATTAATCTCTTTAGATTGTGTGTATGTAGGTTCTTCTTAGGTCACTAAGGATTCGACAACCCAAGCTACACTACAAGAGACCGTTTAACCCTTAGAAATTGGGTAAATTTGGGTGAGACCAAATTTTGGTGCTGTTAACGGGGACCAAGTATGATACTTAGACCAAAAAACTTATTTCCTCATCCCCACTCTTCTATTCTCACCCAAATTCTCTTATCTTTTCCCTTTCGCACTTTTTTCTTATTTTGGATCATGTCTGCCTACACCTGTGACAACTCAAACTGATTAGATATGGTGGATAGTCCTGGGGTTGGAGAGTTAGGTACACGAAAGAAACACTTTACATTATATCCTAATCTTCCAAATACTCTAGAGTCAAAAATTTATCCCATTTCAATGGAGGTTCTTCATAGAAAACAACTCATAAACCCAGGTGGGAACCAAAATGAAAATCCAAATGAGGCAGCCCCAACTTCAAGAATGCATTCAATCAAACCATGGGTAACTACCTCAAACATGCCTAGACTAATGAAACCTCGTGAATTAGACATAATTACATAAGATATGTAAACTATATATTTAAACCCCATGTCCTAAACCACCTTCCAACATTTCAAGGAATGGAGTCTGAGATTCCATACCTTCACATTAAGGAGTTCAATGACATTGTAGAAACCATGTGTCCCCCACATCAACTAGAATCAAATAATATGAGGATCTTTACTTTTTATTTAAAGTATAAATCTAAAAATTGGCTGAAAAATTTGATACCATCATCCATCAACTCTTGGGACCATTTACAAAGATAATTATACAAAAAATACTTTCCCCACCACAAAACAATTGCACTTAAAAAGAGCATCCAAAACATTTTTGAAAAAGAGGTTGATTCATTGTATGAAACATGAGAGAGGTTCAGAGACACCCTAAACATGGTTACAAAATATGGTTTTTCTATTCCTGAACAACTGATAATTTTATATGAAGGATTGGGCCCGAGGAACAAACAAGTCCTTAACATGATATGTAATGGGACCTTTAAAAAAACCTAAATGATTCTTATGAGTATCTATAAATCCTTGCTAAACAAAAAAACATGGGGAACATCACCTTATTTTAAAAATACAAAAAGAACTACTAGAATGCATACAATTAGAGAATAGGAAATCCTTAGGGATAAACATGAAACACTCACTAGGAAGGTTGAAGAGATATACCTTAGTAAAATCCATGAAATCCAAACTGTAGACCATGTTTGCACAATTTGTGACAAACATGACCATAAAAAAGAAAAATACCCAACCATTCCATCCATCAAGGATGTTATTCTAGGAGGACCACCTACTGAAGTCAATACCCTAAACATCAAAAATCCCTAATTCAAAAAACACCTTCAAACCAAGGTATAATGACCAACCATGCTTCTGCTGGGAAGATAACCAACAACCTAGACAACCATAAGGACCAAACCCCTACCCTACACAAAATTTTCAAAACCATAACCAATTTCAACCACAAGTAGTCCAATACGAACATAATCATATATAATACCAACAATCCATCAAAAAACCCATCCAATAACCCAATTATCCTCCTAGGATAAACCAACCAACATAAGCCCCCTCCCAATCTATCCCTCTCCCAATCCTTGAAAAGTTGTGTAAAAAAATGGAGAAAATGAACTCAGAACTTTATTCCCTTAAACAAGAACATAAAACTTTAAAAAATGGAAAGTCACCCATGCCTACATAAGACATTCTATAACAAACATCAAGGGAAGAGTCAAGTTTCACTAAAGTAACTTGTGAACAAATAAAGGTTGTAATAGATTTAAGAAGTGGGAAATAAATTGAGAAACATGAACAAATAATTAAGAAACCATATAAAGATTAAAACTCTAATGAGAATTCAAATAAACCAAATGATAAAAAACTGATAACAATGTGAAAGAAACAACTCTTCAATATAAAATCCCACAACTTGTGTCATTTCTTCAACGTATGAGGGGGGAAACCAAGCCTGAATTGAGTAAAACATTGAGGGAAATATTCTCACATTCCAAGTTGAAAATTCCACTCCTCAGTGATATTCAAACCATTCCTACATATTGAAAATACTCAAAGGACCTCTTTACATTTAAAATTAAATTCTGAAATAAGAACCAATTCCTTATTATAGAAAATGTTAGCACAACAATACAAGGAACCCTTCCACCAAAGATAAAAGACCCATGATTCCCTTACATCAATGTTAAAATAAGAGAGAATAATGTTTTCAAAGAATTGTGTGAACTAGGTGCAATTTTCAATCTCATTCCCAATATTGTGTACTGCTAGTTAGTATTAGAAGAGCTCCAACCCACATCTGTCACACTTCAACTTACTAATCGAAGCATTAGGGTTCCAAAGGGTGTTTTAAAGGATGTTATGATAAAATTAGAAAACTTTATCTACCCTACTGACTTCATTGTCATTGAAAATAATCCAAACATATGAAATAATGAACAAACCCCAATAATACTTGGTCTTCCATTCCTTAAAACAATCAACTATATTATCCAAGTCTGAAATGGGAACATGAACATCACCTTTGGAAACATGATTCTAGTTGAACATCTATAATGCAATCTCACAAACAGGGGATGATGATGATATTTATGAAGTAAACATGATAAGAAGAATTGATAATTAATCCATAGAACATCAAGGAATATTTGAGGAATGTTTCATTTAGGATGAAATTAATTTCCATTGTTCACATGTAGGAAGTTTATCTCCTTGCTTAGGATAACTTATAGATTTATCCTATGATGAAATCTTAAGACCAATAATCAGTGAAATCTTTCAGGAAACTAAATTCATGGAGACCACTCCAACACCCTTCCCTAACACTAATCAAACCAATCTAGTAGAAAAAACTTATACATGTGGGGAATTAATCCTTTATAAAACTATAAAAAAATAAATTGATCTTGAGATAATGTCCCAATCTTATACTGAAATTTTGAACCATAATGATCTTGAATTGAAAGAACTTCCTACTGCACATAAGAATGCCTTCTTAGGAGAAAATGGAACCCATACAATTTTCATTTCCTCTTCTCTTAAAGATAGACATGATATGATGCTTCTATATGTCTTTGGGACACACAAGAAATCCATTGGATGGACCTTGTCTGATATTATAGGGATTATCCCACTTATCAGGACTCATAGGATTGTTATAGAATCTGATTCAAAGACTTTTCATCAACCTCAGTGGGGACACAATCCTAATATCATGGAGGTAGTGAGAAAATAACTTTTAAAATTGTTAAAATATGGTATCATTTATCCCATAGATGAGAGTGAGTGGGTCATACCAATCCAAGTTGTTCCAAAGATGGCTGGAATCACAGTGATTACCAATAAGGATGGATAGATTCTTCCAACTAGGGTGAGTAGTGGTTGGAGAGTCTGCATCTACTATAGGAAGCTAAAATAATTTATTAATAAGGACCATTTCTCCTTACCATTAATTGACCAATTCCTTGAGAGAGTTGAAGGTCATGCCTTCTACTGTTTCTTTGATGGGTACTCGGGGTACAATCAGATTGAGGTCTCCCTAGAGGATCAAGGGAAGACTATATTCACCTTTCCATTTGACACCTTTGCCTTCAAAAGTATGCCCATTGGGTTATGAAATTCCCCTGGAACCTTCCAGCAGTGCATTATGGGAATCTTCCCAGACATGGTATGGTATTTTCTAGAGGTCTTTATTGATGAATTATCTATGTTTGGGGATATATTCAAGGGATGGTTGAGGAATGTGGAGAGATTTTTGTCAAGATGTGAAGAAAATAATTTGGTCCTAAACTGGGAAAAATTCCATTCCATGGTTAAAGAGGGACTAGTACTTTTACATCTAGTCTTAGTGTTAGGACCAATAGGGGCCTATATACACTGAGAGGGGGGTGAATCAGGGTATGGATATTATTTTAAAAAAATTTATCTTTCCCCACTGGATCTTGACCTCTTTATTATAAGGGTCACTTCATTTTCTCTTATGTGTTTATGTTGATCACTTCTCTTTATCTTTATCTGATGGTTATGATTTAGATGCAATGTAGGGAAGCAACCAGGAAGACACATAGATTTTTACTTGGTTCACCCTCACTGGGCTACGTCCAAGGAGCAAACAACGGGGATGTGCCACTATACCAAATCCAATAAGGCTCACTTCGAATAATGTTCAGGCTAGATCACTTCTATGCCCAGGCTCACTGCCTTTACAATGTTTAGGGTCAGCTCACTGCTTTACCAAGGATCACTCCCTGTTTCTCTCTCTCTCTCTGGCTCACTGCCGGTGGAGAGGATGACCTTCTTCCTCTTCCTCTGCTCACTGCTCTAGAAGGGATCCACTCACAGTTTATAAACCTATAGGTCTCTTCATTTGCATGAATGCACACATCCTCAACTATTGATAGATGCTCTGTTAAAGTCCAAATTTAATCCACTAATGAATACCCCTTTGCCTCTTAACCACCGGGCAATTCACTTTGGAAAAAACTTTGCAAAGAACCCTACTTCACGAGGCTCCCAATTTCGCGAAGCTCAAACAAGCCTTCACGAAGCGCCTTCCTTTTCACGAAGCTCACAATTTCGTGGAGACCAGACCGTTGCAAAGCTCAATCCTTGGCAATTATTAGGCCATCGCGGATCTCAAGTCATCACAAAGAGAATTCCCTCGTGAAGATCACTTAGACAACGTGGAGCACACGACTTTCGCGGAGCTAGAATAGCCGCTGTGAAGCTCTTCTTTTGTGAAGCACACTACCTTCGCGAACTTCCTTTGCGAACCGAGAGCAAAGTATTTTCTCTGAAAATTATCTCTTCTAATCTTGAGGGGGTCGGCCTCAATTTTTAGGCAATTCCACCGACCCTCGACCCTTCTGCGCAAAGTCAGCGCCATGTCATCACCAATCGCGAAGCTCCGAAGTTTCCGCCGGAATTCTGTCAAAATCGCGAAGCCCCACGGAAATTTTTCGATCGCGGAGCTTGTTGTAATCGCGGAGAATCCCATCATTCCCTTCGTGCATGCGCCACAAATCTCCATCACAAATCCCTTCACCTCCGTGATGCGCTTCAACTCTGTTGTTCGTGAAGCATGACATAATCGTGAAGAATCACTGCCATCGTTCTTCTGGTCTTCGTGAATTTCAAACCATGAAGCCTATCTTCACGAAATTCATGCCATTTCCATATTTAATTATGATCTTCATGGATATCCTATTTTCATGATGCTCACCAACCTCCAAATTTTGGATCCCAAAAATTTGGCAAAACACTGGGAAACTGCGCCACCTTGTACTGCTCTTTTGTACCGCCTCCAGATCGTCCTTTCCTTTGTCATCGTTCTTTTTCAACGTGGATTGTCAACAACTTCTCTAGAACACAAAAATTATTCATGGAAACCTACTTTGTCAACAAACACAATCAACCCAAAAATACTGCAATGTTACCTTGAGGGATTTTTTCCCAACACTTAGGTATGGGGATTGAAGTTGATAAATCCAAGGTTGAAAACATTTTTCATTCCATATCACCCAAAACTATCAAGGAAGTGAGGTATTTCTTAGGACATGATGGTTTCTATAAAAGATTCATTAGTAACTTTAGTTCAATAAAATGTACCCTTTATGGTCATAAATTAAAGGATGCTCAATTTTTTGGAAAAAAAACTTATGAGGGTTCATTCTAAACCCTCAAATAATCTCTCACCTCTCCTCCCATCATGAAATACCGAAATTGGAACCTACCATTGGAACTTATGTGTGATGATAGTGAATTTTCTTTAGGAATTGTGTTAGGACAACATTGTGATAAAACTCCTTATGTAACTGCTTATGCAATCAAATCCTTAAATGATTCCCAAATCCACTACACCAACACAAAGAAATAGTTACCTACTATTGTGTATGCATTAGAAAATTTTAGGTTCTAACTCTTAGGATCCCACATCATTGTGTTCATTGAACATTATGAACTGAAATACATCTTCTAGAAACAAGATGCTAAGTCTTGACTGATTAGGTGGGTCCTTCTCTTACAAGAATTTGACCTCACAATCACATAAAAAAGGATGTTGAAAATTTTGTAGTTGATCATATCACTAGGATAGAATTGAATGACATATTATCTCACCTTTATGTGTCTGATTCATTCCCTGATGAACACCTATACTATGTGAGTGACTTCCCATGGTATGCTAACATAGAAAAAAATTTAGTTACAGGAGTCATTCCAAAATTATTATGGACTCAATATAGAAGGAAATTTATTTCTCGTGTTAGAAACTATGTGTTTGATGATCCATACCTCTATAATTTCTTCCCTGACAAAGTCATTAGGTAGTGTGTCCCAGAATCTAAACAACACCCATCCTTAAATTCTGTTATAGTGAGGCATGTGAAGGTTACTTTTCCTCTAAGAAAACTTCTGCTAAGGTTCTTCAGTGTGGTTTATTCTGGACCACCCTCTCAAGGGACTCCTACACATTTTGTCAAAGCTGTCCTAGGTGTCAAAAGTAGGGTCCATCACAAAAAAGAATCAAATTCTACTCACTCCCATCTTAGTGATTGAAATCTTTGACTGTTGGGGAATAAACTTCATGGGTCCCTTAAAATACTCTAGGGGATATATGTACATTATTTTAGCTGTCGATTATGTCTCTAAATGGGTTGAGGTCATTCCTAAAAAATCCAATGATCATAAAAATGTGATTATATTTCTCAAGGAAAAAATCCTCTCTAGATTTGGAAATAATAAGGCTATCATTAGTGATCGTGGAACTCATTTTTTCAATATTCCATTCTCAACACTCATGGAAAAGTATGGAATTTCTCACAAAGTTTCCACTACTTACCACCCATAGACTAATAGTCAATATGAGTTATCCAATCGTGAAATCAAACAAATTCTTGAGAAAACTGTTAAGCCATCTAGGAAAGATTGGTTGAGCAAACTGTTAGATGCCCTTTGGGCCTATCAAACCACATTTAAAACCATTTTAGGAATGTCCTCATATATGTTGGTTTATGGTAAAGTATTCCATTTTCCAGTGGAGATTGAACATAAAGACTTTTGGTCAAATGAGAAAATGAATTATGACCTATAATTGACCGAAACAAAAAGGAAATTAGATCTTAATGAACTTGAGGGAATTAGGATGGAGGCTTATGAAAATTCAAGTATCAATAAAGCTAAAGTTCAAGACTTACAATCTCAAAATATTAAAACCAATCACATTGTACCGGGTAAACCTATTCTTTTTTATAGTTATAAACTTCATTTACACTCGAGAAATTTGAGATCCAGATGGTCAGATCTATACATAGTCCATACGGTGTACCCCCATGGGGATGTAGAAATTCAAGATCCCACCAATGGTCAAACCATTAAAGTTAATGGTCATAGAGTGAAAACATTCATTGAACTATTCCAAAAACATGATGTTGACGAAGAATTGTGTGAACCAACCATATATGAGGGAAATACTTAAACAATTAATGGTCTAAGTCAAGCTAGAAACGTCAAAGAAAAGTGATACATGGGAGGAAACCCATGATTTTCATGTTTCTAATCATTATGAATCATCTTTATTTTTTAAATAGGATTAATGAATCATTATGATATTTAAAAAAATAACTTAATCAATCAACTATAAATATGATTTTACCTTAGTCTATTGACCTGTTTTTCTATTATGAGTAGGGATGGGTATGACAGGGGAGTGTCGTATTTATCTGTGTCATGTGGTGTGATCCTCGGGTAATACCTTACCCAAAAATTTAAAAATAAAACAATGTATCATCAGTTTATTTTATTTATTTTTATGTGTTTTTACGTTAAAATAATAATAATAATAATAATAGTAATAATTATTATTATTATTATTAAAAAAAATTAAAAGGACATTTTGCAGGTCATGGGGCAAACTCCATCACAACCGGAGAAGCCGTGGGGACTCAAACCCAGGACCAATGGGAGACATGGGCACATGCTTTCCACTGACATATGGCTTATAGTGATTTATACTTCCATAATATTTTGTATATGTCCTTATATTTTACTTATATATATATATTGTTTTTTTGTTTTTCCTTGTTCAACTATATAACTCTGCGATTGAAATGGATATCAAGGGATTAAATTGGAGAAGAAAGAACATCAACTTCAACAACCATGTGACTTCATTCCATGATTCTTATTTTCAATTTCTTCTTTTAACTCCTCTCCTATACCCCTTCTTCGTTTTATTTTCTTTAAACACTGGGGATAATGTTATTCTGAGTTTGAGGTTGAAAAGAAGGAAAGAAAATCCTTGTGAAATAAAAAATGTGTGTAAATGGAAGGAAAAAATCCCTGAACTTTGAACATTATAATACATATTTAAAAACTTGAAACTGAATATTAAATAATTTAGCATGTCCTAGTTCTAATTTTAATCCATGTATACTTCTATGATCATATATTTTGGAAAGTATGGTTGTCTAATGTGATATTTCATTGTTTATATTTTCATCAAAAAAAAAATCACAATGTATGTCCTTTGGATAGTGGGTTATTAGTTTGAGTTCATAGGGTCCCCCAAATAAATATCATAGGTTTGGTGATCATTTTAGTTTTAATATTAGTATTAAATAAAAAAAAATTCAAAAAACAATAAATTTGCAAGTAGAGTAATGAAATGACATAATTCATGGATTTCAACACTTGGGGATCGTGAATCCATAGTTGTCTAGACTGGAGTTAGTAATTTTATCTCTATTTGTGGTAATTTGACTTTGCATTTGACTGAGTTAACTTGATATGATTCCTAATTATGTGGGATTCACTTGGTGCCCTAAGGTCTTTTATCCTGGTAGTCATCGGCAAAGTCTCGCTATATGAGTTGACTCTATTAAGTGAAATTTCAATTAACATGGAAAAATTGCAAAGAAAATATATATATATATATATATATAAATTTAATACTCATCTTAATATTGATATGTGATTCCACCTAGTGCTTCCATAATTTCTCCTTGAATAAAGATGAACCGCCATGTCTATTATGATACACAACACATTATTATGCTTAATTCAAATTGGATGAAATATGGTGATGAATTTAAAAAAAGCAAAGGGCTTGGGATTAGGATATTCTTATGAAACTATCTTGTAATGAAATATTTTTTATGGGTTTCATAATTTTTTGGTATAAGGGTTTTTGGTGATCATTTTTTATTAAAATATTTTTGGAAAAGGGAATTCGAATTTCATATTTTTGAGATATATTATTCTTAGGACGAGAAAAACTCAATTTGGGGGTGTGATTATACATTTAATGAGTCTAATATTCATTGTTAACATATATAATATTCATCTGATTCATTATTCATAAACACCATTTTAGTGCATTTTACACTTTGAACATAATTTCAAATTTTGATTGTAACTCCTTAAAATACACTATTACATTGTATATTTTTGAACACCATATAAAATACCCAATGATATTGATTTTATTTTCATATTTAGTTTTTAGGTTTCTCATTAAATTGGTAACAATTCCTAATTTTTTAGTACTTGAAGATTCACATTGAAAGACCACCAAAGTGGACCTTGAACTAACAACATTCTAGGTGAAGTGAATTGAACAGAATCCCAATAAAACTGCTGTAGCGAACAATATACAAGACCACTAATTATCAAAATTGAACAGAATATATATGAAATCAAGGGGAACATTTAATACAAAAATTATAAGAGATAATTCAGATGTTTTTATTGAGTTCTATGAGGACCAATTTGGAGATGAAATTCCAGCCCAGATTCTACGCCCCAAAAAAACATCCCACCATTTCGATGCTATCTCTCAAAAAAATCCATTTGGGTTTTAATTTTAAAAGATGTTTGGGTACATCCTTGTATCCATTTTCATCTTCTATGGACCACTCAAATTCTTCCATCTAGAAGTTTATTTAGGATCCTCTGTTCGGTGGATGTAAGTTGGCTACCACTTCAGGTCGAGGATGAAGAAGTCCACTCTCCCTTACTTTCCACCATCCTAGTCCTGCCATACTCAAGTGGGATGCTTTGTAATTTTGGTAGTTAGATCTAAGGCTTCAAAAATTCCTATTTAAGGTAGTGTTTGTGAAGTATTTGAGGAGGCCTTTTTTTATTTCCAAGTGTAATCTTATACTTCTATTTTGTATTGTCATGTTTGGGATTTCACATGTAAGTTGTTATAATTCACCTTGTTTTCTTTATAAAACTTATTTTTATTCTCATTATCTAGTAATTTTCAGGTCATGTTGATACCGTTGTCTCATGGTGTAAACTTTTTCACACCAAAACCTGTGAAATTATTCACACAACGGTGGAGTGATCATTATTTTACTTTTGTTTACTGCTTCTTCAATTCCTCCCTCATGAGTCTACTTATAACTTCCATTGAAACCATAGCATCAATGGAGGGATAACCCAATTATATGTTGATATAATGGAGTATCAAGGGGCTGTATTTTATGTTATTTCTCACTTTATTAATGTCTAATCACTTATTTTAATTGATAATTCTGTTTGATGATCTTTAAACTCCTTCCTTGTATAATTTAAGGCCACACACTTCAAGTGCGAATAAAAACCTTTATCTTGGAGTGCTCAAAACATTGATCCTCCAACTATATAGGTAATTAATATTAGGGTGTGTAACGACCCAAAGTTTCATTAATGGAAAATCCCTCTTGATCCAGTTAAATGTTTCTTTATGAAAAATGTTTTTATAAGATGTCAACTTCTTTAAGTTTTACGTTAAGATTTGTGACCGTTACTTTTATAGCCGTTGAACAGTGATCATCTGGGTAGTTTAAATATAAGGCTTTAACGAACCAATTTTCTTTAAGTTTTACGTTAAGATTTGTGACCGTTACTTTTATAGTCGTTGAACAGTGATCATCTGGGTAGTTTAAATATAAGGCTTTAACGAACCAATTTTCTACTCAGACAAAGGAAGCGATGGCCTCATCCAGTAGAATTGCCCCTTACGAAGCCCATTTGTCGGAGCTCGGAAAGGAGGTGGCGTCTTTGGGCTTTGCCCTTGACCAAGCCCAAGCTGAGCTTCATCAAGTCAAGCTCGAACGTGATCGTCTACGGGAAAAATGGAAGTTGATAGAGATCACCACTCGAGCGATGTTATCCGAGCAGCCCCAAGAGTCTGTCACCATCGCGCACCTTACCCTTAGGTCTTATGCGGCTATTTTAAGGGGTTATGTAACAAATAAGTAGCACCATGTTCATGTACATTATTTTTTTGTATATAATAATGAATATAATTTCTAGTCATTTTTGATGCATTGTAATTAGTTTTTAAAGTACAAATGATGTTTTTAGTTATTATTTAATTAAGAATTATATTTTATTAAATTAAAGGATTTTTGAATTAAATAATATTTTAATAAAATATTATTATTAATATTAAATTAATTTTTATTAAATATAAATGATCTTATAATTTTATGAATGCAATTAAAATTTTTATTAAGGTTTGAAAGCCATTTCTGTCAAAACCCGTGAATTTTTTTATAAATGTCGGTTTTTATTTTAAAAGTGCAAATTCACATATTTAGAAAATTATTTAGATAAAATAAATATTATTTTTGGAATCAGGACGTCGAAATTATCCAACGGTGAATTTTTCATAATTTTCTGAGACAGTCCAATTTTTGGGTAAAAATTAAATACCTTTTAAATATATAATGTGATTTATGACATCATAATGACCCAATGGTGATGTAATAAAATACCATAATCCTTAGGTTCGGCCAATATATGTTTTATCATTAAAATAATGAGGTTTTGGGTTTGTTTGAATCACTTTTCAAAGCATTAATGGAGCCCTCAAGACTTATTCAACACTTTGCCTTTTTAAATTAATTTCCATGGGAGTGTGACTCACCTCCACATAAGCAACCCTAATTTTTTAATAAGTTCGGACCTTGGCCTTGTAAAATATTGTTTTCCTCTCTCCTTTTCCAGAAACCATGGGCAAATACCATTGGATGGTTTGTGGTTTGGATTATTTTAATATAAGGGGTCCCAAACCTAAATAATAAAGAATTCTCTCACCTTTCCTATATAAACCCACCCAAGCTCCCACTTCCTCCTCACTCAAAGCCCTTGAAGTTCGTCCAACCTCTTCCCTACTCTCTCTAGAATCCTCTCAAGGTGCCCCAAGCTCCCAAGAAGCCTCTCACAAGCCTCTCTCTAGCCTTTGGAAGCACACTTCCAAGTAAGGGTTTTTTCTTCCTTTCTCATTTTTGTCAATTTTCTTTAAGTTGTATTGCCCTTTTAATTTCATTTATGAATGTTGGGGTATGGTTTCGCACCTCTCCCATACTGCCCTCTTATTGTTTGAATGATGGGAGATCCCTTTCTCTCTCATTAAATGCCTCCCATGTACACCCGTTACTATGCCGAAATTCCGAAAGGAACCTTTTTCTCCTCTTTTATATTCAAGCAATACTTTTGTATCATGAATCTAAATTCCTTTTCTATTGTTGGGACATGTATATATTTGATCTCCTTACTGTCCATTACATGTAAATATGATGAGGAACCCCTTTCTCTCTCACCAACCTTTTTATGAATTCTTATGTCACGCCGTTACGCTGCCGAAATCGCACCGATTTTCTAAGCCAATGTCTTTGTGTAGTGAATACCATGCCCATTTCTCCATCAAGGGTATTCACCTTTATGCACATTTACATATTGATTATAAAGTTTCATGTATGAATTCCACATTCCTTTATCGTGGAAGAAATGTTTATGTTTTATGAATCCATGTTTTATGATCCATGTGGCACACTTATGCATGAAATGAAATGTTTAAGAAGGGTGCGCCCTGATAGCGCTCCAATGCATTGGGTAAAGTATAGTATCATGATACGTCATGTGCAATGAGTGTTGACTCATGCTAATTCAAGTGCAACGAGGGTTTACTCGTGCTTCAAGTGCAATGAGGGTTTACTCATGCTCCATGTGCAATGAGCCTTGGCTCATGCTAATTCAATGTTAAGTGTTGTTGCCACATTTCCATGTTATGATTATCATGCTTTATCATGCCTTTATGTTCATGTCTCTCTTATGCTCTATTGATATGCCTATTGCCTAACATGTATTTTACTCCTCATGTTATTCATTATGTACTCCCTTACTGGGCTTTATAGCTCACCCTTTTCTTATGCATGTCCTCAGGTTATCCCATGCAATGCTAAGTACGAAGGAATGCAGTGGTCATGTAAAGGAAGTTTTCAATAAGGATGTTGTATTTCAAGTTTAAAGTTTTTATGTAATGATCCTAAGCCCCAAAGACACTAAACCTCTCGATCTTCTTTGTTGTATCAAGTGAAGTTTTATGTAATAAAGCATGTTTAAGTTGTGATAAAAAGCAGGGTTGTCATAGTTGGTATCAGAGGATAGGTTTAGTTATTTTTGGGATTAGGAAACCCTAGTAAGACCTTAGATACAAGACTAAGCATAATAAAAACTCCCCTATGTTTTGGTAAATACTAAGTAAGTGGTTTATCAAACAAATACATCCCTGTCTGGATACGAGCAGGTAGAGGCGGCTCTGGCACAGATGTATCCTAGGGGTAAAACCCGAAAACACCGCTTTGAGCTAGACTCGAACGGGAACTGGTGCACGACAACGGGCCTTGCTGCACTCTTGGTTACGACACTCCCGGGGGATATGTTTTGATAAATTCACAATCTTAGTATGAACCCTTATTAAGGGAAAAATGCCCCTAAGAATATATGTTAGAAGGTAGATCATGAAAAGCCTAGGTTGAATCCTATAGACTCATGAGTTAAAGAGATTAAAGTTTATTTATAAGTCATCAACTTTTGTCTTTGGATTACCCTTTATGTGTTACCCATAACTTTCCTTTTATTCCAGCCAATGGCCGGTAATAGGAGAACTCGAGCTAACAACCATTGTGAAGATCAGTGTGATGATTGTACCAATGAGATGCCCAATCCAATGGGAGCGGGAATCGCGAACTTTGTCACGCTTCTCTCTCAGTTAACTCAAGCTTTGAATAGAAACACTGGTCAAGAGGAACGTTCAACCCCCCCTAAGAAAGAACAAGTCGCTATTGAAAGCTTCATGAGACAAAGGCCTCCTACTTTTAGTGGATCATCTGATCCCACGATCGCTGAACAATGGATCAACTCCATTGAAAAGATATTCTCCATCCTCCAATGCTCTGAAAAAGAGAAGGTTCTCCTGGCGGCTTATCGTATGGAGGGTGAAGCTGATCAATGGTGGACGTTGATCAAAAATACGAAGCCTGAGGAGGAGATCGAGGCTTTGGAATGGAAGGTATTCCGGAAGATGTTTTTCGATAAATATTTTCCATGCACCCTCCGTCTTAAGATGGAAAGGGACTTCCTTTCCCTTAAGCAGAAAGATGAGGAATCTGTGGGAGCGTACGAGGCAAACTTCACAAGGCTTGCACGATACGCTTCCGGCTTTGTCGTTACCCCCGAATGCAAGGTTGACCGCTTCTTTGGTGGGCTGAAGCCTAGTTTGCGGAAAGCATTAGCGATCCGTGACTTCGACAGCTATGAGGAAATTGTCCGATGTGCCCTCAAGGTTGAAATGGAGATCGGAGAATCACAGGGGTATCATGGGGACAAGAAGCGGAAGGTGGACTTCAATGCTGGTGGTCCGATGGATAAATCCAACGGCGCTAAGAAATTCCAGCACCCCACTTGCCAAAAGTGTGGAAAGAAGCACCCTGGGAATTGCCTTAGGGGGACAAGAAAATGCTTCAAGTGTGGAAGAGAAGGGCACCTAGCTATTAACTGTCAGCAAGAAGGACCCGCGGCTGCGACGGAGGGGAGGAACGCTCCGTTCGAACCTCAACGCGTTGTTCAATGCTTCAAATGCAAAGAACCGGGTCATTTTGCGAATCAGTGCCCTAATCCAAGGGTTATCGGAGGCAATCAACAACCTCCAAGACAGCAAGGAAGAGCTTTTGCCATCACTTCTGCCGAAGTGAACCCCGACAACGAAGTGGTGACAGGTACGCTAGTTATTCATTCAAGAATAGCGAACGTACTTTTTGATTCAGGTTCTACGCATTCTTTTATATCTCAAAAGTTTAGTAGAATAATCCCTGCACCACCACAAATCATGGGAGTAAAGATGTCGGTGAGTACGGCAAATGGGGCAATCATTGCATCCCATGAGTATAAGTCCTCCCCTGTTATAATCTGTGGATTGAATTTCCCGGCGAACCTCGTCATACTCCCTTTGGTGGAATTTGATGCAATTCTTGGCATGGATTGGCTTTCCTTATATAGAGCCAACATAAATTGTCGGGAGAGGGAAATCACACTCCATATGGAGAATCGACCCCCGATTCTTTACAAGTGTCAGGAGGAAGATGAATCTCTTTTAGCTCCATCATCTCAAGCATGGATATTACTGCCTTATGAGCACGCATATCTGGCTCAGATGATTGAGTCCAAGGAAGAAACCACCCTTGAAGAAATGCCTATTGTGAGGGAATTCGCTGAAGTATTTCCCGAGGAACTTCCTGGTCTTCCTCCAAGAAGAGATGTTGAGTTCTCAATTGAACTTATACCTGGGGCACTACCAATATCCAAGACTCCATATAGAATGGCTGTGGTTGAGCTTGAAGAACTGAAGAAACAACTACAGGAGAATCTGGATAAAGGGTTTATACGCCCAAGTGCATCACCATGGGGTGCACCAGTCCTCTTCGTCAAGAAGAAGGATGGGTCAATGCGGCTTTGCATCGATTATCGTGAACTTAACAAAATCACGATAAAGAACAAGTATCCTCTCCCAAGAATCGATGACTTGTTTGATCAGCTGCGTGGAGCTCAATACTTCTCCAAGGTCGACTTGCGGTCGGGATATTATCAAGTAAGGGTGAAGAAGGAAGATATCCCCAAGACTGCTTTTCGTACAAGGTACGGGCACTATGAATTCATAGTAATTCCTTTTGGACTCACCAATGCTCCAGCAATATTCATGGACTTGATGAATAGAGTCTTTAGAGATTACCTAGATAAATTTGTGGTAGTCTTTATAGATGATATTCTAATATACTCCAAAACCAAGGAGGACCATGAGGAGCATTTAAGAACTGTACTAGAGACTTTGCGCAAGGAGAATCTCTATGCCAAGTACAGCAAGTGTGAGTTCTGGTTGAAGGAGGTCTCATTCTTGGGCCATATCATCACAAGCAATGGGATATCTGTGGACCCCTCCAAAACAGATGCAATTGAGGGATGGCCGAGGCCAACATCGGTAACTGATATCCGTAGCTTCTTGGGGTTAGCTGGATATTATCGACGATTTGTGAGAAACTTCTCACGATTGTCCAACCCTCTTACCAAGCTAACTCGAAAGGGAGTAAAGTTTTCTTGGAGTGATGAATGCGAAGAAAGCTTCAAGGAGTTGAAAAGGAGGCTTATCACTGCACCTGTGCTCACTTTACCCACAAGTGGAGAGCTTTTTGTGGTATTCAGTGATGCTTCGAAGAAGGGCTTAGGATGTGTGCTGATGCAGAATGATAAAGTGATATCCTATGCCTCAAGACAGTTGAAAATCCATGAGAGAAACTATCCAACGCATGATCTGGAGTTGGCGGCGGTGATCTTTGCCTTGAAAATCTGGCGGCATTATCTCTATGGAGAGAAATGTGAGATATATACTGACCACAAGAGTCTTAAATATATATTCACACAGAAAGAGCTTAATATGCGCCAGAGAAGATGGATAAAGCTCATAAAGGATTATGACTGTTCAATACATTACCACCCTGGGAAGGCGAACAAGGTGGCGGATGCCCTAAGTAGAAAGGATCCAGCAATTCTATCAATGATGAGAATTGAGAAGGATCCAATCTTCTTAGACTTGATGAAGATGGACGTGGGAATCATAAAGAAGGGAACATCATCAATCCTTTCACAAATGATTGCTCAACCATCTCTTTTGGAAAGGTTAAAGGATGCTCAAAAGGATGATGCGAGAATCCAAGAAAAAGTGGAAGCTATCAAAAAGGGAAAATCCTCAGAGTTTAATGTTAATGAAGAAGGAATTGTGTGGTTTGGGAAAAGACTATGTGTCCCATCAAGTTCGGAGCTGAAGAAGGAACTTTTGGATGATGCACATAGTTCAAATTTCTCTATTCACCCAGGGAGCACAAAGATGTATCGAGATCTCCGAGAAAACTTTTGGTGGGATAATATGAAGAAGGAGATCGCCGAATATACATCAAAGTGCCTGGTGTGTCAGCAAGTGAAGGCAGAGAGGCAGAAGTCTAAGGGGATGATGCAACCATTGCCCATACCAGAATGGAAATGGGAGAACATCACCATGGACTTCGTCACTGGACTTCCAAGGACATCCAAAAGCAACAATGCAATCTGGGTTATTGTGGATCGTCTTACAAAGACTGCACACTTCATTGCTATTCGAGAGGATTTCTCTTTGGATCAACTGGCACGGATATATATCAGGGAAGTGGTACGATTGCATGGAGTACCACTATCTATTGTGTCGGACCGAGATCCAAGATTTACCTCTAAGTTTTGGAAGAGTCTTCAACATGCTCTGAATACTGAACTGAACTTCAGTACGGCCTATCATCCTCAAACTGATGGCCAATCCGAGCGGACTATCCAAACACTTGAGGATATGTTGAGAGCGTGCTCAATGGACTTTAAAGGAGGATGGGATCAACATCTTCCTCTAGTTGAGTTCTCTTATAATAATAGTTTCCACTCGAGCATCCAAATGGCACCATATGAAGCCCTGTATGGGAAAAGGTGTAGAACACCGGCATGTTGGGATGAGGTCGGTGAACGTAAGCTGCTTGGACCAGAAATGGTCGAAGAAATGGTGGAGAAGGTGAAAACCATTCAGCAGCATATCAAGGCAGCCCAAAGTCGACAGAAGAGTTATGCAGATAATCGTCGACGAGACCTTGAGTTTAAAGTCGGAGACATGGTGTTTTTACGCATATCTCCGTGGAAGAAGGTCATGAGGTTTGGAAAGAAAGGGAAGTTAAGTCCAAGGTACATCGGCCCATTCGAGATTCTTGATCGTGTTGGGGCTGTGGCCTATCGACTAGCACTTCCACCTACTATGGCCAAGGTGCATGATGTCTTCCATGTATCCCTCTTAAGGAAGTACATACCAGACCCTTCACATGTACTCTCTTCTGAGGTGGTACAATTAGAAGATGATCTTTCTTATGAGGAGCAACCAGTGAAGATCTTAGATCGTAGAGAAAAAGTTCTACGAAATAAGACAATGCCCCTCGTCAAGGTGTTGTGGAGAAACCACAAGTTTGAAGAAGCAACTTGGGAGTCGGAGGATATGATGAAGCTAAGTTACCCACATTTGTTTTAGTGTGGGAAAAGGAAAATTTCGAGGGCGAAATTTCTTAAGGGGGGAATGTTGTAACGACCCAAAGTTTCATTAATGGAAAATCCCTCTTGATCCAGTTAAATGTTTCTTTATGAAAAATGTTTTTATAAGATGTCAACTTCTTTAAGTTTTACGTTAAGATTTGTGACCGTTACTTTTATAGCCGTTGAACAGTGATCATCTGGGTAGTTTAAATATAAGGCTTTAACGAACCAATTTTCTTTAAGTTTTACGTTAAGATTTGTGACCGTTACTTTTATAGCCGTTGAACAGTGATCATCTGGGTAGTTTAAATATAAGGCTTTAACGAACCAATTTTCTACTCAGACAAAGGAAGCGATGGCCTCATCCAGTACAATTGCCCCTTACGAAGCCCATTTGTCGGAGCTCGGAAAGGAGGTGGCGTCTTTGGGCTTTGCCCTTGACCAAGCCCAAGCTGAGCTTCATCAAGTCAAGCTCGAACGTGATCGTCTACGGGAAAAATGGAAGTTGATAGAGATCACCACTCGAGCGATGTTATCCGAGCAGCCCCAAGAGTCTGTCACCATCGCGCACCTTACCCTTAGGTCTTATGCGGCTATTTTAAGGGGTTATGTAACAAATAAGTAGCACCATGTTCATGTACATTATTTTTTTGTATATAATAATGAATATAATTTCTAGTCATTTTTGATGCATTGTAATTAGTTTTTAAAGTACAAATGATGTTTTTAGTTATTATTTAATTAAGAATTATATTTTATTAAATTAAAGGATTTTTGAATTAAATAATATTTTAATAAAATATTATTATTAATATTAAATTAATTTTTATTAAATATAAATGATCTTATAATTTTATGAATGCAATTAAAATTTTTATTAAGGTTTGAAAGCCATTTCTGTCAAAACCCGTGAATTTTTTTATAAATGTCGGTTTTTATTTTAAAAGTGCAAATTCACATATTTAGAAAATTATTTAGATAAAATAAATATTATTTTTGGAATCAGGACGTCGAAATTATCCAACGGTGAATTTTTCATAATTTTCTGAGACAGTCCAATTTTTGGGTAAAAATTAAATACCTTTTAAATATATAATGTGATTTATGACATCATAATGACCCAATGGTGATGTAATAAAATACCATAATCCTTAGGTTCGGCCAATATATGTTTTATCATTAAAATAATGAGGTTTTGGGTTTGTTTGAATCACTTTTCAAAGCATTAATGGAGCCCTCAAGACTTATTCAACACTTTGCCTTTTTAAATTAATTTCCATGGGAGTGTGACTCACCTCCACATAAGCAACCCTAATTTTTTAATAAGTTCGGACCTTGGCCTTGTAAAATATTGTTTTCCTCTCTCCTTTTCCAGAAACCATGGGCAAATACCATGGGATGGTTTGTGGTTTGGATTATTTTAATATAAGGGGTCCCAAACCTAAATAATAAAGAATTCTCTCACCTTTCCTATATAAACCCACCCAAGCTCCCACTTCCTCCTCACTCAAAGCCCTTGAAGTTCGTCCAACCTCTGCCCTACTCTCTCTAGAATCCCCTCAAGGTGCCCCAAGCTCCCAAGAAGCCTCTCACAAGCCTCTCTCTAGCCTTTGGAAGCACACTTCCAAGTAAGGGTTTTTTCTTCCTTTCTCATTTTTGTCAATTTTCTTTAAGTTGTATTGCCCTTTTAATTTCATTTATGAATGTTGGGGTATGGTTTCGCACCTCTCCCATACTGCCCTCTTATTGTTTGAATGATGGGAGACCCCTTTCTCTCTCATTAAATGCCTCCCATGTACACCCGTTACTATGCCAAAATTCCGAAAGGAACCTTTTTCTCCTCTTTTATATTCAAGCAATACTTTTGTATCATGAATCTAAATTCCTTTTCTATTGTTGGGACATGTATATATTTGATCTCCTTACTGTCCATTACATGTAAATATGATGAGGAACCCCTTTCTCTCTCACCAACCTTTTTATGAATTCTTATGTCACGCCGTTACGCTGCCGAAATCGCACCGATTTTCTAAGCCAATGTCTTTGTGTAGTGAATACCATGCCCATTTCTCCATCAAGGGTATTCACCTTTATGCACATTTACATATTGATTATAAAGTTTCATGTATGAATTCCACATTCCTTTATCGTGGAAGAAATTTTTATGTTTTATGAATCCATGTTTTATGATCCATGTGGCACACTTATGCATGAAATGAAATGTTTAAGAAGGGTGCGCCCTGATAGCGCTCCAATGCATTGGGTAAAGTATAGTATCATGATACGTCATGTGCAATGAGTGTTGACTCATGCTAATTCAAGTGCAACGAGGGTTTACTCGTGCTTCAAGTGCAATGAGGGTTTACTCATGCTCCATGTGCAATGAGCCTTGGCTCATGCTAATTCAATGTTAAGTGTTGTTGCCACATTTCCATGTTATGATTATCATGCTTTATCATGCCTTTATGTTCATGTCTCTCTTATGCTCTATTGATATGCCTATTGCCTAACATGTATTTTACTCCTCATGTTATTCATTATGTACTCCCTTACTGGGATTTATAGCTCACCCTTTTCTTATGCATGTCCTCAGGTTATCCCATGCAATGCTAAGTACGAAGGAATGTAGTGGTCATGTAAAGGAAGTTTTCAATAAGGATGTTGTATTTCAAGTTTAAAGTTTTTATGTAATGATCCTAAGCCCCAAAGACACTAAACCTCTCGATCTTCTTTGTTGTATCAAGTGAAGTTTTATGTAATAAAGCATGTTTAAGTTGTGATAAAAAGCAGGGTTGTCATAGGGTGTTTAGGTATTAAACGAGAAAGTGATGATGTTGTTTGATCTTCTTAAATCAACTCTTCTAAAATAAAAAATAAAAATAGTTGAAAAAGAAATTTCACCCAATATATCCCTTATAATAACCAAAGATAAAGCCTTATCATAACTTGAATTAAATTAGGCATCTTCGTGTTATTTTAAACCATATTAAAAAAACCCAAGTTGGACACTTCATAGCCAAAAATCCATCTCTTTAGACTGTGTTTCTATAGGTTATTCATAGGTCTCTGAGGATTCAACCACCCAAGATACACTAGAAATGACCACCTAACCCTTAGAACTTGGGAAAATTTGGGCAAGATCAGGGTGGTACTGGTAGTGTTATGGTATCTCAGTTTGAGAGATTTATTGATTGTGGAATGGATGGACTTGTTGTGTAGTGGTAATGCTTCTGGGTAGTGGTTAGGCAGTGGGGATGCAGGTTTGGGTTGTGTCATGATTTCATGTTTATGGGTGTGATGAGTGTGGTGTTGTTGTACAGTGGGGTTGCCAATTTTGGTTGTGAGGGAATGAATTAGGTGGTATAACTTTTAAGAATGATGTTGGTAATTCCAAAATACGAATGGGTGTTAAATGAGGAGGAAGAACTAAGTGGGTTGTTTTCTATGTGTTTTGTTATGGGGGGTCTTTAGTGGCTTTTAGCCTTGTGATAATGGTTGTAGATGTTGTGATTATTAGTATCCTGAGTAGGGATGGAATAATTAAATGAATGATTTGATAATGAAAAATGATAATTGGTTAAATGAACTGTTTGGGGGCTTGTTTCAAATCGGGGCTTGTAGAGAAGTATTGTGAAAGTGATCGTCGTTCGTGGTGGTACGTGCATATAAGGGTCAAAACAAGGGTGGGTTTGAAGGGACTGGTTATATGTTAGGAAATCCATAGGATGAGATGAGTGTTTTTACCAATATATGTATATACTTTTAGTTCATTAGGTTTTCTATAATAACCCCACCCATGTTGAGCACTATGTGCTGAACACCCCCATTGTTATGGGGGAGGGTGTCCTTCCCAACATTCCAGTGGGAGGATGGTTGGATGGTTACTAACTTTACCCTTCTCTCTATTCTAGGCATTTATCTCCCAAGATTCTTTAGGTAGGCTGTAATGGATTGAGGGTTAATACATGGTTTATGGTATTACTTTTGTGAGAGGTGGTTTATTTCCCAGGTGTCTTTGGGATGAGGCCCTAATGTTTTTGAGTGAGACGTGTGGTGGCTGTGGCCCAGGTATCTATGAATAGGATGTGATGTGGTTATGGCCCAGGTGTGTGTGGGTAGTTTGTGACTGTGGGGCTTGTGAAAGAGTGTGGCATAGTTCAGACATTCACCATTAGGGATGAATAGTTAACCAGTGGAAAGTGGTGCAGGGTACCCAATCATCTATGTGCTTATTATATTACATTACTTTAATTTGTATATTTTGTGAGAATTCCTTGGTGATGTTGGGGTGGATAGTATACCTTTTTAGGTTCTTTTGAGTTTGTACTATTTTCTCACAGGGGAATTAGTATGCTTATCCCCCTTGTGCATGAGTGACTTTGGTTTTTCCCTACTAAGTATACTTGTATGCTCACTGAACGCGTTGTCGTGACATGTCAAACTAATTATGATTTTAAACTTTCATTATAGTCTAGGGAAGACCCTACGTCATCTCTCAAGGATAGTTGGTGGGTTTAAAGTGTGCATTTTTAATAAGAAGTACTAAAATAGGGGGTTGTTCTGAAAATAGTTTTAGGATGAAATGACTTAATTGAAAGCTTAAAATTTGAGAAACCAAATGGATTTTGAAAAATATGAGATAAAAGGGTTCATTGTGATTTCACTACACACATTTAAATTTCATTTTTCATAGATATTCATTTAGGTTTGGAGTAATTCCTTGGTTGAAATTAAATGGAATCCCGATTAATTCCTAAGATTTTATTTCAATGCTTAAAGAACCAAACCTTGATGTAACAATCATATTGTCATGTTCCAGAAATTATGCATGGAATAAGAGCTTCCAAAGTATACTAAAATATCAAGAAGGTGGGTATGAAAAGGACTCTTTAGTTTTCCAATCGGAACAACACAAGTCACGCACTAAAAACCTCACATCGATCAGTTAGAAATTAAGAGTATCTCAATCACATGAATCAAAAAAAGAATTCAAATATGGAATTATGTAATATATATGGAAATAAATTTTTTCACACCCAAATTAATCCTAATCAGTAGCTAAAATAAGAATCAGAACTCCATTGAAATGTGCGTAGCTCCCTTACAAAGAACGCCCACCGTTTAGCTCGACATCGAGAGGAGGAGGAAGCTCGGGTAGAACTCCTTCTTCATTCTTGATCCCCCTATGAGGATATGGGCCTCTAGAACTTAAAGGATGAGGTGTATAATCCTATAGGACTTCCAAATTGCAGATCTTTACTTCTTGTCCAAACTTGAAAATGGGGAGCCCAAGCTTCCATTTTATAGGCAAAGTGGAAGGTGGTTTTGAGCATCCTGATTTTGAGAAACCACTTGGTTCATGATTTTTTATTAATATACAGTCTTATCTCTCTTTTTACAAAAATAAAAAGTTGTATACAAACCTCCTAACTATTGCCACCGAATATTTTGCACCATTTGAACAATCATAGCTCGAGATATTGACGTATTACAGAACACCACTATTGAATTTGTGCATATTCGGTGGATTGGATAGATCAGTTAGGATGGGCCCCATAGAAGACCAATCATTATTAGGTTCCTTTAGATTAAATGTGGCCTATTAAATATTTTACTATCCCCCAAAATTTAAGCCCATTTGGACTCATGGTCTAATAGAAGTGTTCATATTAATCCACTTGTGTGCTTGGATCCTGCGCAATTTGGGCCATTTTTCTTGGACTTCATCATGGGTCCTCCAAATCACCTCCACCTTCAATGAAATTATCAAAACAAGTAACATTTCCCTTTTTAACAGTTATAAAAACAAAATAATTTAATAAAAAATGAAGTTAATTTTGTTATTATATTTGGTATTTACAATAAAAATTGAGTTTAATACAATGGTGTAAGGGTGAAAATGACATAGTGAATTGTCGAACGATCACACCCCCCACACCTAAACATTTTAACTCCTGGGTGAAGTCATATTTCCAAAAATTATGCATGTAGATATTTCCAACTTCATAAAGATTTTACATTCAACGAAAATTAATTCCTGATAGAAATGTGATCAAAGAAAAAATCACACCGAGGAGTTATTCTCAACGATCATTGAAAAATTCATCTCAAAAATTGTATCCAAATGAAATTTAAAGAGATGCATGATACCAATAAAATAAAATAATTCAAAATTTAATCATGTCACTAATTCTCTACATGTGTGTCTGACAACCGTTTCATGCTATTCTTTCCACTTTCTATTGAGTAAATATAAGTTATTTCAATAATTGTCTACGTACAAGATCCGTTCCACCAAACTTTCCCCACATCCTTTACAATAAATTTTCAAGACTCACTCACTTAAGCATTACCAGAAGTCAAACCATAAGCTCCTGACCTAGATATCCCCATATGTTGTACATTTCATCACTCCCCTAATTTTTTTTCAAAAGTTGCAATTGGAACAAATATCACACTCTTCTCCCAACCCATGTTTTATATCCTCATGAAACTATTTGTAATAGTTATAACAAGATCAAAGGTCGAGGAAGGGTGGTTTTTTACCTACCCAATATACAACCCTTTTTTAGGGCATACAATAGTCGGATAATGGGTACACACACATAGGCCAATCTGGTACAGTAATGAAATAGATCAGATAAGGAACAAATGTACGAAAAAATTATTTTAGAAAGTAGATAAAAAAAAAACTAACTTATATTTACCCTTTTATTAAGTATAAATTTTCACACATTATGGTTGGGTAAAAATTTTCATAGAGAAATTAAGTGACACAATTTTTCCTTAAATTATTCACAAAAAATGGAACCATTCTTCTCAAAGGTTTCAAAATGATACAACCATTTATATCATCGACAAAGAACTCAATATCAAAATAAAGTCACACCAAAATATTGAATTTTTTTTGAAATGCACATTGCATCATTTTTTTTGAATGCTAAACAACAGTAAATATAGAAATTCCACATGCACTTTCAAAAACATCCATGATTAAACAACATCATTTTCCATGATAAAGTGGGCATAGAAAAAGTAATATTCCAACACAAAGGTGAGTGGGAGGAAATGAGGGGAAGGAACAATACTATTCAGTAAGCTAAAAAGAGAAAAAGAAGAAAGATGGTGGAAATTACTAACTAACCTAAAAATATACCCATATCCCACACCTAGAGTGTGCGGTGTCCTCGCTGTAATAAAATAGAATGTGGTAACAAAGGATAAAACATGGTGGGTGTTATTCATAGACTGCTTCGTGAACTTGGAGTTCCTCCATTATGGACTCCAAAAGGGCTTCGTGGAAGTGCTTCAGCCGTAGCCCATTGATAGTGATGGTTTGATTGGTTTCTTCATTTTTAACCTAGACAACACCAAATGGGGAGACATTAGTAATAGTGTATAGTCCAAACTAGCTAGAAGAAAGATTACTTAGATGCAACTTCAGCCATGAATTGTAGAGGAGGACCTTCTTCCCAATGTGGAACTAGCAATGGAGGATGAGATGGTCATGGGCAGCCTTGGTTCACTCTTCATTAATCCCAGAGTTATCATATGCATATCTTATCATTTCTTCCATCTCCTGAATCTTCAATTTCCATTGAGCACCTACACCAAAAAAAGATTATAATTGCATTGTTTGATAGCCTAGTAAGCTTGGTGCTTAATCTCAACAGGGAGGTGACAACTCTTTCCAAACATAAGCTGATATGGTGACATGCCAATGGGAGTTTTGAAAGCAGTATGGTAAGCCCATAAGGAATCATCAAGTCTCAAACTCCAATATTTTCTATTAGGTTGAACTGTTTTTCAAGAATTTGTTTTACTTTTCTATTTGACACCTCTGCTTGAGCATTCGTCTGTGGGTGATTTGCAGTAGACACTCTATGACCAAACCCATTTCGACACAAAAGTGATTGCATTGTTTGGTTATATAAATGAGAACCCTGGTCACTGATGATGAACCTAGGTAATCAAATCCTATAAAATATTTTGGTTCTCAAAAATTCTACAACTGCCTTAGAATCATCAGTCCTTGTGGCACATGCCTCTACCCATTTTGACACGTAACCAACTCCAAGAAGAATGTACAAGTTTTCAAAGGAATTGGGAAATGGCCACATAAATTCAATACCCCAAACATCAAAAATGTCCTAAAAGAGAAATGGTTGTTGTGGAATTTCATTTCTTTTAAATACATTACCCATTATTTGACAATAAGGAAAAGATTTACAAAATTTCTCACCATCCCAAAAAGGTGTTGGCCAAAAGAGACCAGAATCAAGGAACTTGCGAGTAGTTCGTTGGGAACTAAAGTGGCCCCCACAAGCAAGAATGTGGAAGAATATATGTATGGACTGAAACTCGCTATCTAGGACACAATGCCAAAGGACATGATTACTACATGTGCGCCAGAGGTAGGGGTCATCCCAAATGTACCAACAAGACTCATGTTTTAAATGGTCGGCCTGGTTTTTTTTTGAAAATGGTAGGAATGCAAGATGCTACCAAATAATTTACAATTTCAGCATACCAAGGAATAAAATCTTGCACTAGGTACAATTGCTCATCAGGAAACATTTAATTTATAGGAATATAAGGAAATGAGTAAATGTCCAAGGATGAGTGGATCCTACAGATATGGACATCCACCACATTCTATGATCCTTTTTTATCTCTAATTTATAGATTTAATTCCTAAAGTAGTAGCATCTAGTGAATCAGGTGTGGTTTGGCTTCTAGTTTCTTAAGTAGATACCGAAGGGCTGCATGGTCGGAGTGTACAATGACTTTGGACCCTAAAATATATTACCTAAATTTATCCAAGGAAAACACTATGGAAAGGACTTATTTTTCAGTTGGGGTGTAGATTTCTTGGGCAGGGTCCAAAGTATGTGAGGCATAGGTAATTACATGTGGAGCTTGATCGACCCTTTGTGATAAGCCTTCCCCAACTGCATAGTTAGAGGCATCACACATGAGCACAAACGGTAAATACCACTCAGGTGGTTGGATTACCGGGGGTGACATGAGAATCCATTTTAACTTATTAAAAAATTCATCACATTCTTTATCAAAAACAAATTCTTTTTCTTTTTAGAGTAACCGGTAGAGTGGGAGTGAAATCTTACTAAAGTCACAAATGAAATGAAGGTAAAATCCAGCATGAACTAGGAAAGTCTGTACATCCCATACATTTTTTGGGAATGGTAAGGAATAAATGACATCCACTTTTGATTTATCTACTCGGATACCATCCCCATAAATGACATTCCCCAGATCTATACCTTGTCGCACCATGAAATGGAATTTCTCATAATTTAATAGAAGATTATTTTAAATACAGTGACGTAGGACTAAACCAAGAATACTCAAACATTCATAAAAAGAGGATCCATAAATAGTGAAATCATCTAGGAAAACTTCGATGCAATTATCCAGGTAATCAGAAAAAATACAAACCATACATCGCTAGAAAGTACCCGGAGCATTTCACAGAACAAATGGAATCCTCCTATATGCAAATGTGCCTAAGGGGCAAGTGAAGGTTGTCTTTTCCTGATACATGGGGGAAATATGGTTCTAAAAGTACCCATAATACCCATTAAGGAAATAGTAGTGGGACTTACCAGCTAGCCTCTCTAGCATTTGTTCAATGAATGGGAAAGGGAAATGGTCCTTACTAGTGTGTTGGTTTAGTCGGCAATAGTCTATGCAGACACACCAACTATTCAGCACAAGATTTGGAACTAATTCATTTTTTTCACTTTTGATTACTACAAGGCCAGTTTTTTTAGGAACTAATTGAATGGGACTAACCCATTGGCTGTCAGAGATGGGGTAAATGATTCAAGCAACGAATAATTTTGTTACATCATTTTTCACAACTTCTAGGAGGTTTGGTTTCAATTGACATTATGCATGTCTCACTAGTTTAGCCTCATTATTTAACAAAATATGATGTGTAAAAACCGATGGGCTAAGACCAGGAATTTCCTCAAGTGTCCCTCCTAATTCTTGTTTATACTCCCTCAAAAGTTCAAACCGTTTCAATTCATACTCAGGAGGGAGTGAACTAGCAATGACGATGGACAACTTGTTTCCATTCTAAAGATATTAATATTTTAAATCTTGAGGTAGTTTTTTAAGTTACAATTCAGTTTGATTTTGTATTCATGGGAGTGTGTGTGAAAGTTAGAGGTCACTAATCTCATCTTACTGCTCAATGGAATCATCCTCAGATGAGGAATGTGCTTTTACAATCTTAGCAGTATCATCAATGGTCATTATATCTTCAGTGTTCATGAAATTATCAATCAATAAACATGCATGACACGTTTCTAGACTACTACAACAATCAATGTAGGATTCATTACCAAGAAATTCAATCAAGGATGAAAACTCAGAAATAGGATCGGGGGAATGAAAAGATGTATTTTTAGAAAAAGGGAGTACATCAATTGAATTTACTAAGAGAGAGGAATGTTATTGTGAGGGGTGATTTATGGAATAAAGGATATTGAAGTGGCCAATGTTACCACAAAACTCAATAGATAATGTACCATTGTGAAAATTAATTATGTTTTGGCAGTTTTCAAGAAGGGTCTCCCTAATATAATCAGGGAAAGTCCATTCATCTTATCATCCTCCATTTTAAGCACATAAAAGTCACATGGAAAAATTTAAATTGTAACCCTCATAAGAACATCCTCTAACACACCAGAGGGGTGTGCGGTACTCCTATTATCCAATTGAACAACAATTCCAGTGGGATTCAGTTCCCTAACCTGCAATGTAGAGTAAATGGAGTGAGGAATCACATTTATAGAAGCTTTTAAATGAATCATAAAATTAGAAAAATAATACTCTCCTATGGTGCACATAATTGAGAATGTTCCAGGATCATTGCACTTGGTGGGAAGTGATGGCTCTATCAATGATGAAAAATTCCACCCCAAGCTCACCTTATCATCTCCACAAAGTCACCTTCGGTGTGTACACATCTCCTTCAAAAACATTGCATATCTTGTAATTTGTTTCCCATCATCAATCAAAGGGATGTTTACTTATACTTTTTTAAAAGTTTCTAATATTTTTTCTTATCTAGATTCGTTTCCTTTTGTTTCCTAGGTTGGGTGGACCTTTGGGGAAATTGAAGAGTAATGGTTTGGATAGGAGACTCATCAACATACACACTCTTTATTTTGGAAGGGATTCTCTCAAGACATGGTTTTTCAATATTTGGAACATTTTCAATGGTTGGGATAGAGGTTTCCTCCGGAGGGGATGACTCTAATGGAGGATTCATTTGGTTTTTAAGTTTTGTTCCACTCCTAAGGGTTATGGAACTAACATTTCCCTTATCCCTAGGGTTAACTACTGGTTGATAAGGTAGCTTACCTGACCCTATGACTTTGAATTTCCCCCCACAGAGTTATCTAGTTGGCCTAATTGGGATTTTAGGTCTCGTATGGCAGCATGGGTGGTTTTTTGGCATCCATTTGTTTCATCATATCTTCTAGGCTAGCCACATGTTTTGGAGGGGGTGGTTGGAAAGGCCTTTGGGGTGGTTGAGGATTTATTGGTGGTGGTGGTGGATGGATACTCTACCCTTGTTGGTTCCATGGTTGATGAGGCTAGTTCGAATACCCCTTGACTATATTATTGGTTGTCTTTCCACCAATAGGTGGATGGATAGTATGGTTCTTGCCTAAAGGGTTGGTTATAGGGGTGTACTGGGAAGATTTCCTCACAACTCTTGAAATTTTCTCTCAATTGGGGGAATTGGTCAGAATAATGGATGTCAGAAGAGTAGATTCCAAAATGTATGGGATCAGGAGATTGAGATTTCCCTTGGGAGAGAGAGAGTTGTCGTAAAAGGTTACTTACCTCTTCAAACTTTGTGTCCACCTTCTTCTCCAATTCAATAATTTTCACCTCATGGACACCTTGAATGGGTATACTGGACCTTGTACCAAATTGTTGAGAGTTATATGCCATGTTCTCAATTAGGGTTCTTATAGAAATTGGGGTCTTATCAACTAGTGCACCACCTGCAGCAGCATCAATCATATTTTGATCAATAGGAATTAAACCTTCATAAAAATACTGAATTAAAAGTTGATCACTTATTTGGTGGTGCAGAAAACTTGAACACAATCTTTTAAATCTTTCCCAATATTCATGAACTGTTTCCTCTTGATATTGTCTTATCCCACAAATTTCTTTCCTTATTGTTGCATTTTGAGAGTCTAGGAAATATATTTCATGAAAAAGGCATTTTGTGTATTCCCAACCTCTTGTTGGTGAATTAATATAGTATAACCAATATTCTACAGTGTGTTATAAGGGAAAATGGAATTCTATAAGCTTTACTTATTCATCATCCACATTAGAAGGTTTTAATGTTGAACAAACATTATGAAATTCTTTCAAGTGCTTGTGTGTATCCTCTCTAGGAAGTCCATGAAATCTTGGAAATATATGAATTAAATGGGATTTTAGTTCAAAATTGAGTGTCTCACCTTGAATTTGAAAGTTTGTGGGTTGGATATCAACATTAGGTGAGGTTAGTTATTTTATTGTTTTACTGTTTTCAAACATTTTGTACAATTTTATTTCAGTTTTAATGTCAGTTTCAGAATAAGATGAAGGTCAAGGAAGAGTTTCAATGTGTGGTGTGTCATCCTTCAAATTTTTATCTTGTGTGTCTCAGTGTCGTTGACATACGGTCCTCTCCGGTTCTGTTTGAAAGGTGCTAAATCTCTCAGAGTAGAACATGTCATGCACCAAACCTACAAAACAAATAGATTAGAACAAAAAATTATTGAAAAGGTATAATAGAAAACAAATAAATATTCACAAAAATTACAAAAACTAGGGGTGTCCAGACCCAACCCAACCCGACCAACCCGACTCGACCCGATCGGGTTGGTTTGGGTTGGGTCGGGTTAAAAAATTTATACCACGGGTTGGGTCGAGTTAGGTTATATCATGGTCGGGTTGGGTCGGGTCATGGATTGGGAAAAAATTAACCCAACCCGACCCAACCAACCCGACTACTATGAGTCACCTCTTCAGAGTTCGCCCTCTCCCCCTACCTCTCGACCCAATTCCCCCTCACCCTCGCCCCACACCGTTGTCTTTCTCCTTTCCTACCCCATCCATTGAGTCCATGCCATCACCCACCATTACATTAATACTCTATTAATCGCATATATGATTGAATCATCCATGAAATTTCTAAGACAAACATAAAATAAATTCAAAGGAATCGAGACATGTGAATTCAATGGAAAAACAATGCCCGATCAACAAACAAAAACATGAAGATAACTGGATTTCATTCGATTTTCCTACGAAAACTAATGAAAAAAAACCAAAGGAAGATATGACAATTTTAATGATTCGAAGATCTGACGGTGGAGGGTCGACTAAGAAAACAATCATTGAAAATCTCCCTCACCCTCACCAGTCCAGTGTATCCACCGCGCTGCACCTGGATGTACCCCCACCTTTGCCACCACCTCCATCTCCATCATGATTGTGTGTGGTTCCAAATATATCAGTGTCAGTAACTAACTCACTCTCATCACCCTCTTGTCCTCACCATGAACCTCCTCAAACCTTGATAACTACTTGCAGGAAAGCTAATCACATCACACCATCGAGTCACAGACTGATGTTTTTTTGGGTCGATTTATTACAGGGTGAAGGATGTGGGAATTCCCTAGTGTGGCGAAGAAGATAAAGCAGAGAAATACATAACCCAATCAACCCACAGGGTGATATCCAAAAAAATAACTTAACAATTTTTTTTGTCATAACCCGGTCAACCTGTGGGTTGGGATCATAAAAAAATACCAAACAATTTTTTTTCCTTAACCCGATCAACCCGACCTGACCCAACCCGATTTGAGACGGGTCAGGTCGGTTCGGGTCTGAATCCAAAAACATCTCTGACCTGAACCAACCCGACCCGACCTATTTTTCTTTGGTTGGGTCCAAAATAGCCCTCAACCTGACCCAACCTGACCCATGGACACCCCTAACAAAAACCATATAAAAACATGCACTAAAAACCAAAGCGCTCCCCGACAACGATGCCAAAATTTGAACACACTATCATGACACATCAAATTGATTATGATGTTAAGGTTGATTTATACTCTAGAAAAGACCCTATACCATCTCTCAAGGAGAGTTGGTGGGTTTATAGTGTGCATTTTTAATAAGAAGTACTAAAATATGGGGTGGTTTTGAAAATTGTTTTAGGATGAAATGACTTAATTGAAAGCTTAAAAGTTGAGAAACCAGATTTATTTTGAAATGTATGAGATAAATGGGTTCATTTTTATTTCACTACACACATTTCAAGTTCAGTGTTCAGAGATATTCATTTAGGTTTGGAGTAATTCCTTGGTTGAAATTAATTAGAATCCCGATTAATTCTTAAGCTTTTATTTAAATGATTAAAGAACCAAACCATGATGTAACAATCATATTGTCAAGGTCCATAACATAGGAATGGAATAAAAGATTCCAAATATGATTGAAATTTTAAGAAGGGAGGTATGAAAAATATTCTTGTATTGTCCAATTAGAACAACACAAGTCACGCACTCAAAACCTCACACCGATCGGTTAGAAATTAAGAGTATCTCAATCACATGAATCAAGATAAGAATTAAAATATGTAATTATGTAATATATATAGAAAGAAAAATTTTTACACCCAAATTACTCCAAACCAGTATCTAAAATAAGAATCGGAACTCCCTTAACATGTGTGTGGCTCCCTTACAACGAACGCCCTCCATTTAGCTCAACATCGGCAGGAGGAGGAAGCTCGGGTGGAACTCCTTATTCATTATTCATACCCCTATGAGGATAGGGGCCTCCAAAAATTAAAGGATGATAAGGAGAATCCTCTAGGATTTCAAAATGGAAGATCCTCACTTCTTTTCCTAAATTGAAAAAGGGGATCCCAAGCTTCCATTTTATAGGCAAAGTGGACGGTGGTTTTGAGCATCCTGATTTCGAGAAACCATTTGGTTCATAATATTCGATGGCCAGGCAGTATTATATCACTTTTTAAAAAACTATAAAGTTATATACCAAACCCCTAACTATCTCTATAGAATGTTTGGAGCCATTTTAACAATCACATCTTGAGATAGTGACATATTAAAGAACGCAACTTTTGACTTTGTGCATATTCAGTTGCTTGAATAGATTAGTTCATATGGGTACCTTAGAAGCTGAATCAAGATTGGGTTCCTTGACATGAAATGTATAATTTTAAATATTGGACCATCCCACAAAATGTAAGCCCATTTGGATTCATAGTGTAATATAAGGGAGCGGATTAATCCACTGGTGTTCTTGGATCCTGTGCAATTTGGCCCATTTTTCTTGGACTTCATCACGGGTCCTCTAAATTACCTTAACCTTTAATGAAATTATCAAAATAAGTAACATTAACCTTTCAATAGTGATAAAACAAAAATAATTGAATAAAACATGAAGTGAATTTTGTTATTATATTTGGAATTTAGAATACATATTCAGTTTAATACAAGGGTGTAAGGGTGAAAATAACACAGTGAATCGTGGTATGATCACTCACCCTACGTACATAAATTTTTTTAGGTTTCCTAGGAGATTATGCGGACCGTGATGAACCTTACTAGATCAGACATTAGGGGAAATTTTTGTGTCACTGGTTATTTTTATTTGGTTACATACCTTGGTTTTTTCTTTGTATTTTTAGCAGTTTTACTTTAAGAAATCTTGTAGGATGGATTTTGGCTTCTTTATATATATCTTTTTTAGAGTTTTTTTGAGGTTGGTACATCTTATCTCCCGATCATGGTTACTATGAAAAGGGTAATTCCTCCCATTTTTTTGTGATATATCTATACCCTTGGTGTTGGTCGACACCCCAGGGCCTATTGTAGGCAGAAATCAGGGGGGTCATTATCTCTCCTTAATCTTGAGAAAGGAGGGCCTCAACATCTTGTTATCCCTTCCCTCTCCTCAAAGAAGTCAAGTTGTGACATATATTGGAGATGCTTTGAGGCTCCACTATTTTAGACCACCTTAATTTATTTGTGGCTCTTCATAATAAATATATAATGGAGTAGTTCTAGAGGGTCCATAGGTTGTCTGATCTTCGATCATTTTATTATCTAACATAGTTTTTCCCTACTTTATTTTTCATCTTTTAAATCATTTATCACACCTTATTTGGTTCATATATTTGTCATGGAAGTGGAGAGACTTCCAATTCCCTTAGTCTTATCCATGAATTTTGGTGGTTAGGATATGTTTTCTGATCTGTTCTAATGGTCTAGACTGATGAAGAGGAAACATCAAATAGTGGGGGATTTGTTCTTGTTATAAATGTGGTCATACGATGTCATCCTTAGTATGGATTATTTGTATCTTTTGTGTGTAGTTTCTGATTTCTTCTAGAGGAGAGATATATTTTCCTATATGGAGGGATGGTAAGTGGTGTTCACTAGAAATAGGAATTATCAGATGGGATACAAACATCTAAATCCTATTTTCTCTCAGTTGGCATAGTTTTCAGTGGAAGATGGGGTAGTAGGGACTCCAAAAATTGTCAATGAGTTTTTAGACTCCTTCCAAGATGGGGTTGTGACACTACCTCCTCTTCATGATGATGAGTTTGGGATAGAGTTACAGTGAGTTGTATTTCCAATGATTATGACCCCTTATCATGTGTAACCAATAGAGACGTGGGAGTTATGGATCTAAATCAATGGTTTATAGTAGAGGGTGTTCATTTGACCATGTTTGTTACCATGGGGTTATATAGTGTTGTTAACTAAGAATAAGGAAAATAGTATGAGGTTGTGTGCGGATTATTAAGGGTTGATCTAGGTGAAAGTCAAGTATTGTTACCATATTATAAGTATAGATGATCATTTTGACCATATAAAGGGATCCAATTGGTTTTAAAAGATTTATTTGTGGTATAGATATCATTAGATGAGGTAAAAGGAGTAGGATATCATTATATTCAACTCTGTCACTGGTATATAAACTTTGAGTTTGTAATCATGTAGTTCAATGTCAGGAACACACCAATTATGTTAATGGGGATCATGAACTCCATATTCCATGATTTACTATACCAGTTTATAGCCATGTTCATTGAAGAATTCCTCATATCTTGAGGTTATAATAGGATCATGTCAAGCATTTTGTCATTGTCCTATAGATTCTTTAACATAATCAAATATAGGGTAAGAAATATATGTGTGAGTTTTGGATGTGGTAGGTGCACTTATTTGGAAATGTGATGACTTGGTAGAGTGTAGTTGTGGATCCATTGAAGATTGAGGCAATTGTTTCTTGGGAAGTACCTAAGAATGCGATAGAGGTTTTTAGATTCCTTGGTCTTTTGGGATATTATCAGTGGTTTATGTCAAAATTATCTTAGATCTTAACACCATTGACAGCTCTAACAAGAAATCACAAGGCCTTTATTTAAACAGATCAGTGTCATTAATCATTTCACTACCTAAAGTAGAGGTTGATCAGTGCCCTAGTGATTTCGTTTCATGATTAGGGGGTGATTTTTGTGGCCTTTTGTGATGCTTCTTGTTTGGGATTGGGATGATTATTGATGTTAAAGGGGAAATAATCTCTTATGGGTGCTAGTAGTTACATCCCCAAAAGCATAACTATTCCACCCATGAGTTGGAGTTGGTGGAAGTAGTGTTGACCCTGAAGTTATGGTAGCATTACCTCATTAACGAGTGCCTTGTGGTCTTAATTGAGAACAAGTGCTTAAGGAATGTTTTCCATTAGCTGGATATAAATATTCATTAGTGGACGGGGATAGAATTTCTTTGGTATTATGATTTTGAGTTCTCCTTCACCCTAGTAAAGTGGAATTTTTTAGCTGACATACTGAGAAAAAGGTCAGGAATATACGTTTTTTGAGATTTTGAGGATTATTGGAGGGTGATGGGGGAGTTTTTAGCATTACATCTAAGAACAACAGATCCTGATGAAAGAATATGCTTTTACTAGATGATGGTGTAATCTTCTCTGATGTGGAAAGTGGATGATTATCAATGGTGATACTTGGAGGTGGAGGTGATGTGGGACCGTGTTATTCATGGTGATGCTCTAAAGTGGTGTTCAAAGGATGGAAACCATCCAATGTTATTTCAAGTCAGGTTGTATGTTCTTCTGGAAATGCGTGAAGGAGTTCTCAATGTGTTTCAGAGCTCACCTTCAGTGGTTTATCCAAGCATGTTCAAGATATAATATTTCTTGAAGAGGCATCTTGGGGGACCCAAGATGAAGTGTTCAGTGGTGAAGTTAGTGAAATGATTTTTGGTATGCCAGTGGGTGAAAGTGGAAAACATTTTCCCTGTATAATTGTTACAGGCTTTGGATTTCCCCGAGTGGAAGTGGGAGGAAATATTAAGGGATTTTGTCATCGAGTTACCATAAGACCATTGAGGGTATGATGCCATTTGGGTGATAGTTGACTAATTGATGAAGTTGGACTATATTTTAGAGATTAATATGTTTCATGTTGAGATGTTCTGGTGATACGATACATGGATAAATTGGAGAGACTTAATAGGGTACTAAGGAAAATCATCTCTGATCAAGATCCTTAATTATCCTCATGAGTCTGGAGAGGATTGAAATATTATTTTGGATATCATATACGACTTAGAACATCTTTTCACCCCTATAATGATGGAAAATGGAGTAGAACATCTAGACATTAGAGGATATATTGCGGGATTGAATATTAGATTTGGTGGATCATGGGTGAATCACATAACCTTGGGTGAGTTTTCCTACAATAATAGATACAAATCATCCATCTGTTTGAATCCATTTATTTTTTTTATAGATATCCATGTTAGTGTCATTTTTTAGAGACCAAGGCTGGGGAGTCAATAGTCCTTGGTAAAAATGTGGTGTAGAGTACAACAGGGAAGATCTAGATAGTTAGGGAGTGAATTAATGTGGTGAAATAATTCTACAAGTCTTTATTCTAGTCATAGGTGGAGAAACTTGGAATTTGAGGTTTAAGACCACATGTTATTGAGGGTTTACCCTCATCAAGGGTAGTAGGGGTTTGGTCGAGGGAGTAAAATATCCATATATCATCCCATATATGTGACTATCCAAATTACATGAAATAACGTAAATATTTTATTTCAATACATTCCACATACCTTTTAGTTTTATAGTTTTATATAATTAAAAAAAATCATTAACCAACAAAACTCATGTCTTTTTCAATTAATAGACATTTATACCACTATATAAACAACTGATTAATCTATAATAATTCTTCGACATATCTCATAACTTCTTCACATAAGATACCCTTATAGATACATATTACCTAACTCTAGAAAAAAAGAAACATAAAAAGGGGTGATATCAGAAGATTAGTAAATGTACATATAGGTGATAAAAATAAAATATCATAAGTGATAAAAATATTATCATATTGGTATAATCAGAATATATAATAAAGTTATACCAAAAAAATCATAGATCATAAATCAGTACATAAGGAAAAATTCATGAATCAAATGATTGTGGAAACATTATCCAATAAACAAGATCTATGAGGGTGTATCATCAAGATACCTTAGAAATATGTCACAAACCTAAGAATATAAACCATAACATATTGGATCAGGTACAAAATCAGTTTCCATTAGTGGACCAGGATTTACTAACATGTTTCTCATGGGGGATCAGGGTTCACTCACTTGTTTACCATAAAATATCAGACATAACAACCTTTTTCCCATAGAATTTCCAGCATCATTACTTATTTCACCATTATCTCATGTGACTTAAAGGTTAACCCAATGAATTATAGGGATATATAGTTACCAACCATCACATAAATATTAGCCATACATATGAGTTCCATGTAAAATCATGTCATAAAGAACCCAAGGAAGGAAAATGGGTTCCATATAAAACATCATAAAGAACCCATGGAATGAAAATTGGTATCAAGTAACTTTCTAGGTAAATACAATTAAATAAAGATAAAAGAGAATATGTTATTTAAAATATATTGATAAAGGTTATACATTTAGGATAATAATTTACCCAACTAATTTATGTATGGAACCTAGGTTAACACCCATCAATAAAAATAAGAAAAAATATCATATTCAAAAAAGAATTATATATGAATAAAAAAATTATGGTTATACACTAAATACAATTAGGAAAGAAAAAGGCGGTGGTGGATCATTACTACAAAAGTGAATTAAATTAGATAATACATCCATAAAAAAAATGTGAATAGTTGAAAAAGAACATATCCCTTGTGTAATAAAGGAAACTTATAAGGATGCAGACTTATATGAAAAATATCATTGAAAAAGAATGCTTCAAATGGTATCACCCAGGAAGGGATTAAGAATTTAATTTTTTTAATACCACAAGTCCAATCCCCCAAATTAAATACCCAAAATGTCTATCCAGAAGAAAACCTTCTGACCATTTATTAAAAAGAAATAAAAAAGTACATAGAAGAGGTGAACATGATCAAACAAACAGAAATGTCCTCATCCACCTAACAAGAAGTCTAGATTTCATAATATGACATATCATTTCCATATTCAGAGCCACTTGTAGCCTCCCACTCAAATTGAGATTTATCTTGATCAAAAATCTTAAAAATGTAATTTTCCACATTTCTGATAATCTTCAAAGATGCTTTTATAGACACATTTCTAGGAAGGCTAGAGTAATCGTTGTGTGGTCTTCGATTGGAGGGCAAAGAGGTATAACCCTCACCATTAGTAATCTTGTCATTGACACTAAATATTATCTCGTTGAAAGATACATGCCCACCACTGCCTGAAGCCCTAATAGGGGTAACATTCTCTCTTTCATCACCAGATACATTCCCCCATTTCTCAGATAATTCATAATATTTAAAGAGCTTTTGGATTTCCCAAAGGCAGTCAACACGCTGTTGTGCATCAGGTTGATTAGCGACTTCCACCTCAGAGTGATCAGAGATCATCAGTCCCAGAGTAGGGATTTCCCCAGCTGAAGTAACCTCTTTTTCCAAATCAACCTGAGGGTATGAGGGGCCATAATGAGCTCTCTCTAAAGACATATCTACTAGTAAACCCTTTTATTTTAGCATAAACACATGAGAGTTAGATTTCCTAGAAATCATCACATTATCCACAGTGGAAACTGGCTCCTTGATTGCATCCCCATCATGTAGGATGGGTTTTTACAAAGCCGCATATTCCATCCTTGATATTCGTCAGGAAAAGTTTTCCAAATGACCTCTCATTCCACATTTCTCACATGAAACATGTTTTTGACATGTCACCAAATAGTGTCCAACATCCATACATTCATTGTAGAAAAGAGGTTTTTTTTCATAGTCAACATCAATTTGATTATTATCCGAGGGAGTAGAAAGAGTTACCTTGTCAATCAAGGTGGAGCTTAAGTCAACCTCCACTAACATCCTGTAAAATTTACCAAACAAGACATTTTTGGTCTCCTTTTTAAGACGAATATGAGTCCAAATAGTTGTAGCAATATCGTATAAAATCATCGGATGCTAAAGAACCCAATTGATCCCATACAACCAAACCCAGACCTGAGAAAATGCATTTCTTTCACGTGAAATATTAAAATCCAAAGAACATTCATGTAAGTAAATCCAACCAGGTTTCATCATTAGAGTCCCCATGCTCCATGCATGAATTTTCAAGTCATATGAAGGAAACAGAAAATGAAAAAAATCCCCAACCAAGAGAGACACAATTCCAATTAGAGAAGCCCCATAAAATCGAAGTTCAACAAATCGAATCATCAAGTTTCCATGGTTTTCACCCTTAGGTAAAAAAAATGCATGCAATCAAAGAGTTATTTCCAATCTCAATCCTCTCAGCAAGCGCTGTAGTATTAGCTTCAATGTGAGCTGATGAACCCTTACAAAGGATCCTACCGGGACATGAATCCTTGAACATACCCAAAGAACTAATACTATTCAGATTTGGCCCTAAAGTTATATTCTTTATAGCATTAGCATAAGATTGAGAATGAAATTCCTTACCACCAGACAGAATTGGATCCACCCTAGCATCTTGAAACGATGAATTCTCTGTCACACCCGATGAAAACCGAAAATCACCATGGTTTATATTCACAACATCAGCAGATCTTTGCATCACTTTTTCAGACTTAGTAAGAATATTTGAGATCGGATGAGGGAAGGGAAAACCTTGCAGCACAACATCAGTTGTATCATGTATATCTGAAACCGAGTGAAGACAATTCAAAGCGCGAGTCTTCAGAGCATCCGGAGAGTAGAGGGTATCAGAAGAACGTTGTGGGGCTTGCATCGCAACACCAGATCTATCGGGTAGATCCGAAACCACGTGGGGACCAGCCGAGACATGAGTTTCCCACATGTCCATAGGTTTGAGAGTCTCATCGGGAAGCCATGGGTCACGAATAGGTAACGACGCCAACGTAGATCCACTAGGAGGGAGGAGGTTGAATCCAAAGAAGTGCGGGATGGCATGACCAAACCCTAAATTCAATCGTTGAGGGTGGAAAAACCCACTTCATATACCTCCATCCATCAATATATATATATATATATATATATATATTAGAGAATAAATCATGTATCATAAATCCCATAATCATTTTGAATATGAAACAAAATGGAGGTGAAAAATTAAAAGTAATTTTAGAAAACATTTTTAACATTAACGTAAAGTAAAAACTTACAAGTCCCTTTCAAAAGTAACTTTTGAAAAGGTGAAGTAAAAGATTTTGAAAAAAAAATTAATTTAAAAAATAATCTATAATAATGGATCATTGAAAATGATATAAATTTTTCTATTGTAAATGTGGATCCAAAAACAAAACATTTAGCAATGAAATGAAATGAACCATTTTAATTATTTAAAAATACCTTTATTGAAAACTCACATTGTAAAAAGAGTAATAAAAGTTTCTTTGTGTTAAAACATAATTTTTCCAAAGTAGATTATAAAATATCATATAATAGAATATTATTGTGGTAGAACCCAATTATGGAAGAAAAATATTCAAGATAAAACTTTATAACTCAAAGAAATGAGATTTGAATTATCAGTATCTCTTATGGAAAACATACTCCATAAAGTGTGAAATATTTTAAAAGAGGTTTATGTGGTAAAAATGTAAAAAATGATAGAATAAAACATAATAAAATCAAATGGAATAAATTTCCCAACTTATATTAATTAAGTTCAAGAGAATAATCATAAGTCAATGAACAGAAATTGACTTACCAAAAACTCTTACGAATAGGGTAACAATTGAGTCCAAATAATTTTTAAGAAAAGTAATCGATTTGTATTAGTATATCATCATAGTTAAAAGGAAATAAAGTATTTAAAATTCATGGTATTTTAACTCGATAGAGAACCATAAAAATGAAACATGGTTTATAACATGTAGCATGCCTCAAGTAGCCAGAATTGATACCAAGAAAACCCTTACCTTGTTTCCCCACTTAGTCAAATGCACTCTTAGATCCTATATAAAAAACATAAATATCATAATCACCCATTTAATAACCTTATTCATATAAATAAACTTTTATAAACTTAATTTATTATTATTATTATCATTATGTATATTAATTAGTTATTATCTATTTTCAATATCGGGTGTGAGTAATCTTTATCATTTTGAACTAGTTTCATAAAAGTAGTTTTTTTCTTAATTATTATACCAATGTTCATAATTCCCATATCATAAAGGTACTATAATTTATTATTTTTATTTATTTTTATTATTATAATTTCATTCTATGTGAGGTTTGGTTGTGATCCTTAAAGATGAATTTGGTGATGACCATGTTTTGATGATTTTTAGCGAACGAAGTGTGTTTTATTATATAATGAGTTAACTTTTAATATTACCCTTAAATAACCTAATAAAACACATTATTTACTTAATTATATAATATATTACCTGAAATTAAATTCCCATAGTCATCCATAAGGTTTCCAAATCAATTATCATATCAATTGATACTTTATTCTTAAAAATAAAATGTTTCTCATTAAATAATTTAGGCATAAGGATTCAAAATATTAAATCCATTTTATTATATTAATTTTATAAAAGTTATAAGAATAAATTTTTAAATACTAAATGTATAATGTATGATAAACATTTTTTTTTTAAAATATAACTTAAGTTCTAACATGTAAAATACGAGTTATTAAATTTAAACCAAAATTTGAAATATTAAAGTCACTTATAAAATACCTATTTGGTATTATAAAAAGGTTTCATGGATTTCCAATTCATACATATATAATAATAATTCCATTAGTCATGTTATCTATAAAAATGATATTTTTTTACTATTCACCTAAAATCAATCTTTTTTTAAAAAAACTAAAAAATCCATCCTAAGATAATATTTAAAAAATTAATCTAAAAGTATGTTTTTTTTTGAAGTTAAAATTTAAAAAATTATAAATTTACTTTTAAATGAAAATATATTCAATGAAAATAATAATATATATTTATTTTAATTTATTATTATATTCTTATTTACTAATGATAATATTATTCATGTAATTTTTGTATGTCTTAGTTCATTTTAGTTGGGTATTGTGTTAGTTTAGTGTTGCATGTAACACAAGCTATTGATGATGTTATTAATTTAAAGGGTTTAAAATATTAGGTTCTTACATTCTACCCACTGAAATAAATTCTGACCTTGAAATTTTAAATATTACTCACTTATGAAATTAGGTGAGGGTAATCTTAACATATCCATTATTTGTGATATAAATTTTAATATGGCATCTACCTAACTATCTTAGGCTATACCAAGTTACTTATCTTACCTCAAATAACATTGATCAATCATAAAATCAAATACCCTTGTATGTATATACCCTAAAAATATATTATCCATTACATAACTTTCACCAAAACCATTTGAATATCCAATACATTAAACCACAATGAAATAATTTATTCCATCTCAACCTAAATCTTATCTTCAATAATTAGTTTACAAAGTCACACAGTAGTCTATATATATAATTATACTAAAAATGAGATAAACTTCACTATAAATATCATGGAATATTTTTTTCTATAAATTAATAATCAATTCCAAAGCAATCAATACTATGTAACTCACTTTTATCAAAACCAATCAACCCTTTATTACCTCAAACTAAATAATATATTAAACCTAATATTACACATACCTCAGTCTTGTGTTTTCTAATAGTTATCCATAAAAATATAATCTTTCCATAAAATCAATTTTCAAGGTTATTAATACCATTTATTATATATTTATATACCATTAAATCAAAATTACTAAAGAAATAAGCATAGTTATTTCACATAATCCTCATAAATTTTAGAATATACCAGAATATAATTGATAAATATCAATCACTAATGAAAATATCTAAGAGTATCAAAATTTAATTTCTATTAAGATATCAACCTCAATAATTTAGGTAAGATAAGTAAAGTCACCTTTTTTCATCATGAAAATCATATACAAAAATTATTAACCATTTATATTTCCTCTCTTATTCTGTTATAAGAAATAGTGGTTTCTAGATACATTCCTTTATCAACTTAATTGTTGTGATACTATTTCAACCAAATACTGATACCCAAAATGATTATCAATAAAATTAGAGTAAATGATCATATGAATATAAAAAATCAATCCTAATATGCCTTCCCTAATGACACATTCATTCCATACATTGATACTTTCAGTCTAATATAATTTTCTTTTAAGTTAGTTTCTCCTGTACTTCATAACATAATCCATTAAAGTAATGAGGAAATAAATCCTTCATAATGGTTCATAGCCCACTGATTGTGAACAAGTGTAAATATTGAGTCAATGCTTAATCAAACTTTTTCAGGGTGATTTCCCCCAGGCGCATCTGTGACACAACCACATTCACTTTCCAGTATCTAGACAGGGATGTAATTGTTAGGAGAACCACAAAATTTCTACCTTACCAATACTTTATGATGTTATCCTATACTTAATCTTATACATTAGAATTATCCCGGGGGTTTTCACTAATTTTTTTGTATCCTAATCCCAAAATATTCAATAATACCTCAATTAACCAGAAGGGTTATTTATAACATTAAAATTATAATCCAACATAACTTATCAACCTTCAAAGAAATTTATAACTTCTAATTTATCCTCAACAAATATCATCCTAAACTACAAAGTTATCTAAAACTTACTCTGATGGAAATTATAGTATCCCACAGATTTTTCCATCCAAATTACATGTCATAAAATAAATATTTTAGTTTAATACATTCCAAATACCTTTTAGGTTTAATATTTTAGAGAATTAGGAAAAAATATTAACAAAAAAACTCATTTATTTTTCAACTAATGGATATTTTTCTAATAAATAAACAACTATTTAATCCATAAAAGTCTTCAACATATACCATAAATTCTTCACATAAGATACCCTTTTAGACACATCTTACATAAAATGGGGAGAAATAAACACAATAAAGAGGTGATATTATATTCTCAGTAAGGGTAATCATAGGGATTAAAAATCAAATATCACAAGTGAACATATGATAATCACATGGGTATAATTTGGATATATAAGAAAGTTGTACCAAATAAAACATAAATCATGAATCCTGAAATAATAAAAAATTCGTGACTCCAAGTAGTGTGTAAACATTATCCAATAAACATGATCCATGATAGGATAACATCACGATACCTTATAAATTTGGAACAAACATAAGAAAATAAATCATAACATAGTTAATCATGTAACACAACATATTTCCCATAGTGGATCGTTCTTCACTCAACTATTTCCCTGGGAATATTAGGCTTAACTCACCGATTTTCCATGGAGTATTAGACAACACATTCTATTTCCTATAGTTCATTCTTCATCACTACTCATTTAACCATTATCTAATGAGATGTAAATCATTACCCAATTTATTTGATGGATATATACAACCCACCTTTCACTTAAATATTTACCATACACATGCTTACACATAAAATCCTTTCATAAATAACCCATTTAAATCAAATGGGTTTCAAATAACACATCACAAGGAACCCATTGAAAGAAAACGGGTATCAAATAACTTTTTAGGAAAATACCATAAAATCAAGATAATAGTGCATATAGTATTTAAAAAATATAGATAATGGGTATATATTTAAGATAATAATTTCCTTAGTCAATAGATGTATGGATCCTAGGTTAGAACCCTTTAATAAAAGAACTAAAAATAGGGTATTCATATAGAAAATGCATTAGAATAAAAAAATTATAGTTATACAGCGAAAATGATTAGGAAAGACAAAGGTGGTGATGAATCATTCCTCCTAAAAAGAAGAAAATTACATAATCTATCTAGATAAATAAGGTGTATCATTTCAAATAAACATATCCCCAGTTTAATAAAGGAAACTTAGAAGGATTTTCATATTGATGAAAAACATCCTTCTAAAAGAATGCTTCAAATGGTATCACCCAACAAGGGATCAAGAGTCAAATTATTTGATACCGTGAGTTAAATCCCCTATATTATAAATATTTATATTTATTAGAGAATAAATCGTGTAACATTAATACAATGACTGTAAATCCATTTGATTATGGTAATTAAAATGGAGGTGAAAAATTAAAATTTATTTTAGAAAAAAAATTTAACATTGATTTAAAATAAAAACATACATTTCACTTTAATAAGTATCATTTTAAAAGGTAAAGTGAAATATTTTTAAAATATTTACATTTATAAAATAATCTCAAATACTATAGGTTTGAAAATTTCTTAAATTGTTCTATAGGAAATATGGTTCCAAATATAAAAAATTTGATAATGAAAGGAAGTGAACCTTTTTAATACATTGAAAATACCTTTGTTGAATACCTACATTGTAAAAATTGTAATAAAACCTTATTTGTATTAAAAAATAATTTTCCTAAATATGATTATTAAATATAATATAATAGAATATTAGGGTGGTAGAACCCAATAATGGATGAAGTAATTTCAAGATAAAACTTTGTGACTTACAGAAAGGATATTGAGTTATCATATCTCTTTTGGGCAACATACTCTATGTAGTATGAAATATTTGAAAAGGGGTTTATGTGGTAAAAATGAAAACAATGATATAATTAAGATAATTAAATAAAATGGTATAATTTTTCCAAATTATATGAAATAAATTAAAGACAAAGATCATTACTCAATAAGCTATGAAGTGATTTATTAAAATTGAAAAAGATTTGTGCGGTAAAAAACTCTTAAGATTGGGGTAACAATTGAGTCTAAATTCATTTGAAGAAAAGTTATTGATTTGGATTACTATGTCCTAATAATTACAAGGAAATAAATTATATAGAATTCATGGGATATTTAATTAATATAAAACCATAAAAATGAACCATGGTTCATAATATATAACATGTCTAAAAGTACAAGAATTGAGACCCAGAAATGCCTTACCTTATTTCCCTACTTAGTCAAATATACAGTAAGATCATGAATAAAAACATAAAAATATTAATCATATATTTAATATTATTCTACATATATATAACCTTTAGTAAAATTAAATTTTAATTATTCTCTACATGTATATTTGATAGTTATTATCTATTTACAATGTCGGGTGTGTGTAATCTTGATCATTTTCAACTAGTTTTGTAAAAGTGGGTTTGTTAATCATTATTCTCCAAAATTTAATAATTAAAATTTTATAAAGGAACCATAATTTATTTTTTTTAATTATTTATATTTTTATAATTTTCTCATATGGGAGTTTTTGCTATGATCCTTAAAGATGAATTTGGATATGAGAATGTTTCAATGATTCTTAGCGAACGAAGTGTATTTTCTTAAAGAACAAGTTAAATTTTTATATTAACACTATAGAAAAACAATAAACTCATTATTTACTTATTTATATCATATATTACCATAAATTAAATTCCCATATTCATCCATGATATAAATGTATATCATTTTTCAAGTTGGTGGTTAAACCAACCTAAAGAATAATATACCATAATTAATGGATGATTATGAAGTGATATAATTTTAATATAATTATACTAGAGGAATAATAATATTATTTATTATATACTAGTGTTTTATATTATGAATATAAATAATTATACTAATAATATAACCTATATAAAGTAATTTCATAGTTCAAAGAAATCATTTGTTTATCTAAGAACTCTCTTTTGTCGGTTGAATTTACGATGGTTTTTTATTAATCATATTGTTAATAGGTTATACAATTTTTCTTTAAATAACATTAATAATTAATTAAAAATAATATTCATCCATTAAAACCATTAAAATAACCATATTAGTGAGGTAGTGAAGTAAAATGAAACAGTTTGTGTCCTAGAGGTGGTTGTCCATACAATGCTTTAATGACAGTTTTATTTTTCTAAATAGAAAAGGGAATGGTGGTTAATTATTGTAAAATCATTATAATAAAATATAATTTTACTCATTTTACTCATTTTATCATTTTAATATGGTTTAATGAAATTTTAGGAATCATAAGTGCACATAAGAAAATACACCTGGGAAAGGAGCGGTTAGAAATGTATACCTCTCTTCTTGTATTATCACATTTTCAACGGGGTTAAGACATTGAGGGATGGTCTTATGAGAAGAAAAAATATATTTCAGGTGTATATAAACATGGATGTGTGTTTTGGGAATATTTTTGGCTAAACAAATAGGATTATGTTGTGATATAAAGTGGAGATAGGATCACCCCTTTTATAAGTGGAAAGGGATGACATTTTTGTAAATACCCAAACTTTTCAATAATGGGAAGTCACTCTTAAGGACAGCGGATAAAATTTTTATAAATAATCCATATAATATGATATAAGTTAAATAAATGAATCAAAAACACATTCCCATACATTTTTAAACATTTTTTATGACTTTAAATCTTAGTTAATCACTTTTTACCCCTTTTGATTTTTACCAAGGTAACTAGTTTTTACCAAAGTAATTTATGCATAATGATTAAAAATAAAATATTCATTACTAATTAATTTTGAAATAATGATTCCAAATTTAAAATATATTTTATTATAATTATTTTATAAAAGTGATAAAAATTAATTTTGAAATACTAAATATAAAATGCATTATAAACAATTTTTTTGAAAAATACAACATAAGTTCTAAAATGTAAAATATGAGTTTTTAAATTGAAAAAATAACTTAAACTATAAATTTAGTAATAAATTCTATATTTTTATTATAAAAAAGTTTTTTAAATTTCTAATTTATTCTTATATACCAATATTTCCATAAAAGTCACGTTATTTGTAAAAAATATGTATTTTGAACTGTTTGGCTAAAAAATAAATCATTTTAGAAAACTTCAAAAAAATCATCCTAGGATAATATTGAAATTTTTAATCCAAAAATTATGTTTTTTTTTCAAATTAAAATTCTAAAATTTATAAATTATCTTTTAAATTAAAATAAAATATATAAAGGGAAACTTCGTTTATTAAAAATATGACCTTTTTAAACAATAAGTTTTTTTAATATTATTATATATAGATTTATAAATTTTTAAATATTTATATATTAGTTCATAAATATAAATATTACCTATTATAATAATATTTTAACAATGATCAATTTTGATTTATTATGTAAAAATACAATACCCCCTTATTAAAATGATTATTTAAAAGACATCATTTTTATAATATTAATTAAAAAAACAATGACATATAATTATTTTAATTGATTATTTTATTTTTATGAATTAATTATTATATTATTAATATAGTGCTAATATTTTATGGATTTTTTAGTTGGGTGTGGTTTTAGTTCAGTGTGTCATGTAACACAATCAATTTAAGATAATATTAATTTAAAGGGTTCAAAATCTCATGTTGTTACACTCTCCCTAGTTTATGAGGACTTGTTAGGTGTTTGAGCATGATAGTGAGGTGGGGTATCAGTTTTTTCTTCCACCTTGGTTGGAAAAATCCATGAAATATTCTATATGTCCAAGATTCATTGGTATATTCACGATGACTATGATGTCATTGATTAGGGAGAGTTAGATATCAAAGATAAATGGAATTCATAGAGTAGATGGTTCATATTCAACATCATCAAGGGAAGGTATTTCATTGGATATAATTCCCTTGATTAATATGCTATATAGACATGATAGTTTGGAAGAGAGTACTTCGGAGTGTGATACCTAGATTTGGGCTCAGTACCCTAAGTTGTTTTGAATTTTTTCGTGTTTTTTTCTCTGGATATGTAAATCTTGAATTATTATTGATTTACAAGATCTATTTACTCCACTTTTTGTCTATGTTTTGTTGGTTGTAATTAGATCCTTGAGACGTAACTCTCAACAAATTTATTTGTACCTTCCTCTTATTCTCCTTACATTCCTTGTTTGGTGTTGATTCTTGAGGATGAGAATCATTTGAGATGTATCTAATGTAACAGCCCAGATCTTATGACCTGTTAATTTGTGTGTTTTTAGGTGATGGACACATTAAGAGGAGTCTTAAGGAAGGATATGGTTGGTTTGAGTTTAAATCACAGCTGGAAGAAGATGTTGTGGTGTAAATATATAAGTTTAGGTGTAGTGGAGGCCTTTGCGGCGTGGTTATAGATCATACAACACTAGTGTATTTTGACTTTCACATAAATGTAACCTCATTTACCCTTACTCGGGACCTACTACCTCACATTTTGGAATAATGAAACTAAAATATCGATGGGTAGAGTATATAAATGTGATCCCTATCTTATGTAAGAATAGATCCCAGGTTTGGTGGTGTAGTGGATGTTTTATGTCTTAGTGAAGGGTAGGGGAGGTTCAACTATGGTGTGGTGGTAAGCTATGGTATAGATTCCTAGAGAGGATAGTTTTTGTTGTCCTATAAATTCAAGGAGAGTTATTACATGGCCCATTGTTGTAGTATAGTAAGGATATAGGTGATTTTCTTGTAGCATATCATAAGCCCTTGCAGTATAGAGGCGGATGGTGATGGATTTTGATGTTGTTGTCATATGTGGGTATCTTTAGAGTTTTTTATGGGTTTCTCCATATAATTACCTTGATTTTATAGGTTATGATCTCCAAATGTACCATGGAAACCATAGGGGAGTTTTAATGGTGCGAATTGAAATATAAAACTTTTTCTTTCATTGTTGGTTGGGGTAAAACCCTATTCATTTCTACTTCTTTAAGGGTGTTATACCGTGGTCACTTCAAAAATATTCTAGGTATAAATTACATAACCCCTGAAAAAATCATTACTCTCTAGAATATTATTTTAAATCATAGGCTTCCTAGGTGTGTCCTTAAGTGGTCTTTTAACCCCTTTTTGGTGTCTTTGATTCTCAGCTTCATGATATTGATTCATTGTAATGTAAGGTGTGTTCCCATACCTTAAATTATCTTTTCCTTCTTTTTATTATTCTAAAGAATGTTTTTTTCAAGAAATGTCATTTCGGGAGATTTTGTGATAAGTGATTGATGTGGATATTGTGTTTTAGTTTTTCAATGATTTCTTAGTGTGATCTCAGACTTGTGATTGTATTCTTCTCACTTAGATGCTATACAACAATTATAAAATCCTCTATTGTGGTAAGAGATTCGACATCTCTCCATATATTGAGTATATGTGAAACTAACATGATTTTTTCTTCTATTGGATAGATAGAAAGAACTAACTAAATAAGTTAATGTACCAGATATATTAAAATTGAAGGTAAATGGTGAATTAATATTTTTTTATCAATTCCTTATTATTTCCATTATTATTACTTTCCTTGAACTTCAAGAATTGTTGTGATTTCGGAATTTTGGCTACTATGAGTTGTGAACCCTTTCTAGGATTGATTATTTAAATTCACTATTAATTGAAGGTTAAGTAATTAAATATTTTTATGAACTAGTTCTGTGTAAATATAGAAATTCTGTGAAATCACCCACGAAATAGATATTAAAATCTTGTAAAATCCCTCCTTAAATAGAAATTATAGAAATATTTGGGAATAAAATATTCTATTATGTTCAATTAGTGTGATTTCTATTACTATTATGCTTTCATGGGTTTTATACGGATCTTATTGTGATGGTTGTGTCCATTTTTTGGTGTAGAACATGGTTAGGAACTGGGGCTATGGTTGGTTGGCATGAGATATGCTGTGACATGGTTTGTGGTAGCTGGTTGGTGGTTATTGTTGATTAATGATTGGGATTCTATGACAACTTTAACTCGGGATGCGATGTTAGTTATGGTGAGATGGTTCGAATGTTGCACTGTCGGGTATAGTTACAGTTTCTTGGTAGCAATGGAGTGTGATTTATTATGAATAATATGAAATGGAATGGGTTAAAAATGAAGGGTAATGGATGGTAATGATATTTAATGGCTTCAAAAAATGGTTACTATCTGAAATTAAATATGGTGTATGCTTGAGATTGGTTTATCATTAAATATAAAATCAAGTGGTTAAATAAATGAGACTTGGTTGATAACAAGTAAATCTGTAAATGGTGGAATATATCAATAAAGAAGAGAATAATGGGATGTTTTGTGGCTATTTTATAAGGTAAGTTTCATTTTAATGGTGGAAGTATTTAGTGTTTGATGTATCACGGTGTTGTAGTATTATCATGGAGATGTTAAGGCTATTGATATGAACCCTTATGTTGGTTATAGTGTGGGACTATATATTCTTAAAATTACATTTGATTTTTGAACACACCCAACCAATTTAGATATCTTTACAAATTCCTAAATGTTTTGGTTTATGTGTATTTTCCTTAACATTAAGGTTGGGGAGGGTGAATTTTCAACTTTCCTCTATCCCCCTATCTCACTTCAGCTAAAGTTTAAAGTAACTATAGATTATTTTGTTGTTATCCCAAATGATAATGGATTAATTTTCGGAACCACCTAGTGGTGTTGACTTAGTTAGTGATGATGAGTAGTGATAACATCTTAGTTGGTGGTGATTCCTAGTGATTATGGCCTGGTTGGTGACAATTCCTTGTGATTATGGATTACCATTTGGTGGTAAACAATTATGTGATGTGTGGTGGGGGTCATTCATGGTGTAAGGAGGCCTTTAGGTTTATATCCATCATGTTCATGACACCCTACTTCCTTGGATATATATATATATATATATATATATATATATATATTATTTAAGGGATGAGAGAATAGGACACCGTTTTTCAAGGAGTGAGAGTGGAAAACTAGTGGGGATGTTATAGTAGGGTTCGTTGAATCATTTATCTTGATATTATCTTTTTTTCTTTGGTTTTTTTACTTGGTTAGGTAGATCTGATGAGGTTTGTAGTGGATTAATTTACCTTTTTAGGTGCATGTTAGTTCTGTTATTCATTCACTAGAGTATGAGTGTTCTCTTATCACATTTTCATGAGAGTTGTTTGGTATTATATTAATAATTATACATGTTATTCTCATCCATATCATATAAAATGTATTTTAAGATTCAAGGAGGGGTTAAGAGACTAAGTTGGACCTCATAATCTCATATGTTGGAGTTGTTACCATAGGATTTCCCTTAGTACTATTTTATTTTTGATATTTTTATTTTTATTTTTTAACTTGCTTCATGGGATGTCAGTTATTTTATATTTATATGTGGTTTTTATCATGGTTTTAATATTACTGTCTTGGTATTACGAAGTGAAATTACTCCCATTTTGTATTTTTATACCCTTGGTTCTAGTCGCCGACCCGAGCCCTATCGGAGGAATGATTTGGGGGTGAGTCACTCTCTCTTAACACATGACGCAGGAGGGGTACTAATAGAGGGGTTGGGTCATGAAAAAATTTACCACTTGAGCCATTTATTTCTATGAGAGGATCCCACAAACTCCAAAGGTGTTCCAACACCTTCTTTGTGAAGAAAAATAGAGAACTGGGAGAGAAAACAGATTCTGATTTGACTAGAAAGTGTTATAATCTAATAAAAAGATATATAAAACCTTTATTTAGGATTCCTTCATTTAATTAAGGATTTTAATCATATAAAAATATTGGTATACAACATGCATTTTTATAATGTATTTCTAATGGTGTATAATCATTTAAACATTTCAAATGATTATAATATGTTTTTCATTGAATAAATAAATAATATTCATGATTAAAAATTTAAAGAAACCATTTTGGATGATGTTTAAGAATACATACACTCGATATCCCATATCATAAACCATATTACTTAAAATAACATAGGCCATCTCATTCTTATATAAACATTTAACAATATGGTTGTATAGTTTCATATGATATGAAACTCTTATATATTGTGAATTATGATATGGATGAATCATACTCTATAATTAATCATTTTAGTTAATTTATAACATTAATCCCATTTTAGTTTTAATCTATGTGAGAAATAATATTAAACAAAGAACATCATTAGTTTCTTTGAAGTTTCACTTCTTACCTCATGAAATCATTCCCACAAGCTCCACCTTACTTGCTTCTCACTGTGAATCCATTTTACCCCTTTAACATAAACTCCACTCCCCCTATTTAAGAAATATCTTATACTATTTATTTTATTATTTGATAATGAAACTAAGTGGTTCATTTTTATATGTAGGGAATATATGTATTTAATTTAACCTGTATATTTAAAAAAATCCAATGAATATAATAGGGAGAGGGAGCTTTCTCCATTCCTTCAAATGGATGGAAATTGTTGAACATTAATTCCAAACCCATACTTCTTAAATGAATATATTGGTAATGTATTTATCATCAAATATATTAATTGATCATATATTTGTGGATACTCAAAATTCATAATTTTTTTCTACACATTATCATTAATGAAATACAACTTGATTTCAAATAAATTAATTCTTATTTGTTTCACATGTTTTTTTATTATATTGATAACACTAACATCATAACACATATTTAAAATGATTGATAAAAACTCTTATTCAACATCCACTATTTTTTTTCATCTATATAAAATAATAATGAACTTGTGTTACACTAATATATGAAGACCCATCTATACTTAATGACATACAATATTTCTTCTTTCACAAACACATAATTCAGTTTCTTCGAAAATAGAAATAACCTATAATAATCAAGGTCCTTATTTAATTTCAATGCCCTAAGGGGGGGTGAATTAGGGTGTATGATTTTTTTTGATTTAAAATATACTTATAGATATTATTCCCATGTTAGAAGGTAAAATGAATATTTCACAAAAACTAGGTAATTATTGTAACCATATAAAATAGTAAATATTAATAGATATAGATATTTTACTTGGTTCTCCCTATAATTTGTATGATTTAGTATTATAAGTAGGTATTCCAACTATTCTTTATACCTAAATCACTAAATCATTAATGTGATTAAAATCTTGAGGTTTGGTTCACTATCAATGTTATGGTTTATTATTTCTTATAATCCATCCCTCTATTGTTTCATGAAATGAATAAAAAATACCAGTATAGAAACTATACAATGATAACCACTATATAATTAACACAAAAACAATAATATTTTACTAATTCAAATATAATCTATCATGAACCACATTTTCACACTCCAACCATGGAAACTATTAACTCTATATAGACACGATCTTCTTTTATCTAAAAATATTTTAAATATAATGTGCCTCATTTTCAATATCTATAACACTTATTCTATATTTTATATCTCACGTAGATTTTACTACCCAACCAAGTATATTTTTTATCCACATAACCTAAATTTAATGTTTATGATATCTTATTGACATCAAGATCTTCTCTGATTGATCCACCCCTCATGACCCCAATTTTTAAATGTCAAAATCAACCATGTTTTGTTAAATTAAAACTCACTTTGAGGTCCCCAAAATATCTAACATAGATTGAGTTAAAACCTCAAAAAGTTTCGTAGCCATAAAACTAACCATGATGTGTATCTCAACCAACGTGACACAGTTTCTATGGTTAATTATTGACCTATATATCCATGTCCAAATACAAGGTTTTCTATGATATTTGTGTTTGTTTATATGTTTTTTATATCTTCCATACCTAAGAAAAAAGCCTTTTTTCTTATAAACATGATGCAGTGCTTCAGTCAAATTATTATCCCATTCGACTCCAATAAAATTCCTTTTATGATTGTCATTTTATCTAAAATGAATTCAAGAAGAAAGAAAGGTTATCTATATGACCTTGTTCCATCCATATAAAATTATTCCAACTATATTTCAAAAACCTATATATAAAATGCATTTTATTCAATAAACCTTATTTCATACATGGATATGTGATCAATATTCTCAAAAACCCACACAATAATGATGATATTTCATATCCCATGGTGAGTAGAGATAACTATAATTATCTCTAGGATAATGCCTTTATTTAAATGATGTTCCTTTTCTTCATTAAATGAAATACATGGGTAATGTAAAAAATAAAATAAAAATTTCATATCTCTATTGAATGTTTAAATCATTTTTCTAACACACAAAAGGAATTTTAGAAAGCAGTGTAAACTCTAATATATTTTACCATTTTCTCCAATGTTTTGTCTTATATATAACTTTACATTGAAATCCGTAACCATCAAAACACTTTAAACCATGAATTTTTCTATAATTTTCCTTATAATTCCAAAATCTATTGAGAGAATCTCCTTACACAAAAAATTCCATCTCAAAGCATCACCATTTCATATCATAAATATAAAATGGCCATAGAACATGGCATAATTTGATTTCTCCTTAAAAACCTACCTCATTTCAACTCTAATTCAACTCTATCCTAATTTCTTCAATACTTATCCAACATAAGCAATAATAATCATCATAATAAGTAATAAAATCATATAAATTTCCAATAAAAAACCATCATCATAACATTCTCATAATGTGCTTAATGATGTTAATATTATCTACAGATGCTCAATTGTACTAAAATTATTCATATTTGGATATATTATCAATTTCATGAACTTATATATTAAATTCATATATATAAAATGATGATAAAAATAACTAGAATATATATTATCTTTTAACAATAATCTTAATTGAGTCATGATTAGTGTAGGGTATGAGTGTGAACAGAAAGATTCCTAGGCATAAAAATTGATAAGATCCTAAATCTCCATAACCATTAAATTAAAACCCATTGGATCATATCTCCCCTTACATATGATGTATCACTGTTTCTGACACTTTCGTCGGGGTGCACGCATCCTCCTGTCGAGGATGACGAGGATGTGATGGTTGTTTCCCTGCATTCCCAGTTTCCAAAGGTGAGCTGAATCCGTCGCTTATTCAGTGACATTTTCTCCTTGATCGAAACGTGATGATGGGATGTCAGTTCCTTCTTCCATGGATTCCTCCTCGGAACTCACCACCTAGTCTGGGTATCCCTTATAGATTAAGACATTGTTCATGAAACTCTTCTCAATTCCATATCTTCATGAACTCCAGTTAATTACACTGCTTCTGTCGGGACATTCCATGGGGTCCGGTCAGGGCAGAAACCTTCGGTCGGGGGATTATTCATGCTGGACAACACTAGAATGTGTAGATGCTGAAACACTAGAACATTTGGGTTTCTTACCCTTATTATAGGGCTTCTCAAGGGCACGGAATCCCGAGGCATCCCACATAGAATGTGGGGAATTATATGTCATATGCATGTCTCTGAGGTTTTCCTCACCATCCTATGTTTAACACAGGGTATGCCACAGGTTTAACGTCCAGCAGAGATGGATAAAACTGACTGGAACACATATTATAGTGGATCAGATGGGTGTGACCCCTAGAGGACACACTGATATTGGGGCTAATGTGTGGTTAGTTACTTGATTGATTCTAGGAACAGTGAAGAGGAAAAGAGATGGCATGATCCCATTGGGATGTGGCGGCCTGAGTAAGAATTAGGATGGATGATGGAGAGTTGAATTAAGTGGTGGGGGTATGAGATAAAACCGACACGAGGGCAATGGTGATGTCGGGATTGAGCCTCAAAGAGACTTCCTACGTATCCCTGTGATAGGGAATCAAAGTCCGCGTAGTTTGGTGAGGCGATGGGACACTTAAGGAGGCGACTCGTATAGAGGGGGGACTTGGAGTAAGTGTAACCTCTGATTTGGGGGCATGACATTCTCGAAACACATAGGCTAGAGGGAAATACTAGGATGGGACATGGGTGATGGTCTTGAACCTCAAGGATGCTTCCTATGTATCCCTTTGGAAGGGAATCAAAGTCCACGTAGTTCAAGAAGGGGGTATATAATCGGGGTGTGCACAGAGGACAACGACCTGATGATATACTAGGTCTTACATGCGGTTAGCGGCTTGAGATATGGTATGACGCTTGAGGGATGACAAGATATGTGGTTCCCAACAAAGGGGACAACAACAGCTTACCGTTGGGTTGGGGTTGACAACAGCTTACCACTAGATGGGGATCACGATATCTTACCGCTAGATGGGGATCACAACGTCTTACCTCTGCATGGGGTTGACAATGGATTACCACTGAATGGGGAATATAGTTCAACGTCACAGAAATAGGGGTGGACCAACGTGGAGTGGTCGAGACCCATGGTTGTTGGGATTGAACCTTAGGAAGGCTTCCTATGTACCCTCGCTTGGAAAGGATCAATGTCTGTGTAGTTCAGAAGAGGTTTTGGGAAGACCGATGTGAAGGGGGTAAGGACCAATGGATGGTGGGATTGAACCTCAGGGAGGATTTCTACGTACCTTTCCTTGGCAAGGATCAAAGAACATGTAGTTCAAAAGATGTTTGGTGAACCGATGTGAAGGTGGTTGGGACCAATGGGTGTTGGTATTGAACCTCATAAAGGCTTCTATGTATCTTGCCTTGGAAAGGATCAAATACCACATAGTTCATAAGAAGTTCGGTGAACCGATGTGAAGGTGGTCAGGAACAATGGGGTTTGGGCTTAAACCTCAGGGAGGATTCCTGCATACCTTTCCTTGGCAAGGATCAAAGAACGTATAGTTCAGAAGAAGTTTGGTGAACAAAATTGAAGGTGGTCGTGACCAATGGGTGTTGGCCTTGAACCTTAGTGAGGCTTCATACGTACCTTTCCATGGAAAGGATCAAAGACCACGTAGTTCAGAAGAAGTTTGGTAAACCGACGTAAAGGTGGTCGGGACCAATGGATGGTGGGCTTAACCGTCAGAAGGCTTCCTACGTACCCTACCTTGGGAAGGATAAAAAACCATGTAGTTCAGAATAAGTTTGGTGAACCGACATGAATTTGGTCGAGACCAATGGGTGTTGGTCTTGAACCTCAGAAAGAATTCCTACGTACCTTACCTTGGAAAGGATCTAAGGCCACATAGTTCAGAATGGTGTTCGGTGAACCGACGTGAAGGTGGTTGGGGGCAATGGGTGTTGGGATTGATCATCAGGGAGGCTTTCTATGTACCTTTCCATGGAAAGGATCAATGACCACGTAGTTTAGAATGGTGTGGGACTGACACAATATGCGACCCATAAGATTTCATGGTCGATGCTTACTCAAAGCCCACATGATTCATGCTCAGTGTGAGAAACAAGAGGCAGCAATGACCTGACGATCACGTCACGAGAGGTGCATCTGTGGGAGGTGGAGTGGGGCTTACATGTGGTTAGCAGTCAAAAATGGAAACAGGGGCTTATGTATTGTTAGCAGCCCAAATAGGAAACAGGGGATTACGTGTGGTTAGTAACCCACCGAAGAAATAGGGGCTTACACATGGTAAACAACCCAAGGAGATGGATATTAGGACTTAATCCAGGGTGGAGGCCCAGTGGAGAAAAATCCCAGAGGGAGAGGGATTTGGCACCGAAGAAAGGAAGGATCTGGTGCCCATCCCCCCCCCCCCCCCTCTCTGGTCTTTGTCTAGGAAAAATATAGGAGGAGCAGGGATGCTGCCTCCTACAAGAAAGGATAGGGGCTAACACCAAGGTGGTTTCCCTTTCCCCATGGACAAACACCGCTCCAATAAATAGGATCTCATTCCATGTAAGGAATGATTTCACTCCTGTAGAGACCAGTGGACGTCCAGAATGTCTAAGGTGGGGAACCCCATGTACGATGCATGGGGTGAGTCCACAGTTTAACATAATGTGATGAGGACGATGGCGCTTGGAATTTTAATGTCCTACAGCTCGGACGAGGCATGATAACTCCACACCCCTAGGACATATATAACTGATACCCACCCGCCCTTGGGAAAGGGAAGGCATCAGAATTGTCGTGGAGAGGGGGTGTCATGGACTGATCCATTGAGGGGTACACTTTAGCATGGCTATGCGAAGAATAAATAACTGTTAGCATGCTTATGTGAAGAAGCATGAGGCGAAGCAACGCAATAGGAATTACAACCCAAGGGATCTTGAAATTACTTCAAGAAAACCTAGAGGGTCACACAGGAAGAGGAGTTCCAGAGCAAAGGGCTTCATAGGTAGAAGCCTCGTGAAGATTTGGTACTCTATGTAGTGGAGGGGCATCGCGAAGGGGTATGCATCGCGAAGTGAAGTGGCCTAGAATAATCATAGGGAATTGGGGGAAAATGGAAGGTGCTTTATGAAGTGGAAAGGCATTCATGGAGTAGGGCTTTGCGAAGAATGGGTGCCTTGTGAATTGTATCATTGTGAAGTGACATGCTTCACGAAGCACAGTGACCCTGCCTTAGCATGTGGATCACATGATCGTGAAAGGTACTTCAAGAAGCAAAAGTGCTCCTAAAGGCCCAAGTCCCCTTGGGTATCCTCTTCCTTCATGAAGGCCCAAGGGCTATGCAAAGGGAATCCCTCTTGGAAGAGGGGTTGAATTCAAACCAAGGGAGAGAAACTTCATGAAGCTAAATTATCTTGAGGATCTCATGTTTCGCAGAGCAGAATTCGCTTCACGATTTGAGAGCTATAAAGGAAAAAGGTCGGATGATCTGTCCATTGGTCTTGAGGGGAGCTTGGTATTTATAGGAAAGAGGATCCACAATGCAAACCTCACCGAGTGTGAAGATACATTGAATTTTGTTGTAATCATGAAGCCTCCCGCCTCCTTGCTCTGTGGCAGGTTCGCAAACTTCAAGGGGGCTCGTGGAGCCTCCCACCTCGTTGCTCTGCAGCGGGTTCGCAAATTTCAAGGGGTATCATGGAGCCTCCCTCCTCCTTGATTTGTAGTGGGTTCATAAAAGTCAAGGGGGATCACAGAGCCTCCCGCCTCCTTGATCTGCAACGCCTTTGAAGAGGTTAAGCTTTGCGTTGGCCGTGGGGCTACGAGGGCTCCGCGAACAAGCTTCACAAGGCAGGCCTTAAGGCTTTCTGTTTTTTCTTGTTCTTCCAATATTTTGGTACCAAAAAAAGCTCCCCCCTAGACTGAGAGCCAAGAAGAAATAGAGGGTTAAATTATGATGGTCAATCTCCAAAATTCCTCAGCCAATCCCAAAGATGACTCAGAAAGGAGGCTCGTGGAGTGGAGGGGCTATGTACGGGCTGATCACACTGCGAAGCTTTCATTATCCAGATGCGCCATGAATCACTGGGGTCCTCACCTATAAATATGGGAGGCTGACCTCCCTTTTTTCCTTCTCATTTCCATGATTTTATCTTTTATCACTCTCGATTCGCGAAGCTTCACGTACTCCGTGATTGCTCTCCACGAATCGGGCATTCTGCTTCACGATGCACAATGAGTTTTTTGACTTCATGACAGTGCACTCTGCGTCTTTCATCTGATGTCGGGGGTAGGGATCTGTGAATTGTCTTTGTGAACGACCTCCGCGAACGAGCTCTGCGAAAGAGCTCCACAAACCAAAACCAAAAGATGCTCAAACTCAAAAATTGAATGGCTCACCAAGAGGCTGCTAGGGTGTTCTTACGGATGCTTCCCAGAGGAAAGAGATAGTAGATAGCTCAGGTATAGGGGAGTTTTTGCAGATCCATTATGATCGTAACTCACTGGTGGCACTACTGTCGGAAATCCAAAAGGACCATGGGGTGTTTGAAATCAACCTGAACATAAGGGAGTGGAAATTGTGAATCACGATACCCCAGATTCGGAACACAATGGGGGTGGTGTGGTAATGAAGGATAACTATTGACCATGTTTGAAATTCATTATCCTTATTGTGTTATCCCTAAATGGAGATAACAAATAAGGGCTGACCATTGACAATATTTGAAACATGGGGCCTAACTCAAAACTTTATCCATTGGTCTTCCAGAACATTGGCCCAGGATAACAGGCGAGCCATAAGCTGAGAATCCATACTGTTAGGGGGTTATTTTATAGGTGAAAGAGGACAAGGTTCCGAATAAAGGGCATGAAAATCATGGAGTGTGGAGTGATGGGTTGTTTGAATGGAGTCCAACACTCTTGAAATCATGCCACCATGGTTGTAAGAACCCGGATCTTCGTTTCAGGTATGTTTTTCCTTTTCTGGTCATTTTTGAGGAAAATAGGAAATCTGGAAATTTTCTAAGTACACGTTGTGTACTTTATAAGTACATGCCGTGTACTTTGATCCTGCATGAGGTCATGTGGTGGCCGTGTCCGGTCCACACACACAGTGTGTAGAGGTGATGTGGAGGCCTCCTAATGCGGAGTACGGAAAAGGTGAGTACACTCCGTGTACTCAAGAAGTACATGTCATGTACTCAAGAAGTACACGCCTTGTACTCAAGAAGTACACGCCGTGTATTTTTCTTTTTTATTTCATTAAACGGACCGGGGTCACGTCTAATCCCTATTTCCATCTTCTTCTTCGCCTAATTACGTCAAGAGAGTCCGAGGAGGCCAAATCTTCTTCGAGCCGCTGATCCGTCACCGGTTATCCGAATCGAACGCTATCAGTTGCAATAGAATTGTAGCGATCTTCTCCGTTATAGGCTGATTCATAGTTCAACGTTCAAGTATATCGATCTCCTAGGATCAAGGTAGGTAGTTTGTTTCCCTACTTTGAATGTCTTTTAGTTTTTGTGAAAAAAGTGTCGGATTCCCATGTATCGGGTATCTTGGGTTAGGGTTTTGATCCTGTATTATTATATACCTTAGATTTCTTGTATTCTTGAGGTTATTAGATGATTAATGATTTCTTTTTAGCATGTTTGAGGATCACCCCATGGGTGTTTCCCTTGTTTTGGCTGTTTACCGCCGTTTGGATTAGGTTGCCTGTGAGGCATACCTCGTCGCATTGATTGCCTGGCTTGATATATTAGATTTCATGTATTTCCTGCTGTTTATATACTTTTGATGCATTTTAGCTATTATCCAAGTAGTTGTTGAACTTACTTTGGGTTGTTGACAGTCGATTACGCACGACTAGACTGCTCAGGGCTGTGTGAACCTGGTGTGGTAGACTAAAGAGGGAATTGACAATTAAGGGATTCCCTAGAGAGTCAGTTATAAATTAGTATCATTCACAGGACATATAGGAATTTGACTTTGTGCTTCCTCAACGTGTACTTAGTTACGTATCAAGACTATAGGGGGAATTAGATGTAATAGCTTCCTTAGAGAGTCTATACCTATCGCTGCAAGACCATAGGGTAATTGACGGTGAGAGCTTCCCAAAGTGTTTGTGCCATTGTATGATTACTTGACTATAGGGGTCTTCCAGTATGAGCCACCCAGAGAGTCAGTGTGAATATTGTTTGGTTGGTTGTGGTAATTTCACCAAGCCTAAGAAAAAGCTTTTGTTTTGTACTGCTTGTAGTTTAGGCAGTCTACTGAGATACATGTTGTGTTACTTGCTATGCTTTGGGAATATAGAGTTGTTGCTAAATTCCTTGGGTGATAATTAAATGAGTGAATTAAATTACTAAATAAATGTGAATGGAGTTTCATAGGATTTTCTACTTAGTGTACTTATATTCCTCTACTGCATTTATTTCATTTACTTTTTCTATATTGCTCACTGACTGTAGGGAATAGATCTTATGGTGGCTGCCTACTGGGATTAGTCTCAAACCTTGTTTGGGTCCTGCTTTTCAGCCCAAATAGATTATATGGTTGCAGGTGTGGATAGGGATTGTGGCCCTTCTACATCAGCTACATGATTGTTGGTTGGATCTGGAGAGCATAGGACCGAGCTTAGGCTTGTGATGCAGCAAGAGTTGATATTTACTTTTAGTACTTTGTTCCCATTTGTATTTCAGTACGTTGTTGTGTTTTCAGTTTTCCTTAGATACTTGTACCTACTGCATCATTATCATCATTATTATATGTTCAATTTCTTCCTCTATTTAGTTTTAGTTATTGTATGTTGTTTACTACTTCCACTATTGAATTTTATTTCCTTTTCCTTGAATACCTTACCCAATGAGGGCATAGTCTCCCCAATGACTCACCAAGGCCCTCACTGCTAGTCGGAAACCTCTTCCATTTGGGGAAACACGCTTGAGGTCATGTGGCGAACCGGGTACAGGGAACCAGTTGAGTGGCTCCGGATTCGGGTCGTTACAAAGTGGTAACAGTGGGAGGTTATATCCCATTTATATTGAATTACTATTTAGCAACATTAGATAGGGATGTGGAGGAATAGTTAAATGGTAAATAGATGTTCCCGGTCATTCTAGAACCTGTGTACAGGGAAAAATCTAGATTACCTCAAATATTTCAATTCTTAAGTTTTGCAAATGTTACAGTTTAATTGATTTCACCATTGGGTGGTTTACTTAGTTTGCACTAGTACTATTTATATTCTTGTGGTTCTATTTTGTTGCAACCCGATGAGATGAGGGTATTCCATCTCATTCATCATATAGACATTTGTTAGGAACTCACATGTCATGCATTTTTCCATGCCATCTAGGTTGCATTAGAATTTTCTTGTTGTTGTGATAAAATTTGTGATAGAAGATGCATGATATTGTGATAATTGTTGTGATAGAATACCTACTATGTTTATAGGGTATCATTTTTTTATATCTTCTTTATCATGAACGCCAAAGTGTGGTCTTAGAGGTGTTATGGGACCTCAAGGATCGTAATATGGTGGGTCGTGAGTTGTTACACCGTTTACTTGTTATATGCATTGTTATGATGCTAAGATTTGATTCACGGGGAGTATGGGCCCCCACAGATCGGAATTTGGAACCTTAACGCTTGTTTTTCTGTGTTTTCTGGGCTCCGGTGCAATTCTGAGGCTACTGTCCGGAAAAACCCAGAATACACGGTTTGTACTTTATGACTACACGCAGTGTAGTTTTTAGCCATGTCACTGACTGTGTGGGCAGGGACACGGGGTTGTGAAAGTTCTTGTATAAACACGTCGTGTACTAGTTTACACACCGTGTAGTATGACTTGGGTATCCGGATGTGTCACAAACAACACGGGTCGTGGATTTCCTTCAAGTACACATCGTGTCCGTATGGAACACGTTGTGTAGGGTTGGCTGTGTGTCAGGCCGTGTGGCTAACAAATCGAGCCAGGAAAGGTTGTCTAGTACACGTCGTGTCTCCTTTGAACACGTCATGTAGTTTTGTCTTAGGGGATTCGTGTGAACTAGCCGTGTAACTGAATACATGGGTTGGGAAATCTGCAGGGAAACATTCCGTGTACTGTTTTGACACGCTGTGTAGTAGTGGTCTGTGTACCAGTCCGTGTGACTATTGACACAGACAAGGGGAAAATATTAAGGACTCGTCATGTAGTGGACAAACACGCCGTGTAGTTTTTTATTGGGACAGTCCGTGTTCCTAGCCATGTGGGAGTAATCAAGCAAGAATAAAAAGGGTTAGTATAGTCCTTGTAGTTTGAGAACACTCTGTGTAGCCGGGTGGTTTACATAGCCATGTATGGCCAAGGTACACGCCTAGGGTAATGTTTTAGGAAACACGTTTTGTAGTAGTACTACACGCCATGTAGTCATGTTTTTCCCAAATTTTAGAGTTTTTCTCCCCTGTTTTGTTTTACTCTCTTATGTTTCAACTGAGTTAGTATTTAATAAAGGTGTGATTTTAACCTTTCAGAGCTATGGAAGCAAGAGGACCTCCCATTGCACGTCAGGAACCAGGCAGTGACCCTACGCCTGATATGGCAGACCAGGGACTACCAGTAGTTCCGCCTATTGTTCCGAACATGGAACCTGCAGTTATTCCAGACACTGGTGCCAATGCTCAGTTCAGAGAGGGTTTCATGATATTCATGCATACATTCTAGGGAGCTCATCATCTTACCCCATCTATAGCAGAGCTGATGCGGGTTTTTCAGCAGCAACATCCTCCCACGTTCATAGGGGATGGAGGACCACAGGCTGCAGAGTCATGGATAGAAGCCATGCTATCCATCTTCGAGCACCTGGAGATGCCTATGGAGAGGAGATTAAAGCTCGCGACTTATATGCTTCGAGATTCTTCCAAGAGATGGCGGGATGTGGTTTCCTAGGCAGGTCACCAACTTGATATGGCTTGGAAGGAGTTCCAGTGTACGTTCTACGACTACTTCTACCCGGCGACGCTGAGGGATGACAGAGCTAGAGAGTTCATGAAACTGTAGTAGGTTACTCTCACATGTATGGAGTATTCCTCTCACTTCACAGAGTTACGGCGTTTCACTCCCGTTCTGGGGAATGACGAGCAGTTTTTAGAAAGGAACTTTGAGGAAGGCCTCGGACTGGACATCAGATCGCAGGTGAATGTATTTCAGTTGACTTCTATTACTCCTATAGTCAACCGAGAGCTTATCATGGAGATAAACTTGAGGGAGATTGGATTTGTGGACCAGGGCGGTTCAACTTATAGGGCTAATTCTTTTCAGGTAGACAATATGAAGCACCACTGAGAGTCTATGCGAGGTGACTTGAGGAAGAAAGGTATTCCTTATGGTAGAAAAGATCTTCCTTCTGGCAACCAAGTGGTGTGCTATCAGTGTGGAAAAAACGGTCATAAGAAGCCTCAGTTCCCGAGAGACCCAGTGGAGTGCCGATCATGTGGCAAGATGGGTCATCTGCTGCGTCTCTTCAAGGTTATTCTTTTAACGGCTAGTTAAGGAGGATCAATTTCAACACTGCGTACAGGAGCAGGATTACCAGTTCCACAGAAGTCTGGGGGCTAGAGTTCTTCATGTCATTCAGGCTAGGGTAGAGGTTGTGGACGCAGTGTCCAGGCTCAAGGAGGGTCAGCTCAAGGATCTCAGGCTGCTACACAGGGTCATGGTGAAGGCCATACTTTTGCGATAGAGCAGATTCATCAGGATCAGGATCCTAGACCTTCCACAGTTCAAGGTACAATTTTAGTAGCCTCAATTTTATCCTCTGTACTTTTCAATACGGGAGCTTCTCATAGCTTTATTTCTGTGCATAATTTAGAAAGCCTTAGACTTACTGTTTATAATTCTGAGGATATGATGACGCTAGACACTCCCTTGGGAATTAGAATGGCTAGCGTGCATCAGTGCTTAGACTGCCCCCTTGAGGTTGGTGGGTGTTGTTTTTCATGGATCCTCTATGTTTTGGAAATGACAGGCTATGATTTCATTCTTGGTATGGACTGGTTAGTTCCCTTCCAAGACTTTTTCGATTTCTATCACCGTAGGGTGAGTTTCACATCACCGGAGGGTGAATCTTTTCTTCACAAGGGTGAATGGAATGTCTAGGTGAGAAGAGTTGGACCAGAGCATCATGGGTTGGGTGGTGTTACGGCCCATATTTCTAGCTTATATCTGGATGACCAGGGGACTTCTCATAGGGATTTTCCTCCAGTGGTTAATCGCTTTCCAGATGTCTTTCCAGAAGACTTTTCAGGTTAGCCTCCGGAGTGAGAGGTATAATTCTCTATAGATATTGTACCAGGAGCAGCACCAGTGTCCATTCCTCCTTATAGAATGGCTACACCTGAGTTTCAGGAGCTCAAGAAGCAGTTGGAGGAGTTGCAGGCAAGGGGTTTTATCCGACCCAGTACTTCTCCTTGGGGTTCTCCTGTCCTATTTGTGAAGAAGGAAGACGAAACCCTTAGGCTTTGTGCGGATTATCAAAAGATGAACCAGTTGACAGTCAAGAACTGATATCCATTTCCACAGATAGATGATCTCTTTGATCAGTTTTGAGGAGCCATAGTTTTCTCGAAGATAGACTTGAGATCCAGCTACCATCACTTGCGTGTCAGACCATCTGATATACCACTTACAGCCTTCTGGAGCAGGTATGGTATGTATGAGTATTTGGTTATGTCGTTCAATCTCACGAACATGCCAGCAGTTTTCATGGCACTGATGAACAGAGTTTTCCATCCTTACATGGATTCTTTCGTGGTGGTTTTCCTGGATGACATCTTGGTGTACTCTCACACTCGACATGACCATTCTACCCATCTTGATATTGTTTTGAGTACACTGAGGGAGAATCCGTTATATGCTAAGCTCTCAAAGTGCCACTTGTGGATGGACAAGATTAACTTTCTAAGTCATGTCATCTCGGAGACAGGAGTATCTTTATACCCAGAGAAGGTTAGAGCAGTAGTTACCTGGGAGCTGCCGAAGAATGTATCCGAGGTACGAAGATTCTTAGGGCTGGCTGGTTACTACAGAAGGTTTATACATGACTTATCACTCTTAGCAGCACCATTGACGGGCTTTACTATGAATGGGTGAATTATGTTTGGTCAGAAGCCTGCAATTCAGCCTTTCAGGAGCTGAAGGGGAGATTGACTTTAGCACCAATTCTAGTTCTGCCTGAGTCGGGCAAGAGTTATACAGTTTTCTGTGATGCATTTGGCATTGGGCTTGGAGCCGTTCTTATGTAGGATAATCGTGTTGTCGCATATGGGTCACAGTATTTGAGTCCACATGGGAGGAACTATCCTACGCACGACCTGGAGTTGGCTGCATTTGTTCATGCTTTGCGTTGTTGGAGACATTAACTTCTGGGAGAACATTTTGTGGTATATAATGACCACAAGAGCCTCAAGTATATCTTCACACAGCGTGACTTGAATCTGAGACAACAGAGGTGGGTTGAGTACCTAAAGTTTTTAGATTTTGAGCTTTCTTATATGCCTGGGAAAGGCAACGCTGTGGTAGATGCACTGAGTAGGAGGACACATATACAGGTAGTTCAGGAGGCCAGAAGCGAGTGGCAGCTTATGGCTCTATTTTCTAAAATGCATTTAGAGGTGCATGATAGACAAGGGAAAACTTTTCTTTCTTCTATAGATGTTACCCCTACCCTTCTTTACCGAGTTCAAATGAGGCAGCTATTAGATTCCGAAGGCCTAGTTCTACGGGAAAGCGTGTCAGGAGAGGACCCTCTTCCCAGATGGACCGTAGGGGAGGATGAGATCTTGCGTTTCCAGGGACACATATGGGTTCCAGTAGATATACGCAAGGAACTGATGTGAGCCTGTCATTCCTTAGTTTGGGTAGTTCATCATGGCATCACGAAGATGTATCGTGATCTACACCACCAGTATTGGTGGCCAGGTATGAAGAGAGATGTTGCTGGTGTTTTCATGAGATGTTCCACCTATCAGCAGGTGAAGGTAGAGCACCAGCGACCAGCAGGGCTTTTACAACAGCTACCCAGTCTCGAGTGGAAGTGGAATGATGTTGCGATGGACTTCGTGACAGGGTTATCGAGATCACCTCAAGGGAATGATGCGGTATGGGTTTTCAGTGACAGGCTCACGAAGGTTGCTCACTTCTTGCCGATTAAGTAGGCCTTCAGTGTTGATTATATTGGATGATTGTACATCCGTGAGATTGTACACTTGCATGGGGTTCTGAGTATTATCATTTCAGATAGGGACGCCCGCTTCACGTTGCATTTATGGCAATGGCTACAGAGGGCTTTGGGTATACAGGTACTTCTGAGTACAGATTACCATCCCCAGATGGATGCCCAGTCAGAGCGCACAATCTAGGTTCTTGAGGATATGCTCCGGGATTGTATTCTGGTCTTTGTAGGTTCTTGGGAGAATCATATACCTCTAGTGGAGTTTCCCTACAATAATATTTTTCAAGAAACTTTTCAGATGGAACCTTACGAGGCTTTGTATAGTAGGTCATACCGATCACCCTTGTGTTGGCTGGAGGCAGGAGAGGCAGCTATGCTGGGACCTCGTCTTGTTCAAGAGACCATAGAACAGGTGGAGTTGATTCGGAAAAGGATGGATACTGCAAAGTCACGACAGAAATATTATGATGATCAGCGGAGATGACCTTTGGATTTCAAGGTCAGAGATCAGGTTTTCCTATGTGTTACCCTGAGGATGGGACACAAGAAGATTAGGATACATGGTAAGCTTTCACCGAGATACGTCATGCTGTTTTAGATTCTGGAGAGAGTCGGGCTGGTTGCTTATAGGTTGTAGTTACCTCAGAGGTACCAGGCTATGCACAAAGTCTTCCATGTTTCTCAGATTCAACGTTATTTCTCAGACCCGTCTCATGTCTTTCAACCCGAGGAGGTTGAGCTGGAGCAGGATGAATTGTTCAAGGAGCATCCTATCAGGATTATTGATCATAGTGCAAAGGTACTCCTTGGCCGGTCTGTTCCTCTAGTACGGGTGCTATGGAAGCACTGTCGTGTATAGGATGAGACTTGGGAGAGGGAGGATGATATGCGACCACAGTGGCCAGAGTTGTTCGAGGTTTCTTCTTCGCCACCTTGTTAGGGAAATTCAGAGATGAATTTCTTTAAGGGGGTAAGTTTTTAAGAACCCGAATCTTCGTTTCAGGTATGTTTTTCCTTTTCTGGTCATTTTTGAGGAAAAGAGGAAAATGTGGAAATTTTCTAAGTACGCGCCGTGTGCTTTATAAGTACACGTCGTGTACTTTGATCCTGTGCGAGGCCGTTTGTTTCCCATATCCGGGCCACACACATGGTGTGCAGGGGTGATGTGGAGGCCGCCTAATGCGGATTACAGAAAAGGCGAGTACACGCCGTGTCATTTTCTATTTATTTCATTAAACAGACCAGGGTCGCTTCTAATCCCTATTTTCGTCTTCTTTTTCTCCCAATTAGGTCCAGAGCGTTCGAGGAGGCCGAATCTTCTCCGAGTTGCTGATATGTTACCGATTATTCGAATCGAACACTGTCGGTTGCAATAGAATCACAGCGATATTCTCCGCTTTAGGCTGATTCACAGGACGAAGTTCAAGTATATCGATCTCCTAGTATCGAGGTCGGTGGTTTGTTTCCCTACATTGAATTTCTTTGAATTTTCGTGCAAAAGTGCCGGATTCCCATGTATCAGGTATCTCGGGTTAGGGTTTTGATCCTGTATTATTATTTTCCTTAGATTTCTTGTATGCTTGAGGTTATTAGATGATTAAAAATTTCTTGTTATCATGTTTGAGGATCACCCCATGGGTGTTTCCCTTGTTTTGGCTGTTTACCACCGTTTATCTTAGGTTTCTTGTGAGGCATACCTTGTCACATTGATTTCTTGCCTTGATATATTTGATTGTATGTATTTCCTGCTGTTTATATTCTTTTGATGCATTGTAGCTATTATCCAAGTAGTTTTTGAACTTACTTAGGGCTGCTGATAGTCTATTACGCACGACTAGACTGCTCAGGGCTGTGTGAACCTGGTGCGGTAGACTAAAGAGGGAATTGACGATTAAGGGATTCCCTAGAGAGTCTGTTAAAAATTAGTATCGTTCCCATGACCTATAGGAATTTTAATTTTTTCTTCCTCAGAGTGTTCTTAGTTACGCATCGAGACTATAGGGGGAATTATATGTAAGCGCTTCCTTAAAGAGTCTATACCTATCGCTACAATACTGTATGTTAATTGACGGTGAGAGCTTCCCAGAGTGTCGGTGACTTTGTATGATTACTTGACTATATGGGTCTGCCAGTATGAGCCACCCAGAGAGTCAGTGTAAATATTTTTTGGTTGGTTGTGATTAGTCCACCAAGCCCAAGAAAAAGCTTGTGTTTTGTACTGCTTGTAGTTTAGGTAGTCTACTGAGATACCTGTTGTGTTACTTGCTATGATTTGGGAATATAGAGCTGTTTCTAAATTCCTTGGGTGATAATTAAATGATTGAATTAAATTGCTAAGTAAATATGAATGGAGATTCATAGGATTGTCTACTTAGTGTACTCTTGTTCCTTTGATTCATTTAATTCAATTACTTTTTTTATATTGCTCACTGACAGTAGGGCACAGATCTTGTAGTGGTTTCCTATTGGGATTAGTCTCACACGCTGTTTGGGTCCTGCTTTTCAGCCCAAACAGGTTATATGGTTGCTGGTGTGGATAGGGATTATGGACCTTCTACTTCAGGCACATGATTGCTGGTTGGAGTTGGAGAGCATAAGACTGAGCCTAGTCTTGCGATGCTGTTGGAGTTTCTTTTTACTTTTAGTACTTTGTTCTCATTTGTATTTCAGCACGTTGTTGTGTTTGCAGTTTTCTTTAGATACTTGTACCTGCTGCATCATTATCATCATTATTATATGTTCAATTTCTTCCGCTATTTAGATTTAGTTATTGTATGTTGTTTACTGCTTCTGCTATTGATTATTATTTCCTTTTCCTTGTACACCTTACCAAATGAGGGCATAGTTTCCCCAATGAATCACCAAGTCCCTCGCTGCTATTCGACAGCCTTTGGCATTTGGGGAAACACGCTTGAGGTCATGTGGAGAACTGGGTACGAGGCACTAGTTGAGTGGCTTCGGATTCGGGTCGTTACAATGGTGGAAACACATTAGGTGGGCATATCTGTCTAATCAGGGACCAAACATACTTTTTGGATGGACCTCTTTTATAAGGACTTGGAATGATCTATAGTTTTACGTCATACAAATGCAGAAAATAGGCAGATAATTTAAATGTCGTACAGAGAGGATGATGCACATACTTTAAAGGTCATACCGTCTGGACTAGGATTGGGCCCGGGGGCTAGAAGGTTTAATGACCCTAGGGTTGGTCCCAAGGTGAAATTACTGGGTGTCTCTAAGTATCCCATGAGGATGAGAATCAATCTAAACGTAGTTCTTGAGAGCGCAGTTTAACATCATACAGGATGAGGAATGGTATGCGTGGCATGGCTATTCCAGTACACGTCCTACAAAAAACTATTAATCCCACATGAGTCATGCTCGATGTGGGAAACAAGGAGTAGTGATGTGAATTTCATAGCATAGGAAGGCACATGTTAGGGGTGATGGGATGCTAGATGAATGACGTCCAATAATGTCGACCTGCCTACTTGACGCACCTAAACGTGCAAAGGGGTAAAGCCAAGTATGTTGGAATTCCACTTGAGCATAAGGATGTGGAAATATGTGAATCATAATTCTCGGGATCTGGACCACAATGATGGTGGCGTGAAAATAGGGGATAACTGTTGAACATGTTCAAAACACAGTATCCATTTTGTGTTAGCCTGGAATGGGGACAGACAAATGAGGTACGACCGTTGACCATGTTCGAAACATGAGACCTATCACAAATGTTGCCCGGGGTCCTCAGGCACATTGGCCCAAGATGGTAGGTATGCCAATGTGGTGTGAGACCAGGCCGTAAAGGGGGTCTATTCCGACGTGGAAGAGTATTATGATCTAAATAACAATCTCACAAAACTTGGACATGGAATGAGGGAATGTCCCCATGAAAATTCCACACTTTGGTATTTTTTTTACAACACATCTATGAATGAAAAAATAGACATATCGGATAAAGGGAGTCAGGTCCCTATACAAGGACAAGGGTCCTAGGGTTGCATGCTTCCAACTTAATGGTCGTTGGATGTGCCATTAATAGGGGATTGATTTAATGGACTCTAGTTTCGGTGGCGAAGTGACCAAACATGACACGCAGTTCCCATAGGGAGATCATAGTTTAGGGTCATAGAACTCGGACCAGGTAGAAAAAGACAGGGGATGCACATGGTGAGGCTATTGTAAAAACCCAACGTGAACGAGAACCCATGAGGTACTATCTAAACCACATGTTCCCAAATAGGATAGGGCATATGGGCCGAAAGAGAGGGGACACGATTTTAGATTCTTGGGGCTAGACTCAGAGACAATATGTCTGGGCATTCCTACATATCCCATGAGTATGGGAATTAAGCCATACATAGTTCTAAGAAATGTCGTGTAGTTTAACGTCTTGCAGAGAGGATGTAGATTGGTCTTAGTTTATGGTCAAAGATCTTGGACCAGAGATGGCAGGGAATGCGGGAGATACATGGTGAGGTAATTATAAAACCCGATGTGAATGAGGACCTGGAGTCCATATCACTATGTGTTCCTTGGGGATGTTTTTAGTCGAGGGACCGAATAAGAAAGTTAGGTTGGGCTCGAGGTAAAGTTTACAAGAGTTATTACATACCCCACGAGGATGGTAATCAATCCATACATTGTTTTGAAGGTGAAATGGTAAGATACCAATTCTAGAGATAATAAGGTCATGCGGTTCTGGCCTTTTCTCCGAAAGAAGCAACATTTAGTAGATCTTTGTTGTCCTTTAGGACAAATGTGTGTTTTTTTGTGAAGCGATGAACCTAGGATAGAAAGTCCAGGCATCGCCACAAGAATAGATCCACATGAAGGTGTTAACAAATTATATAGTGGGTGATTGATACCAAACATGATGTCCCCTCGAGTGAGGACACCACGATGCAGTTTCATTTTTCATCGTGCATCCAAGAAAATAATGTCACAGTTTAGGGTCATGTGATGGGACCAACCATGCACTTTAACATCATGCAATAGATATGTAATAGCTTAAAGTCAAGTGGGACTTGGCAGCATAGTTTAAATTCATATGGATCAGACATATATAGGAGAGATGAGGTTCAAGAAGGAATTTCCAAGGCGTGATAAAGCATAACTGACGTGAACGAGGATGAGGCCCACATAACACCGCGCACAATTCCAAGAAAGAAACCTTTGGTCGGGGGGCCAGATAAGGTTAGGGAATATGGGGTAGGAGAGACTAGTTCTCAGTTGAGTTGGACCCAAAGACGATATGTCTAGGAAGTGCAGTTTAACGTCATGGAAGACAACATACAGTTTAATGTCATGAAGTACATCATACAATTTAATGTCATAAGGGTCATGAGGTAGGAGGGACTAACTCCTTGAAGAGGATAACATGGTGTGGCTATTATAAACCCGACGTGAATGAAGGAATAAGACCACAGATGCCCCATCACATGGTCCTGTAAGAGTTGGGGCCTAAAAGGAATAACAGAAGAGATAAATTAGTGTAACTCAAGATGGACCCAAAGATGATATTTCTGGGCATTCCTACGTATCCCACGAGGATGGGAATCAAGCCATACATAAAGAGGGTACATATAAAGAGATCTTAGTTTAAGGTATTAGAGATCAAACCATGGATATGTGGGACTCTTCCATGTAAGAACATTCCTCGATCCAATCCCAAATCCCACATGAGTCAAACTCAGTGGGGGAAAAAAGGGAAGAAGAGGTCTTTGAAACACATGGGATACGTGTAAAGGAGAAGTTGGTGCGGAGCCCCGAACAAAGCCTCACTGCGGCTTTGTCCTCCTAATGTGAAAATGCACGAGGGACGGTACCAAGAGTGCTGAAATTACACTTAGACATGGTGGGGTGGAAATTGATGTGAATCATGTAACTGAAATTTAAGTCTTTATAGGGTCAGTGTCAAAATTGAGGATGACTATTGACCATGTTCGAAACACAACATCCAAATCATGTGACCGGAAATGGGAACAACAAATGAGTGTCAACCACTAACTGTATTCACAACGCAGGACTTGTATAAATTTGTTGTTCAAAATCATCAAGGATGTTCTCCTATAATGCTATGAGAGCCCTTGTGTTGAGAATCCATTCCATTTGGGGTCCCTTCGAATGTGAAAGATAATGGAAGCCCAAATGAAGGGGAACACGAAGCCTAGAAAATGGGTGAAAGCATGCCCAGGTAGAATCTGACACACCAGGCTCTGAACTAGAGTACTCCTAGTCACTTTGGAGAATCACCAAAGAGGGCCGAGGGACCCAACTTAAGGGAGGCTGACTCAGCCAAATGAGTGTAGGGAACAGGAGGAAAGGGCGCTTAGGAGAGAGAGAGGTATGTGGCATGGTTGTTTTAAACCCGATGTGAATGGGGACATAAGCCTATACTACACCATATACACATCTCCTGGAAGAACGCAGGACAAGGGGCCAAGATGATAGAGAGGTTTCTAATAGATGGGGTTGGACCTAAAGACTAGATGTTCGAGCAGTCCTACGTATCCCATAAGTATGGGAATCAAGCCATACGTAGTTCTGATTAGGATGAAGTGTAGTTTATCATCATGAAACATGGATGAAAATAAGGGAAAGATACCCTAACGAGGGACGTGTACGGAATAGAGAGTAAACTGATGTGAATGAGTACATAATCCTATACCACACCGTACAATCCTAAGTGATAAATTCGACCATGGGCTCGAGAAGGCCAAGGGACTTGAGGCTGGGCCACGGGAAGAATGTCACAGCCAGCTTATAGTTTAACATCTTTTTGAGAGGATGATGTTGATATTAGTTTGAGGTCATACAGATCAGACTATAGACACCAATATTAATGTCATATGCATTGGAAAACTAAGTAGAGAAGGAGAATCATTGTGCCTATGGAATACCACAAAGCGGAAACGATGAAAGAGGAAAATTGTTGACTAGGTTTGCAACACAGTATCCACCCTTATGTGACCGGAGTTTGGATGAAAATAATTGTGTGTCGACCATTGACCATATTCGCAACACGATACTTGTATCAATTTGTCTCTAGAAATCCTCAAGGGAGTTAGCCCATAATGGTAGGAGAGCCCTTCGTCCAAGCATCCATGTCATTCAGGGGTCCTTTTGGATATAAAAGATGATGGAAACCCAAATGATGGGGCTCGTGAAGCAAGAAAGGGATTATGATTGCGGAAAATATGATAAACGGAGGGATGTCTCAGGGGGGTGTTCGGCGTGGAAAAATATCCTGGTGTGAATAAGGACATGAGTCCATACCGCACCGCACACTCCTAAATGAGAACTCAGGCTAGGGGGGGGCCGAAAGGGTCGAGGGACCTGAGGCTGGGCATCTCAGCTAACTGTAGCCAAATGACCTATAATGTGGTTATTTCTTTACCTCAGCTCCTAAGCCCATGTAAGGAATGGTTGGTGTTGGAAACAAGGAGTAGGACTAGGATCTTCGAATCACATAATGGTTCGACAGTTGGAATCACACTTCTGCCTAAGGAATACCGAAGCATGAAGAGACAATGGGGAAGAATGATCCACTACACTCCACTTTTTGGACATATAGGGGTGATAAAAATGATAAAGGATAGTTGTTGACCAAATTCGAAACAGAGAATCCACACCATGGTAACCTGAAATGAGAACAAAAAATGAGCATCGATCATTGACCATATTCACAATGCGGTACTTGTATCAATTTTTCATTTGAAACCCTCAAGTATGTTGGCCCGTAATGGTAGGAGAGCCCTTGGGCTGAGCATCCATGCCACTTCAAGGTCCCTTCAGATGTGAACGATAATGAAAACCCAGATGATGGAGTGGGTGGAGCATAAATGTGGCCATGCAACGTGAAGTCAAGATGGATAGTAGAAGTGGTTAGGATGTTCAGGGAGGAGGGATACATGGTATGGTCATGATGAACTTGACGTGGATGAGGGAAAAATCATGTTCCAAATCATGTGCTTCGAAACAATGGGAGGTCCTGAAGTTTGGGGCTAGGCCTACAGATGAAATGTCCAGGCGTTTCTACGTATCCCATAAGGATAGGAATCAAGCCATATGTAGTTCTGAAAAGGCCATGTAGTTTAATTTCATGTAGTGAGGACGTGGGAGGAGAGAAGAACGAGGGAGAGAACATGGTGAAATCATCATAATCTTGACATGATTGGGGCCAAAGAAGCCTTTATGACACCATGTGGGATCCTCCAAGAGAACTATACCAAGGGGGTATATTCAAAGAGGACACTGTGTCTAGATGCAAGACGTGGTGTCCGAGAATTCCTACGTTTTCCATGAGGATGGGAATCAAACCATACGTAGTTCCTGCAGTTTAATGTCTCATAGTGAAACACAGAGTTTAATGTCATGTGGTACAACATACCGTTTAGCGTCATGTAGGACAACATACAATTTAACGTTGTGCGGGATGACATACAGTTTAACGTCATACAGGATGACATATAGTTTAACATCATGCAGAACGACATACATTTTAACGTCATGTGAGACGACATACAATTTAACATCTTGTGAGACATTTTACAGTTTAAGGTCATGTAGGACCGGACAGTTTAAGGTCATGTAGGACCCAATAGTTTAAGGTCATGTAGGACAAGAATGTAGTTTGGGGTTGTGTAGGACCATACAGTTTAAGGTCATGCGGGAGCATAATGAAGTTTGGGGTCATGCAGGACCATATAGTTTAAGGTCTTGTGGGACCATAATGCAGTTTGAGGTTGTGCAAGACCATATAGTTTAAGGTCATGTCGGACTATAATGTAGTTTGGGGTCACATAGGACCGTATAGTTTAATGTCATGTGGGACAATAATGCAGTTTGGGGTCATGCAGGACCGTACTTTTTAAGGTCATGTGGGACCATGTAACTTAGGAAAAGTATTTCTTGAGAAACTTGGCATTGGTGGGAGGAGTTATATGCTCAAAATCCATGGTAACCAGTTAGTATGCTCCATTGGATTAAACCTTGTGAATGATGTAAGGTCCTTCCCATTAGGGCTCCTACTTGGGTGGTTTCCTACCAGGTATCATTGTTGTTCTAATGGACAACACCATGTAACCTTGTAGGAAGGAGAATAGGTGAAATTTCTTGTTTAAAGCTCTAACTATCTCTTTTTGATGCCTTTCTAGATTGTGTAGGGAATAAATCCTATTCTCGTCGAGTGCTTCCAACTCAGCTAGTTAGATTTCATCTACTTTATCTAGTGCTTACTGATCATAGACTGTTGTGTGCAATGAGGGAAACTGAATCTCGATGGGTAATATGACCTTCATTTTGTACACCATGAAATATGGGTTCACTTGGGTGGAATTATGGGTTGTCATCCGATAAGCCCAAAGGGCATTGGGGATCTTGTCAGGTCAACTCTTCTTGTTCTGACCAAAATTTTTCTACATAATTTTAATGGGGGTTTTGTTGAATGTCTCGATCTGACCATTTTCATGGACATGATAGCAGGAGGTATGGTTAGAACAGATGTTATACTTAGCATACAACTTCTTCAGCTCAGCTGCTCAGAAGTTCGTTCTGTTATCGGTAAGGATGGAGTAAGGGACTCCAAATTGGTAAATGATGTTGGAGCTCACAAATTCCATGATGGAACGAGCCTTGACCTCCTTGAACAAAATTTCCCCTTTCCACTTGGAGAAGACATCCGTAGCGGTCAGGATGAACCTGCACTGGCAAGTTGTCAGTGGTGGATGTGGTCCCACGACATCGAGTCCCCGCACTACAAATGACCAAGAGTACTTGGTGAAGGTGAGAGGATATTGAGGCCGATACATAAAGTTAGAATGAATTTTTCATGCATGAAAATTTTTGGAGAACTCTATGTAGTCACGGATCATAGAGGACCAAAAGTACCCCAGTTTATGGATCTGGTAAGATAGTTTCAGCCCAGTCTGATGAGCCCCATAAGAACCGACATGAGCCTCCTACATGACTTGAGAAATCTTGACTCCTTGAATGCAATGAAAGAGAACCCCAAAAAACCTTCCCTTTTAGAGAATCTTCTCACGACCAAGACTATCTTGGAGGGTAAACTATAATGCACGACATCAGAATCGCTCACGCTCAGCCCGATTTTCTAGAAGATTACTGTTTTGGAGGTACTCATCAAAGGAGCTTCTCTAGTCGGGAGTTCCTTCAATCACTTTATTCGGGGGACCTGGGGTTCCTGACATGGAGGTGTCGGTGGTAAGGTGGATTACCGAAAGGCTGTCATAATCACTTGGAGTGACGGGAGTGATGAATCTCCATTGTTCCATGTGGATAATCAGATCATCATATTCAGGATTTTCAAGTGATGCAGCTAGGATGACCAGGACGTCATCTCGACCATTCTGAGATTGAGGGACATGAGTGACTTATATCTAAAAAGGTAACATGGCCATTATCTAGAGAGTTCATTCCAACAATGTTATGAGCTCTGGCTTTCTGACGATATAGTCACCATTGATCTACTTGATGACTAGTTCGGAGTCCCCTTTCACATGAAAATGGGGCACATTAATCTCGATGGATAACTCAAGGCTAGTAATGAGATCCTAATACTTTGCCTCATTGTTGGTGTAGACTTCTGATAGAAGGAATGAATACAACAAAATGACTTGTGCTGGGGTAATGAAGACGATACCCAAGACTACTCTATTGAGCATGGGGTCATTGAGCCATCTGCTGGTGGGACTCCAGGAAGCACCATCAAAGTGCATTTTCCAGCATAGCATGGCTTGGTCTATTGAGAGGATCACTTCATCGAGGAAATCGAGATCCAGGTAATGGTCTGTAAGAGTTGGATGGGTAGCAAGGAAGTCTACCAACGCTTTCCCTTTAATAGCCCTATGGGGGGACAAACCTTGTGGTGGCATGAAGGCTATAGAATCCTCATCCTCAGAGGCCATTCAGATATGGTTATACCCAGAGTACCCATCCATGATGGAGAGGGATTGGAATCCAACTATAGTGTCAATCAATAATTCCATCACAGGAAGGGGAAAGTCACCCTTGGGACAGTGATGGTTGAGATCCCAGAAGTCAATGCAGACTCTAATCTGTCTGTTCTTCTTCCATACTGGAACAATGTTGTCCAGCCACTTGGGGTACTATACCTCCTTAATGAAATTGGATCTGATGAGCTTATCAAATTCTACCTCAACCATGGTATCGTGAGAAGGGTGCATCTTTCTAGGAGGTTGCTTGAACCTACGATGATTTTTCGGGAGACCAAGGTGGTGGACGACTACCTGATGATCTAGTCCTAGAATATCATAATAACTCTAGAAGAATACATCATGGTGTTGTTTAACGAAGTCTATGTACTGTTGTTGCTCCTTAAGGGGCATAACGGCACATATCGGTGTGGGTTTTGGGTCTGCCTCGCTACCGAGGTTCACCTATACCAATTCATAACCCATGGTAGAGATTCCATATTCAAAGGTTGGTGGAGCATACTAGAAATCCACTTCTTCACTTATGGAGGGGTATCCTTGGAAGGAGGAGTTCCTCTGATTCGGAAGCTCCTAATGGGAGGCTGGTACCAGCTTGAGCGGTAGTGGACACTGTATCGGGGAAATCATATGCATCTGCAACCATAACGATGAAGGTTATTGATACAATCCCATCTAGTCTTCGGCCCAAGGGACCAGGATTGATGATATCGAAGTAATAGCAGTGTGTCATCTTGATCCAGTTAATTCTGTCCCAGGGAAACAAGAAAGTATGACATATTTTCATTTCCATGGGGCAGACATCCTGATACCTTATGGGAGTAGCAGGTTTCGGGATCACATGATCCTAGTTTGTGTAGGAGTATGAGGTGATCTTCCACCATTGCTTAGACATGGTAATGTATTCCCCCCTCGTTCTAGAAACAATGAATCATTTTCCCATGTCTAGAGTTGTATCCTCCAATCGATGGATTGGAAAGACGTATGCATCATCTAGATCTATCCACAGGATGGTCACGGATGTGGCATGCTCAACCTCATTAGCCTGAATCTTCTTATCCTTACTCTTGTAATAGTTAGCATCTAGATAGCAGGCTTCAAAAGAGTAAAATGGAGATGAATCACCTTGAAGAATTCCCACTCGACCATTATGGGAGTACTTGAGGCACCGATGATTCGATGAAGGAACTGCTGCATGCAGGTGGTGCCATGGCCTACCCATCAACGCATTGTAGGCAGTGTCCTAGGAGACAACCATAAACTCGGTGCTAGAAACTAGACCACTGAAATGGGTCTTCAAGTGGACCTTTCCAACCAGTTTCTGCTCTGTCTTGTCATAACCATGGATTCTTAGGTTATAAAGACTCAGATCATCCACAGACAACCCCTGTTTTCACAGAGCCCGAGTTAGGATTAGGTTGATTCCAGATCCCATGTCGACAAGACAGCGATGAAACTCCACTCTGTTGAACTAGCTGGTGATGTACAGTGGGAAAATGTTCCCTTATATGGGAGATCCTTCATCTTCTCTAGAGAATGAGATGATGAATTGGAATTCAGAATTCTCGACCGCCATAACATGAAGTTCTTCTGCGGCTGTTACCCCCATCTCAAACCGGAGGGGACTTCTTAAAGCCTCGATGAGGGCCTCATGCATATCTGATGACAGGAGAAGGGCCTCAAGGATGGAGAGATTTGCTGGAATCCTGGAAAGTTGTTTGAGAACATCATACTTCCGTTATAGGCATGAAATTATGCTTATAGAAGATCACTCTATGACTGGAGGTATGGTGGTCCCTACCAATTGGGTCGGTGAGCTAGAGATATCCCATTTCTCATTAGTCGAGGCCTACGGAGTGACTACCAGATGAGGGCCAGATGACTGATACCAGCCTGTAGAAAATTGTGTCTAGTCAAGAAGCGGTTGAGGTTGCTCTGCCTAATCCAACAACATGAACAGCGGTGAAGGTGGACCTGATGTCACAAGATGAGAAGGTTTCATATGCTAAGCTCTGCACTAGGCCTGCTTCTGGGTTTCGGTCATGTGAAAAGCCCGGCTGGAAGTACTAACCGAGGAACTCTGACGACCCATATTGTTGCGGCTCTGTCGACACTAATGACGGTTGGGGATGTTGGGATGATCCATCTGGCGCTCCTCATTGTCAGGAATTATGTAGGGGTTTACTAGCTCTATAGTATAAACCGAGGCATGCCCTTGATTTCTGCTTGCAGAGTCATCCACTACCAGACAGATTCTAGGAGTATTCATCACATCTGGAGGCATGAAGTCACCAAGATTATTAGATAATGAAGTCATTGGAGAGGGACTTTGTTTTCCCTTGTGTTGTTGGTGCCTGCTCTTCTGAGAAGGGGAGTGCTGAGAAGAAGATGCAGATGTAGTAGATGCGGCTTCTGAAGGCTCTGTATGATTCAAGAATGAACAGATAACACCATGGGAACATGTTACTACTTTATGAGCCATCAAATCTTCATACTTCTGGGACTCACGGTTAAAACCTGATGCCACTCGCATTCGCTGTCACTGGTACTATCTGGACTCACGAAGACACATGCCACCTATTCCAGAGCTAGGCCCAACCAAACTATGTTGTTATCCACCTTGTCTTGAATCCAATCTTTAAACACATATCACTATTTGAGGGTGTTCCCCAGGATCCGGTGATAGGGGCAGTAATTAGGGTGATCAATGAGTTTCACCTCTTCTGTCCTCCTACATTCAGGAAAATGTACAATCCCCTGCTCAAGGGCACTTCAGAAATGACTGGGGACTTGTGCCTTGATGAATGAGTAGGTGTGGTTCCTCCTATCCGAAAAGGGGGCCCTTGGATCCTGACCTTGACATGGGGTTGTAGGGGTTTTCTGAGGAGGTGGAGCCTGGTTATCTCATCTAGGTGGTGGCGACGCATTGCGCGGGGGAACCTACCAATTCTGAGGTGGGCGCTTCTGGGATCAAAGCTACGCCTAAGGTGGAATTCCTCTGTGAGGCTGCAAAGGTGGATCCACTGGTAACAACTCTAGTTTCCTGGAGGCCTCTATTTGAGCCACTATAGAGAGCTTGGCCCTGGTGGCCCTTCTCACAGGGATTGAAAGAGGCAAAAAACGTGTCTGCTTAGCTAGCTATAAGGCTTCCTCTAGGAACTAGTCCTTATCAAAGAAGTCTCAGAATCCCCCTGCGTAGTTCTTGGTGATCAGAGAGGGGACCAATTATATCTTGACATTCCCTATCCACATCGTCAGGAGTTTCTCCTGAGTCAGTGGCTTGTCAAGGGAGTACGTGAGCCCTTTCCATCGGGCGATGAAGTCTGCAACACGCTCTCTAGGCCTCTGATTTCACTTGAAGAGGTATGCGATACTCATCTTCTGATTGGTGGAACTAAAATGGTAGAGAAATTGTCTACAGAGGTCTTCCCAGTCAGCTACTGATCTGATGGAGAGCAGGTTGTACCAGATGAACATCATCCCCTCCATTGTCTCTACAAAACACCAGATTTTGGCGGCCTTTTGCTGCGCTGGAGTTCCCAACATGGACCCAATCATTGAGATAAAGTGGGACATGTGATATAGTCAGTCCCCTGTCCCATTGAAGGGAGAGAAGGTTGGACTCCCAAATCCCATGGGTGGTGGCATATCATCCACCCATGCATGATATGGCTTTCCATCAGGGAGGATTTCCACCTGTCTAGTTTCTTAATGCCTTGAGGCGAGCAATGAGTGCCGCCAATGGATCATCTGGGTGGGGATTCCTGTCACTATGAGGATCCCTGACCACCAGTGCATTGGAAACTTCTTCAACACGATAAATAGGTCCAACAACTCATGGAGCGGCTGGTGGAATGACCTGTGGAGCAGCTGGAAGAACCCGAGCTAGGTCCCGAGGACTGTCATGCCATTCAGAATGATTTTGCGACATATACCATGCCCTTTTTCCGTAAGTTCCAGCCTCAACCCTGTCTGTATGGGCAGGATGGTCGGGGTCACCTGGGGAAGTTCACCAAGGGGATTTTGTGACTACCCCTGCTGCCCTGGCAGAGAATCACTATAGTCTGGCCGTCACTCTACAGCGCATTCAGCAAGGAGGTCGTCGACCATCTTCTTGTGTTTGGCAAGTTGCTGACGCAATGCGACTTTTTTGGGATCACCTTTTTCCTTCTACACTGAGCCAAATGGGTCAGAGGGTTTGACGGCTCTGAGGTGTTCCTTGCCTCTCTTGGGATTTCGACTGAGGACTAGTACCTCGGTGGGCATGGGAAGACCCAGTAGGTTTCTATACTGGCGAGTGATCCTTCCCAATGGATCCAGTAGATGTGGTACTCCCTCAGGGGGGTAGGTCCCCATTAAAGAGCTCCATATCATTCTCTCCCTCTGATAGGTCATCCATGTTAACCGCAACCCTTCCTGGAGGAATATCCTCTATGTCTCCTGGAGAATCAGGCTGTCGCCGGATGGAACAGAAATAGAGTGTTGTGTACTACCCCCAACCATAAATTTGCAAAAGGGGAGAAGCCTCCTTGATTATCCTACAGAGCACTTTAAATCTCTGGATGCATCGTTTTTTGAGGGTCTTATGGCAGCCTGGTGACTTAGGGCACTGGGCCACGAGGAGTGCGACCAAATCGAACAAACATCATTATTTGATGATATCCTCGAAATGTGCCTGAATCTTGGGGTAGGCCACTTTTCGATGTCGAAGATGGAAATCAGTGACCCATATGGTCTAGAGAAAGCATCCAAACTCCTCCTAGGCGAGTGCTTCTAGTGCTCTAAAATTTGGTGCTGCAACTGGACAGAACATCTCGGGGAAATGGTTTGCTAAAAGAAGATCCCACAAGATCCTTGGTCCATATTTAGGGTCTAGCCCTTCATTGAACCACTCATCTACTGGAGGAGGCTGGGGAACTAGTATTGGAACTGATACAGACTCCTGAGATGGAAGGATGTCCGGTGGAGAATATGGCGAGCGAGCTAACAAGCCACCGCATCTTGGGTTATCCTCCTAAGAGTGTAGTAAATTATCCACCACATCATGGTAAGGCAGGCTGGGGACTACATTTTCTTTCATAGGTACTATATATTCCAGCGGCGGAATGTGTTGTTGCTCATCCACCATAGGTTCCCAGAATAGTTCTCTATGACCTCTAATGGAGGTAGAGAGTTCTTCTGGTGATGATGGCGGAGATTTCACGACTAGAACTTATGAGGTTTCCAAATTTTTGTTCTCTTGCATATACCTGTGGATGGAGGTAGGAATCTGATGGACCTCACATTCCAGAAGTATGAGGCAGATGTGCCTTGTTCCTGCCTCGTCCCATTACACAGAGGATCTAGGCGAGGGTTCCATCATTGAGTCATATTCCGCCTCATAATCTGAGAAGCAAACTCGTTTGATCCCAGTCTGAATCTTCTCAGCGTTCTTTTTATGGTGGCAATTACCCGCCCTCCTGCCCTAGGATTTTTATTTGGTACATGGTAGATTTCCATCACTAGGAGTTCCTTTGTCCGTACAAGTACTAGGGCAGGGAGTAATTCCACCTGAGTGAGCTGGGGTGCGAGGAGAACCTGGATGGATATCAAAGGGAACATGGGGAGGACCTCCGTTTCCACTAGCTGATGTGCAGGGGGGACCTCCGACGAAAGTTCTACAGCGGGTATGACCTCTTCTGAAGCTGATAGGAGCACGTGTGGGACCTCCATGCTTGCTTCCCATGGCAGTTTCACTGCGAGGAGGGTCCTCATATCGGTCGAGCCGAACACGGGTAGGACGTCTGTGCTGGGTGCCAATGAAGAAAGGTCGATTATAACCCCTATGATTTCGGAGGAGAGGAGGGACTTTTTCAGATGTTTTAAGGACATGGTGCAGCCCCCCATACTGGATATTGACTTGGTTCATAACATATCCATATCGGCCGTCCGTTGCAGAAAGAATTACCCCATACCCGACATAATGAGTGAGGGAGAGGCTTCCATACTAAGTGTCACTGTCATGGGGAGGACCCTCATTTGGATTGAAGGTAGCATGGATCAAACCTCTATGTCGAGCCTTAAGGAGGGGAGGACTGGAATTCTCCATGGTTGTGGTACGAGGAGGACCTCCGTACTAGGCGTCGTTGTGGCAGGTTGGTCCGCGGTGGGTGCTCCCTGCACCGGCGACCGAGAGAGTTGACCTAGCTTGTATGTGGGGCAGTTGGGGCTGTGATCCGGGCTGGATATATAAGTGCCTCTACTCAGTGTACATAGAGGGATGACGATACATGTCAGTGGTGGCCCGATCCACCGTATTTGTTGACGCAGATGCTCTTTGGTGGGCTTCCACTTCGGCATGCGCCCTACGCTAGCGTCGAGTCAACCGGACCAGGGATGGTGGTTCAGGTACATATCTTACCTACTATTTATCCTATGGTATGGTGTGGTAGCGCTGGTGCGGCTTAGAGGGGGGCCTCCTTGGGGGCCCCTGGAATGGGATCCCAACCGGGATGGCCCATACATCCTCTACCTCGTCAGCATAGGGGTGGGAATCATCGAGATGTTCTGGGGAGAGGCTCCTATAACGATTATACGTTGGGGTGGGGAGTAGTGGCTCCCTGTGTGGCCCTTGGGGGTGGCAGCGGCAACGAGGATCAGATGCCTCTAAAACCTGATGGGCCATATCCAGAGTCGAGATAATCCCCTCCTCATCGTATCAGTATACAAGGTTGTTTATTACATTTTGTTGAATGATTTCAGAAGGGGAGATGGGGTATGGGTTCTCAACAGCTTTGGGTGTCAATGTTATCACAGTAGCAATGGAGCCACACAAGATTACCATGTTGGCATTGCCCCTGTCCCTGTGTCGGTGGGTGGGTGGTGATCAGATTCCTGATGCAGCAACTTGGTTCATGAAAGTAGGAAGATTAAATCATTAGTGCTAAAACAAAGAAATCAATGTCCAGTTCCCCAGTTCCATTCCACCTCCCATGGCTAGTAAGAAGGATCCACACTGAGAACGTCGTAGATCGAGATGTCCAACGTTAAAATGCCCCATCTTCTGGTGAGTTTCACGCCAGTCCCTCTATTTTCTTAGCGGGACCTGATACAAGATAACTGGATCCGGTGACACGCTAGTCAACTGATGTCTCGAATGCTCTAATATCCACATTGAGGAGAAGAGATTCACGTTGGGTTCACAATTTCTGTTTCTGATGCTTTCGATGGAGCACACACATCCGTCAATCAATGATTATGAGGATGTGATGACTGTTTCCACGCATTCCCACTTTCCAAAGGAGGGTGGCATCCGTCGCTTATTCAGAGACGTTTTCTCCTTGATCGAAATGGGATGATGGGTTGTCGGTTTCTCCTTCCTTGGATTCCTCCTCAGAACTCGTCACCTTGTCCGGGTCTCCCTTATAAATTAAGATGTTGTTAGGGAAACTCTTCCATGTGCCATATCTTCATGGACACCGGTTAATTACACTGCTTCTGTCAGGACATTCCAATGGGTTTGGTCAGGGAAGCAACCTTCGGTCGGGGGGGGGGGGGGGGGGTAGTCACATTGGACTCACTGGTGTGTTTGGACACTGGAACACTAGCGCGTCTTGGTTTCTTCCTCTTATTATAGGGATTCTCGAGGGTGCAGAAGCCTGAGGAATCCCACATAAAATGTGGGGAATTATATGCCATAGGCATGTCTCTGAGGTTTTCCTCAGCTTCCCTTGTTTTACATAGTGGATGCTGCAGGTTTAACGTCCAACGAAGACATATCAGACTGATCAGAACACTGACTAAAGTGGATCTTTTGGGTGTGACCCCTGGAGGACACACTGATATTGGAGCTAATGCATGGTTAGATACCAGATTTCTGTTAGAAGTAGTGAAGAGGAAAAGAGATGGCATGATCCCACCAGGATGTGCTGGCCTAGGTAAGAATTAGGATTGATGATTGAGAGATGAATTAAGTGGTGGGGGTATGAGACGAAATTGACACGAGGGAGACGGTGATTTTGGGCTTGAGCCTCAAAGAGACTCCCTACATATCTTTGTGGTAGAAAATCAATGTCCACGTGGTTTGGTGAGGTGATGGGACACCTAAGGAGGTGACTCGTATGAGGGGGACCCAGAGGAAGTGGAACCTCTGAGTTGGGGGACATGACCTTTCCAAAACACATTGGCTCGAGGGAAAGACCAGGATGGGACATGGATGATGGGATTGAACCTCAGGGAGTCTTCTTATGTATCCCCATGGAAGGCAATCAAAGTCCACGAAGTTCAAGATGGGGGTATAGAATCAGGGTGTTCACAATGGAAAATGGCCCAATGATATACTGGGGCTTACAGGTGGTTAGCTACTTGAGAGTTGGTCTGAAGCTTGAGGTATGACCAGAGATGTGGGTCCCAAAAAAGGAGACTATAATTACTTACCACTGGGTTGGGGTTGACAATTGATGACCATTTCATGGGGATCACAATGGCTTAACATTGGATAGGGATCACAACGGATTACCGCTACATGGGGATGACATCAGCTTACCACTAAATGGGGCGTACAATTCAACGTCACGCATGACCGGGGTGGAATGGTGTGGAGTGTTCGGGACCAATGGTTGTTGGTCTTGAACCTCAGGGAGTCTTCCTACGTACCCTTTCTTGAAAAGGATCAAAGTCCACGTAGTTCAGAGGAGGTGTTGGGAAGACCGACGTGAAGGGGGTTCGAGACTAATGGATGGTGGTCTTAAACCTCAGGGAGGCTTCCTACATACCCAGCCTTGGCAAGGATCAAAAACCATGTAGTTCAAAATATTTTTGGTGAACTGATGTGAAGGTGTTTGAGACCAATGGTTTTTGGGATTGAACCTCATGGAGTCTTCCTACGTACCATGCCTTTGAATGGATCAAAGACCATATAGTTCAGAAGAATTTTGGTGAACCGACATAAAGTTGGTCGGGACTAATGGGTGTTGGGATTGAAACTCAAAAAAGATTCATATATACCTTTCCTTGAAAGTATCAAAGACCATGTAGTTTAGAATAAGTTTGGTGTACCAATGTAAAGGTGGTCGGGGCCAATGGGTGTTGGTCTTGAACCTCAGAGAAGCTTCATATGTACCTTTCCTTGGAAAGTATCAAAGACCACGTAGTCCAGAAGAAGTTTGGAAAACCGATGTAAAGGTGGCCGAGACCAATGGGTGTTGGGTTTGAACCTCAGGGAGGCTTCCTACGTACCCTACCTAGGCGACGATCAAAGACCACATAGTTCAGAAGAAGTTTGGTGAACCAACGTGAAGGTGGTTAGGACAAATAGGTGTTGGGTTTGAACCTTAGGGAGGATTCCTATGTACCTTTCCTTGGCCATGATCAAAGACTACATAGTTCAAAATGGTGTTTGATGAATATACGTGAAGGTGGTTGGGACCAATGGGTGTTGGTCTTGAACCTTAGGGAGGATTCCTACGTACCTTGTCATGGAAAGGATCAAAGACAACGTAGTTCAGAATGGTGTGGGACTTACAGACTAGGCGGACCAAAGGATTTCAAAATTGATTCTTACTCTAATCCCACGTGAGTCATGCTCCGTGTGAGAAACAAGAGGCAACAAAGACCTAACGATCACATCGCAAAAGGTGAGTCAGTGGTAAGTAAAGTGGGGATTACATGTGGTTAGTGTACCAAAATGGAAATAGTGGCTTACGCATAGTTAGTGGACAAAAGAGGAAACAGGGGATTGCACGTGGTTAACAGCCCACAGAGGAAAAGAGGGATTATTCTTGGTTAGAAGCCTAGGGAGATGGAGATTGGGACTTACTTCAGGGTGGAGGCCTGGTGGCGACAAAGCCCGGAGGGAGAGGTATTTGGCACCGAAGAAAGTAAGGCTCTGATGCCCATCGCCCCCTCTCAGGTATTTGTCCAGGAAGAAGATAGGAGGAGCAGAGATGCTACCTCCCGCAAGAAAGGCTAGGGGCTTACACCAAGGGGGTTTCCCTTTCCCCATGGACAAACATCACTCCAATAAATAGTATCTCATTCAATGTGAGGACTTATTTAACTACCATGGAGACCAGTGGGTGTTCATAATGTCCAAGGTGGGGAACCCCACGTACGATGCATGAGGCAATGCCACAGTTTTACATCATGTACTGAGGATGATGGTGCTTGGTAGTTCAACGTCCTACATCTCAGACAAGGTGGGTTCACTCCGCACCCCGAGGGATTACATAACTGATACCCACCCACCCTTGGGGAAGGGAAGGCATTAGCAATGTCGTGGAGAGGGGTGTCATGGAGTGATACATTGAGGGGTCTATGTTATCATGATTATGCGAAGAAGCAATAGTCGTTAGCATGCCTATGAGAAAAAGCATGAGGTGAGGCAACGTAACAGGAATTAAAACCCAAGGGATCTTGAAATTACATCGTGAAAACCTGGAGGGTTGCACGGGAAAAGGAGTTGCGAAGCAATGTGGTTCATGGGTAGAATACTCGTGAAGCTTTGGTGCTCTATGTAGTATAGGGGCTTCGTGAAGGGGTATGATTCATGAAATGAAGTGGCCTAGCCTAGGAATAGGGAATTGGTGCACATGGAAGGTGCTTCGTGAAGTGGAAAGTCATTTGAGGAGTAGGGCTTCGTGAAGCAAGGGTGCCCTGCGAAGAGTTGCATTGCGATGTAACGTGCTTCGCGAAGCACAGTGACCCTGCCTTAGCATATAGATCACATGTTCATGAAGGGTACTTTGTGAAGCATATGTGATACGCGAATACCTAAGTCCCATTGGGGATCCCCATCCTTTGAGGAGGCCTGTGGGCTCCACGAAGGGAATCCCTCTTTGAAGAGGGGATGAATTCAAACTAGGGGAGAGTCACTTCATGAATCAAAAGTACCTTGAAGAGCTCATGGTTTGCAGAGTAGAATTTTCTTCGCGATTTGAGAGCTATGAAGGTGAATGGTTGGAGGATATTTCATTTGGGCTTGAGGGGAGCCTGGTATTTATAGGAAAGAGGCGGTGTGAAGCAGAGCTTGCTGGGCACAAAGATATGTGGAATTTTTTCGTAATTGTGAATCCTCCCGCCTCCTTGCTCCACGGTGGGTTTTCAAATGTCAAGGGGGCTCGCGGAGCCTCCCTCCTTGATCCGTGGCTGGGTCACAAACATCAAGGGAGATAGCAGAGCCTCTCGCCTCCTTGATATGTGGTTCCTTTGTGGAGGGGAAGCTTTTCACCGACTGCGGGACTGCGAGGGCTCCGTGAACAAGCTTTACGAGGAAGCCCTTACGACTTTCCATTTTTTCTTGTTCTTCCCAAAACTTGGCACCAAAAATCACCATTTCAATTAAATTCATTATCTTCTATGATACTAATATATAAACTCCAACCATACATCCATCCATTGCATCTTCTATGCATGTTTATGAATTAAATTTCTCCCCACTTGGTATACATTATTTCTCCAACCTTGATAACATTCTACCAAAGGAAGAATATTATATACTAAAAATATGAAAAATTAAATAGTGTAATTAAAACATAAGGATGGAGAGTATTTTATAAACCTCCTCAAGATAAGGGAAGTGTTTGAACAAATTAGATTCAATTGATGGTTTTCAAATGCCAATTTTACCAATTGATTCATGAAAATGTATCCCACTTGTTCATGAGTACCAATGTTCCCCACTTTTATAATTTGTATTTTCATATTATCTTTGATAAAATAATACTACATTTTTTTTTGATATGAGCATTATATATTATGTTATTAATTATATCTATAGTGAGTTTGTTATCATAAAATATCATCATGGTTAATTTCACTTCTTTACCAAGACCCTTTAATAATTGAATCATCAAAATCTATTAATTACATGTATTTGTAACTGAAATGTTCTCTGATTTAACTATACTGAAGAAAAAATCTTTTATTTCTTTCTTGTTCATCCTATATTCAATGCCCAAAATGTTTATATAGTATGAATATGATCTTGGTTTCTCCAAAATTCATGTATTCTGATGGTTCTTGAATGTTAAAGATGATATTGGGGGTCCATTTATAGTTTCAAGAAGTCATATTGAGATTTAAGGTGTGTTTCTTGAATAAAGACTCAATAGAGTACCCGATGGTCCATCATTGGGTACTCAGTGGACTCCTGGGAAGAGGGGTAGTTTTGTGAGGAACATAGGGTGGCTGGTGCCCCTAGAATGTGTACTCATTGAAGTCTAAATGTGGACCTGAGAGTTTTTTTATTTAAAATTTTTAATTCAATTACTTCTCTCTTTCTCTCATTGTTTCACCATGCATAATTGGTTATGCCCTAGTTTATGGGTTTTTTTCATATTTTATTATTTATACAATTGAAATCCAAATTGATTGATGATATTAAATGGGAAGAGATCTCAGAAGCTGAGGTAAGTGGTACCTATCTTTCCCATTGGTTTTTACTAGTTTTTCATGCGTCCTATGAAATGTAGGAAGTAACAATTGTGTTCAAAATCCTTAGTAACAAATTTGAAACCAATTGTTATACTATTTTGTGAACATGTGGGGTAAGGTTAGGTAATGAGTGGTTTCATGAGAGGCATTAATCATTGGCATGGTGACCAATGACCATTTTACTTATGGTGTGTGTTTCATTACCATGTATCATAACTTTAAATGGGTGTTTTGGCTAAGATTATGACCCCAAGGACCATGTGTGGTATCCAAGACCTTACCTTAGTAGGGTTTAACATGGGGAAATGATAGGATATGGATAGATTATACCAAGAATGAGACCTTGAGTGGGATATTGGGTTGAGAGCATGAAAAATTATGCTTTAAAGAATCGTAAATGTTATGTGTTGATTGATAAATTGTTCACTATGTTGACTTCTTGGTGGTACATTAACCACCTATGTTTTGTCGATGGTATTATTTAGACCCTATAATATAGTTTGGGGGTATATTATCCACCTTGAGTGGTATTGGTGGTATTTCATCCACCAATGTTGATCTGGTAATCCATCGTTCACTATGAGGTTGATGTGTTGGTGGTTCCTCATCCACCTAGAGCTGCTTAGTGGTGGTATACCATCCACCCTTGACATGATGGTGGTACATTGTCCACTTTTAGATTTCTATTAATGGTTTGTATTCCACATATAGATTAATTATAGTGATGTATCTTCCACCCATACTTCGTATATAATCCATTCAAATAATTGATATTGGTGTTGCCTCATCCACCCATGGAGTGTCTTGTTAGTGCTGTATTTTCCACCTGAATCGTGTATTAGTGGTATGTCATCCTTTACTCTTCTAAACAACAACTACACATTTCCATGTTGTTTATTATCATTTAAATGGTTTTTATTCATATTGATACATGTACTTACAAATTTAACATGAAATGGACTTATCCTATCTATTTATCAAAAAAATCTATTTATTGCACACAACACCAAGATTTGGTTCTCTAATAAAATGATGTATTCTTGGAAACCCATTATAAATTGTTTTATCCTTCCTAGTATATATAACCAAACCATTTTTAGATTAACCATGATGTATATTTATCCTTCATTTCCAAATTATCTTTTATGAAGTACCGAACCTTTCTAATACAGTCCAAAACATATTCCCTAATCTTCTGACAGATCTATTTCATAATTTTTTTTAAAATACACTAAAAAAAATTATTTTGTGTTCAATATAACTTCTCTATATCATTACAAAGTATTTATTAAAAATGGAAGATAAAGGTTTAAATATTGAGGTTACAACACAAAATATTTCAACCAAAAGGAAAAAATTAGAGAATAGAATAAAAGATGATATTTTGATAGAAGAAGTTTATTAATTTTTTATCAGTGAAATATTTTTCTCAATATATATATAATTTAATATACCTTTTATGAAAATATTTTTAAATTATTGAGGAAGAATTTATATTTATGTATAGAGTTCATAAAAAATTTGGGCACGCCATAGGTAACTATATTATTTTCTATTAAAGTAGTTAATAAAGAGAGAGTCAGTGATGTGAGGCGCCATATAGACCCACGAAAGCCTTTTTGAATTAATTTAATGATATGAATAAGAGATAAAATTTATAATTAATCATATATAGTTAGTTAAGACCTAATAGTTACAAATGAATGGTTTACTTCAAGAGAAAGAAAAGTCTCAATGAAAAACATATTTGTACGTTAATTAAGTAAGTTGGATGGAATCCCATAGGAATAAAATATCACATTGTTTTTGTTAGTTATATTATTAGAAAATTATGTTACTTAGACACAAAATAATGAAAAAATATGAATGGAATGAAAAATATTATATAAAAAATGATAAGTACATATATGAAGTGTTTGGATTTGAAAAGGTCCTTAACCTTTAGAAAATATAATATTTTCATCACATTTTTATCTCATAGAAGAAAAACTAAACAATTTTATTAAAAAAAAGAATTTTATATATGTAATAATATTGAAATTAGTAATAGAAATTAAGGATTATATCAAGATTCAATATAACTGATAGTTTTTTGGGAATGACACTGATTGAGATATAGAGAATTGAAGTAATAGAAGGAAATTTTGAGGGTCTCTATTTAAAGGTGAATCAATTGAAATGGATGATATTTGATGAAAATTTGAGATCACATTCAAGAGGATATAAAGGTAATGAAGAGGGAAATAGTGAATATAGATAAGTTAGTAGAACATAAATGAAATATTATGTATTTTTGTGACAGTCTATAATCATGAACATTTAGGTAAAATAAAAGGAACTATGAATCAATTAGAAATACTCAAGGGAAATTATTTCACTAAGGAAAAATGATGTTGTTTTGAAACTTTTGAAAAGAATATTGAGATGTGGAAATTTTAAAGGGGATAATAACCTGATTGTATTTATATAATTGATAGATAGTCAAACTATTATGGAATATTTTATGTTTTGAGGGTGGAGATACTTATAATATGTGTGGAGGAAAAATATTTTCTTAGTGAAAATGGGTAGGGAATTATTTAGGAATTATAAACTAAAATAGAATTAATAATTACATAATCATTATATTACACTCATGTCAAGATGTTTATTATTATATTTTTAATGGGTTTAAGGTAGGAAAACAAAAGGTAAGAATATTGTTAGTGGTTTGACTTGTATTCAATGATGCTGACTAAAGTGTAAGAACATTTTTTGATGAGTTATTTTCATGATTATTCTATCTAAACAAATTAATCTAGAAGTAAACAATTTTTATGAAACAAACCTTGATTTGATTGATATATGTGGTGTGATATGTTGAATATGTAACAACTTAACACAAGTTACCCAAACCCAAACTGAGATAACCATATGACCTCATGCACACCCCTTTATCACTACATGTTGTCAGCTAGCATTGAGGGTTATGTTATAATCCTTAGGGAGGAATTTACCTCATGATGATTGATATATAAATAAATGTACATTAAATACATAAACCACCCATAAGTAGATAGATGAATAAATAAGAAATTAAATAGATAAATAGTGTATAAATAATTAAATAGATACTTAGTTGAATAATAAAACCATTATCAACCAAAAACAATAAAGTGAATTAAAAATAAAATCGTATGATTAATATGATAATAAAATAAATAATATAAAATTAATATGTTAATTCAATATGCTCAAATAAAAATCATGTACTAAAAAGAGAAAACTAGATTAATCTCTAAAGACTCAAACAGTCACAGTAGGACTCATCCATATCTCAAGTACCTATCTCAAGAATATTAATCCATAAAATAATCCACCTCAACCATTGAATTTTGGTCATTTTCCTCTTTATATTTTATAAAAAAAGTTTACAAACACATGAGATATAAATTTAGGGTATGATTAGAGTCACAACATAAACCCAAACATCTATTGCGAATCCATTTTATATGCATATATGCTTGTGTTGTAGTTGAAAGGAGATTTTAATTTTAAATACCCTCAATTTCTGAAATATGCTGTACACACAAAGGTTTATTAACTAAATAGTATTAAATAACACACAAATACCTTTAATATATATTAATATTTCAAGTAATTTTTGAAATTTTATATGCACACCAAGGTCTACCAAGATTGTGTTGGAGGTGACTGATGATATCTAGAGTGTGTTTCTGTTGTTATAGGGTTGAGAGGTAGTTGCGAGCATGGTGGGGTCAGTAGGACTAGAGTCAATGCAAGAGTTGGGAGGTAGGGAATTTTATTCTATTTTTTAGAATTATTAGTGTCCATGAAAAAATAAAAACATGGTTTTACAATGGTGAAAATATTATCCACACATCTTCCATTGATTAAAATAATTTCAACATCAAGGTGGTCATTAATGAAAATAATCTCAAGATCATGTCATCCATCAATGAAAATAATTTCAATATCATATATCCTCTTGGAAGAAACAATCTCAATATACTAATTCAATATTGTGTATTGATTTTACACATAAAAAAATTATAATATATTACCTTATCACATGATAATGTACTTATTATTATATAAAATACATAACTAATATAATTCATATCAAGAATCAACAATCCATCGACTCGATGATAATTAATGTATTATTTTGTGCAATATATTTATGGGATTTTTTCAGAATGTTATTACTTATTTTATTATTCATTATTTTTTACATATTTTTTATTATTATAAAAAACTTTATTTTGGATAGGAAATGAAGGAAATGAATAAATAGAGAGGAAAATTAAGATATAATTATAGCAAGTTGAACAAAACCCATTCCGTTTTATCTTGAGGCCATGCCAGATGAAGAGATAGGGATCCAAAATACCTAAGAGTTGCATAAACCCTATACCAAATTGGCAGGTTTCCATGGATAATTGATCAAACTAGTAAATTGAATCAATGAAAAATGTTTCCATGAACGACTTTTAAATTATGCATGATACTATGTTAATTTTATTAAATTGAGAAAATTTAATTGGGGTTGTGTTTATAATTAATGGGAGGATGAATCCAAAATAAATGGAGTTCTTGGATGGAGCAAAATGGTATCAATACCTATTATATTATAGGTATAATGCTTCAAAAAGGATAAATTGAGGAATAGAAGAGTATAAGAACAAAATTAAATGGGGATTGACAGAAGGGTTCAATGAGTGAAGTGAGTGGGAATGATTTTATTTACATTATATTATTTTATTATTTTATTATATATTTTTAATTTATACGATGTTGGGGGTAGGGTTTTATTTACCTAAACTTCCTGAAAGATATAGGATATGACTATGTTTATTATTTAAAGTATTTTTTTTCATGTATGGATTAATGATTTACTATGAATTTATTTTTATTGAAAAATATTAAAACGAGTTATTAATTCTATTTTAGTTTTGAAATGATCCAAAAGTGGTCCCAATTAGGTGAATAAAAGGTTTAGTGAAAATAAGATAATATTCATAAATAGGTCCTTATTTTTTGTTCCCTAATGAAGTTCCAGATTTGATAATTCTAACCAATGATGACTAGAAAATTATTAAAAATGACCCTATATTATCAAATTTCTTTATTAAGGTTGGTTATACTATTTATGTTTATTTATATATAATATTGAATTTATTAATAAAATGTGAATATCTAATGATTTTAGTTAAATAGAAGTGATGAGATGTTGAATCCTTTACATCTCCATTTTTAACATTGATTAACTCATTTTCTTATCCTTCATTTTTTTAATTTTAGTTTTAGGAAAAAAATATCAAACATACATTATATATACTATATATTGTAATTATCTTTTCCACATGTCATATCCACATTCATTTGGCTAACGTGTCTCTATCTCCATCATTTTTCTCACCCTCTCCCTGCATCCCCTCCTGAATTGCTCCCGTACCCCCACCCTCACTCCCTTATCGACCCCTCTTGACCCCACCACCCTCTACACCTCCTTCCCTGACTCCCCTCTCAATCCATGAATCCTCCTACACCTCACATCGCCTCTTCATCCTCCTCCACCTTCATCCTACTCCCTGAAAACATGCTCAGTGTCGTTTCCCTCTTCTCCCCTACCGTACTCCTCTAATCAAAGTGGAGTTGAACACTATCAACTTTCATACCCAGATATGGATGTGCCTATCATACTTGGGGAAGATGACATGTTTATATTTTTCATAGGTTAATATAAAAATCCCATTCTGATATTTTATTTCTTGGTGAAGGTGATGGATCCCCTATTTCCTCGATTGAGCCGTCCGCACATCCCCTCCCGCCAGAGTCGCTTCCAAACATCACCGAGTCTCCAGGGACTCTAACTGTAATATGAATAAGTTTGGAGAAACGTAGTGTGTTGACACCATCAATAGATGAACACCCTTTAAATGAATCAAGGGTTTGGTCTCTGGTAACTGAATATATAATGTTTTGGTGTACCTGGTTTCCATGGATGAGAATTGTTGATTCTCAACCCTTCACGGCGCTGGTGCGGGAGAATTTACACCTCTTGATGCCAATCCCCGATTGTTCATAAGGAATTATTGTGTCTCTGAACCTTTTCTTGATATCATATCTTTATACACCATTTTGATTTCCATCATCTAGGTTGTTTTTGTATCAATTTCTTATCTCAATTCTCTGTAATTTTCCTTTGATTTGAATTTTCATTTGGATATGGTTTATTTAATTTTTCATTTATTTTATCATAATTTTCAATGTGTAATTGATTCTAATTTACATTAACCCCTTTCATTGGTCCCCTTATATTCCACTGATACTGTCAATACTTTTTATGTAAGTTCATTCAATCTACCGAATTGATTATCTTTCTTGAGTGTTTTCAGGTAGAATCCTCTCATCACTTTGTTACTGGTTTTATGTGTAAGTGCATGTTGTATTTTTCAATTCATTTGTTCTCTAATGGAAATTTAATGGGATTTTATCCTTTTTTTTATTTCCGATGTGAAATTTATTTTTATTTTTGGGGTTGTGTTTGCATCGAAGAACTAGCCTTTTTATGGGAAGATGTCAGTTCAGATGAAGTTGGAACCTTGGAATTCCACACTTCTTTCTATGTATGCATATTCAACTTTCCAGTCTGATTATTTTGTTCTACTATTTATCTATCTCTATATTAGATTCAATCATTCGATTATGTATTCTATTCATTTTTGGGCAACTATTTTTTCTACTATCAAGGTGACTACATCTTTGAAGACTGACTTGGTTGGGAACTCGATCTGGGATCTCATTGTTTATGATAGATTGGACATTCAAGGTTAGTTTATGATTTATAATGGATTCATCTTTTATGTTTGGAAGCCTCCCTATCTATTTTTGATCAAGATCAATTTGTACGTTGCTTCGAAGGGAAATGTGGACCTATAAGTTGAATGAAACGGAAACATTTGATAGAAATAGTGGTGAGATTACACTCTTGTATACATTCACTTCAACAATACATGTTGTTTAAACATACATGCACATTGTATCATGACATACAATGTTTAAAAATACATAATACTCCTGTATACAAATCTTTAAAATATATAATGGTCCATACACTTGATCAATATACAGTACTGTATACATTACATTCTAGTATACAAATGTATAAATTATATTGCACACCTGTATACAAATGTATACATTACATTACACTCCTGCATAAAAATGTATACATTACATTACACTATTGTATATAAATGTATACATTATATTAAACTCCTGTATATATTAAACTTCAACAGTGGTGATTCAAAAGATGTAGTCATGTTGATCAGATTAGTTTCAGATAGGTGCATAGTTTGCATCATTGCTAATGAGTATGGTAATAATTATAGTTATATTTAGCCAGTTTTGATAAATTTCCCAAAACCAAAAAAAACATCCCTCGGTTGGTTTTTATTCCTTTAATGTATATTAAACATTAATTTTTGACTCATAATTTGAATTAGTCAGTTCTCACTCTATTTTGGAAAATACTTCTTTTTATCAAATCATGTTTACTATTTTTTTAGAATGTAATGATTGTGATTTGATTTAGTGGTAGTGACACATTAATTCATGTGTTGTATGCCCACATGAAGATATTCATGTAGTTTCAGGTGACTAATATATATAGAGAATAACGACTTGTCTATTCGAACTATAGTATATTAATGCAGTCGATATGAGTACTCTTCTTGGTTTCTATTCACCTAGGAGGGGTATGCCCAATTCGAGAATCTATTTTAGATAAATTTTACCGAGGCCTCATGTATCATATGTTTGAATAAGAATTAAATAATGTATGAAAACCATTACATCAACATTAACTCATCCATGAATATCATTTTTGCTGATATCAAGGTGGAAACATCAAGAGAGTGCCAGATTTTCATGCTAGCCTCTAAAAATAATTATTAAACCCCAGATCGTACCTCTTATACCATGTTCTCTGAGCATTTGGTGATGTATTTTTATTACACCACCTACTATAATCCAATCCATATTCTCCAAGTCATCAGGGAAATATTACAGTAATTCCTATGCATTTTCAATTCAGTGCAATATTTTCATGGTAACCTCTAAACATAATTCTTAAACCCTAGAGTATACATATTATACTATGTTCTCTGAGAATTTCTTGATGTAATTTCATTTCATAACCTACTTTAAGTCAATCCCTATACTAGTATTCATTATGTTTGATGTTTCTCAGGTATATTAGGCGTAATTAGTTTCTATCTGATGATGATCTATTAGATATTTCCTTAAGATTTCACTATGTTACAAAGATGAAAAATATGCCTCCCATTTAATTTTTGAATTATTTTTTTTCATGATATTCTTGGAATTGTATTTGAGATTTTTTTTAAATTTGAGTTGTCTTTACAAAATGGTCTATAAAAATTGTTTTGTATAATCAAGTCCATAAACAGATTTGGAAAATACTCCTTTTCATATCATCTATAATTTTTTTATAATGAAATGAAAAATATTTTATTTAATGGTAGTGAAACATTAAATCTTATGTGGTATTCCCACATAAACATGTTCATGTAGTTACAGGTGACTAATCTATGTAGACTATAGCGACTTATCTATTTGAAGTGTAGTATATTAATGCATCCAATTCCAGTACTCTTCTAGATTTTTGTTTCACCTAGGAGGGATATTCACAATTCATGAATCTATTTTAGATAGCTGTTACTAAGTCCTGGTGTGTCATATGGTGGAATAATAATGAAATAAGGTATGGCAACCATTAAATTGACATTTAATTAGCCATGAATAACATTTTTATGATATAAAGGGGGACACATCTTTGAAGACTGACTTTCATAGTAACTTGATATGTGTTCTCACTATTTATGACAAATTGGGAATTCAAGGCTAGTTCATGAATTATAATGGATTCATCTTTTAGGCATAGAAACCTACTTATCTAGGTTGGATCAAGATAAACATGGATGTTTATTCCAAGGGAAACGTAGACTAGTATTTAGAACGAAACAGAAACATTTGATAGGAAATGGGGGGAGTTTACACTTCTGTATACATGCACTTCAACAATGTACACTTTTTAAACATACATGGACATGGTTTGGTCCTATAAAATGTTTAAAACTACATTACACTCCTGTATAAAAATGTTAGAAATATAGATTGTTCCATACACTTCAATAGTATACAATACTGTATACATTACACTCATGTATACAAATGTATAAATTACATTACATTACACTCGTATATACAAATGTGTACATTACATTACACTCTTATATACATTACACTTAAATAGTGCACCTATATGTTTACAAATGTTAAAAATATAAATTACACTCATGTATACAAATGTATGTTTTAAAATGTTAAAAATATAGAATGTGACCGAAAAAACACTTCAGATCAAGTTGGTACCTTGGAATTCTTCACTTCTTTCTATGTAAGCTTATTCAACTCACCAATCTTATTATTTTTTTGAGCTATCCAACTCTCTCTATTCTTGATTCAAAAATATTTAGGGTGTGAACATACAATTACTATGAACTGGTATGTTCTTATTTTATATTTTTTAGGGAAACTGTATTGTTATATTAAGGTATCTGTATTTTCATTTTATCATAAAACTATATTTTCCTTGTACATGGAAGAGTGGTAATTTGACCTGTTCATAGTGGTAATAAAATATAGTTTTCATTATTTCTATTTTATAATGAAACAATCAAGCAATGTGACCATACCAGTTCATAGTAACAATTTGACCATACCAAAAAATCAATGTTTTGAGGAAAACTGTATTTTTTAAAATGCAATTTTTTAAAAGCCAGGTGTGAACATATAACACAAAACATAATGTTTTTTTATAAAAACTATCAATAAAAAAGAAATAATGAAAAATAGAAAATAGAAAATATAGTTTTTAAAAGAAATAAAATGAAATATAATCATTGAAATTTTCAATAAACTTTGAACTTTTCATTCCCTCAACAAAGTTATTAACTATTGTCCAACTACTAGAAAATACAGCTTTCAACTACTAGAAGACTAAGGTAGCTATTCTGAAATATTTAGGATGTGAAAAACTATGATTTTGAGGTAGCTATATTTTGAGGTAACTGTATTTCAAGGGAGTGAATAGATACCTAAAAAAATATAGCTGTTCACACCCTAAAATATATTTAGAGGTAGCTGTATTTTGAGGTAGTCGTATTTACTTCACCAGTTACATCATAACTGTATTTTTGAGGTAATAATATTTTCGTGGTAAATTTATTTTGAGGCAGCTACTCATGACCTAAATATTAAATTGATGAAATTAACTATAAAAAACTACTGGAAAATATAGTTTTGAAAATGATGTTCAGGACCTCAATATTCCAATAAAGAGTATTAGTTGTGGACATTATATTGACAACCAAGAGTTTTTGATGATAGGATTTCTCAATAGAAATGATAGGGGCATAGGAGGAGAGAATGAAGTCAATATGAGGGTATGACACTAGGTTTTTCTGGAACCCATTCACATATACATTTAGGGCACCTTCAATCCTCAGGGAAGCTGTAAGAGAAGAGATGACCTGAGAATCCAACTGATTGAGGTTGGTGTAAGTGGGACGTTCAATGTATAAAGAGAGCTGGAAAATATTATAAATCACCTCATTTTGAAGGAGCACATCCATATAAGTGTTCTAGAGTAAGGAGTTGGTCGACATCACCCTATTATAGGTCTCAAAAACAAACTTTGATTCCTGAGGCAGTGGGTAAAAATGAATCCCAAATTGGATTTTTTTCCATAATCCACTGTATTTTTTTCTTGAAATTAATATTATTATTCAATTTTTACTTTTACTAATAACATAACATTAGGTATGAATTTTTATTATTTATTTTAGTGTTTCTCATACATTATAACTTAATTTAAAGACTCAAATCTATATTTTGGGTTTTCAATTTATAGTATATTAATATAAAAATTTATTTTTTATAGTTTACTTAAGGGAATTGATATCATTTGTGGGAATGATCTATGAAAATTTATCTTCCATCTATAGATACTTTTCTCTTTAATGCTATATTCTTTAAATATAATTGTTTTTTGAATTTATTCCTTCTCATATTTAATTTATATATACATTTCCCACCCACTAATTACTTGTTCAACTTCACTTTATCCCACTCTACCCATGATGACTATAATCTATCTCATGAAACCATACTACATTCTCTTATTTTATTTCCATATTATTTAATCATACACTCCATACTTTATCTTACATCAAGCTCTCCCTGATAATACCTTATAGTTTATCTATCCTTGCATAATCCAAAAGTTTCCCTGTGTAACTATGGATTATAATGTTTATTATCCAAACATTTATAACCATGAAGCATTAGGTGAATTTATACTTTCACGTTCTATCTTCCATCATCTTCCACATTGGACCATTCCTTACATGGCATAATATTCTAAATATGATCTTCCATTTTCACATAATTATACCATATGTTAGAAATATTTTTATTTTCTGTGCATGTCCATTCTATATCTACACTAGAATGACTTCAAGGATATGGGTCTCCTAATATATCTTCCACCTACATGTCATATTCCCAACAACATAAATATTAGTTATTATTTACCCTTAAGTTTATTCTATTTCTATATTTAATTAGTCTAAGGTTTTTAATAATTGAAAACTATGTGCCTGTGTTTTGGAATTAGTAATTAAAATGACAACACCATGAAAATTCATGGGTTGGGTACTAGTTTGATCTTCATGGATTGACATTGACACTCTACCAGGTGACTACTACACAGATCGTTCCCTATAGATCAACCCAAACATGAATTATAATTTAATATTAGAGGAATAATGTTTATAAATTTATAAACTTTTGTATGTACATATTGGTTATCTTCCTTGTGCGCACCCATGTCCCCACACACAAAATTATAAACACTCATGCACACACATGTATTATAAATTAATAAATTTTTTGTACATATTTATTTTACTATTTTTTAATTTTTTAAATATCATAAATGAATTTTAAAAATAGGGAGATTTTTTAGTTTAATTCTGAGATAATTATAGGTATTGAATTTAGAGTTAATTTAATTTAACCATTAGCAATTTTTTAGGTTATTTTTATCTTTATTATTTGATAATAAAAACTTTTATTTTAATTTATATAACTTTAAATATTATTTAATTTATATACTCATGTACATAACATTAAATAATTAAAATGTTTTATGTGTAGTAAAATAAAAATTGAAAAAAAGTATATTTTTTTAAAAATAGTTTAATATATATATTTATATACATTTTTTCATATTTTAGTTATATAGTTTTTTTCGGTATTTTTAGTTAAGTAAATATTTTTTTTATAATTTTATAATTATTTTAATTTTTATATTATTTGTTTTAACTAATGGGAAAAATTAATAATAATATTTTTCTACTAAGGTGTGAATATTGAGGTTAATGTTAAGTTTAAGAATAAGAGAATTTCATGCAGTATTTTTAGGTAATAGATTTGGGGGTATTTTACAGTTTTTTAATATTTAAATTATTATTTATTTTTATTTTAATATGATTTTTATTATCATTATAGAAAATATTCTTTTATAGAGTAAATGAAAAAAATGAATAAATAGAGGGGAAAGGAATAAAAAATGGATAATCACAACAAGATTCACGGTATCCATGCTATTTTAGCATGGGGCATGCCAAATGTTGAGAGAGAGAGAAAACTAAATATCTAAAGAGTAGTGAAACCCCATGCTAAATTGGTATTTGCTTTTGCGAAATTTACAAAACTAGATAATTGAAGAGTAATTGATGCAAAACACGTTCATTGAATGTTTTTAAATTCATCATGGTACTATGTTGAGTTTGGTATGGTACCATGTTAATTTTATTAAGCTAGATTAATTTAATGATATCCACATATGAGATTCATAGGAGGATAAATACACCAAAAGTGATGTTATTTCATGACCGAAAAAGGACCTATTTTATCATATGGCGAAGTATAAAAAATTGAATAAAAATAAAAAGAGAATTATAAAAGCACATAAATTTTAGGGGATTGAAAAAAATGGTTTAATGAGTGAATGGTATGGATATGAATTTCTTTATCTTATGTTATTTTCTTAGGTTCTTATGGATTTTTAATTTATAACATGTTGTGGATGGGGTGATCTTCATCTAAACTTCTCCAAAGATTAAGAAAATACCAAGATTTATTTTATTAAAATTATTTTCCATGTTTGAATAATGGATATATTTTGATTATATTTCCATTCAAAGATTCTTAAAATGATTTATTATTCTCTTTTAGTTGAGTATTATTTTGAAAGTGATCCTTTTTATATAATTAATAGGTTCAATGGAAATATAAAAATACTCTAAAAGTGAAGCATATTTTTCATTCCCTGATCAAGTTTCATATTTAATAATTATAACTATTGATTCTCAGGAAAAATAGTTAAAGTAAGTTTGAATAATTAATCTTCAATAAAGTTAACTTTTAGTCTATGTGTAATGGCCTAGACCTCCCCAGTCCATTACGTTGAGAAAATATAGTGTTGAGGTGCTCTGGGATGAAATTGTAACTCATTTCAAGAGTTTACCAAAAATGCTATTTTTCGTCAGTAGGTGGTGTCAGTAGGTGGCATCAGTGAGTGGAATCAGTGACTTGCTAATGGTGGGTCATGATGGTGATTCATCTATTGATAGGTGGCATTAGTAGGTGGTGTCGGTAGGTGGTGTCGGTGAGTGGCATCGGTGAGTCACGTTGGTGACTTACTGATGGTAGGTCATGTTGATGACTCGTCCAATGGTAAGTCACCCATCAGTGACTCAACCATCAGTGAATCGTGTTTGTGACTCACCCAATAGGGATTCATTTCCAATAGTTTTTCAAAATTCCAATTTTTCCCAGTTTTTCCAGATTTGTCCCTTTAAAGTTTAAATTGATCTAAAATGAGTTTGAAACCATATTTAAGTGTTTTTGAAGATGTTTCAAAGGATATAAAATATATCTTTAATTTATCAACTACCAGGAATATTTAATTTAGTAAAAATGTGGGGTCTTGATCGTGATCCTACTTTAATGGATTTTCCTCCATTGATATATGGTATGAACTTTCGAAACCTGAGATCTTTTCTCAACTGTGTGTTTTCTCTTTACTCTTGCTACTAATCATCCTAGAACCATTCTTCCCTGAGAAGGCATGTGTTTATGAATGACCCTTTGATCACATCTCCCTAGTGGTTCCTCCTCTTACTTGCGCACCCCCTATTTTTCTACTAGGAGGAGTTGTTGATCGTCTGTTCTTCTAGGTAGGGATCCCTTCGTCTCCATAAAATTGTGTATCATGTGGGGTGGGTGTACAAATTTTTCCCTTGTGAAGGTAGTTGAATCCAAATTTAAAAAAAATATAATTGAATTTTATTTAAAAAAATGAACATGGGCTAGGGTGAAGTGAAACATGCTTATATTTTATTGGTTACTATTATTGTGATCTGTATAGGCTATATGCCAACTGAAAAATCTTGGCTATTGGTGGTCTTTGTTTGCACACCTTTGATGGATTATGAATTTTTATTATTGATCCTCCATGAATGAATGTATGAATATGAAATTGTTTAACCATTTATATTCTGTAAAAGAAATGGATTCCTTAGGATCGAACATGCTCTGTATTAATCCCTGATTTTTCAAAGTTTAATTAAAGAATGTGTGTTTTCTAAATCTGAATAAAACTTTCTTTATTGGCGTGGTTGTGTTCTATGTGTGGAGTTGTTTTGTATTGTTCATTTTGTGGTTATGTGGTGTTGGGGCTGTGATAAAGACTATTTTTGGGGTGATATGGGTGGTAAAATGGTATCTCAGGTTGAGATATTGTTTGATTGTGGAATAGATGGGAAGTGTATGAGCAACGAGGATGTAGGTTCAGGTTGCTGCATGTTTATGGGTGTAGTGTTGTTATACAATGAGAATATTAGGTTGGTTGTGAGGAGTTGTGTTGCAGGGTTTGGTATCAAGTAGGGTTTTTTTTTTGAGAGGATAGACATGGTGTAATTACTTTGAAGAATGATGTTGGAAGTGGTTTGTATGGGTGTTGAACGGAGTGGAAATATGAAGTGAGTTGTTTTACTATGGTTCTTTTTCCTCTGCACGGTTTTTTCTGTGTGGATTGTTGCATGCTATGATTGGTAGTTGTATGGGTAGGGATGGGATGAATAAATGGCATCCTTAATAAATAATGATAATTGGTTAAATGATTTGGCTGGGGGTTTGTTTGAGTTGTGGATTATTTTTAATGGATTTCATTTATCAACTTTCCAAGTAACTATTATTGGTGTTAAATAATTATTTTAGAGGTAGTAGAAAAGTTTTCAATATTATAGGGTGGTTGATTTTTTAATTGATAACCCACATGTTGGTCTTAAGAATTTGATACTATATATACATACATATATTTTTCTTGTGTTTTCTATATGCACCCCACCCGTGTTGAGCAGTATCTGCCAAGAACCACCATTGTCATGGGGGGGTCTTTCTTAAACATCCTGGGTGGGAGGATTGATGGATGGCCACCTGTTATACCCTTCTCCCTCTTCCAGGTGGTGATAGCCCAAGATTCTTCAGGCAAGTAGTGAGTTTTTAGTTCCAGGTGTGTGTGGGAAAGTTGTGTTTTCCTAGGTGTCTTGAGGATGATATGTGTAGTACTTTCCTAGGTGTTTTTGGGATGTGATGTGGTATGTGGACCAGGATTATGTGGGAGGGATTTGGTTTTGAGGAATAGGTGTACACAGGTGAGATGTGATGAGATTTGTTTTCCCAGGTTGTAGGACTAGCTGTGAGGCCTAGGTGTGTGCAGGCGGGTTGCGGCGTGGTACTTTTGGAAGAGGCGGGAGATCCATGACATTTTTCGTTAGGGTGTGAGAGTGGATAATTAGTAGAAAGTGGTGTAGGATACCCTATCATCGATGTTCTCTATATTACTTTACTTGACTTGCGTTATTTGGTGGGAATTCCTTTGGTGAGGTTGGGGTGGCTAGTATACCTTGGTAGGTGCTATTTGTTTCTTCTATTTTCTTACAGGGGAATTGGTATGATTCTCCACTTGTGCATGACATGATTTGGTTTTTCCCTATTGAGTATAATTGTATGCTCACCCTACATACATAAAACCTCTTTTAGGATTCCAGGAAGACAATGTGGACCAGGTTGGGAATTACTATATCGGACGTTGGGACAGTTTTCATGTCACTGTTTATCTTGTTCATTGGGTATTTACATTGGATATTTTCATTATATTGTTTCAGTTTTACTTTAAAACATGCATGTGGGATGAATTTTGGTTTTTCTTTTATATAGTTCTTGGATTTGTTTTAAGGACCATCTTATCTCCTAATCTCTTTTTCTTATAAAAAGTGTAATGCCTTCCATTTCATGAGATTATATACCATTGATGTTATTCACCACCCTAGGGTCTACTGGAGGTGGGACTCAGAGGGTCATTATTCGTCTTCCTTCATTTCCAGCTCCGGAGGGGCATCCTTGGAGGGAGGGGTCATGACAGAATGGTATCAGAGGTGATGGTTGAGAGATAGGATGGAGTTTAGAGTTATGAACGGTTAGGATTTCATGGGTTTATAGGAAAAATTATTAGTTGATCTTGGTGTTTGAAATAGTTTAGGGAAGATCAGCTAAGACAAAAGATTTAACCCCCCCCCCCCCCCCCCGTGACCCGAGGCAAGGACTCTGAGCCTACTAAATGACCAAGTGAGGCTACACCATTTTTAGTATAGAGACCCTAGTAAAGTACATGCATCATAATGACTTATGTTCGTGTCTGAATTGGGTTATTTGGGAATTTTATGTGGATAAAAAAAGGAGTTAAATGAATCTTAAATAAAATTCCATACTACTCAGGCTCACCAATTCCATGTTTACCTTTCATCTATGGAACCTAGTCATCGTCCATGTGTAGTATAGGTAGTGGAGGCTCATTAGTCAAAACTGGTTGATCGACAGAGGGTTGACCCAGTAGAGGAGGATGACCAGTGGTAGAAAACGTTACGTGATTTCCAATGACAAACTCTGGGAAAGTATGTGGGGAGTGTTTCAGAAATGGAGATAAAGAGTTGGATCGAGGATCTTGTGATCACCATCATCTTGATCTTGACTCTGGAGGAGTATTGGGTTCCCCATGGGGGTGATCTAGATGCGGGGAGATGCGCATCAATGGCGGACTCTTTACATGGGGTTGAGGAAGGAGGCTGATGTTCTATGGGTTGATTTTGAGAAGGAGTTCCATGAAGAATTCCGTTCTTCGACCATGAAGGCTGAGAAGAGGAAGGAGTTACTATCCCTCTAGTAGAGGAGTATGTCGATATGGGGATTGGGGATCAAATTCAAGGATCTAATTCATTTTTCTCTGAATCTCTTTCCGGATTGGGAGTATTATGAAATTCACCTAGATGAGGAAATTCATCCTTCTCTCCAGTACACAGTTACTCCCTTTACCTTTCTGACATACTTCGAGGTCTAGAAGAAGGCTGAGGTAGTTGAGAGTATGCACTTAGGAGGAGGTCTACCACAATAAGGGAGTTAGCCTAGTTCTTTGAAAGGTAAGTTTATCAGCAGCAGGTATCAGGCACTAGGTCCTTTGAGGATCCGACTGGTAGGGAGGCAACCTCATCAGTTTTTGTTTTGACCATCTGGTCCTCATTCCCATCATATGGACCTAGAAACGTGGTGTTTTATCTATGGATTCTATGGGAATCTACAAAGTTAGTGATCAATGACAATTTTTGATCAGTATAGTGGAGGTGGGTAGGTCGAGTGGTCGCCTCAACAGCACTTGTTGGCAGGGTTGTTCCAGCAATAGGGATAGCAGCCCCACGCTCCGCCAAGAGGAGATGGAGCAAGTAGAGGTTGACCTTAGGGTGTTCCTCAGGGACCTCAACCCAGGAATTTTTGAGGAGGTGGTCATCATTAGAGGGGTAGAGGAGCTGGGTATGGTCAGTTTCACACCGTAGAGGCAGCAGATCCAGCAGGATCAGAGGTTGTTTGAGGTACAATTAGTATGTTCAATACTCTTGATTGTGCTTCGTATGATTCAGGAGATTCGCACTCCTTTGTTTCACCCGTTCTATCCCATGCGCTCGGACTATACATAGAGAGGCTTCCCATGTCCCTAGTGTTGAGTACACCAGGAAGAGTTCAGACCAGCCTGTTTGATGTGTGTCGGGGATGTAGACTGATGATGGGTGTGCATCAGTCCAATATGGATCTTTTCATATTACATATGAAACAATACGATGTCATCCTTGGCATCAAATGGTTGTACTCTATGCATGATGTGATCAACTATTCCAGAGGGGAGTCGTGTTCTCAGATATGGATGGCTAGTGTGTAGATTTCATTGGAGAGAAGAGCTGTCAGGTGGGCAGTCAGCGTGTAGAGCCTTTATTTTCCTTCATAGATGAGCTATCAGTGGAATCGTTGGATACCGAGATGGAGGAGGTTACCAGTATTGTTGGGGAGTTCTTGGATGACTTCCCTAATAAGCTTGTGACTCTACCCCCTCGATACGATGTTGAGTTTGGGATGGACATACAGTCTGGTGCTTCTTCAATTTAGATGGATCCTTATTAGATGACACATTCAAAGATATGAGAGTTGAGGATTTAGATAGATGATCTAATGAAAAAGTGATATTTCCGTCCTAGTGTGTATCCATGGGGTGATCCAGTATTATTCACAAAGAAGGAAGATGGTGGTCTGAGGTTTTACATAGACTACCGAAGGTTGAACCAGGTGACGATATAGAATTGTTACCCTCTCATGAGGATAGACGATATTTTTGACCAACTGAGAGGGGAATGTTTGTTCACTGAAATCAATCTACGATCAGGATATCACCGGTTGAGGATGAAGAAGGGTTTCATACTGAAGACTAATTTCATATTCAGGTGTGGGAACATCAAGTTCGTGGTCATTCCATTTGGTGTTATGAATGCACCAACAATATTCCTGGGACTTATGAACTTCATCTTCATTGAGTTCCTGATTTAGTCCATCTTCTTTTTCATCAATGACATCATGATTTACTCAAAGTAATAGGAGGAACATGTTTAGCATCTCAAGGAAATCTTACAGGTTATTCAACACCACCATCTCTACGGAATATAGTCCAAGTGTATGTTTTGGACGCGAGAGGTTCACCTCCTTGAAAATGTGGTGTAACAATAGAGTGATGCAGTTGAAATTTCAAAGGTTGAAGCGATTTTTCTTGGGATGCACCCAATAATGTGGCAGAGGTTTGCAATTTTCTCAGTCTGGAAGGCAATTACCAGAGATTGGGACCCAACTTCTCTTATGTTGTAGCTCCATTGACTGTTCTGACTAGAAAAGAACTATATTTTTTGTGGAGTGAGTAGTCCAAGGCAGTGTTTGACAATCTGAAGGGGAATTTGGTCAGTGCTATAGTGCTCTAGTTACTAGAGGAGGTAATGATGTTCAAGGTGTTTTTTGATGCTTCACATCTAGGTTTGGGATGTGTTCTGATACAATAGTGGGGAGTGATCTCTTATATTTCTAGGAAGTTACGTCCCCACAAATTTAACTATTACACCCATGATCTAGATTTAGCATTGGTTGTGTTCGTGCTAAAATTGTGGCAACATTACCTCATTGGGGATCACTTTGTGATCTTCACTAATAACAAGAGTTTGAGATATATCATCTCCCAAAAAGATCTAAACTTGTGGTAGTGGAGGTGGATAGAGTTTCTTCAAGAATATGACTTTGAAATCTCTTACACCTAAGGAAAGGTAAATGTCATGGATGATGATTTCAGCAGGAAGTCATAGAAATAAGTAGTTCAAGAATATATGGATTCTTGGGAGGTGATGGAGGAGTTGGAAACCTTTCACTTAGATACAATAATATATAGAGGTAGAGGATTCTGTTTTCAGATGAAGATGCAATATTCTATAAAATTGTAGGTAGAGGAGTCTCAGTGGGGAGACACATAGGTATAGGTGATGTGTGATCGTGTTGAACAGGGTGATGCTCTAGAGGGATGACTAGAGGATGGTTAGAATTGGATGATATTCTATGGGAGGCTGTTTGTTCCAATGGTGATGTGCGATGGATATCTTTATTTGTTTCATAGCTCTCCCTTAGCACTACACCCAAAAATTTATAATATGTACCGCATATTGAGAGAAATTTTTTGGTGGCCCAAGATGAAACATGATGTAGTAGAGTTTGTGGAGAAGTTCTTAGTGTGCCCATATGTGAAGGTTGAGCATCGTGTTCCTGGTGGTTTGTTGCATCCCATAGATGTTCCTGAGTGGAAGTGGGATGACATGTCAATAGATTTCATCATAGGGTTACCCATGGCTCAAAGAGGGTGCGATGAAATTTGTCTAATGGTGGATTGGCTAACGAAATCTTCTCGCTTCTTAGTGATTAAGTAGTTGGGCATAGTGGATGCCTTAGATAAGAGGTATGTGGATGAGGTGGTGTGGATGCATGGATTTCTAAGATCAATCATCTCAGATTGGGATGTGTAGTTTACCACATGATTCTGAAGTGGATTTCAGTATTCTTTTGGCACCCAGTTTTGCCTCACCACTGCTTTCCACCCTCAGAATTATGGACAAAAAGAGATCACTATCCAGACATTGGAGGACATATTGCAAGTATGTGTCTTTGAATTTGGTGTGTCTTGGGTATGACACATACCCTTGATAGATTTTACTTACAACATTGATTATCACTCTTCCATTGGAAGGGCTCCGTTCAAAGCTTTGTATATAAGATCTTTTTGTTCACCCTTGTGTTGGAAATAAGTTGGGGAGATAGTTGTTCTTGGTTCGGATGTGGTGAAGAGTATAACTAAGAAGGTGTAACATGTTTTTGATATGATCAAGGAAGTACATGATAGGAAAAAGTCATATTCCAATTGTAGGAGTAGTCCCTTGGAGTTTGATGTTGGGGACCATGTGTTCTTAAAGTTTTCCCCTTGACATGGGAAATAGAGGTTTGTCAGAGGGAGAAATCTTTCTACAAGTTTCATTAGACCCTTTGAGGTGTTCAGGTGAGTTAACGAGGTGACATAACATTTAGCATTGCCACTTCAATTTGAGAGGATCCACAACGTCTTTTATATCTCTCATCTTAGTCAGTATCTTCAAGATGTATCTCATGTTATTGACTGGGGAGTGTTGGATGTTGAAGATAGCGTGACATTCGTGGAGCGACCAGTAGAGATCCATGATCATTGGGAGAAAGTGTTATGCTGATGGACTATAACCTGGGTTTGTGTGTTGTGAATGCATGGTGTCCTAGAGGATAGTATTTGGGAAAGGGAGACACAGATGCATTCCCAGTATCCAGAGTTGTTCTACGTTTTACTTTGTTGTTTTTACCTTTGTAATGTAATGCTCGAACCGTGTTTTTTATGATATGAGTTGTTTTCTTATTATGTAATTTGTGATAAAGTCCTGACATGTGGAAAGGGAAGAAAATTATTCTTAATTGAGACACATTAATTGAGATTTGATTAAAACTATGTGGGAAATTCAGTGCCACCCAGAGCAGATGGTATGTTGACATGGATGGAGGAATTCCCAGATTCGTGTGTTTAGGACAGTGTGGTTGTAGTACTTGTGTGGTGTTTATTTTGTTCTGTTGGTCTGTAAGATATTGGAGGATTTGTTCTTAGAAATTGAGGTTTCACTCTAGATTTCAAATAACATAGGGTGGGTTATTGTTGAACTTTGGTGTGCTTAGTCGGTAGCTGTGTTTCAAGCATAGAGGGAACCTTGAGAGGTATCACACATGGTGGTTGTCCAGACACCTCTTTTCCTTCTGGGTTGGTTTTTATTTCTTAAGAGTGAGAATTGTTTGAGAGTTATATTATTTAATGGCCTGGACCACCCCATTCCATTACTTTGTGAAAATATGATGTTGAGGTGTTCTGGGAGGCAACAATGACTCATTTCATGAGTTTTCCAAAAATCTAGTTTTCTGTCGGTAGGTGGTGTCGTTAGGTGGAGGTGGTAGGTGGCATTGGTGAGTGGCATCAGTGAATCTATAATAGTGGGTCATTATGGTGAGTCATCCATTGGTATGTGGCGCCGATAGGTGGCGTCGGTGAGTTGCGTTAGTGACTTATTGATGATATGTCGCATCAGTGACTCATCCAATGGTGAGTCACCAACAAGTGACTGATCCAACGGTGAGTCACCCATCAATGACTCATGTTAGCGACTCACCAAACAATGAGTCATTTCTAATAGTTTTTCAAAATTCCATTTTGTCCCAATTTTTCTATATTCTCTATGTAAAATGAGTTTAAAACCATATTTAAGTGTTTTTGAATCAGTTTCGAAGGATGAAAAATATATCTTTTATTTCCTAACAATCAAGAAGATTTAAGTAAGTTAAAACGCATGGTCCTGATCATGATCTTACTTTAATAGCTTTTAAAACAATTCCTATATTTATATAGGATTTTTCCTTTCTAAATACGATATCCTTTCTCGCTCATGTGTTTTCTCTTTACTCTTGCTGTCGAGCATCCCAGAACCTTTCTTCCCTGAAGAGTCATGCTTCTGTGTTTCACCCTTGGATCGCGTCTCCCTAGAGATTCCTCTTTATTATTGTACACCCCCTATTTTGGCACTAGGAGGAGTTGATGATAGTCTGTTCTTCCATGTAGGGATCCCTTAATCTCTATTAATTTGTGTATCATGCGGAGTGGGTGTATGACTGTTTCCCATGTGAAGGAATTTGAGTCCAAATTTAATAAAGATAATTAAATCTTCTTTAAAAAAATGAACATGGGATAGAGAAAAGTGATGTATAATTATGTTTTATTGGTTACTGTTATTGTGATTTGTATATGCTATATACGTACTGAAAATCATGGTCATTGGTGGTATTTTTTTCACACCGGTGATGGCTTGTGACTCTTTATTTGTGATCCTCTGTGAACGACCGTATGAATATGAAATTGGTTAACAACGTCTAATCAGTTAAATAAATAGATGGATCTAGATTGAACTTGCTCTATGATAACCCCTAAATTTTCAAAGTGTAACTAAAGAACAAGTGTTTGATAAATCTGAATACACCTTTATTTGTTGGCATGGTTGTGTGTTGGGTGTGGATATAACACTCAGATTCTTTTATGAAATATTTTATTTTAATAATTTTTATTCTTCATTAGATTTTTTTGCACGCAATCATGAGTTTAAATGAACTATGAGACACCCTTGGTATAAAATTACCATTATAGCCTAGCTATTAGGTTAGTGGGAATAATTATAAATAACTTATGAAAATGTATTGTGAATTCATTGGCTATCAATGATTTATTAAAAATATAAATCAATTATATATTTTTATTTTTTAGTGAATTAATTTGGGTAATGAAATTAATGATATATATATATATATATATATGTTATATAATTAATAAATTATTTTTGATTTTCATCCAATGGATATTTTAGCCAAAGTGTATGAATAAACCCTATTTGATGTATAAAAACCTATTTTAAGGGTAATTTCATGCCTTTGATTGGTGAACCCATTTTAAATTAGGTTTTTGACATATTAATAATTTTTATATGACAAAATAAAAATATTATTTTAATTGGGATATAAAAATTTACTTTCAATTAATTTCTAATATTTTTCTGATAACTTTCATGTTTTGATGTATAGTAACAATACACTAAATTTTATGTGAAAACAACTTTTTTCCTGGAAATATTTTATACGGATAAATTATAATATTTAATGGTTTTAAATTATAAATATAACCTATTTTTATCATTTAATAAAAAAAATTCATTAGCAATAATTTTACGTTTAATCCAGATATAAAAAATGATTCAATCTTTTGCAATGTTTTAACTTTTAAAACTCGTTCTGTCTTTCAGGCAACGAGATTAATTTTAATTTAATTAATGCAACTTTTATGTTTTAAATTTGGAAAAATTGATTCCATATTTTTAATCTGTGGGTCCAAATTATGTTAATAGGTTACTTTTATTTTTTTTACATTATGAATAGAAACTTTCAAAAAAAATTATTACCATGATTTAGGGTAAATTTGGTAATTAAAGGTAAAAATAATATTATAATATTACCATAAAAACTGAAGAAATAATATTGTATGAATAAATTAGACCCTTATCATCTATAGTTAAAAATTAAATAACTTAATTGCCACTTTCCCATGAATATGACATTAATTTTATTAAAATCAATGAATGTGACAAAATATCAAACTCTGTTTTTATATAAGTATATTAATTCTAATATATGGATAATAAGGAGATATCAACGACTATAAGAAGTATATGAAAATATAAAATGATTACCTATATCATAGTAATTTATTTATAATTTTTATAAATTAAATAATTACCATTAAGGATGACACAATAGTGACCCATAAATTAATTTCTTAACAGAAATATCAAATAATAATTTTAAAAATATTAAAATAAATATAATTTGGTTTAATTAAGGTTATTGATTAATTTTATAGGTTATTATGACATTTTTTTAGTATATTAAATGTTTTCTTTGAAGTTAAATTCTATGTGGATTTTATTTAAAATCAATGAAATGAATAGTGTCAAAATTGACACTATTGATATTTTATAAAAATAACATTTTATTAAATAATTTGAAAATCATAAAAATAATTAAAAATTACAAATTTATAATTATAAGTTCTAAAATTTCATAAAATATCTATTTAAGTTCAATTAACACCATATAAGTAAATATTTATAACCATTAAATATTTAGAATGTTATCACAATAATTAAAATTAAATAACTTAAATAAGAATAAATCAAAATTATAAGGTTTAAAATAAAATAAAAACATGTATAAAGTTTATTTTTTGATAGTATTTCTACCCATACTCATATTATCTTTTAAATAATCCACTTTGGATCCATTTTATTTTAAATTGTAATTTAAATTATTTTAATAGTTTTGGTTCTTCCAACGGTTCCCCTTCCATCTCTTATAAAAGGGGACTCCTAATTCCATTTTAATCATACATGTAAATACATTTTTCAAGGATAAAACCTGCCCATTTCCTCTCCCATATTCCTTCACTTCATCTTGGAGCCAAACTTTGGTGAGAAATTCATCCTATGGAGGCCTTCCGTGCAAATCAAAAGACGATACTCGAAAAAGAGGTAATTGTTTTATCACCTCTTTCAAAATTATTTTCTTCTTCTACTTACAATTTTTTATGTTGTTTCCATACTAAAGTAATAAATAAATTATATTATACATGCTGAGATGTTATTATATTTATTGGAAAACCTTATACCTTCTTTTATCCATCCTAAAAATAACAATATCATCATTCATGCGTACGTACGGCTTGCCGTCTCCATGTCATAGTGTAATTTTTTATTCAAAAATACTTCATTTGGATGGGTATAATGATGAGTATAATGAATTTAAATAATTAATATAACATGATAATTATTATTTATAATTAATATACCAACCAATTCCAAACTATTCAACCATTAAGTGAATGATATCGTTGCATGTGCATATGTACGGTCTACCGTCTCCACGATGTGATGCAATCCATTCTACCTGATCTTCATTAAAACACAATTATATACATGAATGGAATGAGTAAATATGATATATATTATACTAATATCATTATGTAAAATATACAATTATAACCTAAGAAGTGGAACATATACATATCCAACAAAACATTCATAATAACATAAAGTAGTTAATATCTGAATAACGAGTGACAATGAAATGTTACTAAAAAACAAATGATAATATATTAATCTATGATATCATAAGAATAATTTTTATTATATAATAAGAAAATATATTTATTTAAATCATTATATAAGAGGTTCAAATACATATTAAGGATATCAAACCTAAGGTAAGAGATAATTTTGCAATCTCATTATTATCTGAGATTATTTATACGTAAGTATTTACTAGGTTATATTTATAATCCACATCTAGGATTCCTAAGTATGTAATATTATTTATATTATTATAAAAAAAATTAATTTTAATTTTACCATTTGGTGAATCTTTATTAAATGTTATGAAAGGAATTTTTTTCCACTATTCGATACGAGGTACTTTTTGACTTTTTCTAGGAAAAGTACGAGGATAATGTTATTTTAACTTATATGATATGATCATATTTTTACATCTTCATAATGTATTATTTCTATGAATTTTCCTCTACATGATTTCAAGTTTATTTTCAATTACATTAGTTTCTTTTAAAATTTTGGAGAATTTTTATAAAAGAAAACATTTTTTAACAAGAAAAGATATTTTCCTCAAGAATTAATTTCAAGTGTGTTATCAAAATTATGTTCCATCTAAGATGAAATTCTTTAAATAGGGTTATATTTATATCCCTAATATTTATATGATTTTATTGTGTTTATTATGGAATTATTTTAATGAAATCCATTTATTTTATATATATTATGATGGAAATATGTTTATGAAACCCATTTTCATTCGTTGGGTTATGCTATGATGAATGATTTATATTTTTATGGAAAAAGTAAGAATGATTTCATTATGAGATGGGTGAGACCTATATCTACCTCCAATTCATTGAGTAAATATTTATATCTCATGAGATAGACATGAATGGAACAACAAGTAAATCTGGTACAATAATATAGGACCAGAACGGCAAGTAAACCAGGTTCAGTAATGGACTTTGTTCACTATGATGGTCTTAGAAACGAGCTTTTACTATTATGAAATGACTTTCTATGCTTATTTTTATGACACAATACTTCATGTATTATGTTTTTACTTTTGGGATTATGTCCATTAATTCTTGTGAACTTTTATCCCATGACATGATATCACAATCTTTCATATACAGGGTAAGACTTCGAAATGTTATGTTCTTATGTCTTATGATGGTGATATTATTGATATTTCCATTGTTTATCATTACTGATCATTTTGGATCACCCTTTCAGGTGTTTCTTTTCCCCGGGTCATGAGGAAGGGTATTAAGTAATATATGTCAAAAAGGATTCTAGTTATGAATAAATAAGTGGGAGATAATATAGATGTTTTATAAACCAATTGTTTATGTTTCTCAATTTTTAAAGAAAATATACTTATACGGTCCTATCATGGATTTACTATATGTTGTAATGAATATTATTAAATTTTGAATTAATTTAAATGTATGTAAATTCTGGGTCGTTATAATTGGTATCAGAGGAAAGGTATAGTTAACATTTGGAAACTAGGATGATAAATCCTTAGTAAGAACCCTAAGGATATGTCTAAGTATAGGTTACTATCATAGTGTATTAGAAATTACCATGAATAACATGGGATTAAAAATAAAGTTTCATTAATTGAAATTTTATTCTTGATTATGGGGTTTTCCTATTATGATTAGTGTTGGTCACACTATGATTCTTTGTTTTAGTCAATGGATGTAACCTGAAGGAACCTCATTAACGATGAATGTGATAGGCAATGAAATGATTGTCCTCCTGAGAAACCCAATATTAAGGGAGTTGGAATGAAAAATCTTGTATCAATTATAACACAACTTTATCAAGCTATGAATCATGAAGGACTTCAAAATGAGAAAACGAGGTAGAAACATTCTGTTGATTCCTTCACAAGGCCATGTCCACCTTCATTCAGCAGGTCTTCTGATCCATTAATGGATGAACAATGGACCAGTACCACTAAAAATATATTTTCAGTTCAAAAATGTTCTGAACGTGATAAATTCATCTAAGATGTATATCGTTTGGAAGGTGAAGCTTATCAATGGTGGAATCTTATCAAGAAAATGTGGCAAAGAGATGAAATTGAGTCCATGTAATGGGATCGGTTCAAGAACTTCTTTTTTTCAATAATTACTTTCCTCATATTCTTCAAACAAAGATGGAGAAGGAGTTTGTTGAACTTAATCAAAAGGATGATGAATCTATTGGTACATAAGAATCAAATTTTACAAGACATTCAATGTACACTTCTAGAATTATTATCCAACCTGAGAGTAAAATTGATCGATTATTTAGTGTCTTAAAACCAAGTCTGAGAAGGGAATTATCCATAAGTTACTTTAATATCTATGAGGAAATTTTTCGATTTTCTCTCAAGGTTGATATTGATGTTGGATTAACCCATCAGTCCTATGGATTTGATAAGAATAGAAAAATGGAATTCAAAGGGATATATAAAGACCGCATTGAAAAGAATAATGATTTTCCTTTATGATTAAAGTGTGGAAATAAACATGTATGAAATTGTCTTATAGGGACTAGTAAATGTTCTATGTGTGGAAAATAAAGTCATAGAGCAGTTGAATGTTGAAGTGATGGGAAAAAATGTCTAATGATATGAATAGAGAAAAGGATACATAGAATGAACCTCCTACACTTCAATGCAACAAGTGAAAGGAAATCGGGAATTATTCCAATCAATTCCCTAATACAAGAGTTGTTAATGATGATCAATGTCAGAAAACTCTTAAGGAAAAAGAAAAAGAAAGTCACATACAATAACTATCAGTGATGTGGAGTACAATAATGAAGCACTGAAAGGTACACTTACTATCCACTCTAAAGTAGAACATGATGTATTTGATTATGGATCCACCCACTCTTTTATTTCTAAATAATTTTCTAATGGTATCGTCATATTACATCAACAATTATATGTTGAGTTAGTTGTGACAAATCCTAATTGAACAATGATCCCATCAAATGTTAATAATTCTTCTCCAATTTAAGTTTGTGGGAAATTGCTTCCTGTAAATCTTTTGATCCATCCTATAATATAATTTGATGTGATTCTTGGTATGGATTGGATTTCTCTATATGGATATCATATCAAATTTTAAGTAAGGGAAGTCATATTTCATATTCCGAATCAATCTGTGATCATCTATCGATGCAAGGATTAATATAACCTTCTAGTAGAAATTTATTTCATCTTATGGGTCTTGATTCCTATAAATGATTTTTATTTATCTCAAATGGTTGGGTAGAAACTCATGATTAAGAATACACCCATTTTATAGGAGTTTTATGATGTCTTTCTAGAGGAATTTTCTGGCCTTCCACCAAATCATGAAGTTGATTTTTCAATAGAACTCATACCGTATTCCATGACTATTTCAAAGACACCTTATAGAATGAACCCAATTGAGTTTCATTAATTTAAGAATCAACTACAAGAGTATATTAATAAGGGATTCACGCGCCCAAGTGCATCACCTTGGGGAGCACCTGTTATGTTTGTTAAGAAGAAAGATGGATCAATGAGACTCTCAATTGATTATCGATAACTTAACAAGATCACTATAATGAAAAAAATATCCTCCTCCCCGCATTAATGAATTATTAGACCAATTAAGTGGAGCTCAATACTTTTTTATGATTTATCTTTGTTTATGATATCATCAATTAAGGGTCAAGAAGGAGGATATACCAAATACGGCATGCCGTATATGGTATAGACACTATGAATTTATAGTGATTCCTTCTGGTCTTACTAATTACCCTACTATATTTATGGATATGATTAATAGAGTCTTTAGAAACTATCTTGATCAGTTTTTGGTAGTCTTTATAGATTATATTCTTGTCTATTCAAAGAGAAAGTAAAAACATGAAGACCACTTTAGAATTGTACTGAAGACCCCGAGAAAGGAGAATCTTTGTGAAAAAAATTAAAAAACTGTGAATTTTGGCTTCATAAAGTTTCATTTCTGGGTCACATAATCTCAAGAGAAGTGATATCCATGGATCTATCAAAAATATAAATTGTTGAAAGTTGGTTGAGACCAAAAAAAGTAACTAAGATATGATGTTTTCTTGGTTTGGCTGGATATTATCGATGTTTTTTGAATGATTTTTGACGATTATCTAATCCACAAGCTAAGTTGACTCAAAAAGGAGTTATGTTTGTTTGTATGGAGAAATGTGAATAGAATTTCAAAGAGCTAAAAAGAAGTTTTCCAGTGCACCTATGCTCACACTACCATGTAGTGTAGAATGGTTTCTGATCTACAGTGATGAATCCATGAAGGGTTTGGGATGTGTTCTCATGAAAAATGATATGGTGATAGATTATGCCTCACAAAAGTTGAAAATACTTGAGAAAAATTACCCAACTTATGATTTTGAGTTAGTTGTGGTAATATTTTTATTAAATATATAGATACGTTATCTTTATGGTGAAAGGTGTGATATTTATATTGATCATAAATGTTGAAAGTATACTTTCACACAAAAGGATTTGAATATGCTCCAAATAGGATGGTTGGACTTGATTAATGATTATGACTACTCAATACATTAACACCCTAGGAAAGAGAAAAAGGTGGCACATTCTTTGAGTCGACAATACCATGAGAGCCTATCCATGATGAGGATCACAAAGGATTCAATATTTATGGATTTTCAAAGGACAAATCTTCAAATTTTAAAGGAAGGGGAGAAATAGTTTCTTTCTCAAATGAATTTTCAACCATCTATACAATTGAATATTAAGGAGTTCTATAAGAAATATGTTGAGCTAAAAAATAAGGTGATAAGTGTTCCAAAATTCAACCTTGATTATGATGAAATAATAAGGTTCCGGAACCTGGTTTGTATTCCTCCCATACCAGAATTAAAGAAGGATATATTTGATAAGGCTCATAGTTATTCATTCTCTATTAAACTTAGAATCAAAAAGATGTAGAGGGTCCTAAAAGAGTATTTACGGTGGAATGTCATGAAAAGATATGTCGCCGAATTTGTCTCTCGATGCATGGTTTGTTAGTAAGTTAAGGCTGAGAGATATATTTCTAAGGAGATGTTACAACCATTACCCATATCGGGATGGAAATGGGAAAACAACACTATATAATTTTTCATTATAATGGCAAAAATATCCAGAGGAAATAATGTTATCTTGGTTATAGTTGATCACCTTATGATATCGGCACAATTTTTTCTATTAGAGAGGACTTTTGTCTTGATCAGCTTGCAAGGATATATGTAAAGGAAGTGGTAATATTGCATGGAATACCACTTTCAATTATATCTGATCTGGATTCGAGGTTTACCAAAAAGTTATATGGAATTCTTTAGCTTGATCTGGATACAAAGATATGTTTCAGCATTGCTTATCATCCTTATATATATGGTAAGTCTGAGAGGAAAATTCAAACTCTCAAAGAAATGTTGAGATCTTGCTCTATGGATTTCAAAGGTGATTCGTATCAACGCCTAACTTTGGTGGAATGTTCATACATCAATATATTTCACTTCAGTATTCAAATGTATCCTTATTAGGACCTCTATGAAAGGAAGTGTAGAACTATAACTTTCTGGGAGGAAGTTAGGTAAAGAAAGCTATTAGGACCTGATCTTGTTGATGAAATGGAAGAAAATTTCAGATCTATTCAACAACACATAAAATCATATTAGAGTCGACAAAAAATTTATGATGAAAACCAAAGAAAAGTCCTAGAGTTTGAAGTGTGTGATAAGGTGTTTCTATGAATATCTCCTTGGAAGGGAGTATTGAGATTTATAAATAAGGGAATGTTGATACCTTGGTATATCGATCATTTTGAAATTCTGGATCGTGTTTGGAAGGTAGCTTACTGATAGGTGCTTCCACAAAATATCTCTCATGTTCATGATGTGTTACATGTATCTCTCTAGAGAAACTACATACTTGATCTTTCACATGTACCAATCTCATAAGTCATACAACTTCAGAAATATCATTCTTATAAAGAACAACCGATAGAGATTCTGGATTGCAGTGAAAAAGTTATATGAAACTACACCACTCGCATGGTTAATGTTTTATGGAAGAAAAACCAATTTAAATAAGCTATGTATGAACTTGAGGATATGATGAGGGATATGTATCCTCAACTTTTTTTTCAAAGTGACAAGTTTCGATGGTGAAATTCAGTTTAACTGGGGTAGAATGTAACACCCAAATGTTTTTATGAAATATTTTTTAAAATAATTTTTATTCTTCAATATATTACTTTGCATGCAATTTTAAGTTTAAGGGAACCAAGAGATTCCATTATTATAAAACTACCATTATATCCTAGCCATTAGGATAGCAGGAATAAGTATAACTTACATATGAAAATACATTGTGAATTCATTAGCTATCAATTATTTATGAAAAATATAAATCAATTAGTTATTTGTTTTTTTTTGAGTGAATTAATTTTGGTAATGAAATTAGTGATATGTATATATGTTATATACTTAATAAAATTTTTTATATATTCATCAAATGTATATTTTAGTCACATGGTATGAATAAACCCTATTTGTTGTATAAAAACCTATTTTTACGGTAATTTTATGCCTTTGAATTGCGATCCACTTTTAAATTAACATTTTTACACATTAATAACTTTTATATGACAAAATAATCATGTTATATTGAATTGGGATATAAAAATTTACTTTGGATTATTTTTTGATGTTTTTATGATAACTTTTAAGTTTTGATGAATAGTAAAAATACACTAAATTTTATGTGAAAACAAATTTTTTTATCAAAATAATTAAAATTGTTTAATTATACATTTAATGGTTTTAAAGTATAAATATAATATATTTTTATAATTCAATATAATTTATGTCATTGTCATTAATTTTACATTGATTCTAGATATAAAAACAATTTAATCATTTGCAATGTTTTAGTTTTTAAAATGTATTATCTCTTTATGACATTGAGATTAATTTTAAATTAATTACTACAAATTATGTGTTTTAAATTTTGAAAAATTTATTCCATATTTGGAATTAGTGGATCCAAATTTTGTTAATAGGTTTCTTTTTTTGGACATTATAAATAGAAACTTTAGTAATTTTTTATTACCGCAGTCAAGGGTAAATCGGGTAATTAAAGGTAAAAACATATTATAAAATTACCATAAAACATATTAAAATCCTATTGGATTACTAAGTTCAACCCTTATAATATATGGTTCAAAATATAATCACTTAGTGGCCACTTTCCCATGAATATGACATTAATTTTATTAAAATCAATTAATGTGACAAAATGTCACTATCTTTTTATATAAGTATATTAATTATAATATAGGGATAATTAGGAGATAATATTGACTCTAGGTAGACTATTGAAATATAAAATAATTACCTACGTCTTATAAATTTATTTATAATTTTTAGAAATTAAATAATTACCATTAAGGATGACACGATAGTGATACCAAAATTATTTTATTAATAGAAATATCCAATAAACGATTTTAAAAATATTAAAATAAATATAATTTGAATTAATTAAGGTTCACCATTAATTTTAATTGTGATTATGACATGTTTTTAGTATATTAAATGCTTTGGGTCGATGTAATCTTCAGTGTGGATTTTATTTAAAATCAAAGAAATGAATAGTTTCAAAATTGACAATATTGATATTTTATAAAAATAACATTTTATTAAATTATGTAAATATTATAAAAATATATAAAAAATACAAATTTATAATTATAAGGTCTAAAATGTCATAAAATATCAATTTATGTTCAACTAACATCATATATGTAAATATTTATAACCATTAAATATTTATAATGTTATTACAACAATTAAATGTAAATATATTAAATAAGGATAAATCAAAATTATAAGGTTTAAAATAAAATAAAAACATGTCTAAAGTTTATTGGTTGAGAGGATTTTGATACATCATAATATTATATTAGAAATAATTTACTTTTTAACCATTTTAATTGTAAAATTAAGTTATATTTTTTTAATAGTTTTGGTTTTTCCAAAGGTGCCCCTCCCCTCTCTTATAAAAGGGCACCACTCCTTCTCTTTTTATCACACCTCTAAATCCCTTTTTCTCGTACAAAACAAACCCATTTCCTCTCCCAACATCCCAAAATTCATTCTAGAGGTTACAATTTGGGACGAAATCCATCTTAAGGAGGCCTTTTGTGAAAATTAAAAGGAGATACTCAAAAAAGAGGTAATTGTTTTATCACCTCTTTCAAAATTCTTTTCCTTCTTATACTTAATAATCTTATGTTTTTTCCATAATAAAGTAATAAATATAGTATCTTATACATTTTGAGATGTTATTATAATTATGGTACAACCATATACCTCCTTTTAACCATCCTATGAATTATAGTATCACCATTCGTGTGTACGTACGGCTTACCGTCTCCATGCCGTGGTGTAATTTTTTATTCAAAAATACTTTTTTTGTATGGGTCTAACTATGGGTATAATGGATTTAAATAATTAAAATAAAATTTTATTTATTATTTATAATTAATATACCATCCAATTCCGTACCATTTAACAATTAAGTGAATTATATTGTCGCTCATGCTTACGTACAACCTATCGTCTCCACGATGTGATGCGATTCATTATACATGATCTTCCTTAAAAAATGGTTATATACATGAATTTAATGAATAAATATGATATATATTATACTAATATCATTATATAAATGATATAACTATAACCTAAGAAGTGGAACATGAACTTATCCAACAAAACTTGCAAAAGAGCATAAAGTAGTTAATATCCAAATAACGACTGACAATGAAATGTTACTAAAAAACGGATGATAATATAATCATATATTATATCATAAAAATTATTATGAATCTATAATAAGTAAATAAAAATATTTAAATAATTATACATGAGGATCAGATACATATGAAGGATATCAAACCTAAGGTAAGGGATAATTTTGCAATCTCAGTATTATCTGAGATTGTTTATACGTAAGTATTTAATGGGTATATTTATCATCCACGTCCATGTTTCCTAAGAATATAATATTATTTTTATTCTTCTATAATTTTTTAATGTTAATTTTACCCTTTGGTGATTTTTTATTAAACAATATAAAAGGAATCTTTTGTAGTTATTCGATAAGAGGTATTTTTTAACTTTTCCAGAAAAAGTACGAGGAGAATGTTTTTTAACTTATACGGAATGATCAGATTTTTACATCTTCATAAATAATTATTTCCATGAAGATTATTATACAAAATTTCAATTTTATTTTCAATTAAATTCATTTCTTTTAAAATTACGTGGCATTTTTAGAAAAGAAAAAAATTTTGAAGAATAAATGATATTTTCCTCAAGAATTAATTTCAAGTGTATTATCAAAATTATTTTCCATATAAGATGAAATTATTTAAATAGGGTTATGTTTCTATACCTAATATTTTTATGATTTTATTGTGTTTATGATGGAATTATTTTTATGAAATCCATTTATTTTATATGGATTATGATGGAAAAATGTTTATGAAACCCATTTTTGTTTGTTAGGTTATGTTATGATGAATGATTTTTATTTTTATAGAACATGTAAGAATGATTTAATTATGATATGGGTGGGACCTACATCTCCCTCTAATTCATTGGGAAAAGATTTATATCTCATGAGATATACATGACTATAACATAAAGTAAATCCAATATTGTAATATAGGGCAAGAATGATAAGTATACCAGGTTCAGTAATGCAGTTTGTCCTCTATGATGGTCTTAGAAATGAGCCTTGAATAATATGAAATGATTTTCTATACTTATGTGTATGACATAAATCTTCAGGTCTTATGTTTTTACTTTTGGGATTATTTCCATTAATTCTTATGAACTTTAATCTAATGACATGATATCATGATCTTTCATATGCAGGATAAGAATTCCAAATGTTATGTTCTTATGTCTTATGATTGTGATATGATTGATATTTCCCATGTTTACCCTTATTGAGCATTTGAACTCACCCTTTCATATGTTTATTTTCCCCAGGTCATAAAGAAGGTTATTAAATAAGATATGTCAAAAGGAGTTTAGTTATTAAGAAATAAGACGTAGACAATGTATATGTTTTATGAACCAGTTTATTATGTTTCCTAGTTTCTAAAGACACTATACCTATACAATACTATCATGGATTTATTATATTTTTTAATGAATATACTTAATTTTTGAATTAATATCATTTTATGTAAATTATGGGTCGTTATAGTGGCTTTGTTTTGAATTATTCCTTGTGTAGTTGTGTAGTAATGGGGTTGAGGGAATAGCTATTTCCAGGGTGATACGAGTGGTGAAATGGTATCTTAGGTTGAGATATTGTTTGATTGTGGAATGGATGTGAAGGGTTTGAGTTGTGGGGCTGCAGGTTTGGGTTTTGGTATGTTTATGGGTGTGATGGGTGTGGTGTTGTTATACAATAGGTCTATCGGGTTGGTTGTGATGAGGTGTCTTGCATGGTTCCACACTAGGTTGGGGGTTTTATTATTGAGTAGAAGGACATGGTGGAATAAATTTTAAGAATGATGATGGAAATGGTTGGTATGGGTGTTGAACGTAGTGGAAATATGAAGTGAGTTACTTTACTATGGTTCTTTTTCCTCTGCATGGATTATGCTCTGTGGATTTTTGTGTGTTGTGATTAGTAGTTTAGTGGGTAGGGATGGAATGAATAAATGGTATCCTTAATAAAGATTTATAATTGGTTAAATGAGTTGGTTGGGGGTATGTTTGAGTTGTGTCTTGTTCTGAATGGATTTCATTTATTAACTTCTGAAGTGATTGTTGCTGGTGTTAAATAATGCTTTTAGAGGTAGCAGTAGAGTTGGCAGTATCATAGGGTGGATGATTATTTGATTAATAAACCATAGGTCGATATTGAGTGTTTGATATTATATATACATACTTTTATTTTCATTGTGTTTTCTATATGTACCCACCCTCATTGAGCACTACGTGTCGAACACCCCCATTGTCATGGGGGATGGTGTCTTTCCCAAACATCCCATTAGGAGGATGGATGGTTGGCCACATGATCTTCCATTCTCCCTATTCCATGTGTGGAAAGGCCAAGATTCTTCCGGTTGGTTGTGGTTTGTGAGGCCGAGGTATGTGTGGACGAGTTGTGTTTTGCCATGTGTCTTCGGGATGAGATTTTTTGTGCTTTCCCAAGTATTTTCAGGAATTGATGTGGTATGTGGACCTTGTGTATTTTTTCAAGATTTGGTATGTGGCTTAGGTGTTTTCCCAGGTTGTGGGACTAGTTGTGAGGCCCCAGTGTGTGTGGACGGGTTTTGACGTGGTACTTTCAGAAGATGTGGGAGCACCAGTATGTTTCCCATTAGGGTGTGAGAGCGGCTAATCAGTGTGAAAGTGGTGTGAGGTGACCTATTATATATTTTCTCTATATTAATTTACTTAAATGGTGTTATTTGGTGAGTCTTCCTTTTGTGAGGTTAGGGTGGCTAGTATACCTTATTAGGTACTGTTGGTTTCTGCTATTTTCTCACAGGGGAATTAATATGCTTCTCCACTTGTGAATGAGGGAATTTTTTTTCCTATTGAGTATACTTGCATGCTCACCCAACGTACATAAAACTACTTTTAGGTTTCCAGGAGGACTACATGGACAGTGCTAGGCATTACTGGCTTGGACGTTGGGACAATTGTTGTGTCGCTGCTTAGCATGTTCTTTTGGTATTTACTTTAGAGCTTTTCATTGTTCCTATAATAATTTTACTTCAAAACATGCATGTGGGATGGATTTTGGTTTTTCTTTTATACATTTCTTGGAGTTGTTTTTAGATGGACTATCTTGTCTCCCTATCTCATTTTCTTATGAAAATTGAAATGCCTCCCATTTCGTGAGATTTTATACCCTTGGTGTTGGTCTCCACCTCGGGGCCTACTAACGGTGGGACTCAGGGGTCACTATCTCTCTTCATTCATTGCCAGCTCAGGAGGGGCATCCTTGGAGGGAGGGGGTCATGACACTATATTTATTTATATAGAAGTGGAAATTTACTGATTAGAAATGAAAATATAATGATATTTTGTAAGAGGAAGTGATGGTATCTAAAACCCCTTCCATATCCTTTGATGTTTCCTAAATCATTTTCTTATATTTAATATTTTAATGTTTTAGTTAAAAAAATAAAACATTCAATATTTATAGATTGAAGTTTAAGCTCTACCAGGATAACCTTAAAAGATCTTTTCCCTATGAATGAGGAATATTTTCCATTAAATCATATACCTTTGAAGTGGTGAAAGTCACCACTTCATGGATATTATCTTCACATGTTCTTTTATACCACATCAATATACTCATGAAAAATAATATATGATGTAATTCAATCATTTATCCTATGTCTATTAGTATATTTTTCTGGCTTATCAATATATTATATGATAATGTGTGGATAAAATATTGACCGTTAAAGGAGTTTAACTATTATATTAATAAATGTGGTGGAATCCAATAGTTTGGCCATTTCGTAGAACATGAAATATTTGAACTCCAAAAGGATCCTTCATTTAATGAAGGAGGTTGATAAAATGGAGATACATAGACCTCATTTTAGAGACATGAGTTTATTCTCTATTGGTCAAATCTCTTTTTGATTATATTCACTCTATTTTCCGTTGGGGGGGAGGTGCTAGCACACCATTATAGAGAAGATGCCCTACTGAAGTATTTGGTTATTCTAGTGGATTTTTGATACCATCAGAAGAAGGAAAATATTGGTTTCTACTAGAGAAACTTGATTAAACTCATAACCAACAGAGATCAATGACATGGATAGTTAGGTATGATTGTTTTCTGGTTTTCTTATTTCATCTTATCATTCCACTCCCAGCTGATCTTAACATGGGTTTTGTGTTTCCTTTCACTACATATGGGGCATAAAGTTGTCCCATTAAACCCACCAAAAGTATCTGAGACATTATTGGGGATTAATTTACCATATGAATATCGAATTTAAAAATCATTTTTGGTTATTTTTCTAGAACCATAGTCACGGTTACATTACCACATTGTGGCCATGAATTTTTCCTCAAATCAACATAGTTATCCCATCACTATTTTTTTTATATCAAAATTTATTGTGAAAATTACATGGTCTAAGAGAAAATATCAATTATGTTCTAATTATTGAATAGTGCATAATTTTCCACACCATTATAATAAAGTTAGTTGGCCTTTATGGCGTGTTCAGATCCATCATGATGACCAAACATGTTGTAGTGTATGTACATTGGTTGTGGTTAGAGATTTCATGGGGACTAGCTATATTGTGGTGAATATTAATTCTCCACAGTTTTTGGTGATACCGAAGAACTAAAATTACATATAGCCTTACATTTTTCTATATTACAAATAGGATTTAGGAAATTTGACCATGCCATGGTGGAAAGTAATTGTATTTAAAAATCTATAATATTTTCCCACAAAAATCTTCATTACTATGGGTATGAAGGTGGTGTGTCAAATTTGTATGAAATTTGATCATATAAAAAGTAATTTTGATTATAATAATAACCTAAAATTATGATATTTCATGTTAAATAACTGAATTTCCATTTATTTATGAATCCCTATTTAAATATTTGTGTATATAAATTGTTTATATAATTTGAATATTTTATAATTTTGTTTATTTTTTTGAAATACTTATAAATTTCCACACCATGGAAATAAGAGTTTCATACCCGGTACACCACTATGAGATTTTATTTTTTTCTACCTTAAATGCAGTTTGTTTCCTGGTTATGAGCTAGAATTTAGAGGTTTAGTATTTTTATACATGTTATGTGTTAAAATTAGGATGATATTTTGTTATTTCTTGAGAAATAAACCATTAGTAGAGTGGATTTAGGTCAAAATACTTACTAGTCTATAGGCTTATTCCCTATCTATAAAAGTGGGGGGGTTGCTACTTGTCCCTTCATGATTACTATTATAAGGATTATTGATTTCATATGATTCTAAGACTCTAAAAAAAGTTTCATGTTATTTATGAATTGGATACATTTAGACATGTGTAAATATATTTGGATTATATGTTTGGGTTTGTAACACAAACTGTGAGTTTTGTAAAGTGTCACACATTTATATCATTTGATCATATTAATTTAGTTTAAGGAAAATAAATTCCAAAAAAAAATCTCTAGAATCATGAATAAATATAAGGATTATATGATATATAAATATTGTAAAGGATTAAATAGTTATGTATGATATGCATAAGATGCATATGAAAATGGTAAGAATAATAAAATAACTCAAATATTATGTGTGAGATTCCTTTAAAAGAAAGCACCAATCAAAACCTTGATAATTCAAATGCATAGGTTCTTCCAAAGATGACACAACCCAATTAGAAAAAAATACATACATATTACATAATTTTATAAGAATATTCATAGAAAAATCATAATAAATAATACCCCATAACCTATAGGTTTAGTGTCTTAGGAGATTAGATACACAACAAAAATATTTTACAAAATGATTGAAAATTAACTTTTTAATTTCAAAATAAGTTTTGAAGAAAAAGTGGGAAACCCGAAATAAAATCATACAAGAAGTAACCCAGGTCAATACTATAAAGAACTTACTCTCCCCAGTGACTACATCATTATGTCAAGCCTCCACCTCAAATGGCCGCTCTTCAAGCTATCCCTTATAGGGTTTCATGGGCCATGTACCGATGGCAATGCCACACCCTATTGTTCATACAAATTCATGTGGCCATGCCTGATGAATGCTTCCTACTCTAAATCCTCATCTAGATCTAGTCCTTATATAGTGTTGATTTTTTTCACCATAAAATTCATAATACAACCAAATTCCAAAAAATTCCTTAAAACCCACCCATTTCAGATTTCAAGAAACCTCACTTGAGAATTATCCAGATTTCAAATCCAAAAAGTCATAAAAAGCCATAAAACTGAAAAACGTCATCGATATCCCTGAATTGGCCGGTCGAACTCACATACCAAAGGACCATGAAAACAACTACACTGCTCCACCTCGGAGAGAATGGAGGAATCCTGAAACCAGAGGAGAGAACAAAGCAAACAGAGGTAGGACGAATCGTTGGTGAAAAGAATACAAAACCAACTCAAACGTTCACTACGAAGGAGAGGAAAATGACACTAGAGAAGCCCGAAGCACATCACCGAATCCACTAGAGAAACTAAAATGTGCATCATATAGGCAACTAGAGTAGTTGAAAAGTGAATCACATAATAAACTGGAACAACTAGAGTCACACATCATAGAGGCATTATAGAGCAATGCGAGAGCACATCACAGGGCTAAGAACCACAACCAATGGCTAATTTTCATTGCAGCATCAAACAACACCAAAAAAAATTAAAACTGGAATGATAAGTTGAGTGGAGAAAGTGGAACTGAAGAATCTCAATGTGCATCACAGAGGTAACTGAAGAAACTGAAACGCGCATCACAGAGGGGACTCGAGTAGTAGAGAAGTGCATCAAAGAAGAAACTGAAGAAACCAGAGACGTGCATCACATAGGCCTCTAGAGCAGCATAAGAGTGCATCGTAGGGTCAATAACCTCAACCATCACTGTTCTTGGACCCCCTATGAAGCCTAAAAATCCGAAAAACCATCAACAGATCAAGACAATTCATAGCTAATCAATGAGGAAAAAGGAACCACAAATCTCCACAATCATCCTAGCCATCATGAAAAACTCTGATGTTTTAGTAGGATCGTTAAACATGATATATGTAGAATGAAAAGTTATTGAAATTTAATTAAAAAATCAATCTTCCTAGTAGACACAAATTTCTTCAGTTGTTTCATTAGGTTCAAAAACTATGCAGGAAAAAGAAATATTCGACACAATGAAATCCATGGACGCACAATAGCCTTGAATCCATCCTCACCTATGCTGCCAACATCAGTTCAAACCTCTTTGAATACAAGAACCCTTGATGTTATTAATTTATTCATAACTATTTGTGTAACACCTTTAGTAAATTTTATGTAAAAGTTCATAATTTGTGTGAGATACTCATGTTTTAATACTAAATATATGTTTTGAGCATTATTTGAAGTATTATAATTATTTTTGTTTACTATTTTAATTATAAATCTCACCCTTATTATCCAAATTGAATGTTTATTGTTTTTTATAATTATGTATTCTAAGTATAACATATCATTAGAAGTAATAATTGTATAATTCTTCCATTTGAAGGGTCGTAAGGACCACACAAGAAGGCTCACCGAATCTGTGAAGAAAATGGAACATCCATGAAGATTGAACTACTGGGATAAATCTAGATGTCCAGAATTTTTTATTCTACACCAAAAGTTGGGGGACAATACCATTAATATTGGGAAAATATTTTAAGGCCCAAATCCACAAAGAAGGGGCCCAAATGATTCAATGAGGTCCATCCCACTATTTTGTCCAGGAATTAAATTCAGCACACCAATGTTGACATTTGTCCACATAGATACATCCATTCAAGCTGATATTTTTCAGAGTGAAAGTGTAGATATAGATGGAAAACTTTTCTGAATAATGTTTTTGGATCTGAAGACATATTACTATTCAAAAACCTATTCACATTTTCCCTTGAAAAATTCTGGATTGAAATGGACAGATTAACATTGTTTTATAAAACAACCATAACTTTTCCTCCTTAAGTCCAATTGAGGCCTCATTTTCATGGTAGAAAAAACCAATGTATATATAAAACTTTTAAGAAGAATATATTTCAAGATTTTTCTTTCTATATGGTCCAATATTCGAGCCAAGTAGAGGGGCATATTTCGAATGCAAACAGTCCACCTCCTTGGGCTATAAATACATCCCCTCTTATCCTTCCAAGGGGTAGGCATTTTAGAATAGATGAGAATACATTGGCATGACCAAATCATTTAAAAATTATTTCATGGACCTCACATACTCAATTTTTCACTTGATACACCCTTCCTCCTCACTTTTTTTCATGTTCTTTTCTGTTCTTCTTATTTTTAATTTTGTGAGTTTGTTTTCATTTCAATTGAATTTAAATACATGTTTCTTATTATTAATCTATTATTATAATACAACTTATGTTAAACAATATTAATGGTCTTAAAATATTTTAAATACGGTTGAATACCCTTCCCTTATTTTTATTTCTCATTCAATCAAAATTCCTTATTTAAATCACATCATCGTTCATTTTTGTGTGTGTGTTCGATGCACAACTCTTTTCTTATCCATTTCTTTTTATTATTTTTATAATTCATCATCATAAATATAATGAACCATATTAATAATCATGTTAATTTATGAGTAAATATATCTTTGGGGTGAGTCAAAATTTAGGGATGTTAACTGATTTAGAGTATTTTCTCGATGAATATTATTGAAATTAACATTGTGTATGTTGGACATAACTTGTCATTGATTAATGACTTGTTTTGTTTAATGTTTCGTTTCCATGGATTATTGTAACCATAAATACACTGACATCAAGAATATATGATTTAGATTAGAACCCTAAGTTAATTTAAGGCTTGTATTAAATCCTTAATACTTAGCAATTCCAATCAACGTCATCTTGTGAAGTGGGTGTTAATTTAATGAAATATATAGAAAAGTTAAAGGATATCGCATGCTTAACTCCCTATTAATGAAATCAACCCAATCATTATAAAATTGTTAAATCAAACACCAACCATAAATCACTTCATTTATGCTTGTAAAACAAACCCCCCAATCCAAATACAATCAATTAAAAACAATCAACTATTAAAAAGTATCATCGCCAAGGATTCGACCCGTGTGCTGCTATACACATTAGTAGAGCACCAGAACCATCAACGGTCTATAGGTGACAATCGGTCATGCTTCAAATGGAGCCATTGTAGGGGATGGTTCATTAAGTAGTCATTTGTTTTTGGTTATTTAAAAAATATAAAAAAAATAAAAAATTCGAAAAAAATGAAAAAAAAATACAAAGAAAAAACCCATCTTCCCATAAAAATCATAAACATAAAAAACACAGAAAATAACCCATCTTTTCTTTATTTAAAAATATATCTGAATTCCCCATAGCCTCCCAAAGAATCCCTAGGATCTGTTTGATCTAGAAATTGAGATAACTCCTCTCCATATTAAGATAAACATTAGGGATAATCAAATCATTCAAGAACCATTCCTTATAAAACCATTTGATTTAGATATGGATAATCCTAAGGAAAAAACCCTTACATAACTTTCTTCCCCTTATATTAATTACCAACCCCTTGGTATTTAATATCCAATCATTATGGATGAATTTGAACTCAAATTAGGTTTGATTCATCTTCTTCCTCAATTCTACAGGCTAGCTGGTGAGGATCCACATCTTCATCTTAAAGAGTTCCAAGTGGTGTTCTCTACCATGAAGCCTCAAGGGGTTTCTGAAGAACAAATAAAACTCCAATAATTCCATTTATACCTAGATGACACTGATAAGTCATGGATTTACTACCTCCCTCTTGGTTCCATAAACACATGGAATGACATAAAGAAACTTTTCTTAGAAAAATTATCTCATGATTCTCATATTGCTTCTATCCAAAATGAAATAAGTGGTATCTGAAAATTATTAAATGAGTAACTCCATAAATTCTGGGAGAGATTCAAAAAGCTTCTGGAAACCTTCCCACACCACCAAATCCGTAAATAACACTTGATCTAATACTTCTATGATGGGTTATTGGATACAGAGAGAAGTCTTGTTGATGCCGCAAGTGGAGGTGATCTTGTTGATAAAACATATGCAGTTGTAAGAGATCTCATAAGAAATATGGCTGAAAACACAAAACAGTTCCATACTCAAGAACATGCTCAAGTCAAACAGTCCCAAGATAGTAAACCTATTGATACAGACAAGATGACAAAGTGGATAAGTGAACTTACATGTCTTATGTGACAACTAGTTGTGGCTTCCAAATCCCCAAACTCATATTCTCAACAATATATGTTTCCTGGACCTATCAAGAATTGTGGAATCTATAGCTCCCCATCTCATACAAATGACACATGTCCAAAAATTCAATAGGATCCATCTGATTCATCTAGACCAATGGAGCTCAATGAGGCATATGCTTAGAGGAACACCAACCCTCAACAATCAGGCCAGTTTATTAGAAACTTCAACCAACCCCACTCTGATCCCTTATATTATACCTTTAACCAAGGCTTGAGGTATGGTAAACCCATTTCTCATCTCCCTTAATTCACCTCCTCAAAACCCAATCCAATTCAAATATGGGCAAGGTGTTGGTCACTTCCAACAACCATACCCTTTTGTTCCTCAACATCAAAGGATCAATACTCCTCTTGCTCCTCCTATATTCCACTACCCTAATGAGCCTTCCTAATTCCCAAACCAATACAATCGATTTCCCAAGAACCAAAATCAAGGTAATCCTGATTCGGGACAAGCATGTTCTTCTAAGAAAACATGGGAAGGTGCAGTGGAAGATCTTTCCTCCTTCACCCATTCCAGCTTAGAAAATATTGAAACCCAAATTGGTCAACTTGCATCTCACCTGATCTAGCAACAAAAATCAAATTCTTCTCAACTCCCAGCTCAACCATTACCCAACCCCAAGGGAAATGTAAGTTCAATTTCACTTAGATCGGGAAATCATATTGATATGCCTCATGATGAGTCCCCCAACTCCCCTTTAAATGTTGACCTAGAAAATGAAAAGAAAAAGTAATTAAAAAGATAACCTAAATCTATTCTCTCACCTTCTTACATTCCAATTAGGAACCCAATTCATTTTCCTCAATCCATTTCAATGCCAAGGAATTCATTTTATCCCGATCTTGAAATGCTTGACATGTTTAGACGTTTTGAAGACAACATTACCCTATTAGATTCCCCAAAACAAATCCCTAAGTATGCCAATATTCTTAAGGAATTTTTCACCCATAAGAGCCAACTTAGGAATTTCAAAAATGTTTCCACCCATCAGTCCATTCCCATAAAGTGCAAATATCTATTGACCGTTACAGTTCCATGCCCAATTGGAAGTTCCAACTTTGATGATAAACTCATAGACCTAGGAGCCTCAATTAATGTAATTCCCAAATCCATCTTCCCCAACCTTGTTCTTGGTCCCTTACATCCGTTGGGTTTTGTCATTAAATTGTCCAATAGAATCACTACTAGTCCTGAGGGTATAATCAATGATATCCATGTTCATGTGAATGATCTTATATTCCCTACTGATTTCTATGTCCTTGACATGGAAGGTGAGGAAAACTCTTCTCGATCTCCCTTAATTCTAGAAAGAACATTCCTAATGGTAGTGTGAACCAAGATTGATGTCCATTCAGGCATCTTATCAAAGGAATTTGGTGACCAACTGGTCATGTTCAATAGTTTCCAAGCCATGTGATACCCATTTGAGGATCACTCTGGATTCTTAATCCATGCGTTTGAGGACACTTCTGAGAGTAAATTTAACCCCATTACATCATGTTCATCATGTTCTAACGTGATCGGATCTTTTTAATTCTGCAACATGATTAAACAAGTTATAAATGGTGAAGTTGATGTGGACCTGTCATTCATAGACTCTATCAATCTATAAGATCTTGAAAACTCTCTTGAATCTCAAGTCAACTCTGATCTCTACTGCTCCACCTTGGACCGTATTAAGGAAAATGGTTCAAAACAAACTGAAATTCATTCCAACATTCATGAGTTTTAGAGCACACAAATGAAAGAATAGACTGATATGGAACCTCTTCCTAAACACATGAAATATGCATTCTTTTTCCATGATCACTCTTATCATGTAATTATCTATGCTTCAATTAATGAAACTAAGGAGTCCAAACTTGTTCAGGTGTTAGAGGAAAAAAATGGACTTAGGTTGGAACCTAAATGACATACCAAGAATCAACCCATCCCTTTGCATGTATCACATCTATCTTGGGGAATCATCCAAAAAAATTAGACAACCACAAAGAAGTCTCAATCCATTCGTACATGAGGTAGTTAGGGAAGACATCACCAAGATTCTTCAAGCTGGTATTATCAACCCAATTTATTATAGATAATGGGTTTGTCCAATTCAAGTTGTACCTATGAACCGTGGGATAACTATTTTCACAAATGAATATGGGGAGGTAGTCACAACTCAAGTGAAGAATAAATGGCGTGTGCGCATCTACTATAAGAAATTGAATGTTGAAACAAGAAAATATCACTACCCTCTTCCATTCCATGATAAAATGATGGAACACTTAGCTGGAAAGTCACATTATAGCTTTCTTGATGGATACACCGACTGATTCCAAATCCCAATCGCACCTCAGGATAAAGAAAAAGACTACTTTCACTTACCCCTTTGGAACATATGCATATAGGATAATGTCTTTTGGACTTTTCAATGCTCCTGTAACATTACCGAGGTGTATGATGAGTATCTTTTCTAAATTCATTGAACACTGTGTAGAATTCTTCATGTATGACTTTACCATTTATGTTGAGTCATTTGAATCTTACTTGAATTCACACTCTCTAGTCCTTCAAAAGTGTGTCAAGTGTAACCTTGTGTTAAATTTTGAATAATGTCACTTCATGGTTGCAAATGGGATTTTTCTAAGGAATATAGTTTCAAAAGAGGGTATTGAAGTTGATCATGCCAAAATTAAAGTAATCTGATCACTTCCTAAACCCACCTTTGTTCGAGACATCTATTCATTCCTTGGTCATGATGGTTTTTATTAGAGATTCATACATAACGTCAGTAGGATTTTCCTCCCACTCACTCGGTTTCACCAAAATGATGTCACTTTCCATTTCAATGTGGTTTTCAAGAGAGCCTTAATTGATCTCAAAAATGCTATTACATCTACCCAGATAATTCAACCCCAAAATAGGTATTTACCCATTGAGTTGATGTGTGATAAAATTGATAGATCCTTTGGGGATTTTCTTGGTCAAAGAAGAAAAAAAAATTTCTCATGTAATCTATTATTGCTCAAAAATTTTGTAGAAAACTCAATCTCACAACACTGTGACTGAAAAGAAACTTTTAGCAGTGGTTTTTTCCTTAGATAAATTCTACCCCTATCTCTTAGGTTCCAAAATCATTATCTTCACAGACCATTATGCTATAAAGATCTTACTGAATAAAAGTGATTCAAATCCTAGTTTAATAAGATAAATCATAATGCTCCAATATTTTGACCTTGAAATCAAATATAGGCTAGGAAAGGAAAACCCTATAGCTGATCACTTGAGTAGAATTTCTAATTAATCTCATTCAGAAACCATTGACCCTGAATTCCCCACTGATCACCTTTTATCTCTCACTCCAAAGTCACTATGGTATACCCCAATTGTAAATTACTTGGTTTCTGGTGTTTGTTCTAAAAAAAGTTTTAAAAGAAAAAAAATTAAGTTTAAAAGTGATTGAAAATACTATTTGTCAAAGGAAAATAAACTATGGAAAACTGGGACTGACATGGTAATTAAGAGATGTGTTTATGAAGATGAACATTCCTCCATATTATAATTCTATCACTCACTTCCTAGAGGTGGCCACTTTGGACAACAAAGGACCTCCCAAAAGGTCCTATACTCTGGATTCTTCTGGTATTCACTCTTCAAGGACTCACATGAGTTAGGTCAATCATGTCCCACTTGCCAAAAGTTTCTCACAATTTCCAAAAGAAATAAAATTCCCCCAAAGACCTTAATATACTGTGAGACCTTCAGTGTTTGGGGAATTGATTTCATGGGACCATTTCCCCCTTCCAATGGATTATCATACATTCTTATTGTGGTAGATTATGGTTATAGGTGGGTTGAGGCCAAATCCACCAGAAATTATGATTCACATACAGTTAGTGATTTCCTAAAAACCTACATCTTCCAAAGATTTGAAACTCATAGTGCCTTGATCAGTGACTTAGGAACCCATTTTTGTAATAGAACCATGAAATATATTTTGAAAAATAATGTTTTTGTACATAAATATTCAACAACATATCATCTCCAAAAAATTTCATGGATGAAATTTCTAATAGAGAAGTGAAAAGAGTGCTCGAGATAATTGTTAAGACCACCAAAAAAGACTGCCCTGAGAGACTTAGTGAAGAACTTTGGGCTTATCGAACTGCCTTTAAAAAACCCATTGGGATGTCTTCTTTTAATCTAGTTTTTGGTAAACCATTTCATTTGCTAGTTGAAATCCAACATAAGTCATTTTGTGTTATGAAAATTTGTAATTTAAATTGTGAAAAATATGGTGAAAAAATATTGTTGTAGTTGACTGAATTGGAGGAGCTTCAACTTGATTCTTATAAGAATTCCAATATGTACAATGAAAAGGCTAAGGTAATACATAACAAACACATCCCGATAAAGGTATTCCATAAAGGCGAAAAGGTATTGCTTTTCAACTCTCGATTTCATCTTCACCCATGTAAGCTTAATTCTCATTGGGAAGGCACTTTTATTGTTTCTCATGTTTACCCATTTTGTGCAGTGAAAGTCTAAGAATCTTCTTCCAAAATGACATTCACAGTTAAAAGAAATCAGTTAAAGCATCACCATGAGGGAAAACACATCCCAAGAACCACCTCAACTTCCATCAGATCCACAAATTCCACCGACCCACCACCAGATGGAGATGGAGACCCACCAAATCCAAACTAGGGGGTACCTCTTTCTCTTTAACTCACTCTTTCTCTCTTCTTACTCCCTCTCTCTCTCACCCTTTTTCTTATTCTTCCTATCTTTTTCATTTTTTCTACTTTCATCATAAAACCCTTTTTCTATTTATCTTATGTGTGTGTGTGCATTTAAAAAAACACTAAAAAAGCTAAAAAAATGCAAAAAAATGAAGAAAATGTGTCATACTTACTCACCATCTAGTTTTGAAATTTTGTCAAACCATTTTGCTAATTCAAAAGACATGTTTTCATCTCAAAACTTTTGTATTTTCTTTATGAATCTGGATAAATATTCTTATGTGAAAACCAAAAAAATTATTTCCTTGTTTTAGATTTGGAAAATGATTTTCCCCAACTGCGGGGAACAACATTATTGTTCATGACAATATCACCTGTGTAAATCTTTTCAACATGTGTGTTTTCACCCCCGATTATGAGTCTTCAGTTTATGGACCTTCGATCTGAATTTCCTACTTTGGTGTTCATTAATATGATAGAGGAATTTTATGAACTTCACGAGAATCACAGTAACCAAATGGCCTCCCATTAAACTTACATTAATCATTATTTTTAAATCCCCTATGATCCTATGAAACACTTTTATTTGATAGCCACATTACAAGCCCAATACTTTATCCCACCCAACATATAAATTGATTTACATTGCATTATTTATTGAAATTTAAGTGTGGTGTAATGGATTTCATTTTTGGATCCCCTTTTATTTATTTTCAACATGTTATCATATGCTTGAGGGTAAGAATCCATTTTATTATCAGTTATAGGTTTTATTTCAGTGAGTTTTGGGGAATGGAATTTCATTTATGTAATTTTCTAAATGTTATTGACATGTGTTGAAAAAAACAAAAAAAAACAAAAAAAGGATTGTGTCTTGGGAAAGTCAAAAACCACTCTTCATAAAAATTTTATTTTGTTATAACCATTACAATTAGTGTCATGAGGAGATCAATAATGGGTTGAGAGATGAGTGTAATATTTGTTTCAAGTTAAAATTTCAAAAAAATGCCAAAATGAAAGCAAAAAAAAGAACACTTATGTCATTGGGAGAAGTTTTGTGTTTTGTAAATATGTCATATTCTCATTCCCTTCAATTTTTTCTTCCTTCGTGTCTTCGTTCACACAACCATGCCCTTGTAAATATGTGTTTCCATTTCCTTTCATATTTTATTTCCCAAAATTTGTGAATTTTTTACCCATGATGGTGTTTTACCCATCTTCTCCTCTCTCTTGGACATTAAATTCCTAATGTCCCATAGCCATTGAAAACCCCCTTCAAAATACCTATTGATTATTACACACTTTTGGATAGAGAATGGAAGCTAATATCTCTTTCAAACTCTAAGATTTTCACTTTTGGTTGGTGAATGGGTGAACCTGTAGAAATAAATTTTTATAATCTTGAGAGGAGTGAGTTTTGAGTACCAACATTTTCCATTTCTAAATTTGAGTATGAAAAATGAATTTTTTTTGGAATTTTAATTCTACAACAATTTTTGGTGGAATTCAATATGGATGAGTGAAATGGTCTAAAGCTCCCCTGATTGGGGAAAACAAAATTTTAATATTTTTTGGCGAGTGAGAATGATTTAGTTATGTTTTCTATTTCAAATGATGACATGAATAAGAATAAGTGTGGGGGATTTGATGTTATTCAATTTTTCATAACTATTTTTATACCCCCTTTATTAAATTTCTTGTAAAAGTGCATAATTGGTGTGAGATACTCAAGTTTTAATACTGAATATATCTTTTGATCATTATTTGACTTAGTGAAATTATGTTAGTTTACTATTATAATTATAAATCTCACTATACTTATAGAAATTCCATGTTTATTATTTTTTAGGATTCCTTACTCCATTTACAACATATCATTATAAGTAATCATTGTCCAATTCTGTCATTTGAAGGGTTGCATGGACGACACTAGAAGACCCCCAAAATCTGTGAAGAAAATGGAAGATCCATGAAGATTGAATTATTGGGATCAATCTAGATGTCCAAAAAAATTTATTCTCCCCCAACATTTGGAGGACAATACCATTAATATTTGGTAAAAATTTTAAGGCCCAACTTTACTAAAAAGGGTACCAAATGATTCAATGAAATTTAGATCACCATTCTGTTTGGGAATTCAAATCATCACACAAATATTGTAATTTCTCCTAATAGAAAAATCCATTTGAGATGATATTTTTCAGTGTAAAATATAAGATATATTCAACCAACCTTTTTGAAGAATGTGTTCATATTTGAGGGAATCTCACTATTCAGAAACCCATTCACATTTTCCCTCAAAAAAGTCCAGAATGAAATGGAAATATTAAAAAATTTTAATCAAACCACCATAACTTTGGCTCCTTAAGTCCAATGGCCTCCGACGTTGCCGATTACACATCACACATATATATCTACAACTTGTAAGAAGAAGATATTTCAAGATTCTTCTATCTAGATGGTCCAATATTGGAGCCAAGTGGAGGGGTAGATTTGGAATGCAAACAGTCCACCTCCTTGGGATATAAATACATCCCCCTATTCTCCTTGCAAGGGGTTGGAATTTCAGAAGAGAGGAGAATAAATTGGAACGACAAAAGCATTTAAAAAGTCTTGAGAGGACCTTACATACTCAAGTTTTCACTAGAGTCACTCTTCGTCCTCTCTTTGTTTTCATGTTCTTTTCCGTTCTTCTTATTTTTAATTGTGTAAGTTTGTTTTCATTTAAATTAAATTGCAATACATGTTTCTTCTTCATAATATATAATTCTCATCCAACTTATATTAAATAATATTAATGGTCTTAAAATAGTTTAAATACAGTTGAATCCCCTTCCCTTCTTTTACTTTCTCAATCAATTGAAAGTCCGTATTTAAATCTCATCACTATTCATGTGTGTGTTTTTGACGTACAACTCTTTTCTTATCCCTTTCTTTTCCTTATTTTTATAAATCATCATCATAATGATAATAAACTATATTACTAATCATCTCAATGGATGAGTAAATCTCTAATTGGGTAGAGTCAAAATTTAGATATGTTAAGTGATTGAGAGTATTTTCTCGAAGAATATGTTTCAAATTAGCTTTGTGTATGTTGGACATAACATGTCATGGATTAATGACCTGTTTTGTTTAATGTGTTGTTTATATGGATTATTGGAACCATAAATACACTAAAATCAACAAGATATTATTGAAAATTGAACCCTATGTTAAGTTAAGTATTAGATTAAAGCCTTAACACTTAGGAATTCCAATCAACATCTGCATGTGAAGCGAGTGTTAATTTAATACAATATAAAACAAAGATCAAGGATATCACAAGCTTAAATCCCTAATAATGAACTCACCCCAATATTTATCAAATTTTTAAATCTAACACCAACCATTAATCACGTCATTTAATCTCTGTAAACAAACCCCCCATCAAAATACAAACAATTAAAACCAACCGACTATTAAAAAGTATCATCATTGAAGATTCGACCCGAGTGCTGCTATACACATTAGCAGAGCACAAGAACCTTTAGTGGTCTATAGGAGACAATCACCCATGCTTCAACCATTTTCCACAAATCGGAACCCCTTTTGATAAATTCCAAACAAAAATTAAAGATAATCAGATCTTGAAAAACCCCAACTCACCGCAAAATCCATAGCATCGAGACATCGCTCGCCATCCAAATAAGTCACTAATGAAGGGAACCCAAGCTGCATCCAAAAGGTGAAACCCTCACCATAACTTCCTCTTGAATCTTAAACTTGTTTCCATTGATGATTCCAGAAGGAAAGAACCGAAAACCGACTCACCGTCTCCAGAAGATTAGCCACCGCCGAAGCCAATGCAATGTCGCCAAGCCAAGCAGCACTGAGATTAACCACCCTTGACCATAAAATTAAAGCTATGCCGCCAAGACCGTTGAAGCCAGCACATCGATGAGACTCCATCCAGATTTCCATATATCCCCTACCACTTGACCTATGGCTCTATTTTCCTAGAGCAGCAATCACACTGAAATTTGAATCCACAGGGCTGACGAGGATGGGAAAAACCCTATAAGAGCCACAGAGTTCTCAGCTAAAGCCAAGATCCCCCTCCACAAAATATTTTACAAAAAAATTTCAATATCTTCCATAAATAATCTTCATATATGATACCCTTCTAGAAATATCATACATATTACTCTTCTTTATTACTTGGGGAATGAGAAAATAAGAAAGGGTGAGTTATGATGCTTAGTAAGTGGTAAGCATAAGAGATATAAATATTAGACCATAAGTGAGTATAATATGAACTTTTGGGTATGGAGCATAATCATGGTAGTTGAAAAAATCATAATAAAATAATACTTAATAAAACATGGAAAATAAATCATAAATCATGGCTTAAGGATTTTGACCTAACATCTAAAATGAGGCATAATAATTTCGAATTGTGAGACAATTATCATAAGACATGGAAACATAATATAGGAATGTGGCATAACATAGAAATATGTGGTAAACATAAGAATAGAATAACATTTCTTATGTCAAGTCTCACTGCCAAGACCAACATTACAAGATGGATATAGTCTCGTAACATACTGATTGGGTTCACTCTTCATTCCCTTAGACTTAGTTGAGTGGGTTAATTCCCCAATCACATAAATTTCATCTCATGATATATAAATATTTACCCAATGTAATGGATGTCTATAAAATTCTAGTACCACAATCACATAATCAAAAACCATACTTATGTGTGCTATATGATTATAAAATCATTCATAAAACCATTATATCATAATTAACCCATGAGAATGAAATTAGTTTCATAAGAATCATTATAAGGAACAAAAATGAATCATCCATAGGATGAATGTGGATGAATCTATTGAAACAAATGCCTAGTGAAACATAAGAAATATTAAAGGATATTGACATAGATGAATACACATTAGAAGAATGTTAGAAAAAATATTTATAAAATAAGAATAAATATCATTTAAATTTTTATTATACATTTTTTATAAGGAAATAATTTATAAATAAATGGTTCTAGAAAAAAAATTTAAAGTAAATTAAGTTACTATGAATAACCCTAAAATCTTGGAAATGATATTTTTAATGAAAATAGAAAAAATAGTGGGAGAAATAACAGTGCAAATAAAATTAAAAAATATTCCTTTATAAAATTTTTAAAGTTATTTCAAATTCAATATAAAGTGACTATAATAAATAATAGAGGTAGTTAAAATGAAATTTATAAAAGAATATTAAAAACATGGACCTAGAGGAGAATGATTCCTGGCAGAAAATAAGAAATAAGGTTGGCTCAACTTACAAGAATCCTTTGGGTTGAATTATGAATCAATGGTATGTAAAATGGTAAGGAGACATGAAAACACAGAAAAAAAATAGAAGAAGAAAATATTTGGGTATTTGAATATAAATAAAATAAAATTTATCACAACATAAATTCATACATAAATAATCTCATTTTCAAAGAGAGATTGGAAAAGAAACCCTTCCCTTAACTCTTGAATTGTATGAATCCCCTATAACCATATAAAAAAAGACATATATATTAAAAAATTATTTAAAAACCTTATTCAAATCTATTAAAATTAATAATCTTATGTTATAACAATTTATTAAACAAACATTAGTTTTGTATTGTTTATTTTTATCACATAATATTGGTAAATTTTATTGTTTTGTAAAAGTTTCATAATGATTTGATGGATGATTTAGTTCCAGATAACGCACCCCACACACCCCTTATTTTCAAAATTTTCAATGGTTTCTACCATTTCTCAATCCTCCGTGATGGAAGGGGATCCTCCTTCAATGGCTATTGCCCCTCCCTCACACTCCGTAATCCAACCACCCGAGGTCCCACAAGTTCCTCCTATTGGGTCACTCCTCTGTCAGGTCTCTAGGGGTGTGATCATCGACCCATCACTGAAGTATGTCCTATTTTGGTGGTTTTCTTCTCCATATGTATCCCTTCATCCCATTCATGAGATCCCCCTGGATCAGATTTGTTTGGACTCAGTGGATGGGTCCCTCATGATCACTTTCCCAGAAGTGGAATTCGCGGTGAGTTCAAATTTCCATTAATGGACTTTAGTGATGTGGTTAGGTAAATAATGCCCTTCTATTCCATTATTATAGATTCTGATAACTTCCTGGGGAATGAAATATCTAGTGAGGGTCTCTATTCAAAACTTTAATACCTTATATGTGGTGCTCTCCTTTAAGGTTGACTTCATGCAATCTTAGTCCCAAAGCTATAGGTCATGTGAAAATTGTGGGGTTAACCTTTTTAGGTAGTCATTAGGGGTTCACTCTAGCCAGAACTCTACTTAGTATGGATCCACCTTCTAGTTCTCCCTCTCCCCTACCACAATACATCTTTCCTTTGCATTATTGGTGATGAATTTGGTTCTTTCCTCTTTGTAGAAGACGACACTCTTATGTTGTAAAATGCCTCGATGTCTTACATCTTTGTTGAAGTAGATCTCTCCAACCCTCTTCTAATGTGAATCCTCCTCCATGTAAGAGACTCCTTCTCCCAGTGGTATAAGATCTTACCATTCTCTCTGTCTCATTTCTACTTGGGTTTCAAGCTTCAAGTAAACGTGTCCTTAGTCTTCAAAAAGAATAGTTTCATCTCCCTAGTCCCTCTCCATACTACTAGTTTTATCCCCAAACCTCCTTCCCTAACCCTAAGGGATGTTTCACATTTCATCCGGACCACTCCTTTTCGATCAACACTCTTAGGGTAAACTTTCCCATCCCTAGCCTACTTTCCCTATCAAAGGTCTTCTCCTCCCACCACTACTATAAATTTATGTTTGTGACCTCTTGAAGCGGGCTACCTCCATAGGCGGCTGCTAATACGAAAGTAAAATTCCAACGATAATTTTCCCGCGCACGAACCTTCTTATCTTTCCCGATTTAGCCGCAATTCCAATGTGACACCGTCGATGCCACACATCGCTGATCTTGATGTCATACCTCACCTCCTAACCGCACACCCTTATCCTCCTTCCACATCCCCAAAATTCCTAACCCCTCGCCCTGGACTTCCAATGACATCAACCCCATCACACGAACACCACAACATCCTCCTGCCATTGTCTGTCTTACATGGACGGTAGGGGAAAGGTCTCACGTCCCTTACCCCACATATGATGAGATGAGGACCCAGACGAGGGCCTACATGGTGCTGGGTAGATGTGCGACATCAGAGACCACCAATGGAAGTTGGTAAAAGGATTTACCAATGAAGCTAATGCGACCACAAAAAGTAGTCAATGGGCTATTTCTAAATCCATTTAGTGGCCAATTTTGGTGGTCACTAAAAGTCCTAATTCTAGTAGTGCACCTCAAGTCCCCTTCCCCGCTCACTAATAACTTGGTATGCCTAAAGATTGAGGTCTATAGGTCTCTATCATCCCCCTCTGTAGGTTTATCCTTTAACAGCTTCAAGTTCCCCAAATGATGTGGCATGGAGATTGTGAAAGTCCCAATCCCCCCCCCCCAATCCCCTTGGTGAATGACTATGAAATATGAAGATCATCTCCCCTTATAACATTCCACAATCTGAAACTCTCTCATCTAGTCAAAAAAGGTTGGTTGCGAGACCTCAAGCAGGCCTCCCAATACACTAGAGGCTACTAAATAGTAGCAGATGTGTGAAATGAATATTTTGGAGACTATACCCCTTGACCTAAAGTGTCATAGAAGTAGAAATAAGTCGTATAAACTGATGAAATCAGAGTATAAATATAGTGGAATCAAATATTAAAATCCAAATAAATAATCTAATAAATAATAATAGTAATAACACAATGACATTCTGGAATGTAACTAAATGTCATTCTAGAAACAATAAAATTAAAAGACTAGAAGACTCAAAATTCCTTAGTCCTAAATCCCAAGTCAATCCCGCCTCTAAACTCCATCCCATCCAACAAGAAAACGATGAACGACATGTTCATTTTCCCTTGTCCAAACCTTCATCCACTTAATCTTCTCGGGTACCAAACAACGTCCCTAATAGGGTGTTAATATAACTCAGTAGGTCGACATCACTGTGTCTAAACAAAATATTGTTATCAGAAGCGTATACAATAAAGTGATAAAAAATGTATTAACTAATTCAATAATTAATAAAATAAAACCACAACCTACTTCGTCTTTAGTCCAAAATATCTCAAAGAATGTATCACAACTATGCCAACCACAACTATATAATCATTTTAAATATCACCTGCTTCGACGTCATACTATAATATCTCTGATCATGTATCATGACCATGACAACAACAAACATATAACCATTTTATAAACACAAAAATCCAGGTCGAATCCCAATAATAATTACATCATCTAGGTCAAATCCCTATAAGCATTACAACATGGGACTAGTTTGGTCCCGCTCACTATAACCATTACAATATAGGACTCGGCCAAGCCCGCTCAAGATATACATTATAGCATATAAGTGTTAATGTTCCAAGGCCATGCCCGATATATAATCATTTCAATAAGAAAAACAAGTCATGTCTAAAAAATATGGATATCACAATATCACATCATATGCTTCAATGGTTAATTATGCAAATTACCATTTGTCTTTTAATTACCACTTTCATTTATATCACAAAGGATCAATAGTTGAAACAATAAGTATTTAGCCACAACATAGAGAGTCTATATCAAGCAATTATCTAAGGTCTTATGTCATGCTAAACATACTTTAAGTCATTATCCAATTAAATTATATTCAAGGTTAGCTCAATTAATGGGTATCCATAAGCCATGTCAATAACCAACTGAATCCAATGGTCTCCAAGGAATAATCTTGTTAATTGTTTAATTAATTCAAGCACATGTTACATAGGTGCAATCACAATATTGTGTATACTTGGAAAATATCAAACCATAGGGTTAAGATTTATACCCATACCATTAACTAAAAATCCAACAATGCTTACAATGGAAAAAACTCACAAGGAAGAAGGTGTGGATGATCACAATGAGGATCTGAGATCAAAATTGGTCAAGATCAAAACCAACAATGCCCATGGTCACTAGATAACACTCAAATAGTTGGAGAAACAAGGGAGAGGGAAAAAACCTAACCAAAGGGACTTACTAGGGATGAACAGTGTTATCAAGACATCTGAAAGGGAGGTTGGAACTCTAAAATCACATGGATGGTTTCTCTAGGTCGATAGGAGATGAGTTATAGTGAGATGAGTGAGAAAATCAACCACACAACATAATTTAAAATAACCGGTCGGGGAATAAAACGGTGTGTAATTAAATTACACATTGTGTAATTCCTTTAAATTGAATAGGATGAAAAACCCATAACCATGGATTATATTATTAAAAACACCTAAACATTACATGACAAGTAATCCATTGAAATGACGTTTAATTGTTCTGCATAAGTTTTTTCAACCCATTTTCCTTATAAACAAACCAAACCCCCTTTAAAGACTTTCAACTTACCATTAACCCTTGGTGATACTTTACCCATTTATAACTAGACTCCATTAATTCAAAGAGACATACATCTGTAGACTTTTAGTCATTTTCTCTGAAAAACGATCTCCACATAAATCATGTATGGGTTTCTCAAGTTTCCCCACAACTAAAGAATGCGTTTATTCAAATGATAGGTATCTATAATGAAACACAACCATCAAGGATTAAATATAGGGTAAAACTCACCCAAAAAAATGTTAACAAAATTCTCAAAGAGAGACGTGCTTGTAAAAAGACCGAATCTTTCAACCTCCCCAGCATATAAAAAAACCTCCCTAATCTGCTATAATAATCATTGTGAGGTCCCATTGAAAAATTCTATCCATGATGTTCCCATTTAAGACTACCTATCCTAGGTTTCTCCATGAACTCTCCAATGATTCCACTTTAATCGAACCAATAGTGCAATCCTACCTTGAAGATATTTCTCACTACGATCGAAAACCCGTATCAGATGCTCCTCAAAGGTCACATCTGTATAATGCTCGATGCCTACTATTTCTATCACATGGTGTTGGTTTGATTAGGACACACAATAGGGGGAGGGGTTAATTGAGTTCCAATAAAAATTTCTTTCAAAAATATTTATATAAAAGTCCCCAAATTTTGAAATACAAAACATACCAGTTAACCAATGTAGCATATTTATAAAAGATTTGGTTATTTGAAGGATTTATCAAAGAGTGATTAGTTATCAGTTAAAATAATATGATTTATTATTCTATATTTTTAAATCAATCTACTGAATAAAATTTTAATATAAAAACCATCTAACATTAAGTATGAAAAAAGTGAGGTTTTATGATGTAAATAAACACACAAAGATAAAACTAAAATTGAAAGAACACAATAGAATTTAAACAAGGGGTTCAGTCTCAAGTTTAGACCTAATCCTATCCACTTGGTGATCAAATTCCACCAATTAGTTTATATAAATAAACTTTTATACACACCCTATATCGAGGTAAACAACAATATACAATTACCCAGGTCAACTAGACCTCTTCTACACTTTTCTTGGGAATGAAAAAACAAATCAGGCCATGTAGGGACCTCTTTCACTATTATATTTGGAAGTGTAATGTGTAAAAGGATAGTTTGTAAAGATATCTATGTATCTTCTAGTTTTGCAGACGATTCAATGTGTGTTCATAAAATAGAGAGATACACACTGCTTGTAATGTAAAAATAGTACACAAGTAGAGAAAAAATAGAGAGAACAGAGTTAAAAGGCTCTATGTGTTTGGAAATGTAACTTGTGACTCTTGGAAGATGTCTATAAATGCATCTTGAGTCAACTTATAAAAATAGAGAGCAAAATAGAGTTTCGTAAGATCTTTTGTCTTTTTTTTTTGAGTGAGGTATTGATGTTATCGATGAGTTCTTCTCCATTCTTGGTTTTCTACTACAGAACGTTATTTGGTTAGATTTATCAACTGTTCATCCAAAACTAGTAGTTATCTAATTTTTCTTAGGCGCACGACTTCTCCACAAACTACATAGATATCTTTCATTTTGATCGGGTATTTTCTTTATACACTACAGTAGATAATAAGAATGATGTCGATCACATCTAGGTTACTCGTACCTCATACTACAGTCTAACACCAATTTAAAAGTTGTCTACAAATGAAAAAAAAATTACAATAATTAGTGGTACAGTATTTTATAAATATGACCGTTAGAAGTAAATTTAAATTTAAATGACAAATTAAGAAGTGACGGTGTCTCTGAATGGTGACTTGGAATGGTGACATAGGATCTGTGTCTTAGAACATTGTCAAGAGAATGATGTCTTATACTTCATGCATTTTACCATCAGTAGCAGTGACTAGAGTAGTGGTGACTCGGGAACAATGACTCGCTCTGACAGTAGGTCCCCTTGACAATGAATCATGTTATGGGTAGCTCATACTATGTAAAAATTCTGTATATTGGTAAGTCACTCTGTTAGTACCTTGATGTGATGGTGACTCATCCTTTGCGAAAATTCTGAGTTGATCTATCAGTAGGTTGACTTGATGGTGACTCATACTTACCAGTAACTCATAATTATAGTGAGTCTGTCAGTATCTTGATATAATGATGTTTCATCCTTAGCGAGAATTATGAGAGGCTATAAGCAGGATGATGAAATAATGTCTCATCCTTTTTCATAATTCAGCATCTGTGCTAATGGTGATACATATTAACGATAGGACTATATCAATGATAGCTCATACTTATCCAATTTTCTTCCAATAGTGGTATGTCCAACTGTGAGTCCACATTAACAGTGACTCAATCTGAACGGTGATAGTGAGTACACTTTAATGGTTACTTATAATTATTCATATTTTTTCCAACTCGTCTTATGATTTAAAATGATAACAAAATAGATTAACATTAAATATACACATAAGTAAACATGAGTAAACATAATTTAACTTGATGTAACTATAATTTAACTTGATTAAACTATAATTTAACTTGATGAAACATGATTTGTGAGCATTAAAACTAGAGGAGTCCAACAATCTACCCCTTTGTTATGACAAAAAATCATGGCATTAACAATCCATTCATAATGATCAAAGTACAGAGTACAAAAGATAATTGTTCAGAATATCATATAGATTATGAGAGATTAAATTAAATACCACACTTAATATTATTCTTAGGTTAAACACCATCTCATTATACAATTAAATTCCATAATTATTCTCCCCCTTTTGGAATTATCAAAAATAATAACAAAGAACAAGAGATAAATAACATAAAATGGAGAAAAAGAGACAATATATTTCATAATAAAGGATAATACAATAGATGAGAAAAAAGTTCAAAAGACATCCCTATCAAAGAAAAATCCAAAATAAATTATTCTCTAAAGAAGGATCCATGATTGTTTTCCCTTTATCAAAACAAGAAGATGGAGGAACATTAGGTGCTCAATGAGAAGAGGTATAGAGCTGATGAATGGGAACTCCAGAAGGTACGGTAGGGGTAAGACCTTGAGTAGAATAGGTAGGGGGTGTAAGATCTTGATAAATAATAGGACTCAGATGACTAAGATCATGAGCTAGAGTCATAGGGAACAATTTAAGGGTTATAGGAAGAGGAAAAAAAGGGGTTTCAGTGCCAACAACTCTAAAATTAGGATCAATTGTTTGATATGTAGAACTGGAAAGAAAATATTTACTCATAAGTCTAATGGGTAAGGCATTTGGAGCTGCAATAGTTAAACTCTGAACATGTAATTATGGATTAAAAAGGTTGATAAAATACATGAATATCTACAAAACTTTCTCCATATCCTTAGTAAAATCATCCTTATTGTCTATGAACATATGAAGTGAAATATTTATCTCCTTGAGTTGTCTCACTTGTTCTTTGAATTCTTGGGTGATAGGAGGTATCCTCAAATTCTCAAAAAATATTTGAAATGAATATCCAACTGATGGTTGGTATAAATCATTTTGATGTAGAAATATACTTTCTTGGTGATCTCTTATTGAGCACTGGTAGACACTTTCATGTAAAACCATACCATACCATATAAATGATCACTATTTTTTCTAATTTTTAATAGGATCTCCTTATCTAAACTACCCATAATAGTTTGTAATTATTCTCTTATCATTGATATGATCATATAAATGTCAGAAGTTTGAAAATGAGCAATAGAGGTTGAGGCACCTTTCAATTCCTCACTAATAATTGATCTTAAAATATCTAGTTCAAGAGTTGGAGGTTTTGGTGTATCATCATCAGAAGATGTATATTCTAGATTTTTTTCAAATTTTTCCAAGGATTCTATATACTCAAATGAAACCCCAATAACTAAAGGAAGTAGAGAAGCCAACTCATCACTTAATCTTTGATTTTACATCCTTACTTCCTGAATTTAAAAAAACATTTGAGGTATAATTTTTAAAATAATTTTTTCTGAAATCATGGTAGAATCAGTTTCACTGAGACATTCCATAGGTTCTGGTTGAGGTTGAAGGATTTCTTTAGCAAATAACTACAACCTATCTTTAAAAACATTGAGATCATTCTAATTTTCATAATCAGTAGGCACAAGTGCAATAGAAGGAGAAGGATTAGAATTAGGATCTATTTCAATATGAACTGTCTGATCATGATCCAAATCTTCAATTAGTGACCCCTTAGGATCAAATGCCTCATTATATGAATATGGTTAGTCTAAGATGAGAGTGACATATCCATGATATTTTTCCCATTCAGGTACAATATTATAATCATAAAAAGTAAAATTATCCACCGTAACTCTTTGAGATAGTTTCTCCCCCTCAATAGGTGATTACCTCTCGATAGGTTCTTTCTTTCTAGCATAAACGTATTCTTACACTTAAGTAACTGGTGATTCTTATTTAACTAAAACAAACATAGGATCCTTTGATATTCCAAAACTAGTTCCTTATCCACTAATTTTTTTAGAAAGATCTATATGTTCTATAATAGGACCTTGATCAATATCAGTATGATCATCTTCATCACTAGTTTCACCATCATTTTACCATTTTCTTCTTCTTCTTCATATGCATCACATTCTTCATCTTAATTTGACTCTTCTTATTCCTCTAATGCTTGAAATTCCTCATTCTCACTTTCTTCATCTTCTTAATTATCTTTTTCTTTTTATTCACTTCCACTTATACTAGCATATACAACATTCTCAGACTCTTTTATTTCCCCCTCATCATCATAATTTAAGATAGGTTCTCTTGTTGGAAGATATTTTTGAGGGCTATGATATCCATAAGTAATTAATTCTGGGATTCTTGCAATATCTAGGTCACTTCTATTATCAATATGAGATTGTTTTCATTTATCTGCCTCATCTTCATTCTCCTCCTCATCTAAATACTCCAAAAATTAATCTAGTCCTAGACCAGGGTCATCCATATCCATTGGTCTTGAAGGGTGTTTCACTGGATAAAATTATTCATAATGTTTCTCATTATCTTCCCCCATAATCTCTTCCAGGGATTCAATTTTATCATCATCCTTTTTCAAATATCCTTTGTGATGAAAAATCCTCCACAATATATCTAAGTTTATTTATCTTTACTCACCGCTCCGTTATCTTTTAGAATTGAATAAATCATCTTTGAATAAAATAGGGAGTTTGACTTAGAGTGAGGCTTTATCATATCACTCATATGAACTAACAAGTATCAGTAGATGTTGATCTTTAATCCTAATTTCATTAGATACACCAAATAAACATCTTGATATTTCAAGGAGGCAAAGTACCCTTTCTTTGGACAAAATTGATGCTGGATAAACATAAATAGTAACATGCATTCGCTATCCAGTTCTTTTAAAATAGGTCTTCTAGTGATTCCATCACTTATCTGCATAGTCAAGGCTATTTCAAAACTAAAAATATCAATTTTAGTAAGATAACCATCTTGATAGTCATAAAAAATACCATCATGATGTACATTCAAGCATTAAACCCAGTAATTAGAAAAAAAACAGTCCTCTTCCACATAAAACTCTTCTCCTCCCTCTAGAATAAAGTCTTCATATAAATAAAACTCATGAACTAACTTCAGATAAAGAGACTGACTTTTTTGTAGAACAATTCCATCCAACCTTGTTCTTGAAACACATTCAAAATGATAGAGTGACTTGACAAGATCCAATCTGCATGTGCATCCTTTTATGGAATGACTATTCTTCTGGAAAGAGCAGTGTTAACAGGTTTGGGTTTAGGATCACTCAATTCTCCCTTTTTATTCTTATAAGGATAATAATCATTTGTATATGTCTCAGATAAGCGCTTTATTTGATCCATTGTGAAGGGTTTGGTTCAAATGAATAAGTCAGTAGAGGTTTGGGAGAGAAAGGTTCAGTTTAGGGAGTAGAGTAACTGAGAAATGATTTGGATTGATTCGATATTTATCATTTAGGGATTTTAAAATATTAAATTGGAAATATGATATAAAATAAAAAGAAATAAATTAAATAGTGAATTTAAGTTTGTGCAATTAAAATGACTAAGTAAAGAATAATAAGTCACAACGGTGAGTCATAATGGTGAGTTTTCAACGGTGAGTCATAATGGTGAGTCATCAACAGTGATTCACAATGGTGAGTCATCAATGGTGATTCATCAATGGTGAGTCATCAATGATGTTTCCCAATGGTGAGTGATAATGGAGAGTCATCAACGAGGAGTCCCAATGGTAAGTCGCAATGGTGATTCATCAATTGTGATTCCCAATGATGAGTCACAACGGTGAGTCATCAACAGTGAGTCACAACTGTGAGTCACAATGGTGACTCATCAACAGTGAGTTACTCAAAATTGATCATCACCAAATCATGTTTGATGTAACTCATTCTGTCATAATTTAATGTCTTAATAAAAATAAATACAAGATGATGTTCAGTACCAATATACTCAAGAGTTATATCATCTTTTGGATAATGATCTCTCAAAAAGGGATGTCATACATCAATATTCTTTATTCTTGAATTAGAAACTGGGTTCTTAGAAATGTTAATAGAACTTTTGTTCTCACCGTTTATTGTGAAATGCCTAAATTGATATCCATAATATTTTAATGTTTGTTTTATTCATAAAATTTGAGCACAAAAACTACCAACAGCTTTGTATTCATATTCTACAGTAGATAATGCAACAAAATTTTGTTTTTACTACACCATGAAACAATAGACTTTCCTAAAAAGTGACATGTTCTATTGGTTATTTTTCTATCAAACATGAAACCACCAAATTCAACATCAATATAACTAAGTCAAATGGTTTTCATAAAGGATAAAACAATCCTAAGTTAGTTGTATATTCGTGGTATTTGGAAATTCTTTTGACAACAAGTAAGTGTGACTCTTTTATATTATCTTGAAAATGAGGAATGTAAACACACTAAACATAATATCAGGTAAGATAACAGTCAAGTAAAGAAGACTTCCAATCATTCTTCTGTAATAGGTTTGATCCTCTGATTTTCCATTTTCATCAAGATCCAATTTACAGGTGTTACTCATAAGAGTATCACTAATTTTGGTGCTATCCAGATTAAAATTCTTTAAAAGATATTTAGAATATTTACTTTGATTTATAATATTACCTACCTTATTTTAAAAAAAATTAAATCCAAGAAAGAATTTGAGATCACCCATTAAACTAATTTCAAATTTATTTTTCATCATTTTTGAAAAGTCAAGACATAAATAATTCTATGAAGATCCAAAAATAATATCATAAACATATAATTTAACAACTAAAACATCTTTATAGATTCTTTTCATGAGAATATTAGGATCAACTGTACCTTTAAAAAACCTTTAGAAATAAGAAAAGTGTTGAGCCTATCGTACCAAGCTCTTGGATCCTGTTTTAAACCATACAAGGATTTTGTTAATTTGAAAACAATATTTGGAAAATCAGGATCTGTAAAACCAGGTGGTTGTTCAACAAAGACATCATCCACTATATACCCATTCAAGAAAGCACTTTGGACATCCATTTGATAAATTTTTAAATGAAGATGTTCTTTATAAGCTAGTAGTATTATAATGGCTTAACTAATGATACTAGTGAAAACGTTTCTTCATAGTCTATGTCGTCTTCTTGACTATAACCTTGTGGGACCAGTCTGTCTTTATATATCACTATAGTGCCAGCTTCTTCCACTTCGTTTCTAAGCACCTACATAGTTCCTATGGTCAAGGTGTCTTTGGTTCTATCAACAAGTTTCCAAAAAAAATCTTTCAAAATTATTTAGTACTTATTTCATAGCCATCACCCAGAATTCATCAATGATTACATCATTGATGTTCTTAGGTTCCAGTTGTGACAAAAAAAATTTATGTTCAACCTGGTTTCTTAGAGAATCTCTAGTATGCATTCTTTTGTCTAAGTTTCCAACCACAACATCTAATAGATGGGTTTTAATTGTTTTAACAGGTTTCGAAAAAGAAGGATTGGTTAATTTAGTTTCATATATATGTTCGGGTTCCTTTTGGTCAGAATCTAGAGATTTTCCCAAACTAAAGGATTTTACTGATTTTTTAACAACCAAATAAGAAGGTTTTTGATTTATAACTAGACTAGAAAGATTATCCTTAAGATTTTTTATGGAGGTTTTTGATTAATGTGTATCTATTTCATCAATTTTTACATGCAAATATTCTTCCACACCTTTGGTTCTCTTATTAAAGACTCTATTGGATTTACTAGATATTTAATAACCTAGAAAAAAAGCCCTCCATCACTCTTGGAGGGAAATTTTTCAATATTATCTTTTTTATTAAGGGTATATAGTTTGAAAAAAAACATTGAAGTAATTAATCTTAGGATTCATATTATTACACATCTCAAAGGGGGTTTTCTTTAGGATCTGTCTAATTAACACTCTATTGATTATATATCCAGATGTATTCACATCTTCTACCCAAAATTAATCGGTAGATCATATTCATTAAGAATATTTTGGGATATCTCTTGTAAGGTTCTATTACTACTTTCTATAACTCCATTATGATGTAATTTCCTTGGAGAAGAGAAGTTATGAATATAAACATTTTTTGAGAAAAAAGATTCAAACTTTTAATTTTCAAACCCACAGCCATGATCACTACTTAAGGTTTTGATTCTAAGTATACTTATGTTTTCTACTGATCTAGCATACTTGATGAAGTAAGAAAAAGCCTCACTTTTGTGATCTAAAAATAAAGTCCAAGTATACCATTAAAATTCATCTACTAGAACATAGATATAGTTATTCCCATTTAATCATAAAACCCTAAAAGTTCGAAACAAATACATGTGAACCAACTCGAGAGGTTGAGAAGTTGAAACTTATTTCTTTGGTTTGAATGTTATTTTATGTTTTTTCCTCCTTGATAAGGATTATAGACCTTATAATTTGAAAACTCTAGTTTAGGTAGATACTTGACTAATCCTTTTATAGTAATCTTTCAAAGTTAGTGAATGTTATAGTGGTCTAGTCTCCCAAGCCAGATCCAAGACTTTTTATGAAAGGAACTTAAAAAAGAAAAATTTTGTGAGACTAATGAATCAAGATTGATAGCATATACATTTTCTTTTCTAAAATCAGTAAAGAAAAAATCATTCTTATAATTAAAAACATTACATGCCTCATTTTTTAATTTAACAAGAAATCCAACATCACATAACTATGAGATTCTAAAAATACTATACTTTAGGCCATCAAAAAAATAACTTTAGAAATTAAAAATGAATTATTGTTACCGATTTGTCCGAGCCTAATAATTTTACCTTTTTCATTGTCACCAAAGGTGACATGTCAACCATAAATCTATATAAAGTTATTGAAGCTAGAGTAGTCCCCTATCACATGTCTTGAATACCCACTGTCTAAGTAACATATGATCTTACAGGAACTCTTCAAACAAGATTGACATCATATACATTTTCTTTTCTAATAGATTTTATTTTTTTGTGTCATGGGTTTCTTGTAAGTAGTTTTTAAGGTTTAAAAAAAATAAACTCTATTAGGTCCAAAAGTGTTAGAATTTGTAAAATATGTTCTTGTACCGGAACTCACAGAAAATTGTTCGCATCTGGGCATAAAATCATATTTTAAATATTTGGATACAAAATAGTTTTTATCAAAATTTAATTTTCCAGGTTGATAACTAATGCCAATAGTATATATAGGAGAAACCAGTTTTCATCGAATTTGAACTAAGGCATCTTTACCATTTAGAAATATTTCTAAATCCATATTTAATTTCTAATTATAAAGCTTAAGTTCATTATTGTCATTGAGCGGCTGATCATTCTTTTCATTTTCTATAGTGAGTTTGGATTTAACAGTAGTAGTAAGATCATGCTATTTCTTAAGAGATTTATATTTATCTTTCAACCCATTGAAGGTATCATCAAGTATTTTGTAATATTCGAATATTTCTTCATTGGTCATATTTTATGAATATTCAGATTTAGATTCATCTACATAATAAAAAGAATTTTGTTCAAGAGATAATATGGTTAGCTTGGATGTGTTTTCATAAAACACACATTGGCTTTGTCTGCCTTTTTATAATGATATGATTCTGATTCACTGGAGCTATCCTCAGAAGCACTCCTAGTAGACTTCATTGACTTCTTGTCTTTTCTATATTCGTCCTCACATTTCTTTAGGTACTTTAGTTTTGGAGAGTCTATCTTTACATTTCCTTTTATTTTTCATTCATAGAATACAATCTCATTTCTATTCTCACCTCTTTTCCAATCCGTTTTCTAATTTCCCTTATTGCCATACTTCCCTACGAAGCTTGGAATTCTAAATAAATTATTTTTTCTATAGAATTTCTTAAATCTTCTGGATAGTTGATCCGTTTCCTCATCATTATATGTTGATAAATCCTCATTTCAAGAACTTTTAGTAAAAACATGAATTTTCTCTTTTTTCTTGGATGTAATGGTTTTGAAAGCCACTAACTTACTTCTATGTTCATCATCTTCTCCTATGTTAAACATAAGATCTTCCTCGTACATCATCATTTTTCCAATCATCTCCTTTACAGTAAGTGAATCAATGTCAAAAGATTATTTTATTGATACTAAGGTTCCTCTCCACCTTTCTGGAAGACATCTCAATATTCTCATAATCTGTTCTTTTGTAGTGACTGTCTTTTCCCAGTGAGATCATTGTATTTACAATTTCATTGAACCCGAGATACATGTGAGATATAGGGTCATGATGATTAATTTTTAAGTTATCATATTTAATAGTATATGTTTTCAGCCTCATTTCCTTATCATTTTTGGTTCCTTCATGTGAAACAGCTAAAGTATACCAAATTTCAAAGGCTCTTTTAGATAAAGAAATCCTATTGAATCCATCATCACCTAAAGAACAATATAAGGCATTCATATCTTGAAAATTATTGTTATAGGCTACAATAGTTGCATCATTACATGTTTTTTTAGCAGTATTATGAATTTTATATTCATCGACAATTGCATACCATATTTCAAAGCCCATGCTTTCCAAATTCATTTTGATTTTGATTTTCCACTGAGCATAATTTGTTCCATTAAAATAGGGAGGTCTATTGGCTTCATCACCTTCCTGTCTATTATCCATTTAAAACAAATTTTAAAGAACTATAAATTTTGGACTAAACGTTTTTGGAGATATATAAAACAAAACTAAAATCACAAATGAAAATATTTGAAAAATTTGAAAAACTTGAAATCCAAAAATTAAATCATTTGATACTAAATTTTGGTCATAGTGGGGCACTCAAGAGGGTGTGAATTGAGTTCCAATAAACATTTAAATCAAAAATATTTATTTGAAAGTCCCCCAATTTTTAAATACAAAACAACCCAGTTAACCTAAGTAGCATATTTATAAAGGATTTGGTTGTTGGAAGGATTTGGTTGTTGGAAGGATTTCTCAAAGAGTGATTAGTTCTCAGTTAAAACAATATGAGTTATTATTCTAGCTTTTGAAATCAATATACTAAATCAATTTCTAATATAAACCCTATATAATATTAACTATCAAAGAAAAGTAAAGTTGTATGATTTAAATAAACAAATACAGATAAAACTAAACTTGAAAGAAGACAATAGAATTTAAACAAGAGGTTCAGTCTCAAGATGATACTCAATCCTCTCCACTTGGTGATCACCTACCGCCAAGAATTTTATATAAATAAACATTGATCCACACCCTGGATCTGGGTAAAGAACAACATACAACTAAATAGGTCAACTAAACCTATTTTGAAGTTTTTATTTCAGTGAAAAAACTAAACAGGCCATGTAGGGACCTCTTCCACTATTTTCCATGGGAGTGTAAGGTGTGAAAGGATAGTTTGTGTAGATATCTATGTATCTAAAAAAAATTCATAGGATTCAGTGTGTGTTCAAAAAACAGAGATACACACACTACTTGTAATGTAAAAATAGTACACAAGTAGAGAAAAAATAGAGAGAATAGAGTTAGAAGGTTTTGTGTGATTGGAAGCACATCTTGCTACTCTTGGAAGATGTCTATAAATGCAGCTTTAGTCGACTTCTAGAAATAGATAAGAAAATAGAGTGCTGTAAGTGCTTCTGAATTTTGTTTTTAGTGAGGTATTGATGTTCTTGATGAGTTCTTCTCCTTTATTTGTTTGTTTCTGCAAAAATTTCTTCGGTTTGATTTCGAATCAGTTCATCCACAACTAGTAGTTCTTGAGTTTTTCTCAGGCACATGACTTCTCCACACACTGTATGGATATCTTCTCTTTTGATTAGGTATTTTCTATATACATTGTAGCTGACAAGAAGTATGATCTCAATCACATCTAGGTACAACATACCTCATACTACAATTTTACATCAATTTAAAAGTCGTCTACAAAAGACAGAAAAAGTCATTAAAATAATTAGTGGTACTAAGTTTCATAAATATGACCATTAGAAGTAAATTTAAATTAAAATGGAAATGTAATAAGTGAATGTGTCTTTGAATGGAGACATGGAATTGTGAGTTAGGATTAGTGTCTTGGAACAATTTATTAGGAATGATGTCTTATACTTTATGCATTCTGCTATCAGGAACGGTGAGTAGAGTAGTGGTGACTTAAGAATAGTGAGTCACTCTGATAGTAGGTCCACTTTATGGTGACTCGTGCTATCAGTAGCTCATACTATGAAAACATTCTGGATATCAGTAAATCGCTCTTTCGGTAGCTTGATGTGATGATGACTCATCCTTTGCAAACATTTTGAGTTGAGATATCAGTAGGTTGGCTTGATGGTGACTCATACTTACCGGTAACTCATACTAACATTGAGTCGATCAGTATATTGATGTAATAGTGTTTCATTTTTAGCGATAATTATGAGAAGCTATCAGTAGGATGATGCAATGATGTCTCGTCATTTTTCAGAATTCAGAATATATACTAACGGTGATATAACTAATAGTGATACATCCTAATGGTATGTCCATATCAATATTAGCTCATAGTTATCCAATTTCCTTCCAATAGTGGGATGTTCAGCAATGAGTCCACCTTAACGGTGACTCAACCTGAATGGTGACAATGAGTCAGCCTTAACAGTGAATCATAATTAGCCACATTCTTTCAACATATCTTATGATGTATAATGCTAACAGAATAGATTAAGATTAAATATAAACAAAAGTAAACATGACTAAACATAATTTAACTCGATTTAACTATAATTTAACTTGATGAAACTATAATTTAAAATTTTAAAACATGATTTTTGTGCATTAAAACTAGAGGATCACAACACATTAAAATGATCTAGATGATATATATGAAGATTTATCATGTGAAATACATAATGCATGTAATTTTAGCTCTTTGGAAGGTCTAAACGGTACACAAATTGACCAACCGTGTCCAGTATCTTAAATCAACGAATAAACACGGGCAATAGCTTTCCCTATTTCCTGATGGGGTGTTGGCCCAATCTAAGAGAAACCTAAAGGAAAACATAATGACCAACCTCTAATTCCATAGGTCATCTACAATGTTCAACATTCAATTTATGCCTACTATGTTTGGTCACTAATTATTATTCGATCAACTGAACCTACTCAGATGTATCCTATATGAGACTAGGCCCAAAAAGCGTTGAATCGCCCACCTCTAGCCATCAAATAAATGAATGACATGACCTTCCTTACAAATCCTCGAAAGGTTCAGTTTTTATTGAATTCTGAAAGCTATTATTATAGGAAAACTCCATGAGTTCCATATGTTCCTCCGATAAACCACCAAAAATACAAAACAAAGGATCATAACATATAATCTAAAACCTGAATTGTCCACTCAAATTGTCCATAAATATATGGATGATAGGATGTGCTCAAAAATAAGAATTGATCTCATATCCTTCTAAATAACCTACTAGAAACATTATGTGAAATGAGCATCTCTATGTGAAATGATACTTCTTGGAACACCATGCAACCAAACCACCTCATGCAAGTAAAGACGACCTAGATCATCAACTATGAAGGTCTCCTTGATAGATAATAAGTTATTTACTTTCATTAGTCAATCCATAATCACCCATAAAACATCATTATTATGTGTTTTCCTGGGTAATAATATCATAAAATCAATAGTGACATCATCACATTGCCACTTAGGAATGGGAAAAGGCTATAAAATCCTAGCTAGCCTCTATTGCTCAGCTTTCACCTACTGACAAGTGTAGAATCTTTCCACAAATCTGGCTATCTCCTTCATCATTCCTAATGACCAGTACTATCTATGGATATCATGAAACATATTTGTCAAACTAGTATGAAACACTCATCTACAATCATGAAACTCCCTCATTATCTCCTTGTGTTAGACCATAGGAACCCATACCTGACCATGGAAAAGAAGAGAATTACCACTACCAAGAGACCATCTTGATGGTGTCTACCCACCATATAAGTTGTCTCTTATAACTGATACCTATGTATTAGATAACTTATCAGCCTTAATTCGATCCAAAATCATAGGTATAATAGATGTTTAGTTCAGAGCTACTCATTCCTGAGACTACTGAACATCTAGATGCATATATACAAAGAGTTCTATTATCTTCCACTCATCACAAGTCTCCCATTTTTCCTTTTTCTGTGTATTTTTCCATAATGAATTGACAATAATGTTTCCCCTCCCTAGTTTATAATCCAACTCGAAGTCAAAAGACTATAGATAATCAACCCAACTAATCTACCGAAGGCCCAGGTCTCATTGAGAAAAGATGTACTTGAGGCTCTTGTGGTTCGTGTATTCCACAAAACTCTAACGCATGAGATATTGTCACCAACATGTTAGGGAATGTACCACTACAACTAACTCCATATCATGAGTAGTGTAATTCCTCTCATCTAGTCTCAGCTTCTTGTAGCCATAATCAACCAATCGACCCCCCCTGCATCATAATTTCTCTGAGTCCAAATCTAGATCTGTCATATTACATGACATATGGTTTACCTGGCATAGGAAAAGTGAGGATGGATGTAAGGTTAGCCTACCTTTAAGCTTCTAAAAAATCTCACTCGTAGGATTAATACCAAACAAACTTCACACCTTTCTTGGTTATCCCAGACATCAATGCTACAAAATAGGATAAATACTGGAAAAATCATCGATAATAACCAAATAAACCCAGAATCTATGAATCTCAAAGATTTTCTTGGGATATTCTAAAGATACCATGGCTGAAACTCTCTCTAGGCCCACTGAAACTCTTGCCTATGAGATAAAATGGCCCAAGAAGTTCACTTAATTAATACAGAAATTGCAGTTGGTTAGCATGACATCAAGCTGATGCTCTCTTATTGTACTCAAGATGATGTCAATATATTAGAAATAATTGTCTACTTTCTGGGAGTACACTGTGATATAATAAAAAAACCACAACAAATCAATCCTGAAAAGGATGAAAGATCCTATTCCTCAAGTCTATGAATACTTCCAATGCATTATTCAATCCAAATGACATCACCATGAATTCATACAAGCTATACCTGATCCTAAAATTAGTTCGAGGTATTTCTATTGGTCTCACCCTTAACTTGGGGTAGCCTGATATCATATAGATCATAGAGAAGATCTTATCACCTATCAACTGATCTAAAATACCATCAATACATAGTATAGGATTCTGGTTCTTAACCATCATTAGACTCAAACTACGATAATGCACACATAAGATCAAAGACACATCAAAATTCTTGGCAAAGAGAACTATAAAACCCTAAGGAGATGTACTAGGCCATATAAAACATTTAGATTCTAGATTCTCCAACTGAAATTTCGACTCTCGAAGCTCTACTGGTGCCATTCAATAAGTCATGATAGAAACTGGATCAACTCCTAGCACCAAATCAATTCTAAACTAGATCTCTTTCTTGGGAATTAACCCATATAACTCTTAAAAAAACCTGAAAATGATCTACCACTATAGAAAAAGATTATTTCTACATTCCATCATAATCTTGAGCATGAATAGATATCTGATCCATTAGTGAATCAAATTTTCACTTAATTGGAACTTCATGACCATATTTAAGATCCCACTCACCCTAGAGAAAATAATTGCATCCTTATGGAGATTTGAAGGTAACTATACTCTTGTATCAGTTGATATGATGCCGGTATTTTAATAACCAATCCATACCATGAACTGAGTTTAAACCTAAATTTCTTGCATTAATGGTTCCAAAAATAAAGGGTAACAACTAATCTCTAGAGAACAATCCTTTCAATGTTTGATATTCTCTTATCGCACTCCCAACAGAGTGTCGATGGTTAAAACACTATCCAATATTTCCACAACAAAGCCCAAACCTTTTTAAAAAAGAGTATATAAAAAGGCATGTGATGCTCCTATATAAAACTAAATTCAATGTATGTTAGATGATATGATAATCATACCACTAATGGTAGAAGGTCCTACATCCACAATAGTTTGAGTAGTTTTCATAACATGAAAATTATTTTTCTCTCTACCTTGGGATCCATTATGACTACCCTAATCTATTTAACCTATTTGGTACTGATACTCACACACTAGGGTACCATGTCCGCTATATTGGACTAAATGATTAGTTTAACTCTAGCTACCAGCCTGTTGAGGGGTAGTTAAGCCCATTCCTGAATCAGGTGCCTTTCCTGATCCCCTGTCACTAGTCTGCAGCAGAATGTTCACTCAGAACCTCTGAAGATGGCCCAATATTCCACTAGTATGACACTCAACTATGGGGTAAGCACACTATGGGTTCTTATAGATAAAATTTCAATACTGTTATTACTGTAATGGAACATGTTCCTAAGATAGTTCCCCACTGCACAGAATGCTCTGCTAACTACTAACTTGGAGGAAATGTCCATTGTGGTGCTTCATGCCTCATAAAGAAGAGTTCTCAGTTTGACTTGCTAAAAAAACTTGGCCACTACTTAGGTCCTCTATCAGATTTACTTCCCTTGTGATTTAATGGTTCATTACATCCTTAAAACTGCTCAAATAAAAAATGTTCAGCTACGACCTGATATCATAATGAATACCTTTATGAAAAAATCTTTCCCTAGAGATCTCATATGCTTCCAAATATGGTGTAAAGAACTGTAGGTTAGTTAAACATTGAACATAGTCCAGCACTAAAATTCCCTTCTGTATCGTATGTATGAACTCACAATATTTTTATCTCTCAACATATCGAGATATAAATGGCTCAATAACTTCTTGAAAGTCCTTCCAAGATATATCATCATGTTTCCCAACTTTTTATGGAATATACCACCAATTCTTAGCAGCTCTATGAAGTATATATGTCGTAATCTTCACACTCGTATCTACGGGTGTCTCACGATTCTTGAAGATCATCTAGAATTACTTGATCTAGAACATAGCTACCTAGGGTCCTCCTTCCCTAGTAATCATAGGAATATGTTGTAGCTAAAACTTTTTTGTCATCTCGGACATTGAAGGAACAATAAGAAAAGTATCCCTTTACATGTATCACATGACCCTTAGGAAGATTTCATGAAGCTAAACATCCATCTAATCCTATGGAACTATTGGAATATTCGATTCATATGTGTTAGGAGCATGCTGACTTCCACTCTCCTTATGCTCAAGTCAAAGATGATGAGGATGCCTTTTATTTATAATATAAATGCACACCATAAAACACTAGGAACAACAAGGTCAACCTCAACAGGTGACTACAACAGAAAACCAATGACTCATGCTCTCTCTAAACATGGATTACAATTGGTTTAGAATGACATATCAATTCCTTTTATTTATCAGGTATAATAGATATCTCATATCATAGTTCAAGAGGAAAATATATATCACATGTGAATAAATATGTCCCGATCATAAAAAATGCATGACAATATGTATCCCTAGGTTCTTATTATGATGAATTAATAATCTTCTCACACTATACTAGGCCATGATTATAAATATCATGAACCAACAACATCATAGAACAACAACCTCACACAATAAGTGAATCACCCAAGGTGAAATAAAATCAACTATAACAAGCACATAGTACAAACAACAATCCCATACTTGGGAACTCTTATTTTCCCCATACCTGGGTTAAATACTCCCATGAACAAGATCATTACAAATTCATAAAATGTTATAGTCTCCTTTCCACATTTCCCAAGCAGTAAAGTAGTAATGGAAATAAAAACTGACCCATTGATACCCCTTTGTAACGTCCCCCAATCCAAAACTCTCTCATTTGTCCAAAAGGGCTCCGTTACAAGACCTCAAACATGCCTCCCCATACGCCAGAGGATGCCGTCTAGCAGTGGGGGTATGAGATGTATAGTGGAGAGATTGTATCCCCTAGTATAAAGATACATAGTAGTATAAATAGTCCATATAAACAAAATAAATAAGAGTATAAATATAGATAAAACTAATAATAAAAGTCAATTAAATAGTTCAATAAATAATAATAGCAATAATGTAATGATGTGATGGAATGTAACTAAATGTCATGATTGAAAAAATACAAGTAAAAGATTAGTATACACAAATAAAGACTCAAAAGTCCCCGATCCGGAATCCTAAGTTGGTCTCTCTTCCAAACTCCAAATAATCCTGCAAAAAAATAATCAATAACAAGGCCCTTTTCCCTTGTCCAAACCTACATCCACATAATATGACCAGGTACCAAATGATGGACTGAATAGGGGGTGAGTATAACTCAATAGGTTGACACCATTGTGCCTAAACAAATCAGTATGATAAGAAGTGTATTCAATATTGTGGTAAATATGTGTATTAATTATTTCCAAAATTAATAAAATACAAAAACAAACTACTTCAGATCCATGCTATAATATCTTTGAGCATGTCTCATGAAAATTCCAACCAGAACCATATAATCATTATAAATATAGCTTACTTATACATCATACAAAAATATCTCTAATAATGTCTCATGATCATGTCAACCACAACCATATAATCATGGTATAAACACAACAATCTAGTTCAAATCCCTAAAAGCATTACAAAATCCAAATCAAATCCCTATAAGCATTACATCATGGGTCTGGGCCGAGACCTCTCACTATAAGAATTACAGCATGGGACTAGTTTGATCCCACTCAATATTAGCATTACAACATATAATTGTGCATGTTCCAGGTCAATACCTGATATATAATCATTTCAACAAGATACACAAGACATGACCAAAGATCATGGATATCACAGCATCACATCATAATCCTCAATGATTAATTATGAGAATTACCATTTTACTTTCAATTAAAACATTCATTTTAATAAAAAAGGATCAATAGTTAAAACAATAAGAAGTAATCCACAACTTAGGTTTTTTATATCAAGAAATCAGCTAAGGTCTCATGTCATGCTAAACACACATTAAGCCATTAGAAAATAAAATTAAATTCTTGGTCCGCTCACCCAATGGGAAGCCATAAGACTGGTCAATAACTAATTGAATCCAATAGACTCCAAGGAATAATCATGTACATTATTTAATTTATTTAGTTGCACATTACATTGGTGAAATCAAAATATTACATATACTTGGAAGATATCAAACCATAGGGTTAAGATTTAGACCCCCTACCTATAACTAAAAATCTAACAATGCTTCCAACAAAAAATAATCATGACGGAGATGGTAAAGATTATCGCAATAAGGATCAGAGATCAAAACTGATGAAGATCAAAACCAACAACAAACACTGTCAAGGTATTACTCCACAATGGTTGGTGAAACAAGGGAGAAAAAACCAAACCAATGGGACTTACCAGAAATCAACTCCATTATCGGTACATCCAGAAGGGGGGTTGGAACTCCAAAATCACATGGAGGGTTTCCCTAGGTGAGATGAGAAGACCTGCAATTAGATGAATATTAAAATCATCAAAACAATATACTTTAAAATAGAAGGTTATGTAATTACACGACATTTAATTCAGTTATACATCACTACTACACATATGAACTTTAAGCATGAAAAATGGATTTTAACAGCACTAAAATATCATTGTTAATTTTAGTGATGATGGAAAGGGGTCCCCTATATCAGTTCTTAAAATAGTGCTAATGAAAGCCTTACTGGCTGCAGTGTGCAGTTAATATAACAACTCACCCTACAAAAACCTACAAAAACATGTAATTTCAAAAAATTCTATATAAATTTAATGTGACACTAGGAATACTAAAATATCCACCCATGATATATACATAAAAACACTACTATATACATTTCAAAAAATGTTTTATATAATTACATATACAATTATCCAACAAAAATTTAAAAACAATAATGTTTCATCGTTTGATGCTTGTGATCCCCTCTCAAAAATGTCTTCTCATGGTATTATTTGACCAATAAACCATCTCAACCTGAGAAAAAGATTCTGCCTATTTAAGAAAACAAATATTATGTTAGTAATACAATAAATAAATAAATTAAACATTAATATGGATGGATACATTAATAAAATTTCAATATTTAATAAAAAAGACACATTTGGCGTTATACTAGTCACACTGTGTGTCCTATGGTGTGGGGTTGATTCATACACTTCAAAAATGAGATATTGATCATTTTCCAAAAATATCAAAACAATATGAATGTGATTTCTTGGTTTTAGGTATGTCACTTGTTCTTTTACTAAAACTAATGTCAATTTTAAATAATGACACATTTGGAGTTATACCATCCACACCTTGCATCGTATTGAGGTACAGATGATTCCAAAACATCAAAAATGGCTTATAGATTATTTTCCTAGAGTATCAAAACAATCCAAACACATTTGATCGATTTTCTATATGCTAGTTCAGTTTTTTTACTTAAATACCATTTCAAACTAGAAACACGCATTAAGTGTCATACCGGTCACATCATGGGTTAGTTTGATATGAAACTGCTTCAAACACATCAAAAATGACTTATGAATAACTATCCTAAATTATCAAGACAATCATAGTGTGTTTTCTTGGTTTTTAGTGAGTGGAAAATTTTGAACTAAAATGTCAATTTTAAACTAATAACAGACACTTTTAGTCATACTAGTCACACTATTCATCGGATTACGGTGTGGTTGATTCATACATGTCAAAAATGAATCATGGATCATTTTCCTAAAGTATAAAAACAATCCAAATGCTTTTTCTCGGTTTTCAATACATTAATTATTGTTTTTACTTAAATTAATGTTAATTTTAAATAAAAAAGAGACACTTTGAGTGATACCAGACGCACCATGCATCGTATTAATGTGTTGATAATTCCTACATGTCCCAAATGAAATATATATCATTGTCCTAATATATAAAAACAATCCAAATTTGTTTTCTTGGTTTTTAGTATGTTGCTTATTTTTTTTACTTAAATTAATGTCAATTTTAAATAAAAAAGATACTCTTTGAGTTATACTATACACACCATGCATCTTATCAAGGTCTGGAAGATTAATAAACATTAAAAAAATTTATAGATCATTTTCCTAAATTATCAAAACAATCCAAATATTTTGGTTTGGTTTTCAATATGCTAGTTGTGTTTTTTTAACTAAAATGTCATTTCAAATTGGAAACCCGCATTAACAGTCATATCAGTATCATTGTTCATCAGATTGAATTGATACTACTTAATACATGTCACAAATTACTTATGAATTTCTTTCCTAAATAATCAATACAATCAGAGAATGTTTTCGTGGTTTTTAGTGAGTGACATGTTTTGACCTAAAATGCAAATTTTAAAATGATAAGGGACAATTTTAGTCATAACGGTCACACCATGTGTTATATTGTGATTTGGTTGATTCTTACAGGTAAAAAATGACTCATGGGTCATTTTACTAGAGTATAAAAACAATATGAATGTGTTTTCTTGGTTTTTAGTATGCCACATGTTATTTTTACTTAAATTGACATCAATTTAAAATAAAAAGACATACTTGGAGTCATACTGGTCACCCTGTGTATCTTATTGAGGTGATGTTGAATTATATACATCACAAATGACTCATGGATCCTTTTTACAAAATATCAAATAAATCAAACTACGTTTTATCTGTTTTTAATATATCACTTGTTATTTTTAGTTAAATTGATGTAAATTTTAAATAAAATGAGACACTTTGAGTTATACCAGAAACATAGTGAATTGTATTGAGGTGTGAATGATTTCTACACATCAAAAATGACTTTTATATTATTTTATTAAAGTATCAAAACAATTCTAATGTGTTTGATTAGTTTTCAGTATGTCAGTTGTGCTTTTTTCCTAAAATGTAATTTCAAACTGGAAACACACATTATGAGTCATACTGGTCACATAGTGTGTCATTTTGATGAGAGACATCTCCATAAACATCAAAAATAACATATTAATCATATTCCTAAATTATCAAGAAAATCTAAGTGCATTTTCTTGGTTTTCAATGAGTGACTTTTTTTGAACTAAAATTTCAATTTTAAACTGATAACAGACACTTTTAGTCATACCGGTCACACCATGTGTTGGATTTAGGTGTGGTTGATTCCTACATATAGAAAATGACTCATATATCATTTTCCTAAAGTATCAAAATAATAATAATGTGTTTTATCTGTTTTTAGTATATCACTTATTCTTTTTACTTAAATTAATGTAAATTTTAAATAAGAAGACACACTTTGAGTCATATTGGTCACTACATGCATCGTATTGAGGTTCGATTGATCTATGAATGTAAAAAATAAATCATGGACCATTGTACTAAAATATGAAAATAATCCAAATTCATTTTCTCAGTTTTTAGTATGTCACTTTTTGTTTTTACTTAAATTGACATAAATTTTAAATAAGAGACACTTTGAGTTATACTAGCCACACCGTGCATTGTATTGAGGTACAGCTAGTTTCTACATATCAAAAAGGACATATAGATCATTTTTTTAAAGTATCAAAACAATAAAAATGTGTTTTCTTTTTTTTAGTATGCCAGTTGTGGTTTTTTTACCAAAATGTCATTTCAAAATGAAAACATGCATTATGAGTCATATTGGTCGCATCATGCGTCAGTTTTTTTCTTGAGATTGCTTTATACACCTCACAAATGAATTATAAATCTATGTCCAAAAATTATCAAGACAATCAGATTTTATTTTATTTGTTTTAAATGAGTGACACATTTTAAAATAAAATATCAATTTTAAACTGATAGTGGACACTTTTAGTCATGCATGTCACACGGTGCATCAGATTGAGGTGTGGTTGATTCCTAAAAGTAAAAATTGACTCATGGATCATTTTCTAAAAGTATCAAAACAATTTAAATTATTTTTATCAGTTTTATGTATTCCAGTTAATCTTTTTTCAATATTTAATATCAAAATAAAATTAAAATACACACTTAAAGTTATACCGGTCACACCGTGTATCAGATTGAGGTGTGGCTGGTTGATTTGTGAATGATTACTACAATGTTCTAGAAAATTTTAATTGAAGTTGTTTGGGAAGTCATAAATTTCATTCAACCACTGATAAATCCCTTGGTAGATTCATTCTTATGATTCACTTCACAATTCATGTAACATGAGGTTTCCTCTTCCACCCTAAAGGAACATGTTCTCTCTTTTCTGGCTTCTGACAGATAGTTAAAAGGAAAGTATGACTTCCCAAAAGATCTGTCAAAAAAACTAAATAAGTATTAGATAAAAGTGCTATGGAAATTAACTTACAAATAATTGATAAAATGATGACTAAATTTATTAAATAAATAAAAAGTCACACTTTGAGGCATACCTCCCAAATCGTATATTACAATAATTTCCATTTGATTTCTTTGTTGAAATGGAAAAACTGCATTGTCGCCATTTATCACTTTCCTTCAAGCTCCCTCCACTACATTTGAAGGGATGTGAAAAATGTTGACAAAGATGGGGTGATAAGGTTTTGAGGGAGAATAAATTTCTGGAAGACATTGTCTACATGAGTATTCAAATATTTAATTTATATTATATTAATGTAGTAGATAACATCTAATATTTTTAGGTTCCGGGAGCAAAGAAAGATCATGGATTAGTGTACCAAACATTAATTTTTTCCATTAACAATGATCAATAAGAGATCCATCATGATGATAAAATGTTGTATTTTTGGAATAGATTGAAGAAAGAATAGGAAATATGGAACTCCCAGAACCCTGGATAGGATCATCATATGTTGTCTATAATTAATTTAATTAAAAGATAAGAATTACCTTTATGGAATTCTCTCTCCATTTATGTTTCCAGCCACGATATGATGTGATCCGTCATTGCATCATAGAATCCAAGTGTTGGATTCCTCTAGCAGTGATCCGCAAGTGCTCCATGTATCTCTCGACATCACCGAAGGGATCTCTAGGGTACTAGTGCAGAAGTGGCTTTGCTTGCAATTTCCTCATTTGATCACCTTGAGAGCAACTTCCAAAGTGCTCTACTTGATTTGGTGTAGGAGTATCTCTCTCGTAACTTTAGAGGGTTCTTAGAGGAAAGGAATTCTCTCTTGGATTGAGAGCTTTCTCCAGATCTATTATGCACAACCACTAAGAATGGATAGGCTTAATGAGAATAATGTAATTGAGAATTATAATACTTAGAATAATAAAATAAATTAATTACCCAAAGACATTTATTCATGTCATTTAATTCTTACTAATACCCCATGTCTAATAATAACATTTGATAATTATTATTATTTAACATGTGACCAGCGAATTACATTTAATATTATTTAGTTAAATAAAAAATATTATTTCTCAAAAATTCCCAAAAAAACTACACATCGTGTATATATTAATATACACGGTGTGTAATTTTGTTTTTTCATTTTCTTTATTTCCTTAACCACATTTATTAGACCCTGAATAATGACTATTTATTACTTAAATAGATATCACTACATTACTCACTAATAAATATATATTATTTCACCCACAATATATTCTCTTGAATAACTAGTGTCGAAATAAATGAAATCATGAATCCTTGAATAATTATTAAACCATAATCGGGAATAATCTTTATTAAACTTGTTAAATGAATATTTTACTGAGAAAGTTAGACACACTTATTGTGTGACCCTCTAGGCCTCTTTCTCAGTGTCATTAGGCAGAGCCCACCAAAAGTCCTAGGTTTGAATCTTGCAACACACCAAGGAACCCATAAAGAAAGAAGTTAATGCTGCAATAACCTGTCACCTTCTACGAACGCTTACCATGTAATGTAATCCCTTTGACTTGATATCTCTAATCATGTAAGTTGAATTCTTATTCCATAAACCCATGTGCTCAATTATTCTTTCTTTGAATTCCTATAATTGAACTTGATTGCTCCTTACCATGGAAATGGATTTATTTAGGATATATCAATTAGATCAAAGGGAATGATATACTAACTTCCATTATTTGAACATAATGGACAAATCCTTTCTCGTGAAATCTATTATTGCAGTATTACTTGTGACACAACTAACATAACCTACCTCACTGCGAATAGTGTGCCATCATAGTTTTCATCAATACATCTAAGTGCGCAAGTTGAAATACCCATTAATAATAATCATAAAGTCTAAGTACCTATACACACATCCACAGATAGGAACATCCAATGACACTATAAAATGTGTATTTCCTATTGGTGGGTCTCGTTCTCATAATATCATCCTGGATATTACTAAGGGCACAAACCATGAGAAGGTGACTCAATGTTTTATGAGTCCCCACCCTGTATGTACTATATTATTTGTGTCCCTCAAATAACATCATCTAGTCATAGAACATATATTCATGAATAGTGTTATGGAACTTCCGGGTTCTCATCATAACAGGGATCCGCTACGACCCTTTAGTGAAACAACTATCCTTGGGACATTATCACATGCATTGTCACATAGAAGAAAAATCATGATGTGATAAGGTATTTATTAATATTCAAATAAAAGAATACAAGGTTGTCATAAAGTATAATTTAGTTGGTTTTAGGCTTCCAACTCCAACAGACTCCCACTTGGACTATAGATAACTACTAAAAACCTTTAACCTAATAGATCTCACATTATATTCATTCTTATATTGAGATAGGACATTAGTCACGGGTTCTGCCACATTCTATTTCATGGACACTCTTCTCATTGCAACATCACCCCTTTAATAGAAATTCCTCAAGAGGCGATACTTCCAGATAATATAATTTGTCTGTTGGTGGGACCTTGGTTCTTTTCCATGATCCACCACTGTAGTATTATCATAATACAATTCGATAGAATCATTACTGTTAGGTACCACATCAATCTTTTGGAAAAATTGATGAATCCATACATCTTACTTGGCTACATCCGAAGACGCTATATATTCGGACTCCATAGTAGAATCAGAAACAACTGGCTTCTTTGAAATCTTCCAGCTCACAGATCCTCTATTGAGAAAACATATCTGGATTGCAACTTCAGATCATTCTGATCTGTCTAAATACCAAGATCAACATACCCTCCTAATGAAAAGCTCCTCATCTCCTCCATACACTAGGAATATATCCTTAGTTCTCCTCAAATACTTAAGGATAGTCTTAACAGCAATCCAATGTTTTTCTCCTGGACCTTCTTGATATCTTCCAACCATGCTTAGTGCATAGGAAATATCGAGTCTAATACATAACATGTAAAACATGATGGATCCTATAGCCAAAACGTATGGGATATTACCCATATTATCTTTCTCCTGTTTTGTTTAAGGACACGTTCTCTTAGAAAGATGTAGGCCATGTGACACTGGAATCAATCCACTCTTGGATTGTTCCATACTAAATATTTTTAGTATCTGGTCAATGTATGTACGATGACTTAGTCCAAACAACCTCTTGTATCTATCACAAATGATCTTGATCCCTAGAATGTACGCTGATTCACCTAAGTACTTCATGGAGAAGCACTTTTTCAATAAGTCCTTACCAGAAAAGCTCAGTCAGAGGCAAGCCCCTGACCATTTATTAAAAGAAAATAAAAGTACACCAATCAGTTACAACAAGGTAAAAGAAACAACTACATATCATAAAAGTCAGACTCGTCACCACATCCATTATAAAGTGCTTCCTCCACTGTAGCTGATTCCCACTCCGAACTATCATGCTGCTTCATAATCTTGGTATACTTCTTTCTAAGATTCAACTTATATAAGGAAAGAAACTCATTAGAAGATTTCACTGCCCAGCTCTCCTTCCTGACAGAAGACCTGGTGGACATTGTCTTTATAAATTAAGAATAATCTTTCCTCATCCTTCTTCATGGTGGGGTAGTCATCTCTTCCTCATGCAGAGACGCCTTATTTTTTCCACCCTGCACAACATCACTTTATGAAGTCTGAGGCATGCCACCAGCATTTTCCTTATCACTATCAATGCAATCCCCCAATTTTCTAGAGATGTACACCGCATGATAACCGTCCTTCACCTCCCATTCCATCTGAGATCGACTGTTAGTGTCAATAACTAAAAGACAGTGTGAGTGATCCATGAACTCATGACTAACATTTAACCCATTCATCACAACATCCTCTCGGGCTGCAGCATTACCACTCTCCACTTATTTTGAGATGTTTTCATTAAAAACAGTCGTAAGAACTCCATCTCCAGCATCCTACTCTTTCAAAATAGCATAGAGTCCTGAAGCTGAAACACATTGATCCTCAGGAGAAATGTCACTCGAAGGCATAACCCTATCATCATCCGGAGCTGAGACATTATCCACCAATCCAGAAAAACGTTTACTAAGTGCAATGCCAGTAGCCTGCTTCGCAGAAGCTGACTTTAGCCCAGCTGAACTCTTCACCTGTACACCATCTTCATTGACAACCTACTTCAGAGGGATGGTAGTAGCCTCATGAAGCAGCCCAAGGGAGCTTTCACCATTGGATTGTCTAGTCGAATCCATATCTGTAACTGCAGATTGGCGCATAGGTTCTGAACACATGTGAATCTGTACCATGGAGGAACCCTCAACTACTAAAGGATAATCAGAGCCCCCTGCAACCTTAGGCGAAGCAGCAAGAGCAGCATGATTTCCATTGCCACTCATAGAACCAACCTCCCCCAAATCCCGCAACAACTTGGTGAAGACATCCTTGACCCTCGGCCCAGGAGGCACCACACTTGACTGTTTTGGCACATCTCCCTTTTCAATGCCACCACCGACCATGAAATCCTCCACCCGAGGATGGGGTATCATAGGTTGGTTTTGCAGCCCTCCATCTGATTAAATCATCCCCTGCAGCTTCAGAGACTCCCCAACAGAACCATCACAGAAAACTAAATCATCAGATCCCCACCTATGCATCTGCTAGCTCAAAGAACCATTCCAGCAAGACGTAGCACAATGACCCAACAGATTATACGAACTGCAGAAGTCTGTCCATGACTCAAACTTGACAGCTTTCCTCCACTAGAAATCTTTCCCATCAGTAATCCACACCCAATAAACTGGGGTCTTTGAAACATCAACCTCCACATAGATACAAGGGCATATTGGATGACATACATCATCATTTTTCGAATCAGAGCACAGGTAATGACCGATCAAATTTCCAAGGAGAGGAAAAATAGAAGGGTTCTGGAAGGGAAGTGGGAGACTCGGGAAATATACCAATATTGCCATGCTCAGGTTATCTCGCTGAATATGAAATTCAAAATTCCACCGAAGAAGATAGAAAGACGAACCCCAACATCTTCGGGGGGTTTAGACCACGTAGTGACGAGATCATATAACGACCCAAACCGGATCATGATATACCTTCGATCAAGGAGACTAATAACCGAACGATCCTAAAGATCCCAGGCTTCAAAGACAAAAAGGTCAAACGTATCGACCGAGGGTCTCCGCTGTTGAAACTGAGCCACCAATGTTAGCTTAAACAGATCTGAGGCAGAGTTGAACTCTGAAGGCGCTAAGGAGAGCTGGGGTGAGCCACCGTACAAATCTGAAACTTTTGGGAAAATTGGGATCCGCGGAAATGAGGGAAGAAACTCAGGATTTGAGAAAGGAAAAAAATGTGGGAGGGCGCATCTGTGACAATGGACGAGAAGGAACTCCTCCCTCCAACGGGGATGGGTTTCAATAAGTCCTCAACTAACTGTAAGACTGATATATAGTTTCCAATGAGTAATATGTCTTTGACATATACTAATAAGATAATTATTTCATTTCCCTTAAACCATTTATAAACACATGGCTCACATTTTTTCATAATGAAACCAAATTATTTTATGGATTCATCAAATAGAATGTTCCACGACCTGGATTCTTGTTTTAATCTATAAATAAATTTCTGCAACTTACAAACCTGTTTGGCTTCACCTACTATCAAAAACCCTTCTGGTTGTGTCATATAAACATCTTCCTAAAGGTTCTAGTTAAGGAATGTGGTTTTGACATCCATTTTCCAAATCTTGTAGTCATGGTAAGCTGTTATGGAAAGTATGATTCTTATGGATATAAACATGGAAACTGGCGAGAAGTTTTCATCATAGTCAATTCCTTGACTCTATCTGAATACTTTAGCCACTAGCCTAGCTTTATAAGTTCTAACATGACCTTCCATGTATAGATTTCTCTCGAATACCCATTTTCATCCAACAATATTTACATCAAATGGCTCGTCGACTAGAACTCGGACTTGGCTATGATACATGGAATCCATTTTAAATTTCATAGCTTCTATCCATCTTGTAGCTTCTGATCTCTCTACTACTTCCTTGTAGGATAGAAGTTCATCATTGTCCAACAATAATTATTCACCATCCTTGGTGACTAGGAAAACAAATCTCTCTAGTTCCCTTACCTCTCTTGAGCTCCTACATAGTACATGGGTTTCTGGAACCTCTTCTATGGGGACCCGTGGAACTTGTTATTGTACCAACTCCTGTATATCTTGAACATCAACTTTATCTAATTCAATCTTACAACCACTATCCTTTTTTAGTATGTTGACCCTCACAAGAAATATAGCTTGTTTAGAGATAATCACTTTCTTGTCTGAAGGGTTATATAGGTAATATCCTTTCATTTCCTTAGGATATCCTATAAAGATACACCTTATGACCTAGGGTGCTAGTTTGTTTCCTGAGAAGGGCTTAACAAATTCCTTTCATCCTCATGCTTGTGTGTGTGAAAAAATGGGTTTCGTTCTATCCCATAACTCGAAGGGAATTCCATTTTTTGCCTTAGTTGGTACTCAATTTAATGTGTATTCTATAGTTTGTAATGCATATCCCCAAAAGGATAATAGAATATCTACATGATTCATCATCAACCTCAACGTGTCCAACAAGGTGTGGTTCATCCTTTCACAAAAACCATTCCATTGTGGTGTATAAAGAGGAGTGAGTTGAGATAGAATCCTAGAATCTCTTAAAAGTTCGATGAAATCTTGGTTCAGATATTCTCCACCTCGATCCGATCAAAGCTTATTTATCTTCTTACCAAGCTAATTCTCTACTTCATTTTTGAAAACCTTAAATTTCTCTAAGGACTCTGACTTATACCTCATTAATTATATATAGACATATCTACTCAAATCATTAGTAAAAGTGATGATGTATGAATATCCACCACTAGATTCTAGTGGAAATGGTCCACACACATCCGTGTGTACCAATATTAGAAGATATGTCACCCTTTCACCCTGTCCATCGAAAGGCGGCTTGGCCATTTTCCTTGTAAACAAGCGTGACATATATCGAGTGGTTTTAGCTCAGTAGAGTCTAAATAACAATCTTGGTAGAGCATTGTTAAGCGCTTATCATTTACATGACCAAGACGGTGATGCCACAACTTGGTGTTGTATGAGTCATGTGAGTTTTTTTTTGTTATTGATTGAAAACACTGGGTTTTCAGAATTTAATACATAAAAACCATTATTTAAATGTTCCATACCATAACATACGTTGTTCTTATAAAAGAAGAAACCATTATTTCCAAAATTGAAAATAAATCCATCTATATCCAATCATGATACAGAAATTATGTTCTTGGTAACACTAGGCACATAATAACAGTTATGTAAAACATAAAATCATCCCAGTTGGAAAAGAGAGATGGTAATCATCAATGGCCAAAGCAGCCATCCTTGCACAATTGGAAGCTCGAATATCTACCTATTTTATTGAAATATTTCTAAATCTACTTGGTTTCTGCATTTGAATACAGATGTGAGCCCCACAAGCTGTATGTAATACACAATGTGTTGAAATGGAAAGATTGCACTCAATAACGAACATAACTTTATCATCCTCACATGTCTATGTGGAGTTCTTCTTCTAGTGGCTGGAATTTCGACATACAAAACACACCACCTACCATTCCTTGCTCTGCCTCAAGATCTTCCCCTTCTTGGAGGGAAGGTGCTCGGGGGATTCAGGCCATTTATAAATCCTTGGTCCCTTTTCCATGTCCTTAGTTTTTGGATTCACCATAAGGATTGTGGGTTACCACTCAGAATGTCCTCATCTACCTAGAAAATTGAGGTTATAAGTTCCGATAGACTCTTCTCATTTTTTCTGATGTTGTAGTTAACAATAAAGCTGAGACAGTCTTGGGTACTGATGATAGGATGAGATCTATACACTAATATTCTAGGTACATAATCCCTAAGATGTACATGCCTTCAATGTAGAAAATAATCTTGACTACATGAGGCCCAAATGGTACAGACTCTCCAAGATTAGTTGTGAACAAGGCATTGGAGATCTCATGTCTCTCATATCACACCTTCTCTTGATAAAGATCCTTAAGATGAGACATTATGATATATGAATCCATGTTTTCATGATACTTCAAGAGCTCATTATACATGGCCGATATCATGAAACAATGGAAATCTATGGAATCATCCAAAAGTTTCATATAGAGAGACCTTTCTTCATCACTGGACTCATTTCCAAGCATGACTAGAATAGGCTCCTCTTGCACAAACAATTTCCTCTCGTGGTGAAGGATGATGCGTAAATACCTTCGCCACTCCTGGAAATTGGTGTCGGTTAGAAGATTTTCCTTATCAAGTATGGTTTGCAATGATATGTTTGATGTAATTTTTCTTTCCATTTCTACAAATTAAGATGAGAAAATAATTAGTACTTTATCATGATAAAAATGAGATAAATATATAAATTAATACTTTTTAGTCTCCCACTATTTTACCAAAATCCAATATCCCCCACCATTGACTTTGGAATAATATGTTTCATGTATATTCTAGTGGCTAGGATCTATAATTCCCTTTACATTACCCCAACTAGAGTTGGTCAAGAAAATTGGAAGGTTTTAAGAAGACATTCCAAATTCCAACTACATTAACTTGTAGCTCCTTGATCTACTGAGTGGACTCTCCAATATTGAAATCCTTTTATTTTGGATTTCCTCAACCTTTACCTCTTGGTCACATAAATTACTACTATAGAAAACAACCCTTGATATGAATCAAGTCAAGTCAACCCAAAACCTTGAATTAGAATTCCCCAATAGTTGAAAGCACCCCAAATATGGTTGGTCAATCACTTTAAACTATGGTCCAATTCTAACCAAGATCATGAAAGGCTTTACCAAATTAATATTTCTTTGAGGGATTCTATCCTTATACATAAATTTACATTTTATTATCTTTATTACATGCTTGTTAATATTAAGTGAGATATAATTAAGTGATTAACCATGTCTTAGATAATATTTACGCATAAGCCAGTCTTATTTTAGTTCCTTCTTGCATGCTTGTTTAATTCATTAATTGTGTGATTGTGAAAACACACCCATAAGAAATAACCCATGAAACTGATAGAAATAAAATAAATGGAATTATCATGCAATTTTTCTATTAGTTAGTTTATCTAGCAGTTGATAAACTAACACAAGACCTAGGGGATAAAGAACCTTGATCCTTTTGGGTTCATGTTTACAGCTTTCCTCCTGTCCACCTTTGAATCTCCTTGGGTTGGTTTCACCTCGGTTCCTAACTTGAACTGCCTCCACTATCTTGGGATCTCCATCCATTACATATGATTTTATCTCACATGCTGGTGAGGGGTAAAATAAGGTTTTATATAAAAGAAACTTTGGGCACACTTTCCCTATATATTAATGAGGAGAAGGCTCACATTCCAAAAAAATTAATTTAAATTAATTAATTAAAAGAAACCATTCACATACAATGTTTCTGGTCTAGCTCATGATCATCCATACATACAACAATATTTATGCATAAAAAATGAGCATTTAATTCTTTAATCGTTCTTGTTTAAGATAATTCATGCTCAAATCAATTAATTATCTTTAATTAATCAATCCTTTTATCTTATACTCTTTTTCTAAATTTCCTTGAGATTATTATCTATCATAATTTTAAACAAATAAATTCATTTAAAATTATCTTTGTACATAACTTGTACCTTTGAGGTAACTCGGTGAATTCTTATTCATTACTAACCAATGAGTAGAAATGAAAATTATGTAGATGTTAAGTTAAACACATATATATAAAACACCTATTACGTGTTGTGACTCATCTTTATGACTGCACCATGGTACACATCTTAAGGGTTTGTATAATATTATAATAAATTTTATTAAATATTCGTGATTTGGATTAGTACATAGCTTGTAGTTCTAACTACATAGCGTGTACTATTGTTCACCATCCATATGAAGTACACACATGAGGATACGACGTGTGAGTGTACTTTAAAAATCTTTGGAGTACACGGTGTGTCCAGTGGGTCACACGTCGTGTAGTATTTGCGTTACACGGTCTCCATCCGGGAAAGTCGTGTATGGGTTACATGGTACAACCCTAATCCAAATAGACTACATGCCATGTCCAGTGGGCCGCATGGTGTGTAATATATAAACCATGTTCCACCTGTTCTTGGTCAACACATGACATCATTAATATGTATAAAAACTCCAAGGATACAGATTGGTTTGGCAGACCAGACCTGATGCATTGAACCTTGACTACACAGTATGTATTGCCGAATACACACCATTTTTTCTAGTGTTGTATGATCAGGAACCTTTGTAACCTTCGAAGGAGATCCTCTATTTTATTTTAATCAAAACTAAAAGAAAATATCGTTTCTGTAAGGTGAACGAGAAATGAAAGTTGAGCAACAGATCTCAAGATTCAGATTTTCAGAATGATTAACATAAATTAAAACAACTAAATGATTAAATGTGTAAATCATAAATGAAAAACTAAATACTTATAATCAACTATATTACTACTCTCATAACACTTTTAGGTTTCAGACATAGTGGAAGCATGTGGATTAGTGTAACCAACTTTATGTTTACCGTAATAAATGATCAATCGAATATTTGTCACAATGATAAAACACTAGATCATCGGAATAGAGAAAAGGAAAAAAAGGAAAGAGGGAATTCCCAGAACCAATGATAAGATCATAATATGTTGGTTATAATTAATTTAATTAAAATAAAATAATTACCTTGATAGAATTCTCTCTCCGTTGATGTTTCTGATCATGATCTGATGTGATCTGTCATTGCATCACATAATCCAAGTTTAGGATTCCTCTTGCAGTGATCCACACATGCTCCATGTATCTATAAACATCACCAAAGGGATATCTGTGTGCTAGCGCGGAAGAGACTTTTCTTGCTATATCCTCCATTGACTCCCTTGAGAGCCACTTCCAAAGCACTCCCCTTGATTTGGGGGAGGAGGATCTCTCTCATAACATGAGAGATTACTTGGTGGAAAGGAATTATCTCATGGCTTTATATATTTCTCCATATCTATTATGCACAACCACAAATAATGGTTTTGGTTAATGATAATAATGTAATTGAGATTTATAATACTTAGAATAATAAAATTAATTAATTACCCAAAGGAATTTATTCATTTCATTTAATTCTTAGAAAAACTCCATGTATAATAATAACATTTGACCATTATTATTACTTGACATGTGCCCAGTGAATTAAATATTATATTATTTAATTAAATAAATAATATTATTTCTCAAAAATTACTAGAAAAGAAAAACGACATGTATATATTAATATACATAGTGTGTACTTTTGTTTTTCCATTTTCTTTATTTCCTCCACCACATTTATTAGACATTTAATAATGACTATTTATTTCTTAAATAAATATCACTGCATTACTCACTAATAAATATATTTTATTTCACCCATAATATATTCTCTAGAATAACTATTGTTGAAATAAATGTGATCATGTATCCTTGAGTAATTATTAAACCACAACTGGTAATAATCTTTATTTAACTTGTTAAATGAATATTTAATTGACATACTTAGACACACTTAGTGTGTTACCCTCTAGGCCTCTTTATCAGCAGCATTAGGCGAAGCCTGACTAAATTACAAGGTTATAGTCTAGCTACACACCAAGGAACTGATAGAGAAAGAATTTAATGACGCAATAACATGTCACCTCCTATGAATGCTTACCGTGTAATGTAACCCCTTTTTCTCGATATCTTCAATAAATATGGTTGCATGCTAGTGACATAAACCCATGTTCTGGACTATTCTTTCTTTGACATACTGGAATTGAACACGCCTGTTCCTTACCATGGAAAATGACTTATTTTGGTTATATCAATTCCATCAATGGTCTTGAAATATTAACTTATTTTATCTGAATATAAGGGAAAAATCCTTTCTTTTATTATCGATTAATGTAGTATTACTTGTGACGCACCCAACATATCCTACCTCACTGAGAATAGTGTGTTTTCATAGTTTTCATTAATCCATCTAAGTGCATGGGTTGTAATACCCATTAATAATAATCATAAATTCTAAGGACTAATATACATGTCAGCAGATAGAAACATCCAATGAAACTATGAAATGTGGATTTCTTATTAGCGGTCCTCATTCTCATAATATCCTCCTAGATATTACAAAGGGAACACACCATGAGAAGGCGCCTCAATGTTTTATGAGTCCTCACCCCTAATGGCCAATATTATTTGTGTCCCTCAAAAAACATCATTTTTCCATAGAACATATATTCAAGAATAATGTTATGTCACTTCTGAGTTCATATAATAGTAGGGATCCTCTATGAACCTTTAGTGCAATGACTATCCTTAGGACATTATCACATGCATTTTCATGCAGAAGAACAATCAAGATGTGATAAGGTCTTTATTAATATTAAAATCCATGAATATGAGTTTTTCATAAAGTACAAAGTAGTTGGTTCTAGGCCACCAACTTCAACAATATTACGAGGAAAAACATAGTTTATTAAAAAAAACTTTACCTTCTCATTGAATTTTGATTTGTAGCCTCAAAGTCTAATCTCTCATGAGCATGAGCATCATTGATAAAACCACCTCGACTCAAACAAAGAAATCCACTTGTATAAGAAAACAATTCTTATATGATTAATAATTTAAAGAAGTAAATTAAACATAAATATGAAATTGTCCACTACTTCTATGGAAGTCACATCTTCATTATATTTTTGTAAATCCTCCCATCAGGTATTCTTCCCATTCGTTTATGAGGACATATATATCGTCTTGTGAATATGAGTCCTTTAGACAGTCATAATAGTACATGAAAAATAAAAAATACATAAATGATTAATAAATATTTTAAATGAAATATTAATTATCTTTGAAAATACCTCTGGAGGGATGCTATTTTGTTGAAGAAATGTGATCTCTATTATAAATTTACAAACATAATGACCATAATATTTTCCATTGGATTGTTTCGAACACTATAGAAACATTAAGGAGAATAATTAATTTTTTTTATATGTGTTTGGATAGTGAAATATTATTATATATACCCAGATACTTGTCCAGTCGTTGAACTTGTTTGGGTCCTCGTTCTTAGCCCGTAACCTTATTCATTATTTTCCTTGATATTGATGCACAACCCTATCATAACATAATCCTCATTAAATGATAATATAAATTATATGACTTGATTTTTAGTTCTAAAATGTTGGATTTAGTGTATTAAAAATTGACAAACACCGTCATGTATGGATGGTGTGTTGGATATACATGCATTGAATCCAATAAATAAATCATTAGAGTGTCCTAATTTACCGTAATGAGCATCCAATGATTCTTTAAAACACAAAAAAGAATAATTAATAAAATAAATGAAAATATATTTTATATTATTAAATTTTAGAGTCTTACCCCTACATTGTTGGTATTAAATAAAGTCTATCATCTGAAATTTTTCTTTCAAATGATTTTATCAGACTTGCCACTATTTCATCCTTTTTTGGTATCTATTTTTGGATTTTCTATGGAGGAGATGTGAGTACTAACGAGTCAAATTTTTAATTTATGGGATAATCCCTTCAATTATTTTTCATTTATATTCCTTCCAAAAACATTAAATGTATTTAGTCATAATTAACATAATATATCAGCTTTTAGAAAATCAAATCATGAAAAAATGCCTCATGTATACATTTACAACTAAGCCGCCTAGCCAAGCGTAGTCTATGATTTCACGTACACACTCAAGACAAATGAAATATTAATCATTCTCTCCATACATATATTCTTCAAAATCAACTATGTAATTATGAACATTTTTTAACTTTTTATTCACATGAACCATCAATGATAGTAAATGAGGATATAGAACATACGGGGTAACAGAGATTTCGGTAAATATTTTTGATCTTTTGGTTGATCCTTTAGATGGTTTTGAGTTGGCCTTTCATTTCATCCCCTTCCCTTTGTCCTTCTATAATAACATTCATTGGTTCAGACCTTTTTTCATTAATTATTAAAGGTCTATCATGAAAAATAAATTAGAAATTAATACCTCTCGGTTGACGCATTTTTTACAATATTTAGCATCCATGTGATAAATGTACAATTTTTTTCAATTATATAAATACCTTCTTCATGAATTGGAGTAGGTAGCTTGACACTCAGATCATAGGCTATGCTAATCGACACTCACACATGACCTGTTGAAAGTGGTCTACTATGTAGCATTTCGTTTTGGATATTGAACACTATATACCTCGCTAAAAGGTGATGGATAGGTGTTGATAGATATAAATCATAGTCACTATCACCCTATAGAATATCACTAAAAGAAAGGTATCCATGTCTGTCTGATTCAAATTTCATAAAAACATTTATTAGAACATCGATTACCTCAGCAAAGACATATCTTTGAGTGGAATGGATTTCCTCATAGCTAGTGGGGGGAGGGGGATCTCCATGTGGTGATTGTTTGATTTCATTGTTGAGCGCGTCAAATTTGATGTTTATTTTTAACTAGAATTTTTCCAGTATAGTAGCAAACCTATGTCATCTCTCAACGGTACCTTAGATCTTTAATTTTAAAATAGGGGTTTTATTATTAAATTAGAAGGGGGTGAGGTTTTTTAAATATTTGGGGATTGATGATTGAAGATGAAAATAGGAAATGAATGTGATAAAACAAAATATAAATTAACAAAATTAATTAAGCGTGATCAACCCGAGGTACTCTCGTGATGTTCATCCTTCAACGCTTCATGATATAGGGTTACGATATTTTAATCCCTGGTTTGTAACACCTATAACTAGAATGTTACTGATTTTATACTAGGATACCTCCTAGGGTTCAGTCAACAACGCACAATGATTCACCAGACACCGCCGATGATTGGGTGATTTTGTGTTCGACTTCATAACCGAAACTCAACAAGGCAACACACGAAGAAATCGATGTGCTATTAAGGTTTGTCTATTATTTATTTGTGATAGCATAACATAAATTTACATGTCTTTGACTGTTATTATGTGTTTTAAATTGACCAATATGAACCACACAAACACCGCAATTGAACGAGGGAAGAAAAAAGGATGAACGGTGTGTGAAACATCACATGAAAGGGTACCCCCAAACATAATCATTAGAGGTTGAGTATAACATACCAGAATATAACTCAATTAAATTAAAAGATAAGCTTAATAAAAACAAAAAAAACCTATAATTAAAAATATCATTCAAAATAATACAAACATGAAGCTCGGGATTACATCACGTTCCTCCGCGGGTGATCATAAGGGGTTTAGAAACCCATGAGAGAGGAGGAAGAGAAATATGTTGAGGTAGAACTTCCCATAGCCTACGTAACTTCAAATATTGGTTGGTGGACTCCTTTGGGACACCAAAATTGAATCACCTTGTCTCTGGTTTAAATTCTCAAATGGAGAGCCTAAGATTCCATTTTATAGGAAAATTGGATGGTGTTTTTGGGCACACGGATTTCATCAAACCACTTGTACCACAAGTTTAGGCCATTAGAAAAGCTAGTATCCATTCTAAAAAAACTATAAAGTTGTATTCCCAATTCCTAAATATCTCCACCAAATGTTTGGTATCAATTAGACAAGTGGATCTGGAGATATGGACAGAATATAGAATGCCACTTTTGACTTCTCACTAATTCGGTGCTCTGTCCAGATTAGGTCAGTTGGGACTCTTTCTGGCATAATTGGGCTTGGGTTTCTTTATAATATTTGTACCCAATTAAATTTTGTACCATAATACCAAATATAATCCCATCCGGATGCACATAATTTTCTAATGAGGTAAAACAGTGGAATGATCTTCATGGATCCATGCAATTTTGGACCATTTTTCTTACACTTCATCATGGCCCCTCCAAATCTTCTCCTCCTACATTGAAATCATCAAAACAAGTAACATTACCCATTTTAATAGTAATAAACACAAAATAATGGTATCAAACATGATGTTCAGTTTTTATTATTTATATAATTTTCAATACAAAACAAGTTTAGCACAATGGTGTAAGGGTGAAAATGAAACAGTGAATCGTGGTACGATCATACCCCCACACCTAAACATTTTCACTACTGGGAAAAATATAATATCCCAATCATGTCCCATTCCTAAATCAAAGGTGTGAAGAAATCCGAGATTCTTTTGAAGTTAAATTCATCATGTCTCATTTATGGAATCAATTTTCCTATCATTTTACTTTTCTCACATTCAATTTTGTTCAACTTTGTTTGTTCACCCATGAAACATGTCGCAACCTACCTCACCTAAAATTTTTCCCTATTCACTCAATAAACATATGAAAGTGGATTTATGATCTTTTCCTCGAGTTCATGTTATAAAACTATATTCTTTCCATGATTCTCAGTTCTCTACCAGGAGAAACTAGTGTGCTACTCAAGAGGACTTCCAACATGTTGTTCTGAGGTTCTTGGATTGGTAGGATTTAATGTTTAAAAATATGAGGTAGAAGAGGAGTGTTTGATCTCTTATGTATAGAACATGTTAGAATTCAGCAAGTGTTCACAATTAATGTGCACAATCAACCCCTCACAAAGTGTATCACTTCCAACTCACTCCCCCCATTGTCCAACTTTATGGGTCACAACCATACAATGAATAATAATGAGTAAACCTCATCTTTTCTCCATTTTTTTCTTTTGTTATGTTATTTTTTTCAATGTACAGAACTATTTTTTTAATGTGTATATTTTTTTGGAGATAAAGGGGGAAAATGTGTAAAACAATGATTTAATATGGCTTGTGAACCCATTTCCCAAGGAAAATGTAGGCACCCTTTATATCAACCCATAACAATGATTCTCTCCGAAGAATTACCATCGAAACACCCTCTCTCCCACACTTGCAGAAAATAAAACAAGAATATACAGAAGAGATGTGTAGATAGGGATATAGTAGCTTGTAATTTGGATAAATAACAAGCATTTCATGGTCTCTAAGGCTTAAGAAGGATAAAATGTAAAGGTGGCTGAAAATAGAGGATAATTGTACAAAGGGTTTTTAAATTCATGATTGCCTCTATCATGAATGTACCATACTTGAATATTATGGTTTCAAACAAAATCAAGGAAAGTTCTACTTTCTCTACATGACCCGAGACTCACAAGAAAGTGATTAAAAGGAAGAATATGGAATAAATGGACTAGAATATCTCTCGGGTAAGGGATTAAAATATTTTTCAATGCTAATGAGACATGGGTTTCAAAAATCCATTAAACACCTAACAATGATTTGAAAATAAAAATTCTAGAAAAATATTCCATATCAACATTCATTTGAAAAACAATTTTCCAAAAACAATAGAATTTTCCGCATAATCAATTCATGCATGAAAAATGATTTCGGATATTTTTTTTAAGATCAATTTTTATCTAAAAACAAAAAATAAAGAAATAAAAAATGAAAACACGTTTTTAATTTTATTTTTTAATTTTTTTAATTTTTTTTTAATTTTTTTAAATCCTAACTATGACATGTCACCCTCCCCCACACCTAAATGTTTCATTGTCCTCAATGAACATATTTTAAATAAATAGATAATAAATATAGGTAGTTAGAAGGGATAACATTCTAAGTGGTGTCATATGTGGAATATATCAGTTAGATTTCCTCCATGAGATGCTTTGGAAAGTCCTCATAGAAGTGTTTAAGCCTCTTCCCATTGATAGTAATCCCTTGTCTACACTTATCATGCAAAACCTATATAGCACCAAAAGGTTAAACATCAGTAACGGTATAAGGAACGATCCGTCGAGAATGAATCTTACCGGGGTAGAGTTTTAGCATTGAATTATACACGAGAACCTTCTCACTAATATAAAAGTTTCACTAAGGTATCATGCTATCATAGATAACCTTTGTCTACTATTTATAGATCTGGTAGTTCTCATATGAATCACGTTGAATTTCTTCCAACTCTTGAATCTTCATCTTCCTATGCTCACCTACAACTGAAAGATTCATATTACATTGTTTAGTAGCCCAAAATGCATAGTGTTATCCCTCTACTGGGAGGTGAAAATCCTTTCCAAACAAAATTTTATATGGTGACATTCCAATTGGGGTTTTAAAAGTTGTACGGTATGCCCAATGTGCATAATCCAAGTCCAAACTCCAATCTTTCATGTTGGGTTGTACCATTTTTTTTCAAAATTCTCTTAACATTCTGATTTGAGATTTCTTCTTGTCCATTTGTTTGGGGGTGATATGATGTAGAGACTTTATGAAAAACCCCATACTTATAAAGAAAAATTTTCATGTTGCGATTGAAAAAATGTGAACTCTGGTCATTAATGATGAATCTTGTTAAACCAAACCTACTGAAAATTTTAGACCTCACAAAATCAACAACCACTCAAGAGTCATCAGTCCTGGTGGCCTTTTCTTCCACCCATTTAGATACATAGTCAACAACCAATGAGATTTACAAAAAGAAAAATGAATTTGGAAAAGGCCCCATGAATTCAATGCCCCATGCATCAACGATCTCACAAAATAACATGGGTTGTTGGGGAATTTCATTCCTCTTGGAGATATTCCCTGTGAATAGACAACAACTACATGAATTGAAAAATCTATGAGAATATCTATACAAATATGGACAATGAATTCTTATGTAAAAGACCTTTCGAGCTGTACGTTGAGAGCCAAAGTGACCCCCACAGGCCAAAGTTTGATAGATGGTCAAAATAGAGGTAAAATCATTGTCACGGATACACCAACAAACTACTTGGTCACCAAAAATTCTCCACAAATATGGGTCATCCCAAATGTACCAACAAGAATCATGCTTATGTCTATGGGATTGTGAAATGATGAAATAAGTGGGGACCCTAGATGTTGATTGAAAATTTACAATGTCTGCATACTAGGGGTATGGTCCACAACATCATAAAGGTTCTCATGAGGGAAGAATTATCCAATAGGGAGGGGTGAGTAAACATTACAGTCCAATATTGGAGAAATCCTACTAATGTGGTTAGCTACCACATTTTCTACTCTTCTATTATCTCTAATCTCAAGGTCAATCTCCTGGAGGAGGAGCATCCACCGAATGAGGTGGGGCTTAGCTTCAGGTTTCTTTAGGAGGAAACGAAGGGCAGCATGATCAAAAAAGACAATGATTTTTGACCTGATAAGATATGAATGGAATTTTTTCAAGGAAAAAAAATTAAAAAGAAGTTATTTTTCAGTGGTTGTGTACTCTACCTTGGTAGGGTCAAGGGTATGTGAGGCATACACAGTTACATGAGGAGCCTTATCAACCCTTTGTGATAAAACTTCCCCAAATGCAAAGTTAGAGGCATCACACATAAGCTCGAAGGGGATATCCCACCTTGGTTGTGGGATTATGGGAGTTGATGTGAGACTATTTTTTAGTTAATTGAATGAATCCTCACAATTTTTATCAAACGCAAACTCATAATCCTTTTGAAATAACCGAGAAAGGGAAGTGCGATCTTACTAAAGTCTTTGAGGAATCCGCAGTAAAAACCAGCATTACCCAAGAAAGATCACACCTCACGAACACATTTTGGATATGTAAGGGTTGAAATTAAATCAATTTTTGATTTATCCACATGAATTCCATCTTTTGAAATTACATTCCCAAGAACTATCCCCAGTTCAACCATGAAATTCAATTTCTCATAATTTAATACAAGATCTTTTTCTACGCAATGATGGAGGATAGAACCTAGGTGAGACAAATAGTTATCAAAGGAAGTTCCATAAACTGTGAAATCATCCATAAAAACTTCCATGAAATTCTATAGGTACTCTGAAAATATACTCAACATACAACGCTGAAAGTACCAGGGGAATTAGAAAGACCAAAAGGAATCCTTCTATATGAAAATGTGCCAAATGGACAGGTAAATGTTGTCTTTTCTAGATCCTTAGGGGCTATATGGAATTGAAAATAACCCGAATAGCCATCAAGGAAACAATAATGGGACTTATCAGTCAATCGTTCTAACATTTGGTCAATGAAAGGTTGAGAAAATTTGTTCTTTTGTGTGGATTGATTCAGTCGATGGTAGTCAATACAAACTCACTAACTATTTTGCATAAGTTTTGGAACCAATTCATTCCTTTCATTTGACAAAACCATTATTCCTATTTTTTTAGGCACAATTTGCACTGGGATAACCCATTTACTATCAGATACAGGATATGTGATCCCCACAGCAAGTAATTTACTGACTTCCAATTTTACCACTTCAAGGAGAGTGGGATTCAACCGGCATTGAGATTTTCTCATTGTATTAGGCTCATCATCTAGAAGTATATGGTGCATACAAATAGATGGGATAATCCTTTAAATATCAGACAATGTCAATCCTATTTCATTTTTACACTCTTTCAAAAGGTTGAGCAGTTTTGATTCATGTTATTGAGAGAGGTTATTGGAAATAATGAATGGCAATTGGTCAATACCATCAATATAGGAATATTTTAAATTATATGGAAGTGGTTTTAATGACAACACCGTGGTTTTTTGGACTGAGGGGGGGGGATTTAGGGGGAGTGAGGTCCATTAAATTGTCTATCTGCACATGTTTATTCTGTAAAGTAAAGAATATATTGAAATGAGATTTTCATAATCATAGAAAATCTTGGGTACCTAAAAATAAAAAAACTCATAAATTAAAGCACAAAATTTACACTTTTCAAAACCCACACAACAGTCAAAACATGAATCAAAACTTAAATCATCTGAGGGTGAAGAAGAGGAAAATGAATCAAAGTATGGGTTGAGGAGAGAAGTGTGTGTGTGTGTGTGTGAATTTTTTGAGAGCACTTCCATCGAATATACATGATGATTATCCAATAAAAAAACATATGTTGACTACATTTTTAATGGTATTAAATTTTCATTTTTGATATTATGGGCCTGAGGTAGTGGATTTTAATTTTGAACATTCATTCTCATCATTTGTGCACTTCACGTCTAATGTGCACCAAGTTAGGCCCAATGTTTCATCTCATTTTAAAGAATTTAATTATCCATATTTTAATTTGATATTTTTTAAAATGGATATAAACTTAAATATGAACATTTTTCATTCAGGGATCAATGGAGGATTCATAAAGGATGATGGGGATATTTGGCGATGAAAGAAAACAATTCTGGAGAAGGAAGATTGGATATCATCCCACTGATGAGAATGTGGGGCCCACAATACTGGCCCAATGAAGCCCCAATTTCTTGGGAGGATAGAAGGAATATATAGGAACAAATAATTCTTCTGGATTCAGTAATAATTCATCTTACATGGTGGTGATTAAGGTGGAACAAGTTGAATATGAAATTCTACGTCAGATTCTGCGGCCCCGAAAAACAGACCACCATTTAAATCATATCTCGTGAACCGCGCATTTGTTTAGGCTGAACTTTTATAGTCATTTAGAAGAAATCAGGGGATACATTTTATCCGTCTATGGACCACTCTAATTCGTTCATCTAAAAGGTCCGTTTGGTGCGTCTTTTCGGTGGATGCAAGCTGGATGCCATTTCGGGGGAAGAGTGGAAAAGTCACATCTCCATTAATTCTCCACCCACCTTTCCCCAACACAATTAATTAAAGGCACATGGGATGATGGGGGATCGGACAAAGACTTCCAAAATTCCTATTTAAGGCAGTATTGGTGGAGTATTTGAAGGATCATGGAGCTTTGTTTTCATTGTAATGTTATTATGCCAATTTGTCTTTGTAATGTTCTTCCTTCTCATGTAAGTTGTTCGAATCACCTTAGTTTTCAATAAAATTTCTTCTTATTCTATTATTATGTTCTTATTAATATCACCTTGATACCGTTTCCTAAATGTGTGAACTTGTTCACACCAAACCTTGTGATTTTGTTCACAGAACGGTGGAGTGTTCGTTATTTTGTTGTTTTTACTTCTTCAATTCCACCCCCGTAAATCTATTTCCCGCTTTTGTTGACAAAATGTCATCAATGGAGGGACAACTCTTTTATGATTTGATCAAAGGGAGTATAAGGGGGATTGATTGGATGTTATTTATCACACTTTAAAGGTTATTAATTTCTTTTATTTGAGTTTCTTTCATTCAATTATTTTCTCTCTTCCTTTTCCTTATTGAATTTATTCACCCCACTTTTATGTGCTAAGTAGATCCTATACCTTGGAGTGCTCATGAAAATGATCCTACAAGTGTATAGATTATTATAATGTGTTTGTGAAGGTTCTTAATCAGTAAGTGATGAAGTTTTTTTGATTTCATTGTATGAATCCATATCAAGATAATGAAATTGAAATTGTAAAAGAAAAAAATAATTCATCAAATCCAACCTAAGAAATAACCTAGGATCAACTCATTTTATCATAATTTGAATATACATAGATCTTTTAGTGCTCTTTTAAACCCATCTAAAATAAATCATAGTTGGCCACTTCATATCCAAAAATCCATCTCTTTTCATTGAGTGTCTAAAGGTTCTTCTTAGGTCTCTGAGGATTCGACAACCCAAGCTACACTGCAAGTGACCGCTTTAACCTTAGAACTTGGGTAAATTTGGGTGACACCAAATTTTGGCGCCATTACTGGGGATGAAGTAATTTCCTTAGACCAAAACCTTCTTTCCTCACCCCCATTCTTCTATTCTCACCCAAGATCTCTTATCTTTTCCATTTCTCACTTTTTTTTCTTTTGGCGCATGTCCGCCTACACCCGCGATAACTCAAAAAGACTAGTTAGGGTGGAAAGTCATAGGATAGAGGAGTAAATTACACCATTGGATCCTAATCTTCCTAATACCCCAGATTCAAAGATCGTGTAAATTTCAATGTAGGTTCTTCAATGAAATCATCTCATAAACCCGGGTGGGAACCAAAATGGAAATCCAAATGAGGAAGCCCCAAATTTGGGGAACGTAGTCGATCAAACCATGAATGACTACCTTACACCTACCTAGACCAATGCACCCTCTTGCATTATCCATGCTTCCCTAGGAGACTCCCACTATGTCTTTAAACCTCGTGTCCTAAACCACCTTCCAACCTTCCACGGGATGGAGTCAAAAATGCCTTACCTTTATGTCAAGTAGTTCAATGACAATGTTGAAACCATGTGCTCACCACATTAACTTGAGTCAGCTAAGATGAGTCTCTTTCCTTTATCACATACAGATCGAGCAAAAAACTAGTTAAATAATCCGAGACCTTTATCAGTCCACTCTTGGAACCAACTGCAAAGATAATTTTACAAAAAATTCTTCCCCCATCACAAAACCATTGCACTAAAAAAGAGCATCCAAAACTTTTTTGAAAAAGAGGGAGAGTAATTTTATGAAACATGGGAGAGGTTCAAAGATTCCCTAAACATGGTTCCACCCCATGGTTTTTCTATTACTGAACAAGTGAAAATTTTCTATGAAGGTTTGGGCCCAGGGAACAAACAATTCATTGACATGATGTGTAATGGGACCTTTAAAAACAAATCCCCAAATGATGCTTCGAGTATCTAGAAATCCTTACTGAACAAAACCAAACATGGGGAACATCACCGTATTCTGAAAATCTCCAAAGAACTACTTGAATGCGTACACTTAGAGAAGAGGAAATCCTTAGGGTAAAACTTGTAGCACTGTCCAGAAAGGTTGAAGAGATATACCATAGAAAAATCCATGAAATACAAACTGTAGACCCTGTTTGCACAATCTGTGACAAACATGACCACAAAACAGACAACTTCCCAACCATTCCATCCATCAAGGACGTTCTTTTAGGAGGACCACATACTGAATTCAATGCCCTAATCTTTAAAAATCCCGAATACCCAAACACATTCAACCCAAGGTATAATGACCACCTGGGCTTCCGATGGAATGATAACCACCAACCTAGAAAACCACAAGAACCAAACCCCTACCCTACAAAAAATTTTCAAAACCATAACCAATTCCAACCACAACCAGTCCAATACCAACATCCTCCAGTCCAATACCAACAACCCATCCAACAACCAAAGTATCCCACAGGGATAACCCAACCAACAAAATCCCCTTCCCAATTTGTCCCTCTCCCAATCCTTGAACAACTGTGAAAATAAATGGAAAGGATGAACTCAAAAGTCTCTTCCAGGAAACAAGAACTTCAAACAATCAAAACTGGAAAGGCACCCATGCCTACACAATCCATTCCACAAAAAACAATAATGGGAGAGTCAATTTGTACTCAAACAACTCATGAACAACTAAAGGTTGTGACTGTTCTAAGAAGTGGGAAATCAGTTGAGAAACCAGAACAAATAATTTAGAAACCATCTGAAGATTGAAACACTAATGGAAATTCAAATGAACCACACGATCAAGCTAAAAAACATGATAACATTGTCAAAGATAAAACCCTTCAAAAAACAACCCCACAACTAGCACCATTTACTAGACGCATGAATGGGAAACCAGGCCTGAATTGAGTGAAACATTAAGGGAAATATTCTCACAAGTCAAGTTGAAAATTCCACTCCTCGATGCAATTCAAACCATTCCTGCATACTCAAAGTTCCTTAAGGACTTGTGCACTTTTAAAAGAAAATTTTCACATAAAAACCAAGTCCTTTTGGCTGCTAATGTGAGTACCACCATTCAAGAGACCATTCCTCCTAAGTTGAAAGACCTGGGTTTCCCTGGCATCAATGTTGAACTAGGAGAGAGCAATGTTTTCAAGGCCTTATGTAACCTAGGTGCTAGTGTCAATCTCATCCCCTATGTTGTGTACTGCCAATTAGGCCTAGAAGAGCTCCAACCAACACCTTTCACACTTCAACTTGATGATCGTAGCATTAGGGTTCCAAAGGGGATCTTAAAGGATGTTTTGGTGAAAGTTGAAAATTTAATTTACCCATCTGACTTCATTGTTCTTGACAATCACCCAAGCTTAGGTCCTAGGGAGAAAACCCCAATCATCCTTGGTCATCCCTTCCTTGAAACAATAAACTCTGTTATCCGAGTCCAAAATGGGAACATGACCATCATTTTTGGAAACATGAGTCTAGACTTGAACATCTACAATGAGAACTCTCAAATTGGGGATGGTGAAGAGATCCATGAGGTTAATTGGATAGGTACTGTTGATAGTGAACTCAAGGAACATCAAGGAATTACCGAAGGATGTTTAAGTCAAGAAGAGATTGATTTTCTTTGTTCACATGAGGGAAATTTGTCTCCTTGGCTTGAATCTCTTTCAGATAGCTCTATTGATGATTTTCTAGAATCACCAATCAATGATACCATGGGTGAAATCAATAACATTGACTCCATACCCATTCATGACACTACTCTAGCTAATTTAGTGGATGAAAATTTTGTTCACAAGAAACCAATTTTGTCAAGAAATATGAACAAAGAAACTGAGTTCAATACAAAGTCTCATCCTTTCTTGGAAAGTTATAACCACTATGATCTTGAATTTAAGGTTTTACCTTCATCAGTCAAGTATGCGTTCTTAGGGGACAATCAATCCTTTCCTATTGTCATTTCTTCCTCTCTTGAAGACGATCATGAGAGGATGCTTCTAGATGCCCTTAGGAGACACAAGAAAGCCATTGGATGGACCCTATCTGATATTCCTGGGATTAGCCCACTTATCGGGACTCATAGAATTGTTCTAGAATCCAATTCAAAGATATGTAGTCAACCTCAACGGTGACTCAATCCTAATCTCATGGAAGTAGTGAGAAAAGAACTTTTTAAATTTTTAAAAGCTGGTATCATCTATCTTGTAGCTAAGAGTGAGTGGGTTAGCCCAATCCATGTGGTTCCAAAAAAGGCTGGAATCACAGTAATAACCAATAAGGATGGAGAGATGCTTTCAACAAGGTTTATTAGTGGATGGAGAGTCTTTATTGACTATAGTAAGCTCAACTCTTGTACTAAGAAAGACCATTTCCCCTTTCCCTTTATTGATCAATTCCTCGAGCGAGTGGCGGGTCATCAATTATACTACATCCTAGATGGATTCTCAGGGTATAATCAAATCTAAGTCACCTTAGAGGATCATGGAAAAATAACCTCCACTTTTCCATTCGACACTTCTCCCTTCAAGCGCGTGCCCTTTGGGTTATTTAATGCCCTTGGTACCTTCCAGCAGTGCATGATGGGAATCTTCTCGGACATGGTGGGGGATTGTTTAGAGTTCTTCATGGATTATTTCTCCATCTTTGGGGATACTTTTGATGGATTAATTCTAAATGTTGAAAAGGTTTTTTCAAGGTGAGAGGATAAGAATCTCATACTAAATTGGGAAAAATGCCATTTCATGGTAAGGGAAGGACTTGTTCATGGTCATCTGGTATCTGGTAGAGGGATTGAACTTGATAAAGCTAAGGTTGACGTAATTCATCACCTTCCCTCTCCTAAAACTGTAAAGGAAGTGATGTCCTTCTTAGGACATTCTGGTTTTTATAAAAGGTTCATTAGGAATTTTAGCTCTACTTCTCCACCACTTTGTGCTCTATTAGTAAAATATTCTCCATTTATATGGACAGAAAGCTGTGAGGAATCATTCTCTACACTCAAGTCTACTCTTATATCTCCACCTATCATGCAATATCCAAATTGAAAACTTCCTTTCACGCTCATGTGTGATGTAAGTGACTTCGTTGTAGGAGCAGTCTTAAGACAACGGTGCGAGAAAACTCCATATTTCATTTCTTATGAAAGCAAATCATTAAATGATGCACAAATTAACTACACCACCACTGAGAAGGAGTTTCATGCTATTGTATTTGCCTTAGAGAAATTCAGGTCTTATCCTTTAGGATCACCCATCATTGTCTTCACCAACCACTCATCCCTAAAATACCTTTTCCAAAAACAATATGCCAAGTCTAGATTGATTAGGTGGGTCCTTTTTCTTCAAGAGTTCGATTTAACCATTGGGGATAAAAAGGGTGTTGAAAATGTTGTATCTGATCACCTATCTAGGATGGAATTCAAAGAAAACTCACATCATCTCTCTATGTCTGATTCATTTCTTGATGAACACCTCTATTAAGGGAGTGATTGCCCTTGGTATGCTGACATAGAAAACCATTTGGTGACAGGTGACATTCCAAAATTCATGGGGACCCAAGCTAAGAGGAAATTCATTTCTGATGTCAAACACTATGTGTTTGATGATCCTTACCTCTTCAAGTTCTGTCCTGGTCAAATCATCAGGAGATGTGTTCCCGAGTCTGAGCAAGATTCCATTCTAAAATTTTGTCAGGGAGAGGCATGCGGAGGCCACTTTTCTACAAATAAAACCACTACAAAGGTCCTCCAAAGTGTTTTTTACTGGCCTAACCTCACTAAGGATTCATTCCAATTCTGCAAAATTTGTCCTCAGTGTCATCAATTAAGATCCATTACCAAAAGGAATCAAATTCCGCTCACTCCCATTTTGGTCATTGAAATATTTGATTGTTGGGGAATTGATTTCATGGGACCCCTTCCAAACTCCAAGGGATACCTATATATCCTCTTAGATGTTGATTACTTCTCAAAATGGGTTGAGTACATTCCCACCAAGACTAATGATCATCAAGATTTGATCGGATTCCTAAAAGTGCATATCTTTTCTAGATTTGGAATTCTGAGGGCTATAATTAGTGATTGTGGAACACATTTCTACAACCGCCCATTCTCTTCACTCATGTCTAAGTATGTTATTTCTCATAAAGTTTCCACTGCATACCATCATCAAACCAACGGTCAAGCTAAGTTGTAGAATAAGGAAATTAAGAAAATTCTTGAAAAAACTTTCAATCCCTCTAAGAATGATTGGTCCGAGAAACTCTTAGATGCCCTTTGGGCATATTCAACTACTTTCAAAACTATCCTAGGCATGTCACTGTATAGATTGGTTTATGGAAAAGCATGTCATTTACCTGTTGAAATTGAGCATAAGGCCTTTTGAGCAATGAAAAAAATGAACTTTGACATTTCATTAGCTAAAACAAAAAGCAAATTAGATCTTAATTAACTTGAGGAACTTAGGATGGAAGCTTTTGAAAATTCAAGGATCAATAAATCTAAAGCTCAAGCCTACCAATCTAGGAATCTTAAAGTCAAACACTTTGAACCAGGAAAATTCATGCTCTTGTATTGTTAAAAACATCATCTACACCCGGGAAAGCTAAGGTCTAAATGGTTCGGTCCATACCTATTACATCATGTGTACCCTCATGGGGAAATAGAGATTCAGGATCCCACAAGTGGTTATGTCTTCAAAGTCAATGGTCATAGGTTAAAACAATTCATTGAATCATTCAATAAACAAGAAACCAAGGAGGAGTTAACTGAGCCAACATATGAACCAGAAAAAAAATTAATAGATTTAGGGTCTATGTCAGGATAATGACGTTAAACAAAAGCGCTGCAAGGGAGGCAACCCATGTTTTTCATGTTTCCAATCATTGTGAATCATCTTTTGTTTCCTTCTTCTTCATTTTGTTATTTAAAAAAATAGACCGTTGAACTGTTCTTCTTTTATGAGTAAGGATGGGTATGAAAGAGGAGCACCATATTCATCCATGTCACGTGGTGTGATCCCTGATTAATACCTTACCCAGAAAATATAAATAAGACAATGTATCATCAGTTTATTTTATTTTATTTTATGTTTCTGTAGGTAGTTAAAAAAATTGATTGTTCACCTGTTCTTATTTTATGAGTAAGGATGGGTATGAAAGGGGAGCACCATATTCATCTGTGTCACGCGGTGTGATCCCTATGTAATACCTTACCCAGAAAATTTAAAGAAGACAATTTATCATCAATTTGATTTTTTAAAATTAAAAAAATAAAATAAAAAACAAGGGAAACCATAAAAATGTTGATACTTGGTATTAAATAAATTTTTGTGTTGTTTTTTTTTGTCTGGTTTGTTCTATTTTGTATGGTTCATGAACTATTTTGGGTGATACATATTCCATCAAGGAGGTGCATACATCTCCCAAGAGATCAAAAGAGTAATCTAGAGCATCATGAACTTCAACTTCAAAAACCAGGTGAATTTGTTCCATTTTTATTGTTTAAAATTCCTTTTAGAACTCCTCTCATCTACCTCTACCCCTTATAATCTTTCTTTTCATTAAACACTGGGGACAATGTTATTTTAAGTTGGGGGCAGCTGAAATAAAAAAAATAATATTGTGTGCAAAAAAAATTCGTGGAAGAAAAAAAATTTCATTATCCTCAAACATGATAACACACATTGCAAACTCTGAAATTGGATATCAAAGAATTTTTCATGCCTTGATTATGATTTTAAGGCACATTTAGGTTCATGTGCATAGATTTTGGAAAGTGTGGTTGGCCGATGTGATTTTTCACCATTGTATTTTCATCCTTTTAATAAAAAAAACACAATGCGCATCCTCTAGATTGTGGGGTTTTAGTTTTAGTTTTTGGGAACCCATAATAAATATAATAGGTTTTGTGATCATTTTAGTTTTAATATGAGTATTCAAAAAATCAAAAAAAAATCAATTTGCACGTAGAGAAATGGATTGACCTAATGTTTGGCTTTCGATACTTGGGGATCACGACTCTATAGTTTTCTGGCCCAGAGTTCGGAATTTTATCTCTATTTGTGGTAATTTGAATTTGGTTTTGATTGAGTAAACTCAAGATGATGCCCTATTATGTGAGCTTCACTTAGTGCCCTAAGGTCTTTGAGCCTGGGAGTTATCGGCAAAGTCTTGCTACATGGGTTTACTTGATTGAGTTCAATTTCAATTACCATGGAAAAATTTCAAAAACAAAAAAAACAAAAAACAAAAAAAAATATATTCTGAATACTCATCTTAATATTAAAATCCCATTTCTCCTAGAACTTCCATCTTTTCTCCCTTTGAATGAAAATGAACCCCCATGTCTATTGTGATGCACAACACTTCATCATGCTTAATTGAAATTGGATGAAATATGGAGATGAATTTGAACAAAGGAGTGTTCTTGGGATTGGGTTATGCCTCTGGAATTAGCTTGTGTTAAATTATTTTGATGGGATTCATAATTTTTTTGGTATAGGTTTTTGGGTGAGCAATGTGTATTAAAATGTTTTTGGAAAAGGATATTCGAATTTCATTTTTGTGAGTTATATTTTGCTCGGGACTAGAAAAAATCAAGTTGGGGGGTGTGATTAGACAATAAAAACACATATGTTGATTAAATTTTTAATGGTATTAAATGTTCATTTTTGATCTTATGGGCCCGAGTTAGTGGATTTTAATTTTCAACATCCATTCTCATCATTTGTGCACTTCATGTCTAATGTGCACCAATTTAGGCCCAATGTTTCATCTGATTTTAATGAATTTTATTATCCATATTTTAATTTGATATTTTGGTAAATGGATATACACATAAATATGAACATTTTTCATTCAGGGATTAATGGATTATTTATAAAGGATGATGGGAATATTTGGCAATGAAAGAAAACAATTCTGGAGAAGGTAGATTGGATATCATCCCACTGATGAGAATTTGGGGCCCCCAATACAGGCCCAATGAAGCCCCAATTTCATGGGAGGCTATAAGGAATATATAGGAAAAAATAATTCTTCTGGATCCAGTACTAATTCATCCTACATGGTGGTGATTAAGGCGGCTCAAGTTGAAGATGCAATTCTGGGCCAGATTTTGCAGCCTAGAAAAATAGCCCACCATTTAAATCATATCTTACTAACCGCGCATTTTTTTGGCCTGAAATTTTACAGAATTTTAGAAGACATCAGGGGATACATATTATCCTTCTATGTACCACTCTAATTAGTTCATCTAGAATGTCCTTTCGGTGCATCTTTCCGGTGGATGCAAGCTGGATGCCATTTCGGGGGAAGAGTGGAAAAGTCACATCTCCATTAATTGTCCACCCACCTTTCCCCAACACAATTAATTAAAGTAACACGGGATGATGGGGGCTTGTCCAAAGACTTCCAAAATTCCTATTTAATTCATTATTTTTGGATTATTTTAATGATATTGGAACCTTGTTTTCATTGTAATATTATTATGCCAATTCACCTTTGTAATGTTCTTCCTTCTCATGTAAGTTATTCGAATCACCTTAGTTTTCAATAAACGTTCTTCTTATTCTCTTATTCTGTTATTATTAATATCACCTTGATACCGTTTCCTCAATTTGTGAACTTGTTCACACCAAACCTTGTGATTTTGTTCACACAATGGTGGAGTGTTCATTATTTTGCTTTTTTTACTTCTTCAATTCCACCCTCATAAGTCTATTTCCCACTTTTGTTGACAAAATGTCATCAATGGAAGGCTAAATCTTTTATGAGTTGATCTAAGGTAGTAGAAAGTGGCTGTATTGGATGTTATTTATCACTCTTTAAAGGTTGTTAATTTCTTTTATTTGAGTTTCTTTCATTCAATGATTTTCTCTCTTCCTCTTCCTTATTGAATTTATTCACCCCACTTTTATGTTCTAAGTAGATCTTATACCTTGGAGTGCTCATGAAAATGATCCTACAAGTGTATAGATTATTATCATGTGTTTGTGAAGGTTCTTAATCAGTAAGTGATGAGGTTTTTTTGATTTTATTGTATGAATCCTTATCAAGATAATGAAATTGAAATTGTAAAAGAAAAAAACAATTCATCCAATCCACCCTGAGCAATAACCTAGGATCAACTCTTTTTCTCATAATTTGAATTCACATAGATCTTTTAGGGCTCTTTTAAAACCATCTAAAATCAAACGTAGTTGGCCACTTCATGGCAAAAAATCCATCTCTTTTCATTGAGTGTCTAAAGGTTCTTCTTAGGTCTCTGAGGATTCAACAACCCAAGCTACACTGCAAGTAACCACTTTAACCTTAGAACATGGGTAAATTTGGGAGACACCAAATGAAGAGTGGAGTGTACTTCAAAGGGGTGTTTCATAGCCTCGATGATGTTAAATATTACCTTTTCTCCACCAAACTCCATGGACAGTGTACTGTTGTGAACATTTATGATCGTCTTTGCTCTTATAAGGAATGACCTCCCAAGTATGAGAGGGGCATGTCCTTGGGTTCAAGTATATTCCATCTCAAGAATGTTGAAATTAGCGGGTAAGATGAGATTCTTTACTCTTAAAAGTACATCCTCAATCACTCTTGTTGGATGCGTAGTACTCTGGTTGGCAAGTTGCACGATAATGCCTATTGGTTGAATTTCTCTAACCTGATGAGAAGTATACATGAAGTGAGGCATTACATTAATGGAAGAACCTAAATCCATCATAGAATCAGAAAATAAGGTCTCCCCTATGGTATAAGGTATCGTGAATATTCTTGGATCCTTGCACTTATTTGGCATTGCTGGTTGAATCAAGGCTGAAGCATTTCTTCCTAGGTTGACTCTTTCATTCCCCTTCAGCCTTCGTCTATGGGTGCAGTTCTTTGAGAAATTTGGCATAATAAGGAATTTTCTTAACTGCATACAACAATGGAATATTAACATGACCTTTTTTAAATGTATCCATTATTTATTTATCAATATCATTATCAAAATTCTTCTTAGATTTAGAGAGTCTTTGGGGGGAAGTAAGAGGAATGGATTGTTCATTTGAATCATCAATGATAATTTTATTACCCTTTTTATTTTGTTTTTCTTAATTATAATATTTTATGTTAGGAGAAAGAGTGTTTTCATTAGGGGGACATACCTTTTGGGAAGAATCCTTATAAGGAGGAAATTTTTTACCACTATCAGGGAATATACCACATCCACTAACTACATATCATGAGTGGGATAAATCATCTCATGTGGTATCAGCTTTTTAGATCCATAAGAAATAACTCGACCCTACTGCATAAAAACTAATCCGAGTCCAATTATAGATGTGTCACCATACAAGGTATATGATTTACTCAGTATAGGTAAAGTGAGAATGGGTGCTGAGATCAGCCTACCTCTCAGATCCAGAAAATCTCTCTCTCAAGCTTCAGACCAAACAAAATTCCCCCCTTTCTTAGTCCTTCCAGACATCAGTGTTTCCAAACAGGAGACATCCTAGATAAAGAATATATATTAACCTATTAAACTCAAAATATCCAAATCTTAAACATATTCTTAGGATGTCACTATGATACCATGGATACAGCTTTATATGGATCTATTGACACTCCTACTACTGAGATATCATGGCCCAAGAAGAGCACTTCATTAATATGAAAACCACATTCGGTTTGTTTGGTGTAAATCTGATTCTATCATATACTCCAAATGATATTAATATGTTTGGAATGACTATCTGATGATTGGGATTACACTAAGATATCATCGACAAAAATCACCACAAATCGATCCATAAAAGGATGAAATATCATATTCATCATTCCCGTGAAAACTTTGGATGAATTGGTTATCCCAAATGGAGTCACCATGAATTCATAAAAGCCATAACTGCTCCTAAATCTAGTTTGAGGTATGTCCCTTGGTATCATCCTTAACTAGTGGTAATATGATCTCAAATTGATCTTGGAGAACATTTTATCATCTCTCAACTGATCAAAAATTTTATTAATGTACAGAAGAGGATATTGGTTCTTGACTATCATCTAGATAAATCTCTAATAATGCACAAATAAGTGAAAATATCCATAAGACTTCGTGATGAAGAGAATTGGAGAACTTCAATGAGATGTACTAGGTCGTATAATGAATTTTGATTCCAGATCTTCCAACTAAACTTTTAACTCCTGAAGCTCTGTTGGTTCCATTCTGTAAGGGAGGATAGAAACTAACACTAATCCTAGATCCAATTCAATCATAAAATCGATCTTTCTCTTGGGTGGTAAGCTATATAACTCATAAAAGAAAACATCATAAAAATATTCTACCACTGGAGGAAAATAATCGAGCATCATTCTGCAATCATCTAGATAAAGATCGACCATATGACCCACTATATAATCTAATCCTCCTCGAATTGGGCTTGGAAGACTAGCCCGATGATCCCACTTACCATGGTGAAAATAAATTCCTCCTTCTGGATATAGGAAGGTAACTGTAGAGACCAAAAGATTGATGTACATGGACATCACGTTACTTTTGTAGAATACTTAATACATAACAAAAACAGACACAGAAGGACCATAATAGTTTAGTGTCTTTGGAAACTCAGAACGTAATCTTCTAATCGTGGTGAAAGATCATCAACATCTCCCATAAAGATCTTCCCATTTTGTTTTCTTACCTAAAACCTTTCTTTATATCCTGGGGAAAATAAAACATATAAAGGGTGAGCTCCAATGCTCAATAAGGGTAAGCATGGAGAAAATAAAACAAACCGTATACATTTGAACTTAAAAACATGATCATAATGTTTAAACATGAAAATCTTGAGCAATGAGATACAACATGGAAGTACATAAGGCATAGATCATAATGGAAAATCAATCATGATAAAATATCATGGGAATAAAACATGTAATTGTGGAAAAACATTAATCACATGATATTATTTCCAAAGTATCCAAGGAATTGCTTCAAATACCATCTTAGTGGACAAAGTCCCTTATTGAACTGGGTTTACTTGCCGTTCCAGCCCTGTATTACTGAATCAGATTTACCTGTCATTCCATCCATGTCTATCTCATGAGATATAAATCTTTACCCAATGCATTGGAGTGATATATAGGTCCCACCCATCTCATAATGAAATCATTCTTACTTGTTCCAAAACATAAACATAAATCATTCGTTATAACCCAAAGAGTAAAATGGGTTTCATAAACATCATCACATCATAACATAATCCATATAAAATAAATGGATATCATTTCATCATAAGAAAAATGAAACCATTTAAATCATAGAGACATTATACTTGAAACATAATCATACTAAATAATTTCATCTTAGATGGAAAATAGTTTTGACAAAACACTTGAAATGAATTTTTGAGGAAAATATCCTTTCTTCTTTAAAAACATTTTTTTTTCACAAAATGCCATGCAATTTTAAAAGAAAAGAATTTTGTTGAAAATACTTATGAAATATTGTATAGTAATATTTATGAAAATAATGCATTATGAAACCGTAAAAATCCGTTCATGCCGTATAATTTAAAAATAACATTCTTCTCGTACTTTTGTCGGAAAAGTCAAAAAGTACCTCGTATGGTAAACAAAAGAAAGATTCCTTTCATACGATGTGGTAAAAGTAGAAAAGGGTAAAAATAAATTTAAACATAAATGGAAGAAAATTAAACATTTTATGGAAACATTTTGATAACATATGGACATGGATAATAATCATAACCCCAGTAAATACTTACGAATAAACAATCTCGGATAAGAATGAGATTGGAATAATTATCCATTACCTTAGGTCTGATATGCTTCGTACATATCTGAAACTCCTGTATAATGATTTAAATAATGTCATTGACTTATTACATAATCATATTCATTTTTATTATGGCATATATGTTTCACTTATGACTTTATATTACCCGCTCTTTTGTAAATCCCATGTTAAAGCAACGTTTTGGGTAAAATCATCTTATTTATCGTACGTGTTTGGACTTGTTGTTATTGATGTTATTATTAATTATATCATGATTTAATTACTTCCAAAATTTAAATAATGATTTATATATAATATATATTCATTTTATATCCATCATATACATGTATTTATAATAGTACATAACATATTGAGGTAAGAAATGAAATGCACTGTTCATGGAGACGGTAAGCCATACGTATGCATGAACGCTACATTCAAATATATTTATTATTTTAATGGAATAGGTATATTATTATTCCAATATAATATCATATATAATATCATTAACTCCATCCTTTATACGTCCCACATAAGTCATTAACGAATCACATCACTTTGAGGGGGCGGTAGTCCGCACTTCCTCAAATGAGATCATCGTATTTACCCACTATGGAAACCATAAAGGATTGATATAATTGGGAATAAAAGAATCATAAGGAAATCATAAACATAATATGTATCATATATAAATACAGTTCCATCATAATGGCCACCATGAGAGGCGGTAGGAGAAAATCGAACAATCATCGTTTCGCGAGGCGTTAGTTTCCCATCCACAGAAACATTATGTTCTTCATCCATTAGATGGAGGTGTGTGTAAGTTTAGTTAGAATCCTTCTCATAACAACATCCTAGTATATTTAATATACTTTTTTTGTTACAAAATAAAGTATTAAAAAGAGTTTAGGGGTTGGAGAAGTAGAAAAAAAGAAAACAACTTAAGAGAAACTGTTACCTTTAATTTGGGTAACTTCCTTTGGATTGAACCAAAATGACTTCTTGGAGTTTCTTATGCCTAATTTAAGGCTTAAAGGGGGAGTAGAGGGATTTATATAGCTTAATTGGGAAGAGTTTTGATGATCCAAATGTCTTGAGAGGTGTGTGGAATTGCATATAAGTGGTCTCCTTTTATAATGGAGAGGAGGGGCTCTTTAAGAAAGTGTGAAAACATTATTTTATTATAAACTTATCTTCAGTTTCAAGAGGTCCAAAACACATTAATGTCGAAGATAATATGACTCATATTCTAAATAAAATCATCCAATATGAATTAGATAGGTTTTGGATAAAATTTTAATCATTATAATCTTATTTATTTAAATCATTTATTAATGAGGTAAATAATGTATCATTATTGTGTCATAAATAATTTAATTTATTTGATGTCTAAAAAATATAAAAAAAATACCAAAATATAGGAAATAATTTTATATTTCTAATGAATTTTTATAGTGGAAAATATAATTTATATAGACCCTTATAAAAATTAATTACTAAAAGATTTTTATTAATGCCAATTTTGTCTTTACATTAAATTAATTAATCTAATGTGTCATTGTCTTTCATAAGTGGCTCCATGGGGTTCCAAAATCGACCCAAGTATTCCCATGGTCGGCCATTACTCATCCAATAAGTTTATGACACGTGTAAAGGTAATTTTGAATTATTATAATATTCATTTATCCTTAAATTACTCTATTTACCTTTAACCGCAGTAAATAAAAATTACTGTAGTTACTATTCGTAATATCGAAAAAAAGTAACCTATTAACATAATTTGGACCCACTGATTCCAAATATGGAATCCATTTTTCAAAATTAAAAACACAGAAGTTACATTAATTAATTTAAAATTAATCCCATTGTTAAGCAAACAGGTTTTAAAAGTTAAAACATTGCGAAAGATTGAAATATTTTTACCTATGAATTCAATGTAAAATTAATTCTAATGACATAAATTATATTAAATGGTAAAAATATATTCAATTTATACTTTAAACCATTCAGTATTATAATCTAACCATATAAATTATTGCGATGAAAAAAGTTGTTTTGAATTAAAATATGTCGTGTTTTTACTATTCATCAAAATATGAAAGTTTCCAGAATAATTTGAAAATTTTATCCAAAGTAAATTTTTATATCCTGATTCCAATGAAAAATTTTATTTTTTCAAATTGAACTTATTATCATGTCAAAAACTATATTTAAAATGGGTGCACCATCAAAAGGCAGTAAAACTGCATTTTTTTAAAAATACTTCTTTTATCTGAAAAACTGATTTTGTTTTCATAACTCATTCTAGAAAATGTGTAAGATGACTTATAATTTTATAAAACTAAAAATTCTATTAATAATATTCATAACATCTAGTTTATAATATTATAATAATATATCGTTGTTTAGTGAAACCCGATATTGCGTACTACACACGCTATCGAGGAAGGTCGTGATTGCGTGTAATGCAGGCCAAGTCAGGGTGATGTGTAGTGCAAGTTTCCTTTGTTGTTTTTATAACAGAATCCAACCATATTTCATTTATACATTGAATATATATATATACACTCAATGTTGTGTAGAATGACTATTATCAAACGAACTTGAAATTGTGTGTAACACAATCTATGAATAGTGTTACGTATACTGCAAGCTAATACGATGTTGCGTATAACATAAGATAATCTTGGTGTAGAATAAAACACATGAAATCAAATAAATTAAAAATAATAATTATCATAAAATCTCGGGGTGTTACATTCTACCCCCCTTAAATTGAATTTCGCCCTCGAAATTCGTCGGGGTTATAAATGGTTTACTACTTGAAAGTTTCTTTAATAGAAACCCACATTGTAAAAAAGAATACTATAACATAATTTTTAAAAGTAATGTAAGAAACATAACATTTACCCAAATTAACTCATCACTGGGTTTCCACATAGGTGAAAATATGGATATGGAAGATAAATCTAACCATCAAGTTCTGATGGAGAGTGGTAGATAACATGGCTATGAAAAAGCCAACAATCACAAAGTTGTAGATTTGTGATGATCTAAGGTACCATCTGATTCATCAGATATAAGAGTACTAGGACAACATTTTTGGCTTTCACGATAATTTCCCTAATGTTGAAGAATTTGAATTAGAAGAATACTTACTTTATTTCGGTACAATCTCACCGTTGTTTGTGCCTTAAACAATTTCCACATCAACTCTTAAAGAAATGAAGTTGAATTTGTCTTCCGTGAAGTGTTAGCAGATCATGTGATAGAATGATAGGTCATTCCATCTATCTCAAACATAAGGTTAGAAAAAGATATATATATATATATATATATATATGTCCATATATGGTGAGATTAATCATATATTGTTCCAAAAATGGACTTATACTTCATCTATCATACCCCTTAATATAATAGAACTAGTTTCTACTAACCAGTGACTTCATGTAGGCCAGTGGTAGGCGATGAAGGTCTGTCGCACTTCGGTTGTGGGTTCGATTCCTACAACCTTGTCCGACATGATGGGTTTTCACTCGTCCTGCAGGTTGTCCTTTTTTCTAAAACTATACTATCATAATATCAAAAATCTATATCCTTAAACAATACTATCTGATGTCCAACTTAATCCATTCCAACCTTTAGACTTTTCGAAAATACTTTTTTCTAATCTTATAGTATAAATAGAATGATTACTAAAAAGGTCATATAAAAAGCACGTGAATACATATATCCCAAGATATATCTTTTTGATCGCATTCCAAACATGTGAATACCTTAATCTTGTATTCTCGGGAAAAATTAATACCCATTGAACCTTACTGAAAACATGTATGCTGTCAAAATTTA